>CM061141.1:56975176-58188584 GCA_030789695.1 Scilla litardierei | reverse complement strand
ACTTGTTTGTTTTTTCTGCAGGCATGGACGGTGTAGAATATCAGGTGGATCATGTGTTAAGGGAGGCAGTTGAGGCTTCTATTAGAGAGGCTGAGGTGAACATGTTATCTCCTCGGGTGCCGTCTTTGGAAGAAAGGACGGCTCAACCGTCGGAGGATCGGCCCGTTGTTGAGAGGGATACTCAGGTGGCCCGTCTCTAGCGGAAGAAAAAGAAGAAGACCGCCTCCGAATTCGAGGTGATTGCAATTGTGGGGAGCAAGAGGAGGCGGCGGATTCTCCTTAGTGACTCGGAGCCATCTGGGTCGATTGAATCCATGGAGCAAATCCCTCAGCAGGAGAGGGGAACTCTTCTAGAGGGAGACTCGGGTCCCTCCGGAGCTCCTGCACGAGGATTTCTGGCTCTGGGGAGGTCTGTTCCCTCCAGTACCATTTTCTGAAGACATCCCCGATGAATTCAGACCGATTCTGCTAGAGAGTCGATCTCCTCAGACTCCATTCGATTGCTCCGCGGAGGAACTCATTCGAATGGAATTTCCGATGAGGCGAGAAGATTCTAGGCTTCTGGATTGCGAGACCGTCTCCTGGATTGCTGAAAATGCGACCCTTCCACATGACATGGCTGTCGTGAAAAGTGTCAATTACGAGAGGCTTGCGTCAATAGCCGTCCATGCTAACGTCCAGGTAACTACTGCAGCATCCTCCATTGTGGGCGATGCAAGCACGGATGTTAACTATCGTGTGTTGTTTGCAGGCTCTTGTGGCCACCGCTGCGTTGCGTCGACGCGCTCCGGTGGTGGCCAATCACAAAGTCACATTGGAGGCCGTTAGGTTGGTCGTGGAAAAGTCAAGCTGACTAGGATTAGCCTTCTTTGCGAATCGAGAATGGATCGCCTTCTGCGGCTCGATCGTGAGCTACACGAGTCTCGCAAGAGGGAGACGGAACGCGTCGCTTTAAGGAAGCGAGCAGAGAAGGCTCTGTTGGAAGAGAGAGCCAACAGCGAGGTCATAACGGATAGGGCGGTCCAGTAATTCAAGGATTCATTGCCCGATTTCGACGAGCTGTATACAGAAGGTTACGAGCTATGTCGATTGGAAGTGAATTACCGATTCTCTGACCTCTCTGCTGAGATCGACCGAATCCCAGTGATGTTTCTGGACCTCGGTGACGACGGGTTGAGTCAAGGCAAGGAGGAGGCTGCTCACATCGGCGAAGTTGTCACCATGACGGGTGACAATGCAGGGGATGGTGTTTCGGGAGACCAAGGGCCTAGCCAGCCGTTGTAGAATCTTGGCGCTCCTTTTACTCCTGCTTTAAATTTTGAATGTATAGGGGGTAATGTAGATGTGAATAAAAACAATTTTGTAGCAAAAGCGCCAGAAGAGTTGGCTTATATATCTTTGTTTGTCGTTGTATCTCTTTGTTTGTCGTCGTTCATGCTGTGTGGTCATAATGCCTGATGGCCCCTTTCGATGGGTAGACCCTTGCTCAGGACGATCGAGGGTAAGCCATCGAACCACGTTAGAAATAGACCACTACGTTCAGTAGCGAGGGGGCGATTCACTCGACTCACGGCTAGCGACTTGCTTGGGTTGTTAAGTGTCGGAGGGGTGGCCCCTCGACTTCGACTGACGACGTGATGGTGGGGGTCGTTCGGTGGCGAAGAGATGGCCCTTCGACTTACATCTGACGATGCATCAGGAGAGGGTCGTTCAGTGGCGAAGGGGTGGCACTTCGACTTATGACTGACGACACGAGAGGGTCGTTCAGCAGCGAAGGGGCAGCCCCTTTGACTTATGGCTGATGACACGTGATGGTCGTTTAGTGGCGAAGGGGTGGCCCCTCGACTTACGGATGACGACACGGGAGGGTCGTTCAGTGGCGAAGGGGTGGCCCCTCGACTTACCGCTGACGACGCTTTAGGAGAGTCGTTTAGTGGCGAAGGGGTGTCTCCTTCGACTTACGGCTGACGACATACTATGGTCGTTCACATGTAGTCTCATCAATAGTGATTCGGTTTATCCAGGCCTCTCCAGGGATCGGGTCCTTTTAGTGGGGAGCGTGATGGGATAGCTCTCGTAACATTAATGAATGCGTAGTTTCGAAAAGGATGCAAAACTTTACTTGATGAGAAAACATGCTTTAATGAAAAGAATAAAAAATAAAAGGCGTACATGTGTTTCTAAACTTCGTCAGAGTTGCTTTCGTCCCACGCCTTTTTATTCGATCATGAGCTTGGAGGCTTGCTAGTCGACCACCTTGGTGACATGCGACCCTGTTATCTTGTCCTTCTGCTTCAGGGTCACTCATTGCTAGGTTGATCGATGGCCGGGTTTTTGGGATGCCCATGCTTGACTAGTACATCGATCTCTTTTTAAGAGTCCAACAGTCGTTAGTATCGTGCCCATAATCATTGTGGTACTTGCAGAATTTGAGGCCGTCTCTCTTCTCGTATTTGCCCTTCTTGGCTTATTCTTGGACCAGCTCTTCTCGTGGGATGTAAGCGAGAATCTCCGTCTTGGGAGTGCTTGGCCTTGCATAAGTAGGGCACTCCTTGCTTCGAGGGATCCTCTCTCTGGGTCTCTTGTCTCGAGACTCTTGGCGAGGGGTCCCTTGAGTCGGGTTTTCCCGCCTGGTGTCTCCACGGCGGACAGGGGTGCCTTTCCCAGTAATTCCAGTCGGTTCCTCCGCTTCTTTGAAGATGGTGAACCGATCCGTTATATTGAACATCTTTGCGAGGTTGTTAGGGGGAATTGGTGGAGCGTCATTCGCAGGTGTTTGTTTCGCACCGCTTGAGTGAGCGCCGATATGACAGTTACATCCGACGTCTCCTCTACGTCGAGCCTTTTGTCGCTGAATCTTTGGACGAAGGCTCGGATCGACTCATTCTCGTTCTGTTTGAGCGAGAAGAGGTGTGCGGACTTCTTCTTCGGGCGACGACCCGCGACGTATTGCTTGCAGAACATGTCAGCCAATTCATCGAATGACCTGATGCAGCCGTCGGGTAATCCTTCGTACCAACCTTCCGTCCTCTTAAATAGGGTGGCGTGGAAAGCTCGGCACAGGTACGGCTCATCGGCCCCGTAAAGCAGCATGACGTTCAAGTACTGGCGGATGTGTGACCACGGGTTGCCTCTGCCATCGTATGCTGGCAAGGTGGGGAGCTTGAACTTTGGGAGAGAAGGTGAGGAAATGATGTTGTCCTTCAATAGGGGCTGTCGAAGTGCGGACTGGATGAGCAGAGATTGCCCTTCCCCGCCTTATCCATACGTAGCTCCCAAAGATCGGTTCGGAATCTTATCTCTCCTCCCATATCCACCTGCAAGACTGAGATGGTTATAACCTGGGGAGCCCCGTATATTACCTGGTCTAGGATGTTGCGGGTCACTTCCTTGTAGTTGGAAGGACCGTGTTCCGCCAGGAAACCGAAGGCCCGATTGTCAATCCCCCTTTCGTCGTATTGGTGAGACGTGTGGGTTGTATTGTATGGACTGATATCTTGCCGATCCGCCCTTGGATCTCCTTGATCCCTGAGCAAGGTTGCGCCTCTAGTCGGTGTTAGAGTCGGGTTTGGAGGTGGGAGTTGCTTATTTGCGAGCGATGGATCTCCCATGCTTTGACGATCAGGGTCACCAAAACACCGAGGCTCTTGTCGACCCGCTCCGCGAATTGGGTGAATTCCTTCTGGGTCACCTTAGGTTCCTTGGTGGCCTTCGCTGGTCGCTTCGATGGGGACGTAGAGTCCGAGGCGTCCTCCACCAAGACGCTATTCGCTTTTTGTTTCTCCTTCGGACCTTGGATCGGTCTGATATTGATGGGTCCAGTCAACATAGATTTTTGATCGCTTTGGGATGTCGAGCTGGTTAACGTTTTTCCTACAGACGGCACCAAACTGTTAATGCCAAATATGACCGATACAGTTGAGTAGCTGACGTGGACCCTTGACGCTGAGTCGAAGACTCGTCAGCGGGTTGAGTGGGACCCTAGGTTGGTAGAACCAGGGTCGGATGATGGATGTTGATGGGCTTGCGATGCTTGATCGGTCCTCGAGCAGCTAGTACGTCGACAGATCGAGGCTGTAAAGCTCTGAAGAGATCCTCGCAGGAGATTGAGACTCGACGATTTACACCACAAAGAAACGTCGGGAGGGGGGGTCGGATCTGGGTCCCGATCCAAATGCCCTCCGATGCTTAAGTTAGTACGGGAACTTAAGGAAGAGAGGGAGTTTGGAGCAGCTGAGATCGACCCACACAGGTTCGTCTCAGATCTGTCGTCACAAGCTTTTTAGTAGAAGAATTATAAGCTGAAAGAGCAGAGTCTATGCATTAGATCTCGTACCTTGGGAATTAGAACCTTTTGGTATTTATAGGCCTCATGAATTCTTTCAGTGACGTTGGGGAGATAACGGCCACCCATTATGGTGCCGTGATCTTCCCTCTTTAATATGAGTGAACGTTGCCCACGTTCCCACTATTTATGAGGCCGCCTTCAATCCCACGTTCGAATGATGGTAGTGCAACGGGCGACTGGCTGGTGGGCTTCGACCGAGTCGATGTCGGGTTTCTCTTGTGGGCCTTAACCTCCGTCAGTCGATCCGTCTCGAGTGCCGGCCCAATGGTTCAACACTAACAGTTCGTCAATCTTTTTATACTTTTTGTATTCATGATTTATCATTTTGTACAACATATGTTCACCTTAATGTTATTTGATCATATTTATTTTGATGATATATTCACTTCTAAGATGTGATAACCGCTCTTTAGTTACCAACACGTATCCCTGATATATCCTTCGATGTCTGATATCTGATATGAAAAACTTCCAATATCTTATATTTAGAACTTTGGAAATGGATCACTTCCAATTCAATGGATATGATAGGATTTTCTAGGGTTTTGGGGGATAAAATATGATTTTTAATGGATTTAGGATGAAGGATGAGATTTTTAGGGTGAAAGGTGGGTTTTAGGGCTAGAAAGTGGATTCGTAGGAAAAAGATATTTTTATTTAATGTAAAAGGAGAAACACAAGATCGATGACCTATTTCAAGAGGAAGACCATTCTCCTAACCTTTGATTCGAGAGAAACAACCTAACTCTCACAATATCTAAGGTTCCTACTCATAATTTCTTCTGTCTCTCAATTCTTTTCTCAAATTTAGCATAGTCAACATTCTAATCTTTTTCCTTATTTTAAATAAATTTTCCTAACGAGCCGCCACCTAAAATTATCAAAACACCCATGATATATGGTTTGCAGCCTAAAATTACAGATCTGTCACTTGAACCCTCAAAATTACAGTTTTACAAGTGTTCAGAAATTAAAATATGTCTTTGGTTACCGCCACACATTCAAGTCTATCGTTATCCTATCATCAAAGAACAACATTGCTCTTAAGGTGGTGTATGAAGTCCGTGTGCCACACTACTCCAAATAAAGGTGCTTGGTCTCCCCTCTGCTGTCACATGGTTCACCGCCTCCTTGTGTGCCTCATGTGATCCAGTCGAAATCTTGCGGGCCTCCTTTGCTATCGTTGGACCACCCAAGATCTTTATCATCTTTCTCAAAGTTCGGATGGAAACCACGGTGATTGTCACACCTGCCTAAAGATGAGTCACATCTGAAACACTGTTGTCGAGGTCCAGAAGGGCATCTGTCAGCAAACCAAGGATTGTGGGCCTTTGGAAGGCTGTCCAAGGTTTGCTGGGCTCGAGGCGACCTGCCCAAGGTCGTGGGCCTTTGTGTGGTCCACCTGCCCATGGATCTGGCTTATGCGACCCGCCAAGAGGTCGGAGGCCTCCTGGCGATCCGCGCTTTAAGTCTAAGATATGCGTCGGAGTCCTTATCGGTGACCAGATCTAAAGTTAGATCGCCTTTTTGATGGATCTCTTCCTCAAAAGGGATGATTCTTGTATTGTCCAAATACATCATCTTTGGTCTCAGATCTTCACCTCGGACTTTGTCTTTTTTCAGATCTGACTTTGTACTCTCCTTCTCTAGCGGTGGTTGGTTCAACTTCTTCCACTTCTGCCTCAACAAGAGTTCTATCGACAAAAGCCTCTCTTCTGTTGATCGATGACGTTCTTCCGATGCTTGATGATGTTCCTCCTACTCCACTCATCCTCCACCGGCCACTATCTCTGCCTTCTCCGCCTCACTGCCTCTCTCACCATCCCCGCCAACACCTCTCCCGCATATACCTTTACCTCCTCCAACTACTTCAACTCCTCATTCTCCTCATGCTTCTTATAATTACACCAAAAAATTCCAAAAAAAATCTAGTAAACCTAAAGAAACTTGAAACTTAAACAAAAATCAATTAAACTCTAAAAAAACGATGCGCTTGAACATTGAAGGAGCACTATATGTGCTGATTAAGCATATATCCACGAACACCATATGTGGTGCTTGGGATATAGACCCGAGCGCCATAAATTATTTTTTAAAAATATCAAAATCGTTGATCAGTTTTTGTGAACACTAGCAACAATTTAATTTTTTTTAAAGAACTCGAGCAACGTGGAGTAGGATGATGAGAGGATAAGGAAAAGACTACAGTAGGAGGGGGAAGAGGAGATAGAGGTTAGGGACTGTGACGGCAAAAGCGACATCGAAGGATGATGAGAGTAGTGTTGTGAAGAGAGCAAAGAGTAAAATTGAAATTTACATAAGGATTGAATATGTATTAAGTTAATGGCAAACTTGTAAATGAAATGTAATATGTTTTGCAAAATGTGTAATGTGAATAGTAGCATTGTGATATAGTCTCAGGGGGGCAATGAAGGTTTACGAAATGCCCTTGGGATTTTGACAGTTTTATTTTTGTTTTGTTTTTGTTTATTAGTTGTGTTGCTCTTTTTGTGAGCTTTGAGCCTCTCCTGTGGGTGGTCGGTCAAGTGGATTGAATTGAATTTATTTTCCTTATGTATTTTTTAATTTACATTTTGGGCAGTGAGAATCCTTTTTGGACCCAAAGTGGCCAGCGGGTGTGCTTTTGTCTGATTTTGAACTTTGAACATGTGCTAATAGGCCTGACCCTTTATGTCTATTATTCATTTTTATTTTTTATTTGTTTATTTTCTATTGTTTTTATGCATCCCTCCCTTTCACTGTGGGTTAAGGTTGTGACCATCGCTTTTTCTTTTACAAAAGTTCTTTTGAGAAATAACTTATCCAAAACTTCTTTGAAAAAACTTTTAAAATAAATTACTTGTTTGGTAATTTAAATTCTAAGCTCTTATGAAAAAATGAACTTCTACATTAAAAATTATTTGAATAAAATTATAATAAACATGAGATAACATCTACATAGATTTTTATCTTAGTTTGAGAAATATGGGAGAAAATAACAAAATCAGTCAAACATAGGAGTCAAACATAGGCGATGCCATGCAAGAGAAGAAATAGGAGAGTAAAAAGGAGTAGTTGTCTTTGGCTTTTGGGGAAGAAGCCAAAAACCAGGCTTTTTTTGCATCTGCTTATTTCCAAAATTATTTTTTAGAGTGGTTATGAAACATTTATTTATTTTGAGCAATGCACCCTTAAAAGTCGCCAAAGCATTGTTTTAGCAATGCCAACCAAATCTTAGTTATCATATGATAATTGTATAAATATCCAATTTTGCATGCTAGAAATAAATCACTATTGTTCAAAATAGTCGTATACAGTTAAATAGATTATGGGTTTTTATAGTGCCACAATGGTGGGATAAAAGAATATTAATTTAAGCAATGTTATCTCACTATTACTTAGGGATTTATCTCTAATAGTTAGCCATTTATCTCTAATAGTATTGGACTTTGAAGTTATGCATGATGGATTCATATCTGAAGGACCTTGTCCCGCATTCTCAATTCGTAGAGTATCCTTCTGGGCAAATTTTTGAAAAAGCTCAAAATTATAAATAATTTAAAAATCAACCCATTTTAAAAATAATTATCAAAATCAACCTAGTTTGGGCACGTCAGCGTTTGACTGCCAAATTTGACAGGGGTTGGCATTTTTACCGGGCTGACAACTCCGGCCAAAATGACAGTGAATTAATAATGTCCAGGGTTGGCTGCTCGGTCATTTTAGGGCAAACTTCTCTGTGATGCTGACGTGGCCAAACTTGATCGATTTTCGTAATTATTTTAAAACGGTTTGATTTTTGAAATTATTTATAATTTTAGGCTTTTCTTGAAAATTTGTCCTTCTCCTTCCAGATTGGATTTAAAAAAAAGAAAAAAACCAAAAACACAAAAAAATGGCACGAAAGAGGGCGAACAAATGAGGGAAGGAGAAAGCTAAGGAATGGAGTTATCTTGTGCTTGTATGTCTCTCATTTAGGGGTGGCAAACGGGTCGGGTAGGGTCGGGTTCGGGTCGGGTCAGGTTTGACCCGACCCGTTTAGGGGTAGACCCGAACCCGACCCGGATTTAATCCGGGTCGGGAATGTAAGACCTGAACCCGACCCGACGGGTTGGCGGGTCACCCGAACCCGACCCGCCTTATCTTCTTTTTCAAATTTTTTTTTGAAATAATTCGTTTTCAGCAGGAATCGAACCGAAGATCCCATAGAAAGGGGAACACAAGCATACTAATTGAGCTAGCAATCAGATCTGAGAGTCACACATCAATTAATTATTTATCTAAACTCCAAGCCCATACTAAAAAATGATAAATACAACGCCTGCAGAGGGAATCGAACCTGTGACCATGTAAAAAATCAACGCAACAACTGAACGCGCTGACCAAACTTCCCCGCAAGCGGCCTTGTAGGTTTAGATATAAATATTGTATATAATTATTTATTTATAAACTTTGGGTATAATCCGGGTCATACGGGTTGACGGGTCAAACCCGGACCCGACCCGAATTTTATACGGGTCAACCGGGTCGACCCGGATTCGACCCGACCCGAATTCACCCATACCCATATCCGGCTAAGTAGGCCGGGTTTGGGTCGGGTCGGGTTCATTTTGCCACCCCTACTCTCATATCTTCTCTAATTCTTCCTCCAAAGAAGCCCTCTTCTCTCTCTTCCTCCAACTCTGACTTCTTTTGGAAGAAGAGGCTCAGCTTGGTGTCCATACGAAGAAGGGTAGCACTTATACTAGGACCACCTCGAGGTGACTCGGTTGTCATTGCCTCTTTGTGCTCGGCGTGTCGGAGCTCGCATTCATTGTCGGCATCGCTGCACTAGTATTTAGACCGAAGTAGCTGCCTGAGCTTGGACGCAACATCGGCAAGACTGCCAAACGCTTTCAACAGGTCCATTTTTATTTCTTACTTTTATTTATTGGATGCTTTCTGAATGTTATAAACTATAATCACTTTTGCTGGCCAATTTTTTGCACCAAAAAGGGTAAAAATGTTTAACTGGAAAAAAAAGATTTTGTGCCAAGAACGAGATTCAAAATGTCCGCTTGTAACAAGAAACACACCAGTGAAATTAACAAGTAGGTGGTTCCTTTTGATATCAACAATGCATTTACAGTTACTTATGCTACTTATCTGAAAATGTAAAAGGTGGGGATAACTAATAACCTGCAGCGTAAGGGGGTTAATCGAGGCCTCTTGACTTTAGGAAGCTGATTGTCCTCGGATAATTTCCTGGAAAAAGGCCGATGCAGAATAGTTGAGACAAGGCCATGGTTTTAATTTTCCTTGAATTTTAATCTGTTTCGAAAGTTGGTTTAGATAATTTTGCATATTTACGCTTTTCCACTAGCCTAGTTGAGAACTCCATTTGTTTCATGTACCGTGCACATAATGCATAAATAATTGGGGTGCTGACAAGAGATGCATAAATAATTGGGGTGCTGATTCTTGTCAGAGCAAGGGAAGATTAGTGAAATAAGTCACTTTAATGAGAGGGAGGATGATGCGGCGGGGCGCGTCTAAGGGATGTAGCCCAGACCCAGGTTTGGGTCTATGCACGGAGGTGAAGACGTGGGTTTACGGACCCAATGGCAAACTTGTGATTAAGGGACATCATGGGGGGCAACGTCGTTAACTAATTGCTAAATTAGCCCCCCCAAGCAAAGGGGCCGGCCGGCCCTAGGGAATCATCGAACTATTGATAATTATGAATACTTTTCCTCTTTAAGCCCTAGATTTATTCATAGCCATTTTCCCTTGCAATTCTTAGTGGTTAATTAGATTTTAGTCAATTAAATAGAATTATTTCTATATTTCCAGATATGCGATTAGTGGTAAAAATCCATTTTTATTGTTCCAAATCCCTAAAAATCATATTTTTTAGTCCACAAAAAGCCCTAAGCGCATCAATTTTTTATCAGAGCACTCGATACATGGCGAACACGAGATCCAAGGAGCGGATTGATTTGTTGAAAGAGGAGTTGGAGAAGTTTGAGAGCAAAATCGGCGAAGAAATCTAAGAGGTGTAAGGCAGCGATGGAACAATTGGATCGACGCTTTTTGCAACTCATGGATCTCATACAACAAAACTCGATGGTAACAAACCAAAGCATCGCGGCTAACTCGGCGGCAACACATCAAAGCATATCGGCTCTTGGAGAAAGGCTAGAAGCAAGCATAAACGTGCAAACTTTGGTGAAGGGGAAGGAGAGAAGAAATTTTTGTTGAAGGACTTCTTGACGACGCTGATACGTACTTTTTTGAGGACGAAGAGGGGGCCGAGGGGGAGGACCATCAGATCGGAGGCTCCCAGACCATCCAACGGTGACACACGATAGAACCGGAGGGGCAAAAGACACTTCCGGCCACTCCCCTGCCATCGAGGGGTGCGCCAAACACTGGGGGCGATTGACCCCCCCGGCAGCATGGAGGGGGGCCGTCGAACCCCCTGTGGGCCGACATCCCCCGACAGCCCCCACCAATCGGGGCTCCGACAGCCCTCGCAGCCATCAGCGGGGGGCTGCCGACCCAGATCTGGGGTCGGCAGCCCCAGTAGGGGCTCCGACAGCGCCCAGCGCATCAAACGGGGGGCTGCCGACCCAGATTTGGGGTTGGCGGGGGTTGCCGACCCAGATTTGGGGTCGGCAGGCCCCGTCGCCCATACTGGAGGGGCCGTCTGCCCTTAGGGGTCCCGACAGGCCCCGGTGCACTACCCTGAGGGCTCGTCGGCCCAAAAGGGGGGCCGACAAGCTCCGCCCCACTTTCCCTGAGGGTACATACGGGGTCCAACAGATGCAGCCACCGTCGTTTCAGCCATAGAATGGGACCGGGGGAGCCTCCAAGCCAACCGGAGCACACCAGCAATTTTTCGGGGGACCAACGGCCTTTTCCCTGCCTTTTGGAGGAATTACAGGAGACTCGAGGGGGCATCCGGATCCCAACAGAGCACATCCGGAGAAATATGGGCGACAGTTTAGGGACGATTTAGGTGGTGGAGCAGTTTGTGACGACTTACAGTGGGAGGGGGCAGATGGAGTAACTCAGAATCCAGCCACTTGGTATATGTATGAGGGACCGCATCAGTTTCAACAGAGACACCATGACCATCCACAGGAGAGAGGATGATTTGCTGGGGGGAATCGGATGAGGAAGCTGAAGATGCCAGTGTTCAAATGGGAGGATCCTGATGGTTGGTTATATCGGGTGGAGAGGTATTTTGAGGTGGCCATGACACAGGAGGTGGAATTGCATATGGCAGTGGGAGTCTGCTTGGAGGGCGAGGCGCTGGGATGGTTTAGATGGACACAGCAGCAGACACCGTTTTAGACGTGGGCGGAGTTCACTACTCTCTTGTTGGAGCGTTTTGGAGAGGTGCATGCTGGTGGAGCTTATGAAAGATTGTATGCGTTACAGCAGGATGGAACTGTGAGAGACTACACCAAGAAGTTTGAAATGCTATGTAGCAGAGTGTGTCGGGTTCAGAAGAGTCCTTGGAGAGGTGCTTTATGAAGGGGTTAAAACTCACCATTAGATCGGGATTGAGACAACTGAAGCCTGAGGATCTGCGAGAGATGATGACTTCAGAGAGGATGATGGATGACCATCAGGATACGGAAAGGAGAGCCCGCGGGGCATGGGAATGCAGCTCTTTTCGAGGACAGGCGTCATCAGGAGGACAGAGAGCGACCACTACCACTAGAGCCACAACCGCTACAACAGCCAGTATGGAGAAGAGGGTGGAGCCACAACCAGGAGGTCAGATATGGAGGATGGCAGAGGCGGAGATTGGGACAAGCGTGCTACGGGAATGTGCTTCAAATATGATGAGAAATTCACTCCAGGGCATCGGTGTGGGACTGTACTATTTAGATCTTGATAGTGAACGATGAGGAGGACGATGTAGTGGTGCTTGAGGCCGGTGAGGATGAGGAGCAGGAGCACCAGCACTTGGACCTGGCGGAGGTTTCTCTTAATTCCGTGGTGGAGTTCACATCGAACCACACCATGAAATTGATGGAACATGTGGGCAATCATGACGTGATTGTGTTGGTGGACAGTGGGGCTATCCATAACTTCATCTCCAGCAGATTGGTGGATGGGCATAGACTACAACTGAGTGACACGTGGAGATATGGAGTAGTGTTGGGTACAGGTCAGGTGGCGCATAACAACAATGTCTGTCGAGGCGTTATCGTGACGATTCAGGGGATACCGATCACAGATTTCCTTCCTCTGGAGTTGAAGAGTACAGACGTCATTCTGGGGATGAAGTGGTTGCAGACGTTGGGCGAGACCAAAACCAACTGGAAGCTACTCAGATTGGAATATCAGGACGAGGGGAGGACAATTGTTCTAATGGGGACCCCAGCTTATGTATATCCTTGGTGTTCTATAAGGCCATAACACGCGCTATTCACACGGCATGAGTAGGATATCTGGTAGAGCTGCAGGGGGTGACATTGGAGGAGAGGACTGAGGACCAGGAGCAGATGATGACACCGGAGTTAGAGCAGCTACTGAGCCAGTATGAGGAGGTATATCCAAACTCCGCAGGGGCTCCCACCACCCATGGACCATGAGCACGTCATAGTCTTGCATAAGGGGGTGTCTCCTATCAGTGTGCGGCCATATAGATATCCTCAGGTACAGAATGAGATCTAGAGATTGGTGGGTGACATGTTGCATGTAGTGGTGATTCAGCCGAGTGTGAGTCCATTTTCCAGCCCAGTCCTGCTTGTGAAGAAAAAGGATGGCAGTTGGAGATTCTGTATTGACTACCAAGTGTTGTATAAGGAAACTGTGCCGGATAATTTTCCTATTCAAGTGATTGATGAGCTTCTTGACGAGCTCCATGGGGCAGCGATATTTTCCAAGATTGATATGAAATCAGGATATTATCAGATTCGGATGAGGGCGGCCGACGTGTCCAAGACGGCTTTTAGGACTCATGAGGGGCACTATGATTTTCTTGTTATGCCATTTGGCTTAACGAATGCTCCGGCGACTTTCCAGGCCTGGATAAACAAGGTGTTTTGGCCCCATTGCGGAGATTTGTCATGGTATTCTTCGACACATACTTATTTACATTCGCAGCTTGAAGGAGCATGTGGGGCCATTAGCTGGCAGTTTTGCACGAGCTACAGGAGCATCAGTTATTTGCAAATAAAACAAATGCCTTTTTGGACATCCACAGGTGGGGTACTTAGGATACGTTGTGTCAGCTGAGGGGGGTGGCAGCAGACCGATGAAAAATTGCAACGTTGTTAGATTTGCCGCGACCCACGACACTTCGAGGCCCTACGAGGCTTCTTGGGCCTTACAGGATACTACAAGAAATTTGTCCAGGGATACAACATGATCGCGTGGTCATTGACGGAGCAACTTAAGGATAGTTTCCAGTGGGGGTAAGGATGCTACCAGGGCATTTACGCCACTGAAGCTGACGATGACTACTGTGCCAGTGTTAGCTTTACCAGACTTCAACAAGCCTTTTGTGATTGATACAAATGCTTCGGTATATGGATTGGGGGCTGTGTTGATGCAGGATCAGTAGCCAGTAGCCTATTTCAGTCAGACTCTGTCAGCACGAAGCAGACTGAAATCAGTGTATGAGAGGGAGTTGATGGCGATTGTGGAAGTGGCGGCCGTATTTACTTGGACGGAGATTTATTGTGAGGACCGATCAGAGGAGTCCAAAGTACTTATTGGAGCAGCGCATGGTCACCGAGGAGCATCAGAAGTGTCGCTCCAAGCTGGCTCACTGCACCTTTGGGATATAATACAAAGCCAGAATTGGAGAACAAGATAGCAGATGCTCTGTTACACAAGGAGTTAGCAGAGGTGGTGGCAATATCTGTACCCGTCCTGTTAGACTGGGAGCCTTTGGGGAGATAGATTGAGGCGGATGAGGCATTGGCAGTGATACATGAGGCACTACAGCAGGGCTCATCAGATCACCTAGGGGACACGTTGAGTGGGCAGAGGTTGCTATATCAGGGGAGGTTGGCGATACCCAGTGGATTCACCCACATTCCTATGATATTTCAGGAGTTCCACGATAGTTCAGTAGGAGGGCACTCGGGGGTACAACAGACATACATGAGGATGGCGAATGAGTTGTACTGGCCAGGAATGAAGCGGGACATTGATATGATGGTAGTAGAGTGTGACGTTTGTCAACGTCACAAATATTTAGTGATGGCCCCCACAGGATTACTTCAGCCCCTAGCCCTGTCTGAGAGAGTCTAGGAGGATATTAGCATGGACTTCATTGAGGGGGGCTTCATCGTCATACTGGTGGTTGTGGACCGCCTTAGCAAATATGTGCATTTCATCCCTTTGCGACACCCTTACACAACGATCACGATAGCTACATTATTCATGGGGGAGGTGGTCCGCTTACACGGGTTTCCTGCTTCGATTGTGTCGGATCGCCATAAGGTTTTTATGAGCAGCTTTTGTAAGGAGTTGTTCAAGGTACATGTGACTAAGCTTAAGAGGAGCGCGATCAATCACTCACAAACAAATGGCCAGACCGAAGTGGTGAATAGGAGAGTGGAAACTTATTTGAGGTGCTTCGCTTCAGACTCATCGAAGCAGTGGGCCCGGTAGTTGGCATGCAGAATATTGGTACAACACATCATACCACTTGGCAGCACAGAGCACCACTTTTCGCATTCTTTATGGACGGGACCCTCCCCAGCTGATCCATTACAGTCGGGGCATGACCACAGTATCTCAAGTCGAGGAGCATTTAGAGGAACGAGCCAGACATTTGGAGGAGCTGAAGAGACATTTGTTGCTGGCCCATCAGATTATGAAAGCTAAAGCTGATGAGCACATGAGAGATGTGCAGTTTGTCGTGGAGGACTGAGTCTACCTCAAACTGCGGCCCTACAGACAGAAGACACTGGTTCATAGGAGCAATGAGAAGTTGGTAGCCCGCTGCTATGGACCTTTTGAGGTTACCGCTCAGATTGGGAATGTGACATATCGCTTGAATCTACCTTCTACAGCCACCATCCATCCAGTGTTCCACGTGTCGCGGCTACGTCGAGCTATTGGAGACCACACTCTTTCCTACTCTCACTCCCTCATCGACAGATGACATGGAGGTGTTACTGGAGCCACTGGAGCTAAAAGGGGTTTGACAGAATGCAGAAGGAAAACAAGAAGTGCTTATTAGGTGGAGGGGTCTGCCAGACTACGACACTACTTGGGAGGCCCGTGAAGTGATCAGTGACCAATTTCCAGACTTTCACCTTGAGGACAAGGAAGCACTTTTGGGGGGAGTAATGATGCGGCTGCGGCGCGGCTAGGGGATGCGGCCCAGACCCAGGTTCGGGTCTATGCATGGAGGCGAAGACGCGGGTCTACGGACCCAATGGCAAACTTGTGATTAAGGGACATCATGGGGGGCAACGTCGTTAATGACTAAGTGCTAAATTAGCCCCCATAAGCAAGAGGCCGGCCGGCCCTAGGGAATCATCGAACTATTGATAACTGTGAGTACTTTTCATCCTTAAGCCCTAGATTTATTCATTGCTATTTTCCCTTGCAATTCTTAGTGGTTAATTAGCTTTTAGTCAGTTAAATAGAATTATTTCTATATTTCCAGTTGCGATTAGTGGTAAAAATCCCTTTTTATTATTCCAAATCCCTTAAAATCCTATTTTTAGTCCACAAAAGCCATAATCGCATGGAGTTGGTAGATTAGTGGACTGGACATTGTATTAGATATCACTTGAAACAGCGGATATACCCCTTGATATATCGTTTTTGGACCATAAACAATGCGACAAAAAAAGTTATACCATTTTGAGCTGATATGGCTCATTTTTGTTATTTTTTGTATTTTAACTTAGAAAAATAATAGCGTGGTCTTAACTTTTATACTTAAGCTACTAATAAGTATCTCCTCCCAAGTTAGTTAAGCTATTCCATCTTAATTCATATCATGTCATGATAAAACTTAATGGAAAGAATTAGTTAGGGAGCAGCTTTATGATATTACATAACAGATTAATAATGGTTGTTGGTATAAAAGAAATCGATATGGTAACGAGTTCTTTGCATTCTTTAAGAACTTTTTAATAAACATTAGAATGTATAAAATCGTTATATGAAAATTTTAACATCTTTAATGCTGATTTGGTTCTTCCTACTTGAATCATCTTGCTTATGTCATTGTTGTCACCTAGCTATGATGTTGTTTGATACATCCTTGCTGATTCTTCTTCTTATTTTTTTCTCCACATTATATGGATGTAATTTTTAGCTTTGACGATTGTTTGTTGATTTGTGATGCCTATATCATGGCTTACAATTTCGCATATTTTTGAACGCGATATAAGATCATATAATGCATTGTAATGATTTATGATGTTCATATCATGATGGTTTGTACTGTTTTGCAAGTTGTTAAGTGAGACCTTTAATTCTTATGATAGTCTCTAACAATTTGTGAATCTTTTTATAGTTTTTAGTTTTTATATTCACGATTTATCATTTTATACAACATATGTTCACCTTAATGTTATTTGAACATATTTAATTTGATGATATATTCACTTCTAAGATGTGATAACTACTCTTTAGTTACCAAGACATATATATGTAACATTTGATATGCACATCCTGTTATTGACACGTATTCCTGATATATCCTTGATATATCCTCCGATTTTTGATTTCTAATATGAAAAACTCTTATAATTTGAAATTTTCATAATGTTTTTAAAGACAAATGTTTTGATAAGCATAGCTTTTGGATATGTCTGTTAGTTTCTTGGTTTTGTTTTGAATTCCAATCCAATCTCTTTGTTTTCCATCAACTCTCAAAGCTCTCTACGTTTTGCTCTTGCAAGAACTTCTTTCTTCTTGGTGATCATGGACCGCTTACCTCAATTAAATATAGCATGAATGCTTGCGTCTACTGTAACTCTTGATAAAATCATCTGATAGGAACAAAGACAAAAATCTGCTTTATTGAATAAAAATTGAAATTAAGATACCTTGATCACAATCAAAGGGGCGATCACCCTCCTAAGACGCCAATTGAAGAGGACGTTCGCACTCTCTCGAAGAACGAGTGATAATCTCACCCTCTAATATCAATATTCTTTCAAAAATACCCTAAGAAATCCCTCAGCCCATCCCCACCCATAAATAGAGTTTAGAAATAAGCAAAATTACAGAAATACTCAAAAGACTGAAAATTCCCAAAACGCCCCTAAAATTTCAAAAATTCCCAAATCGCTCTTAATGGGCGAAAAGTGCAGAAAAGTACAGATCTATCATTACTCCGCCCCCACCGAAAACCACCTTGTCTCCAAGGTAGTGCATGAAGTTCGTGACCATCCGTTCCAAGTAGGTTGCATGCATGACTCTTCCCGGGTCAAAAGGATTAGATTGGTCTCCACCGCCTTCAACGACATCCGAAAGAAGGTCACGGTCGTCATTAATCACATTTGTCGGTCCTCCATGCCCAGAACAGAAACACTGGTGCTCGGGAGGATGTCCAAGTGAAAACTAATGGCATTGGGGCCACTTAAGAGTGTCGACGGGCCAAACCGGATCCTGAAAAATATCGTCGGTCCAAAATGGGGCCTGAAGGCCGTCGTCGGGCTCCCACAAGTATACTGGAGGGTCGTCGTCGTAGCGCATTACCGGGTGCCTCGGGGCCCTCATTGGAATCATGTATTCATGTTGGATCTGTCCCGCTGCAGTCGAAGCATCGTAGGTCGATGTTTTGGGGTTAGGGGCCACTATTTTGATGAGAACTCTCCTGGATCTATGCCCGGATGGGCCCTGCGCCCCTGCTAGAGGGGCGCAACCCCCTGATCTGCCCCCAGGGGGCCCTGTGCCCATGCTGGAGGGGCTGGTGCCCCCAGGTTGCCGACAGCCACTGTCCAGCAATCTGGGGGCCAGCCACCCCTCATGGAGGCCTGGCAACCCCCAGGTTGCCGGGCAGCCCCTGTCCAGATAGCTGAGGGGCCAACCCCCCAGCTGGAGGGGTGGGCACCCCTCCAGGACTCCGGACAGAGGCGGCAGCCCCTGTGTCGCTGTCGAAACCTTCGTCTCTCGCTGTTTTGATGCTTCAGGGTTTTGGGGTTACCGACTTTGCATCGTGGACTCCTCATCTTCAGCGTAGTACTCATCGGCATCCGAAAGTAACACCTCTTCATAATCTTCCATCTTCTGCTTGCCCTTCCCCAAAGTTGCGCCTTTCGTCCAAAATTAGGGTTTTCACAGTCGTTTCCACCATTTGTCGCGAGGAGCACGAGTTGAACGATTTGATCGAGGTTTTCGTTTTGTTTCTCTTAAGAACTCGTTAACTTTGCTAGGGCTTCGTCGTGCTCCGTTAGGGTTTTTTTTCATGCCTTCAATTTCCCCATTGAATTTTTTCTTTAATGCGTCGATGCGATCTTTGGATCTCGTCACCGCCATGGATCGATGAAGCTTTGATACTAAATTGATAGGAACGAAGGCAAAAATCCGATTTTTATTGAATAAAAATTGAATTTAAGATACCTTGATCATAATCAAATAGGCGATCACCCTCCCAAGACGTCAATTGAAGAGGACGTTCACAATCTCCAGAAAAACGAGGGATAATCTCACCGCTGATATCAATATTCTCTCAAGCCTAAGAAATCCCTCAGCCCATCCCGCCTATAAATAGAGTTCAGAAATAAGCAAAATTAAATAAAAACCTAAAAGACTGAAAATCCCCAAAACGCCCCTAAAAATCCGAAAATTTCCAGAACGCCCCTAATGTGCCAAAAGTGCAGAAAAGTACATATCTATCATCATCCTGGCTAAACTGTTTACGGTTAATGCAGGTGTCTATAGTCTTAGCTTCCGTAAATGATAGTTCTAAAGTTAACACAATTACTTAGTAATTTTGCTAACCAAATATATATGACAAAACGTACAATCAACATGTCATTTTCCCTTAAAAAAGAACATAGCCCGATCTTGGATTTGGGACCACCCATTTTCTAACTGGGAAACTTACCAGTGATGCATGCATCACTGGTAAAGGCTGTTGAGTATTGGTGTTTCATACCAATGTTATTTTGATGATGATCACAACATTATGTTGTTGCTAATGACTCATGTTTTAGTCTCATAGTTAACATTTCAAGAATTTTATTTTTGGAGACTAAACACTTGGTGCAAGGATGGACATCAAGAGAAGCAATGCCAAAGCTTGGAGATGATGGAGAGCATCAAGGTTAAAGCCATAGACTCTAAGTGAAGCAATGTAATCAATGTAATTTCATTTTATTGCTTTTCTCTTTTTGAGTCTAGGATTATTGTGATGCCTTGATAGATGGATTAACTCATTCTTGCATATACATTTTCCATCTTAATGAGTCTTAGGATTATCATAGAAATCATCCCAATAGGTTCATTTTGCCTTAAACTCAGCTGGAGTTTTTGGCTCTCCTATAGTCGACTGATGAAGACACGACAATCGACTGGGTGATTCCAGGCGCCTGCCTGGCCTTCTACAGCCGACTGGTATGTGCAGCTCAATTCAACTTATTTCTTGACTCTTCTTGAGCTTTTCGCCTCAGTTGACTGAAGTTCATTTTACAGTTGCATGTCTTCCAACAGGCGCCTGGAAATTGATTTACAGTCGTTTGTGCGCAACTTGCATTTTCTGGGCTTCATTCCAATTTCCAAGTCAGTCGACTAATGAAGTATTTACAGTCGCCTGTCTATTTACAATCGCCTGTGAAATGGTCATCCATCGTCTGAAGGCGTTAGTGCGAAAGTTGCATCTTCCAGCTCCGTTTCCATCCCATGTGACAGTCGCCTGTTGAAGGATATTCATGCGCTTGCTCATTGTACATGCGCAAGTGTAGTCTTCTACAGTCGCCTGTTCTGGCTCAGATTATAGTCGTTGGGATTTTGATAGCCGTTGACCAGTCGACTGTCAATTGTTCATAGTCGACTGTCTGTGTCGTAAATTGCCAAAATATAACAGTTGCAGATTTATTGTTTTGGGGTTTTTCTTTGGGTTTGAGGATTTCTTTTGGCTTCCTATATATAGGAGAGGGCTGAGTTCATTAGAGCTTCTTGGAACTATTGAAGATCATTTGAGAATCATTTAAGCCACTCTCAAACTCTCTCATTTTCCTCTTAGAGCTCATATTCCTCTTCATGCATTGAAGTCAAGCTCAAGGGAAATCATCCAAGTGCATTCAAGCTAATCTCATCACTTGGAGATCCTCTTCCATGCCTTGCATTCATTAATGAGTAAGTTCATCTCAAGGCATATGTAAGAGTATTTGTTTTACTTTGTGTTTTCTTAAAACCTTAATTATCTTTGTGTGAATTAGATACTCTCTTTGTAGGAGTTGGTTACACTCTTTGTGGGAGTTTGGTGTCCTAGTGTATGACTAACCCTAATTCTCTGTGTGGGAGTTTGACCATTGTGTATGGTTGGGTGGGTTCTTCTGTAGGACAAAATCCTCTGTGTAAGGTATCTCTTTGTAGGATTGTATTCACTTCTCTTTGTGGGAATTATAGTGAATATTTTGTGTGGCTGGACGTACCCAAGTTTGGAGAACCAGGATAATATCTTGTGTTTGCATTTGGATTTTTGTGGTGTTTAAATTCCTCTTTGTTATGAAGGTGACGGCTACTGAATCTGTAGCCCTATATTTATAGAAAAGTAACATAATGGGTTATAGATTATAGGAGTCCAGCATTTATTGTAATGAAACATGCAGAGCAAGTCAGAAATAAATCAAGAATGGTTATAGATTATAGAAGGCTTAATGATATACTATAGATGATTTTCTAATTATGTTTAAATTTTCTAATTCTGATATGTGTTTTTTAAATTCTTCTAAGTTTTCATTAGTGGTGACCATTTTTTTTACATCTTATAATAAGTTCAGGGTTTTTTAATTCTAGTTTACAAACTATCTTATTTTTATCCCAATGTTTTTAGGATCTTAAATTCCTTATGTATTTCAGTTCCTAATGGATCTGGTAATTTTAAAAATAATTTTTCTCTTATGGCTTTATCATGGAAACATCCTGCTACTGTACTATAGTAGTAATAATCTTGTAAAAATGGTTTTATATATGTCCAATTTCTAATAGTTAATTGTTCTAATTTTCTTAAGGCTTCAATTTGTGTATTGTTATATCCTATATTAGGCTGTTGGCCAAGGATTAATAGTTGTATTTTTTGTGTGAAATTCCAATGATTGTTCCCTAATTCTGTCTGCTTTAAAATCGTTTGGGAAATTTTTCTTGTAGCTTTCCCAGGCTGCCCTTGCAGTTTCTCCTAGGAATTTTTCTAAGTATGTGTACATTCTTACTGCATCCATATCATCTACAAGTTTATCATAATGCCTTGCTACTAGTTGGGACCATACTTCTAACATTGTTGGCCATAACTGTGGGTCATGTGCAGATAAATTTAACAATTTTCCGTCATCTATTAATTTCTTCCTATCAAGTTTTTCTAAAGGCATGCGTTTTCCCCAGGTTTTATATTTTCCTTCTCTTCCTTCATTATATGTATTATATTTGTCTCTAGGAGCTCTGTTATTGTGGCCCCTTGAGAGCTGTGAAGTACCGTCGAGGCAAGGAATGCCGCTAAAACAGAAGTTCCAGTCGGGGAACTTAGAAGTTCTGCTTCAGAGATTCTAACTGGTCTTGATATAAATTAGTTTATCTAGAGTTGAATTTTTGATTTTTGCTATCCTAAAAGGAATTTAGTGTAAGAATTTTAAAAACAAGGATAGGAGAGAAACAGTATATATATATATATATATATATATATATATATATATATATAGACACACACAGACATACATACATATGTGGAGAGATATGTAGGATTATGTAAATCATTCATGTGGAGAATGTTAATATACTTATTGCAATTGGTTTATGTAATCCATGCCTATTATATGTCACCATTGTTTCTTATTATTTCAATTGGTATAATGAGTATTTACAATTGGTTTATTTCATTCTACAATTGGTGCATATAAGTAGGGGAAGCTCATTAACATTGTGCTTTATTTTCTTTATGTTTACACAATGTGTGTCATCATCAAAAAGGGGAGATGGTTGAGTATTGGTGTTTCATACCAATGTTATTTTGATGATGATCACAACATTATGTTGTTGCTAATGACTCTCTTGTTTTAGTCTCATAGTTAACATTTCAAGAATATCATTTTTGGAGACTAAACACTTGGTGCAAGGATGGACATCAAGAGGAGCAATGCCAAAGCTTAGAGATGATGGAGAGCATCAATCCTGAAGCCATAAACTCTAAGGGAAGCAATGTTGTCACGCCCCGCTTCCCTAAAATGGAGGCGAGACGTGAGAAGGTCCGCTCAGACTTGGAGCTGTGAGGCTCCAGCCTGTAAAGCGTCTGGATTTAAACCAAGTAGAGGTCCCTGCAAGTGCGATACAGAAAAAAATAATAATAAAGAAAGAGACAAATAACCAATCTCAGAATGTCCAAAATAAGTTTCAACATCACAGAAAAGCCACCAGGCTGGAAAGAAAAAGAGTCTAAAGGCCCAAGCATGGCCAACAAAAGTACAACGTACGGAAAGCAAAGGTGCTACGCACCGACAACTAACAGCAACCTAAACAAAAGTAACTCAGAACAGTCTCTAAGACTGGTCACCGGTGTCCATAAACTCCTCGTCAAATGTAGGCTCAGGCTCAGCGTCAGTGAACACCTCGTCCTCAGCAACGGTCTCTGGCTCAGGGTCTAACATGTGACACCCAAAAGAGAGAGGGGCACATGTCCGCAAGTCTACAAGACTTGTGCAAGGAAACTAAAGGTAAAGCAAAACAACCTAACAGTTCTAGCATGATGCAATGACATGGCAGTTAAAGTACGAGTGCAACAGGTAAAGTAAAGTACAACAAGCATCTAGCATGACATGGCAAGAGTAGCAAACTACTAACAATCACGAGTCACGTTTTCATGTCGTGCACAGAGTTCACGCCTTACAGCTGAAGTGGCTGTACGGGCACACTTCTACGCTGAGTGGTCGCTCAACCCTACCCCTCCACGTGTATCGAGCCAGGGCTTTACCCCCGAACATGAATGCTCGCTTCTGGATCATGAGCCAGTAAATGTTTTTCAATATGGCATAGGGGTGCACCTAGCCTCAACAAGCAAGTACAAGTATGGTAGCGTGTGCTACGAATGCAACAATCAGACATGAATGGCATGCCATGGAAAGCTGTAATTTAAATGCGTACAGTTAAGGAATTTAAACATGGCACTTACAAATGCATGGATGACATGGCAGCATGAACAAAACAGGTAAAAGGGGTTGGATCTAGCTTCGTTGTCAAGCTAGATCAAGTGAGGTGACGGATCTAGTTTCGTTGTCAAACTAGATCAAATAGGCGTCTAGGCAGCTATCATTTCACTGCCTAGTCTCTTTTACGCGACGGTACAAAAGTGACATAAAACATGGCCTAAACAAGCAACGGGCAAGTTTCACTTGCCTGAATTCAAACGTCTGAAAAACACCGTCCAAAGAGTCCAAAGTCACAAACAACCTACGTGCACAAGTCCACCAGCCTACATTCCCAATTTAGATTATCTTAATTAGTGATTCTAAAACATTTAAAAACATCAATTTTAATCTTGATTAACAGGCTGGTTGGGGGTCCTAGGGGTGCAAAACGTTACCTCAACACGACGCGAAAGCTACCCTGGCGTCGGGTAGCGACGCCAGGGGTTGGAATATAAGAACGCGCTCCTAGTCCAATTCCATATTAGATTCCTCGCTCGAATAGTCTGGGCAGCAACCAGATCAACGAACCAAGATTCCAATGCTAGCACGTGCGACGAAGGGCTACGACGTGTCGCAACGTCTTAATCGGCAACACAACGGAGAGGAACCACTTGGGTGGGACCCACAACAGTTCTAGGGGTCAATGGGGGACCCACAACACCTCTGGAGAACTTGGGGGCCCACGGAGGCAAGCAGTGCGATAGATGCGGGGTTGCGACGAATGTCACTCGGTCAGACCGAGCCGCTGCGAGGATTTCTATCGGTCAGACCGAGAGAACATAGCAGCGGGGTCGGTCGGTCGTTGCGGAGCGCGTTGCAAGGCGTGGGTGCTCGGTCACAGCGGGCCGGTGCGAGGGAAGTTGTCGGTCGGGCGCTTGGGAGCAGTGGTTGCAACGATGCGGGCTGCAACGGAGCGGCGATGCGGAGCGGAGCGGGTGCGGGCCTCGGTCAGACCGAGAGGGGGCGTCGGTCGGTGAGGGGTTGCAACGTTGCAGTTGCAACGTTGCGGAGCGGAGCGGCGGTGCGGGGAATTCTCTCGGTCAGACCGAGAGAATCTCTCGGTCGTATCGGGGAGCGGGGCTTGCAACATGCAGCGGGCGACTGGGTGCGGAGCGGAGCGGCGGTGCGGGGCGGGGCCTCGGTCAGACCGAGGGAAAACGAGAATTTCCGTCGGTCGGGCACTGGGCGGTTGCAGCTGCGGTTGCGACGAACGTCGCAAGTGTGGATGCGAAAGTTGGGGGATGATTTGTGACGGCTAGGGTTGATTTCTTGAGGGAAATGGGTTTCCTAAGCCTCCTATATATAGTGTAGATGTGTTTGGCTTGGTCTAGGGTTTTATTTGAATTAAAATCGATTTAAAATCAATTGTAAACCCAAATATTCACCCTCTAACTTCCAAGCATGTGTTGGTGCGGCCAAGGCTAGGGGCTTGGGTCAAAATTAATTTGAAGTGTTATAATATAATAGAAATTATATTTGGCTAAAAATACTTGAAAACTTAGTAGTTAAAAATATTATAAGCTTTGCTAAAAATGTAAAATAGGTCAAATGAAATCCAAAAATTGTGAAATAAATATTGAGGTGATCGGGACGACGGGAGAAAGAAAACTAAGAAGACGGATCTCAATTTCGACGTCGAGTGACGAAACTAAAAATAGAAACGTCTCACGTCAAAAGTGAAAATCACAACGTCTCTTCGAATAAGATCAAATCGTGGGAGAACGACCCGAGAAATGTCGTTCCAAATTAGTGCCTCAATTTAATATTCTCGGAGACGATCACAACGACATATCACATCATAGTGTTCAAAAACAAACAAAGTCTAAAATAAATATGTGCACGATCAAAACTACGTGCACGTAAAACGTACAACGAAAACAGACCGTTACATCCTCCCCAACTTAGGAATGATTCCGTCCTCGAAATCAACATCAAGCACTGCTCGGGAAGAGGTGCGGGAAGCGCTCTCTCATATCATCCTCACGCTCCCAGGTGGACTCCCCAGGGGAACCATGACGCCACTGCACTCGAACCAAGTCGACGGTCTTATTCCTCAGCTGTTTCTGCCGTCGATCCAGAATCTCAACTGGCTGCTGATCATAAGACAGATCCGGACGAACCATGATCTCCGAGAAATCCACAGCATGGGACGGATCACTAACGTATCGACGTAACTGAGATACGTGAAATACGTCGTGAACTCCCTCCAGCGATGGTGGCAACGCCAAGCGATAAGCCACAGCTCCAACTCTCTCCAGAACGTCAAACGGCCCAATGTACCTCGGACTCAGCTTGCCTCTCTTCCCAAATCGGATAACTCCGCGGTTCGGAGAAATCTTCAGAAAGACGTGATCTCCAGGCTGAAACTCCAAAGGCCTCCATTTAGCATCTGCCCAATGCTTGAAACGGTCCTGCGCAATCCTCAGCTTCTCCCGGATGTTTCTCACAACATCAACGGCCTCTACGATCATCTCCGGTCCTAACAGCTCCCGATCTCCAATGTCATCTCAGCTCAGTGGCGATCGACATTTCTTCCCGTATAGCGCGGCGAATGGCGCCATGCCAATACTCGCCTGGTAGCTGTTATTGTAGGCAAACTCAACGTGATGGAGATGATCCTCCCAAGATCCCTTGAAGTCCAACATGCACGCCCTCAGCATGTCCTCCAAAATCTGAATCGTCCTCTCGGACTGGCCATCCGTCTGCGGGTGGTATGCCGTGCTGAAACTCAGACTCGTACCCAAGCTCTTCTGCAGACTCTGCCAAAACTGAGATGTGAATCTCGTGTCTCTGTCCGACACGATACTCACGGGGACTCCGTGAAGTCGCACGATCTCCTGCACGATTCACGTTACATCACTATCTAAACTAGGAAAAGGAAATAAAACGGAGAGTAAAAGAATTTACCTCCATCTATCTCCTCGCTAGCGTCTCAGTGGACTGTCCTACTCGGAAGGGAATAAAGTGCGCGGATTTGGTCAATCGGTCTACGATCACCCAAATCGCGTCGTTCTGCTTCAGACTCCGGGGTAGTCTAGTCACGAAATCCATAGTGATGTGTTGCCACTTCCACTCCGGAATCGGAAGCGGTTGTAGCAATCCTGCCGTACGCTGATGCTCCGCCTTAACTTGCTGGCACACCAAACACTTGGCGACACTCCGTGCCACACTCCTCTTCATACCATGCCACCAATAGTTCAGACGGCGATCCTTATACATCTTGGTGCCACCAGGATGTACAGAATACGGTGACCTGTGTGTCTCAACCAATAACTCCTCTCTGATATCCCCAGCTGGCACACACAACCTGGCTCCATACCTCAGCGAGCCATCCTCATGAATCAAGAAGTCAGTCCGCAAACTGGCTTCTACCTGCTCCCGAATCTTCACCAGCTTCGGATCCCCAGCCTGTCCAGCCTTGATCCTATCCATGATCGTCGACTGTATCTGCATACACATCAACGAAGAGGCCACTCCAGGAAGAATAATCTCAATACCAGACTCGTAAAAATCCTGCTGCAATCTCCACTGCGAAGTCAACATCATCACCGCTGGAAGTCTACTCAGCGCATCCGGAACCACGTTCACCTTGCCAGGGTGATACTGCAAGTCAATCTCATAGTCAGCCATGAGCTCCAACCATCGACGCTGTCGCATGTTGAGCTCCTTCTGCGTAAAGATATACTTCAAGCTTTTGTGATCGGTGAAAATCTTCACCTTCTCACTCAACAAGAAGTGCCTCCAAATCTTCAGCGCAAACACTACTGCAGCCAACTCCAAATCGTGTGTCGGGTAATTCTTCTCATGAGCCTTAAGCTGACGAGAAGCATACGCAACCACGTGCCCATGCTGGTGCAACACACAGCCGAGACCCTTGCCAGAAGCATCGCAAAAGATCTCGAATCCTCCACTCCGATCGGGCACAGCAAGAACATGTGCAGTCGTCAACCTCTCCTTCAGAACACCAAAAACCTTCTTACAATCATCAGACCAAACAAAAGGTACATCCTTCCGCGTCAGTCTGGTCATCGGCTCAGCAATACGGGAGAAGTCCTTAATGAAGCGCCGATAATAACCTGCAAGCCCAAGGAAACTCCTGATCTCGGACGCTGACTGCGGAACAGGCCACTATCTGATAGCCTTAATCTTCTCGGGATCCACTAAAATACCATCTTCTGACACCACGTGTCCAAGAAAAGCAACCCTATCAAGCCAGAACTCGCACTTGGAATACTTAGCATACAAACGATGCTTCCTCAAAATCTCCAACACAGTCCTCAAGTGCGACGCATGCTTTTCCTCTGACCTTGAATAGATTAAGATGTCGTCAATAAAGATAACGACAAACTTATCCAAAAGGTCGTAGAAGATCAGATTCATCAAGTTCATAAAAACTGCGGGCGCATTGGTTACACCGAAAGCCATAACCACGAACTCGTAGTGACCATACTTCGTCCTGAACGCTGTCTTCTGAATATCTTCCTTCTTCACCTTGAGCTGATGATAACCACTCCTCAGATCCAACTTAGAGAACACCCTCGATCCTCCAAGCTGATAAAAAATGTCGTCTATACGAGGCAATGGATATTTATTCTTGATGGTCACAGCATTCAGCTCCCTGTAGTCCACGCACATGCGACGCGAACCATCCTTCCTCTTCACCAGCAACACCGGTGCTCCCCAGGGAGACACACTGGGATTGATGCAACCCTTCTGTAAAAGCTCATCCAGATGCCTACGCAACTCCTCCAACTCTGCTGGAGCCATTCGATACAGCGCCTTCGAAATAGGCTGCGCTCCCGGAATAAGATCGATCGAAAACTCGAGAGCTCGATCGGGCGGCAGTCCAGACATCTCCTCGGGGAAGACGTCGTCGAATTCACGCACCACAGCTGGTCTACTCTGCTCCATCTGCATAGCAACGATCTCCACCGGTCTGGCTCGAAATCTGACAGGGCCAAGCGAACTGCTACCTCGACTGAACTCAAACACTGGATGTCCTGGGATCTCGAACACCACCTTCTTCCTCCGACAATCGATCGTAGCATAAAAACTCGCAAGCCAATCCATCCCGAGGGCGACATCATAGTTGATGATGTCGTGGACAATGAAATCAGCGTAAAGCTCATGTCCACAGACCACCAAAGGGCAAGAATTGCAACCACGATGCACCGAGATCACGTCATTTCCTGTAACGATGTTCCAACTCTTGGGAAGAGGGGATGTCGTCAAGGAATGCTTCTCCACGAAGCTCCGGGATATAATGCACATCGATACACCATAGTCAAAGAGGACTAGTGGAGGAAATGTGCAAACCAAAATCACACCTAACATACAATCTAACAATCAAACCCTATTCTAACAAACAATCATATGCAAGTAACCAAACATAGCTAACAACCAAAAACTAAGGAAGGAAACAACTAGACAGGGGGTTACCTGCGATAACTTCATCCACAGCCTCGCTCTCCACTGTAGTCATCAGGAAAGCCTGCCTCCTCGGCTGAACAGCCTGCTGAAACGCCTGCTTCTGTGGAATGAGACGCGCTCTACGTCCAGCAGGTACAGGTGCTCTCTGCTGCAACGGCTGAGCGGCAACTGGCCCCCTCTGTAGCTGTGCTCCATCAGGTGCTCTCCTCGTCTGGTTTGCATGCTGACAATCCTTCGCTACATGAGTAGCATCTCCACAGATCAGGCACTGCCCCAGAAATCTCCTGCACTGCTCCTTGATGTGGCCAGTCTTGCCGCAGAAATGGCAAGTCTTCTGAGGAGGCCCACCTGACCTCTTGAACTGCACTGGCTGATTAGGCTTGAACTCAGGCCTAACCACTGCCCTGGCCTGCTCCATAGGCCTCTTCCCAGCTCCAGAAATCTGTCCTCTCTTCTGCCTCGCAATCAGCTCCTGCCTCATAGCAGCTACCAGCAACTTCTGATACGACTCCAAATCTGACGAAGACATCAGGCTCTGCAAGTCTAGGGAAAGGCCCTGCAGAAACCTCTGAGCCTTCTCCTCAGCATCCTCCACCATCTTCGGTGCGAAGTGACTCAGCCTGGTGAACTCCTGATGGTACTGGTCCACCGTCAGATTTCCCTGCTTCAGCTCAATGAAGCGCTGCAACATCTCCCTCCTGGCAGCCTTCGGAAAGTACTCCTCATCGAACTTGGACTTGAAAGTAGCCCAAGGTATCGGCTTCGTCAACAGCTCCTCCTCTGCATCCCACCAGTTGCGGGCATTATCCCTGAGCTGCTTCTTCACCAACTCAACCCATCCAGTCGGGTTGTTCTTCGACATCTTCAGATTATCATCGGTATTCCTGATCCGCTCCTCAGCAGCCAACGGTCCTTCAGATCCATCAAAGTAAGTCGGGCCCAGCTCCCGAAACTGCTTCGCTCCCGGCTCGAAGCGAGAGGTATTCTGGGTATTCTGAAGCATACCCTGCTGCACCTGCATCATCTGGTGCATCATCCTCATGATCTCAGCATTGGTGTGCTCTCTATCCGGCACCTCAACACGATTGGGCCCACCACCAGCTCGGGTCTGTCGTCTTCCAGCCATCTAATGACATAGAAAACGAATAAATTAGACTCAAAGCTTATGACTCGGATGTCGAAATTTATTTATTGGACGTCCTATAATTATTATCGTTGTTCTGATAATTCGCAGTTGCAAGAGGACCTGCATGGGCCACCAAAAAACCTGTCACGCCCCGCTTCCCTAAAATGGAGGCGAGACGTGAGAAGGTCCGCTCACACTTGGAGCTGTGAGGCTCCAGTCTGTAAAGTGTCTGGATTTAAACCAAGTAGAGGTCCCTGCAAATGCGATACAGAACAAAAATAATAATAAAGAAAGAGACATAAATAACCAATCTCAGAATGTCCAAAATAAGTTTCAACATCACAGAAAAGCCACCAGGCTGGAAAGAAAAAGAGTCTAAAGGCCCAAGCATGGCCAACAAAAGTACAACGTACGGAAAGCAAAGGTCTACGCACCGACAACTAACAGCAACCTAAACAAAAGTAACTCAGAACAGTCTCTAAGACTGGTCACCGGTGTCCATAAACTCCTCGTCAAATGTAGGCTCAGGCTCAGCGTCAGTGAACACCTCGTCCTCAGCAACGGTCTCTGGCTCAGGGTCTAACATGTGACACCCAAAAGAGAGAGGGGCACATGTCCGCAAGTCTACAAGACTTGTGCAATGAAACTAAAGGTAAAGCAAAACAACCTAACAGTTCTAGCATGATGCAATGACATGGCAGTTAAAGTACGAGTGCAACAGGTAAAGTAAAGTACAAGCATCTAGCATGACATGACAAGAGTAGCAAACTACTAACAATCACGAGTCACGTTTTCATGTCGTGCACAGAGTTCACGCCTTACAGCTGAAGTGGCTGTACGGGCACACTTCTACGCTGAGTGGTCGCTCAACCCTACCCCTCCACGTGTTTCGAGCCAGGGCTTTACCCCCGAACATGAATGCTCGCTTCTGGATCATGAGCCAGTAAATGTTTTTCAATATGGCATAGGGGTGCACCTAGCCTCAACAAGTAAGTACAAGTATGGTAGCGTGTGCTACGAATGCAACAATCAGACATGGATGGCATGACATGGCAAGCTGTAATTTAAATGCATACAGTTAAGGAATTTAAACATGGCAGTTACAAATGCATGGATGACATGGCAGCATGAACAAAACAGGTAAAAGGGGTTGGATCTAGCTCGTTGTCAAGCTAGATCAAGTGAGGTGACGGATCTAGTTTCGTTGTCAAACTAGATCAAATAGGCGTCTAGGCAGCTATCATTTTACTGCCTAGTCTCTTTTACACTACGGTACAAAAGTGGCATAAAACATGGCCTAAACAAGCAACGGGCAAGTTTCACTTGCCTGAATTCAAACGTCTGAAAAACACCGTCCAAAGAGTCCAAAGTCACAAACAACCTACGTGCACAAGTCCACCAGCCTACATTCCCAATTTAGATTATCTTAATTAGTGATTCTAAAACATTTAAAAACATCAATTTTAATCTTGATTAACAGGCTGGTTGGGGGTCCTAGGGGTGCAAAACGTTACCTCAACACGACGCGAAAGCTACACTGGCGTCGGGTAGCGACGCCAGGGGTTGGAATATAAGAACACGCTCCTAGTCCAATTCCAGATCAGATTCCTCGCTCGAATAGTCTGGGCAGCAACCAGATCAACGAACCAAGATTCCAATGCTAGCACGTGCGACGAAGGGCTACGACGTGTCTCAACGTCGTAATCGGCAACACACGGAGAGGAACCACTTGGGTGGAACCCACAGCAGTTCTAGGGGTCAATGGGGGACCCACAACACCTCTAGAGAACTTGAGGGCCCACGGAGGCAAGCGGTGCGACGGATGCGGGGTTGCGACGAATGTCGCTCGGTCAGACCGAGCCGATGCGAGGATTTCTCTCGGTCAGACCGAGAGAACACAGCAGCGGGGTCGGCCGGTCGCTACGGAGCGCATTGCAAGGCGTGGGCGCTCGGTCACAGCGGGCCGGTGCGAGGGAAGTTGTCGGTCGGGCGCTTGAGAGCGGGGGTTGCAACGATGCTGGCTGCAACGGAGCGGCGATGCGGAGCGGAGCGGGTGCGGGCCTCGGTCAGACCGAGAGGGGGCGTCGGTTGGTGCGGGGTTGCAACGTTGCAGTTGCAACGTTGCGGAGCGGAGCGACGGTGCGGGGAATTCTCTCGGTCAGACCGAGAGAATCTCCTGGTCGTAGCGGGGAGCGGGGCTTGCAACATGCAGCGGGCGACTGGGTGCGGAGCGGAGCGGCGGTGCGGGGCGGGGCCTCGGTCAGACCGAGGGAAAACGAGAATTTCCGTCGGTCGGGCACTGGGCGGTTGCAGCTGCGGTTGCGACGAACGTCGCAAGTGTGGATGCGAAAGTTGGGGGATGATTTGTGACGGCTAGGGTTGATTTCTTGAGGGAAATGGGTTTCCTAAGCCTCCTATATATAGTGTAGATGGGTTTGACTTGGTCTAGGGTTTTATTTGAATTAAAATTGATTTAAAAATCAATTGTAAACCCAAATATTCACCCTCTCTAACTTCCAAGCTTGTGTGGGTGCGGCCAAGGCTAGGGGCTTGGGTCAAAATTAATTTGAAGTGTTATAATATAATAGAAATTATATTTGGCTAAAAATACTTGAAAACTTAGTAGTTAAAAATATTATAAGCTTTGCTAAAATGTAAAATAGGTCAAATGAAATCCAAAAATTGTGAAATAAATATTGGGGTGATCGGGACGACGGGAGAAAGAAAACTAAGAAGACGAATCTCAATTTCGACGTCGAGTGACGAAACTAAAAATAGAAACATCTCACGTTAAAAGTGAAAATCACAACGTCTCTTCGAATAAGATCAAATCGTGGGAGAACGACCCGAGAAATGTCGTTCCAAATTAGTGCCACAATTTAATACTCTCGGAGGCGATCACAACGACATATCACATCATAGTGTTCAAAAACAAACAAAGACTAAAATAAATACGTGCACGATCAAAACTACGTGCACGTAAAATGTACAACGAAAACAGACCGTTACAAATGTTATCCATTGAATTTCATTTAATTGCTTTTCTCTTTTTGAGTTTAGGATTATTGTAATGCTTTGATAGATGGATTAACTCATTCTTGCATATACATTTTCCATCTTAGTGAGCCTTAGGATTATCATAGAAATCATCCGAATAGGTTCATCTTGCCTTAAACTCAAATTAGAGTTTTTGGCTCTCCTACAGTTGACTGATGAAGACACGATAGGCGACTGGGTGATTCCAGGCGCCTGCCCGGCCTTCTACAGCCGACTGGTATGCACAGCTTAAATCAACTTATTTCTTGACTCTTCTTGAGTTTTTCGCCTCAGTCGACTGAAGTTCATTTTACAGTCGCATGTCTTCCAACAGGTGCCTGAGAATTGATATACAATCGTCTGTGTGCAACTTGCATTTTCTGGGCTTCATCCCAATTTGCAAGTCAGTCGACTGATGAAGTATTTACAGTCGCCTATCTATTTACAGTCGCCTGTGAAATGGTCATCCATCGCTGAAGGCGATAGTGCGAAAGTTGCATCTTCCAGCTCCGTTTCCATCCCATGTGACAGTCGACTGCTGAAGGATATTCAGTCGCCTGCTCATTGTACAGGCGTCAGTGTAGTCTTTTACAGTCGCATGTCCTGGCTCAGATTATAGCCACTGGGATTTTGATAGCCGTTGACCAGTCGACTGTCAGTTGTTCATCAGTATTTGTTTTGCATTCATTAATGAGTAAGTTCATCTCAAGGCATATGTAAAGTATTTGTTTTACTTTGTGTTTTTTGAAACACTAATTCTCTTTGTGTGAATTAGATATTCTCTTTGTGAGAGTTGGTTACTCTCTTTGTGGGAGTTACTCACTTTGTGGGAGTTTGGTGTCCTAGTGTAGGACTAACCCTAATTCTCTGTGTGTGAGTTAGTAATTCTCTGTGTGGGAGTTTGACCCAATTTTTGGTTAATGAAAGTGTCTAGGGAATACCAGAGTATACACAATTAATGCATTTGAGAAAAAAATTTTAATTTGCACTTAATGCTGCAGATTGAATGATCTCTCCCTCAACGCGGGGCCCACCGTCTCTTCGACGTATGAGGCAACAAGATGAGAATAATTTCCGCGTTGAAGGCGCCCGCGCCGAATTTGTTGTTTCGTGTCGAAAGCTCCTGCGCCGACTTTGGTGTTCCGCATCAAAGGCGCATGCGCCGAATTTGTTGTTCCGTGTCGAAAGCTCATGCGTCGAATTTGTTGTTCCGCGCCAAAGGCGTCCGTGCCGTTAAATATTTTTACGCTAATTTGTTCTCCGCAATTTTGACTGTGGAAATATTTTTTGGGAAACAAAGATTTCGCGGGGAAAAATCTTAAATAAAACGTGCCCGCTGCCGAATGGGGAAAGTTTAAGATTTGTTTAAGATTCCAAAGGGGTGTGTAAAAATCTTAAACTTCTCCCCTTCATTTTAGTGTGTCTCTCTTTTGACCCGGTTTAAATTTTTTTCCCGACACCCGAAGACGCCCGCGATGAAGCTTAAATTTTTTGTTTAAAATTTTGTAAGGGTGAAATAATTTTTGCGGTGAACACAGATTTTGAGGGGATATCTTAATTGAACCGCGCCGAAGCAAAATTTTGGTTCGTTTAAATTTTGGAGGGGGAAATAATTTTTGGGGAGAATAAAGATTTTGAGGGGATATCTTAAATGAACAGTGCCCGAGGACACATGTTATGACTAGGATATTATACAAAACACAACTTTGTCCTACTAGGACAAAAGAGTGGCTGTAGTGGTGGCCATGGTTTGGCCACATCATTATGGTGGGGCCCACTTGTAGGTGGGTCGGGGTTTGGGTATGAGATGTTTGGTGTTGTTTTGGAGCCCCCAAGGAAAAGCCACCACATTCCCCTTATTTGCATGCTTGCCATTGCCAAAACCACACTCTCTCCCCTATTTTACATGCTTGCCATGTCCTTTTTTCACTTTGGCCCCCGGTGTTTTTTTACATTTTGGCCCCCTGCTTTTCCCCTTCCCCCCGACGATTCCCACACCCACCCACACTTCTCTCTCTTTTGACATTGCACGCGGGCCCCGCATCCTGTGTGTTTTTTCATGGGGTCCCCGTGCACTGTGTGCACGGGTTATTTCTTTTGTGTGTATGTGTATGTGGTCCTAAATATGCTGAAACAAATACGGGAAGTGTGTATGTGGTCCTAAATATGCTGAAACAAATACGGGGAAGTAAAGTAGAAGCGATGACGTGAGCAGAAAAAAAATCCACATCTATCTGAAGTTTCAATGTAATGGAAAATACATCTGTATCCTCATACATCCATCTTAAGTGGGTCTTTTCTTATTTTATCTCATATTCTCAAAGTAAAGTGATCCAATAGGACCAGCACATTTATGTCTCTTTGCTTTCAAACTGTCTCAGATATATTAAATTATTAATCCACTCTCTATTTGTGCGTTTATCGATTTTGTTTGGTTCAGTGACCTATTGTCTTTGAGTATATGAGAGGAACTGGGTATCTTGTGGATTGTGTCACCATATGTCTACATAAAACATCCGTGGGGTGCCAACCAGAAAAGAGAAAGGTATTTATTTTTAAATGCTCAATTGATTTTGTTGTAGTTCCCTTTTAGTCACCTGTTGCATGAATGGCATGCACTCTTTATATACTCTTGTCTTCTTCCTAAGGTAGAGAGAGTTAGGATTTAAGAAGCATGCAGAGTGTAACGTCCCAGACACGGGTGCTGTTATACTCACGATAATTTTGCATGTCTTGCAGGTATCAGTGAAGTTAATATAGTTTAAACAGGAAATATTCACGATAATGATAAAGAAATACTCATTTTATTCAACCTTGAAAGGAATTAATTGTCTAGGCAACAACGAAACTACAACTCAATTAAAAACCATACGGAAAGAAAACGACTAAAAGTAAGGTAAAAACTCTCCTGATAACACAGAAGCTCAAAAGTCCGCATTCTCAACAGGAAAATCGGACTTCTCGTACTGCGGAGCCTCCTCTTCAAGCCGAGTATCACCTGATGGAGTTTAACCACCATTAATAAAGTAGATTGCAAACTGTATTAAACATTTAATTGATTTATTTTTGCAGGAAGTTAAAAGATACAAGCAGAACTGTAAAGAAAAAAGCTACTGACCTGGCATGATTTAAATAACAATAAGAATTAAGCACTAACCAAAAGAATTGTTGTGTTGTGACTTATAAGAGGAGAGCACGATGTGCAACATGAAGTCCACCTTGGACCGCGGGGGGCTACCCCGGGCTGAGTATAAGGTCAAACTGTACCGAGAACTCAGAATCCATAAAAGAAAATCCTCTCAGATAGGGGCTATAAGCATGACTTCAATCGCTCCCGCACCCTCTCAATTATAAGTTACCACATACCCGTGATGTCAAGTGTAGTTGTTCTAATTCTAGGGTGTCAAGTATCTTGTTCATGTAGTTGTTCTCTAAATTTGATAATTAGATAGTTATGCAAATCTGTTTGCAGGATTGTCTAGTCTTGTGCAAGATAAAACAGGCGCACCAACATCTTTGTAATAATCTCATTGCATAACTTCTAGTTATCTAATTTAGTATATGTGAATAACTTAGACTTTCAGACTTTCACAAGTCCGGTCTCTTAAGCAGAATCTTAACTTTAGCATTTAAAATTAACAACCTTGGAAAAACATATTTAAAACACATGACTTATAAATAAAGAAAAGATGAAAGAAAAATAGACGAGTGCGATAAAAGTAATAAAGATTATAAATGGATCAGATTCATGTTTTTTTGGCACCGTAAAGGGGTTGTGGTCTACCTGCCTAGAGGATTGCTCGGACCAAGATTTGCTTAACAGGATAGTAATGTTTAAAGGAAACATAACTGAGTTTAGTAAAAGAAAACAGAACTGTAACATGACTGAATTTAATAAAGGAACATGATTGCGTTTATAAAGGAAAAACTTAACTGAATATGTAAAGAACTGAACCTAAGTTTTAAAAGAGAACAAAGCTGAAAATTTTGAGGAAAACTGAATTTATGCAACAACAGAACTGACTTTTTAAGAAATCTTAACTGAAACTTATGAGGAAAAGAACTGAAATTTATATAGACGAAACAAAAATCGAAACATCAAGCAACCTAGGTCCAATTCCAAGCAGACACGATATAAGATCAAACATTAACTGGACACCTAATCCGCAGGCAGACAGACCTAAATCAAGCATGCAAATAGTCTCAATTCCAGCATACAGGTAGCTTTAGTTTTCAAGGTGCAAAGATAGTTCAAAATTCAGCAAACTATGGTCCATGAATATATATATGTACATGTTCCAAAATTCAGCAAACAGAAGGCCTAAAAAGAATATATGTATCCGGGACTTATTAACCAAACAATCAAGACAACAACACGTTATTCCAAGCAACCCAAGCATGCAACCTGCAGTCAGGGGGGAAAACAAACTAAAAACAGAACCAATTGACATGCGCTAGAAAAGGAAAACAATTCCTGGCCGTGCCTTCTCCTCGGCGGCCGAACACAACAGATAATTTGACGCAAGGGTCTAACATCGAACAACGGTGAAATGCCGTGAATCTAATTTAGGTGCCAGAAATTTATTTATCAGAGGGATAACCTCACTTTCTTTCCACGAATCATCATTTCCATTGTAAAATAAAGGATTAAAAGGTTCAATAAAGTTCGAATCTACCTGAAGTGGACTTTGTGAAAAGAAAATTAAGAAATCCGAGTCCCAAAAGAAAATCTGAAACCCCAGTGCAAAACCGAAGGCTTATGAGCAAGCCGAAAACCCCAGAAACCAAGCCGAACCCTTATGAGCAAGATCGGAACCTCAGAACCAAGAATCGGATGTTTTGGAACAGATTTACGCGTGAAGAAAACCCTAGAGAGAATCATCGCGCATAAATAAAAGAGAGGAGGGAAGAGATCTTATTGCGCGAGGAACGGGATTTGCAATCGTCACGAGAATCTCGCGAGAGGGGGTCACACGCGTCATCGGATCAGGTTGGTTTCGAAAACTCTAACTGTCGTTGCGAGTTTCGAGCTCGTCGCTACTGCTTGTGCGAGGGAGCGAGTCGAAGGGGCTCGTCTGGGCTCAGGTTGAAGAGAGAGGGAGAGAAAAAGTCGGGGGGGGGGGGGGGGGGCGCCGAGAGAGAGAGAGAGAGCATCGGCGTTTTTTTGTTGGGTGCGTGAAAATGAGTGGGGGAGAGAGTGTGTAAGAGGGGTTTTTATTAAAAAAAGTATGGGCTTGGGCTTTTAAAGAACGAGCCTTTGCACCTTATACATTTAAAGAAATTCCGTCCTCGGAATTCAAAGAAAACACTAAACGGTGAAAAGGTACGGATACCGATCCTTCATCTCTTCCTCTCGCTTCCAGGTGGCCTTTCCTGGTGAGTCACGATGCAATATCACTTTGACCAAATCCACAGTCTTGTCCCTGAGAGCCCTCTGTCGACGATCAATTATCTCCACTGGCTGTTGTTCATAACTTAAATCTGACCTCACTGTGATCTCTGAATGATCAACCACGTGGGTTGGGTCTCCCATATACTTCCGCAGCTGAGATATGTGGAATACGTTATGTACACCCTCCAGAGATGGAGGCAGTGCAAGTTTGTATGCCACCTCGTCTACACGCTCGAGTATTTTGAAAGGTCAAATATACCGTGGGCTAAGTTTTCCTTTGCGACCAAAATGGATCATGCCTCTATTAGGGGAAATCTTCAGAAAGACATGCTCTCCAGGCTGAAATTCCAAATGTCGCCTCTTCGCATCTGCCCAGTGCTTATAACGGTCTTGTGCCACCTGTAGCCTCTCTCTGATAGTCCGTACAACATCCACTGCCTCTACAATCATCTCGGGCCCAACCAGTTCTATGTCTCCAACATCGTCCCAGCTCAAGGGAGAACGACACTTCCTTCCATACAAAGCAGTAAAAGGAGCCATTCCAATGCTCGCCTGATGACTATTATTATAAGAAAACTCCACGAGATGTAGATGGTCTTCCCATGACCCCTTGAAATCTAACATGCATGCACGCGTCATGTATAGTACGCTCTGATTGTCCTTCCGTCCGAGGATGGTAAGCTGTACTGAACTTCAACTGCGTACCCAACTTCTCATGTAGACTTTTCCAGAAGTGCGAAGTAAACACGGTGTCCCTATCTGAAACGATACTCACTGGGACCCCATGTAGCTTCACAATTTTCTCCATGTATCTCTTAGCAAGAGTCTCTGTAGATTGTCCAACCTTGAAAGGAATAAAATGAGCCGACTTCAATCGATCAACGATCACCCAAACGACATCATGTTGCTTCTTGCTCTTTGGAAGTCCAGTCACAAAATTCATCGTGAATGATGCCACTTCCACTCGGGAATGGGCAGGGGCTGTAACAGACCGACAACGCGGTGATGCTCAGCCTTTACCCGCTGACATACCATGCATCTGGACACACTTCGTGCTATGCTTCTCTTCATTCCATGCCACCAATAATTTCGTCGTAGATCTTGGTACATCTTGGTGCCTCCTGAGTGGATGGAGTACGAGGAACTGTGTGCTTCCTTTAATAACTCATCCCTGACATCTCCTAATGGTACGCATATCCTGCTGCCATATCTCAAAGACCCATCTGCATGTATCTGAAATTCTGGTCTCTGTCCTGCCAATCCATGTTCCTGATCCATTGAAGCTTTGCATCTCCTGTCTGAGCAGACTTGATTTTGTCTACTAGCGTCGACTGTATCTCCATGTTCATAAATGACGAGGACAGCCCGGGTAACACCACGTCTATTTCCATGTCGCGGATCTCCTGCTGCAGTCTCCAATGCGTCGTAAGCGTCATCACTCCTGGAAGCTGACTCAAAGCATCATGTACCATGTCAACCTTCCCAGGGTGATACTGAAGGCCAATGTTGTAACCGTCATGAGCTCGATCACTCTCCGTTGTCGCTGGTTTAGATCCTTCTGCATGAAGATGTATGTTAAGCTCTTATGATCCGTATATACCTTCACGCTCTCCCAAGTAGTAAGTGCCTCCAGATCTTCAAGGCAAATACTACAGCCGCCAACTCAAAGTCATGAGTGGGGTAATTCTTTTCGTGATTCTTCAATTGCCTTGATGCATATGCGACAACACGTCCGTGCTGATGAAGCACACACCCAAGGCCTTTGCCAGACGCGTAACAAAACACTTCAAAATCTCCCATGCAATCTGGAATGACCAATATCGGCCATGTCGTCAACCGCTTCTTCAGTTCTTGAAAGGCATCGTTACACGCCCTTGGCCAAACATACATCACGTCCTTGTCAGCTGTGTTATGGTCTCTGTGATCCTCGAAAAATCCTTGATGAATCTCCTGTAGTAACCAGCTAGTCCCAAGAAGCTTCGAATATCTGATACTGTCTTAGGGACCGACCAATTCTGAAGTGCTGCAACCTTTTATGGGTTCACAGAGATTCCTTCTCCCGAACTCACGTGGCCTAGAAATACCACCTTGTTCAACCCGAACTCGCACTTATTGTACTTGACATATAGCTTGCTCCACCTCAGAGTCTTCAGGACCGTTCTCAAATGCCCGACATGCTCCTGTGTATTCGAGTATACCAATATACCATCCAGACACACCACTACGAACTTGTCCAGATACTCGTATAATACTTTGTGCATGAGATTCATGAATAGCGCCGGTGCATTAGTCACACCAAACGGCATCACCAGAAACTCTTAGTGTCTGTATCTAGTGCTGAATGCTGTCTTATGCACGTCTTCTTTCTTAACCCTCAATTGATGATAGCCGGTCTTCAAGTCCAATTTCGAAAAAACACCTGCTCCTCCAAGCTGATCAAACAAGTTGTCGATACGGGAAATGTGATACTTGTTCTTCACCGTAAGCTTGTTTAATTCCCTGTAATCGACGCACATTCGTTTGGATCCATCTATCTTCTTCACCAATAATATTGGAGCGTCCTAAGGAGATACACTGAGACGTATATACCCTTTCTTCAAGAGATCATCCAACTGCATCCGCACTTCATACAACTCGGATGGTGACATGCGGTAGGCTGTCTAGAATAAGGCTGGGCACCAGGCATTAGCTCAATCGCAAACTCAACTCCGTGGTCTGGAGGTAACCCAGTAAGTTCATCCAGAAATACATCCAGGAATTCTCGAACTACCTCTGGCTTCTCTATCTCAATCTCTATGGCAGTTGCTGCTGTCGGTTTAGCTCTGAATCTTGCTGGTCTCTTTGTTCTGACAAATTCAAATCTGGGTTGGTTTGGCATATCAAACACCACTCTTCCTTTGCGACAATCAATTATGGCATAATGCACTGCCAACCAATCCATCCCGAGGACGACGTCGAAACTTGGCATGTCGATGACGATGAAATCTGCTGGTAGTTTGTGTCCACATATATCCACAGGACAGAGGGACATGCAGTAGTTGTTGTCAGTATCTCACTGCCCGTGTTAACGTCCCAACAAGAATCGATGGGCGATGATGTGCTGATCGACAAAATGCTTGGACATAAAGCAATGTGAAGCTCCTGAGTCGAAAAGGGCGAGGACGGGTCTATTGACAACTATATAATACATACGGTCACGGATACTAAGTCTAAGCATACATATACTATTGTATGGAAACATAATTAAATAAATAAATAATCAGTAAACTTTAAACCACATACCAGTGATAACTTGGCCAGTGGCCTCTGCCTCCTCCGCAGTCATAGTGAAAACCTAGCACTTTGCTGGTGGAGCATGAGTCCTCGCCTGCTGGTACACCTTTTGCTGAGGTGGAAGTGGAGCTCTACGCTGATTGCCCCCTGCTGAAGCTGGAGTTAGAGCGGAAACTGGTGCAGTAGTCTGAGCTGGGGCAGCTGATCTCTGTCCCCTACGCGGGCAATCTTTCGCAGCGTGATCCTTGGCACCACAAAGCAGCCACAAATTTAAATAAAGTTGACATTCTAGCTTGATGTGACTCGATTTATTGTAGTAGTGGCAGATAGGAGTGGGTCGTCTGATTGCTGTGGTTACTGCGGTGGCTGGGGTGGTGCAGGCCTCTTAAACCGTGTCTGATGCATAGGCCTGTGAAGCTATCTAGTAGGAGCAAGTGGCTGTCTGTGATGCACTGCAGAAGCTATCGAAGAGGGAGGTGGTCGTCGTGGGGCAGCCACCTTATGCTCTCGTGCTCGCTCCTACTGTATATACTCGTACTCTCGAGCAGCGGAGAGTACGTCAGCATGGGTCTTCAGTTTGAACCCGACCAGCTTATCACGGATGTCGATGTCCAGGCCCTTCTGGAATCTCTTGGCTCGGGCCAGAGGAGTGGACACCACGTCCTTAGCAAACCTGGAGTTTACAGATCGTTTTGCAAAAAAATCATGTATCTGGAATAATTAACAGTTATTGGTCAAAAAAATACGCACCTGCTGAGCTTAGAGAACTCGTCATCATATTCTTCCACAGTCATGGAATCTTGCTTCAGTTCCATAAACCGTTTCTCGAGCTCCATCTACGACTCAGGTGAAAAGAATTGGGCATTGATTGCCTCCTTAAATGTAGCCCAAGAGATCGGCTGTGGTAAACGGTCCTCCACAGAATCCCACCATAACATGGCATCCTTGGTCAACTGCAGCCTTGCCATATCTACACAGGAATCCACAGGAGCTCGTATAGCCTTCAGCATATGAGTAATGGACCACAGCCAGTCCTCTGCATGTAGAGGATCCTCCCGTCCAGTGAAGAGCGGTGGGCGTAGTGACCGAAACTCTTGTACTCCCCCTTCTCGCATTGGTTCCTGCCACACAGGTTCCTGCCGCATGGCTTCCTGTTGTATGGCTTGAACCATTTCTCGCAATGCTCGATCAGAAATCTGGTGCGCCATCGGAGGTTGTTCAATATCAGCACTGTCATCATTGATAGCACCGTTTCCATTGAAGCCGGCTTCAGGATTGATATTGTTGGCGAGATCTTCATTGTTGGGGATGTGGTTCTGATGCGGACGCACCCCTAGCCGACGCACCCCCATCCGCTCCCCGCACCCGGGTCCCATTTGGATGACTTATTGCCGGTACAGGAGACGTGGAGACGTGGTTTGGTGATCCAATATTCTAGGGGTATTCTAGTCTTTTCAGACTAGATTAGTAATTTCCCTCCTTTTCTATTTAATCTAGGGCTAGCCGTCTTTTTCTTTTTATGCTTATTTGTGAAGAACAACTAGGTATCAATTGTGAAGGTGCTTAGGCTTTGGTCCGTTCATCCAAAGCTAGGAGATATGGGTTCGTCTCGAAAGAGGCCCAATCTATCTTTTGTTCTTCGTTGATTTAATCCATAAAAATTTCTCTGTTTCATATTTTTCCACTTTCAAACGCTGATTTGAGTATACGATCAACCGGATCGTATCAAATTGGTATCAGAGCGGTGAGATCCAATGGCGACGAGCACGAGATCGAAGACAGATATCGTGAATGAGAAAGTTCAAGGGCTTCGAGAGGAATTCAACCGGGAGATCGAGGGGTTAAAGAAAACCCGAGGGGATTCAATCAAAAATCACGCCCACTCACAAGAAGACATCCAAACCGAACTCCGGGCCATGAGGAGGGAATCCGCACAGATGTGATGCGATCTCCAAGGGTTAAAGGAAGCTACTTCAGATCTGAAATTTTTGAGAGAGGCCACGCCGTCAATACCGGCGATGGAGATGTTACAAACTCTAACGGCTAGGAAAGGAGGAGATCGGGGCAAGAGGGTCCAAGGAGAAGAAAATCAGGGCGAATCCACGCTTGGATCAGCAAATCACGGACAACCGAAGGTGGCGACGACTACGATAGCCCCATAGGGCTTGCCGCAGCCGCTACAGACCCTGTCGGGTCTGTCCGGCCAAAAACAGGACCCGGCGGGCCTTTTTTCTGGGCGGCAGGCCCAGTCGGACCTGCAGGGGTCTCGACAGGCCGAACTGGGCCTGCGCCAGGCCGTGCAGGCCCTCTGGGGCCTGCGGCCACACCGACAGGGCCAGCGGGCCCGCGGCCACGGCGAGCCCAGCGGGCCTGTCGCAGCAACAGCATGCCCAGTCGGGCCTGTCGCAGCAACAGCAGCCCCTGGGGGCCGCAGCAGTTCATGCAGCCCCCCTGGGGGCCCGCGATAGCGTCGGCACCCCCTTGCGGGGGTGCTGGGGGACTGGCGGCCAGATTTGGGGGTGCGTCGGCATGGGCAGCCCCCACCTGTGGGCACGGTGGAGAAGGATGGGCCCGAGACACTACCATCGGGGCCCCGGCGGCCCAATTTTGGAGACCAGAGGCTTTTCCACGGGTACCCAGACCAGCGGTTGACTCCAGACAAGCTTTCGAGGGCTTTCCGGGGCGTGGACATGGCCCGAGGAGGCTATTTGGGAGGCCGTGCAGCGCCTACCCATCAGTACGGAGGGGCCGGAGGGGCCAGTTTTGGGCGACCTCCGGAGTTTACAGGGCTTACTACCAGCCTGAGGCGTGGGAGAGGCCGGGGTGGCCTGAGGAGCTGTACAAAGTTGACGAGGGAGGTCGAGTGGATGCGTTCGGTGGAGGTATGGGCGCGGTAGGTGGTCGTGGCAGAGATGGGGGACAGCTGGGGGACATCAATGCAAATCGCCGACTGATAAAGCTGCAGATGCCGATCTTTGATGGCACGGATCCTGACGGTTGGATCTATCGGGCGGAGCGCTACTTTCAGGTGATGAGGTTGTCAGAGGGAGGGGGTTCTGAGGATTGTCGGGATCTATTTCGAGGGCAAGGCGGTGGCATGATACAGATGGAAGGTAGCACAGACCCCTTTTCGCACTTGGGAGGAGCTGTCGGCACTGATCATTGATCGACTACAGGAGACCCAGGGGGAGATTTCTATGAGCAGATGTCTGCTCTGAGGCAGGAGGGGACGGTGAGAGACTATGTGGAGAGGTTTGAGATGCTGAACAAGCAGGGTGAAGGGGGTGACCGATGAGGTGATGATCAGAAATTTCATGAGGGGTTAAAGCCCTCTATACGGGCGGAGTTGCGGATGCAGTGCCCAGAAACCCTGGAGGATGTACTGTGCCTGGCCCATAAGGCGGAGGAGAAGCATGCAGAGGAGAGACGCACTCGGGGGACTTGGGGAGCACAGGGCCAGCGCAGTCTGATAGCACCGGCCCCACCTCCGGGGGTTACAATAGCACCAGAGGACGCGGGAGAGAAGAGGGGAGACCCGACCAGTGATACCTGGTAGGCGGCTGACCGAGGCCGATATGAGGGCGAGGCGGGCTGCAGGCCTCTGTTTCAGATGTGATGAGAAGTTCAGTCCCGGTCATCGATGCACGAGCAGGCTGATAAAGATTGTGATAGTGCCGGACGAGGGGGAGTTGCAGATGAGGGGGAGCCTGTGATGACGGAAGAGAGCGAGGTTGAGCACGCACATCTGGATGTAGCGGAGGCGTCCCTGAACTCCTTGGCAGGGTTAACCCCGAACCATACCACGAAGCTGTCAGGACGATTGGACGACGCGACGGTGACGATACTCATCGACAGTGGGGCCACCTACAACTTCATCTCTCAACAGTTGGTGGATCGTCATAGGTTGCAGATGAGCACCTTGGAGACGTTTACGGTACTCTCAGGGACATGGAGGAAGGAGGAGAGCAGTGGGATGTGCAAAGGGCTGTGTTTGACCGTGCAGGGGGTGCAGATCGTGGAGGATTTCTTGGCCCTAGAATTGGGCAATATCGATGTGATTTTGGGTGTGCAATGACTGAGGGGGTTGGGCGAGGTGAAAGTGAATTGGAAGCAGCTTAGGATGGAATTCCAGGAGGAGGGTCGCACGATGGTTCTGTCGGGTGACCCTAGTCTCTGTTTTCCCTTGGGGCTTTCAAAGCCAGATCTCCACCTTGAAGACAAGGTTGTTCTTTTAAGGGGGTATTGATGCGGACGCACCCCTAGCCGCCGCACCCCCATCCGCTCCCCGCACCCGGGTCCCATTTGGATAACTTATTGCCGGCACAGGAGACATGTAGACGTGGTTTGGTGATCCAATATTCTTGGGGTATTCTAGTCTTTTCAGACTAGATTAGTAATTCCTCTTTTTCTATTTAATATAGGGCTAGTCGTCTTTTCCTTTTTATGCTTATTTGTGAAGAACAACTAGGTATCAATTGTGAAGGTGCTTAGGCTTTGGTCCGTTCATCCAAGCTAGGAGATAGGGTTTCGTCTCGAAAGAGACCCAATTTATCTTTTGTTCTTCGCTGATTTAATCTATAAAAATTCCTCTTTTTCATATTTTTCCACTTTTAAACGCTAATTTGAGTATACGATCAACCGGATCGTATCAGGTTCTCATTCCCATTTAAATTCATCTCCATCTCTGCGTTGACTGTATCAGGATTTGTTCCAGCGGTGGTACGTGCACGCCGGTTATACACATTCGACATTCTGTAATTCAAGGATGGTGTCAGTTTAATAATTTGAGTATTTTATAAATATTTCCTGTTTATCCTATGCTGTTCATGAGGTGGTTGCGCGGACATGTATGGGCCACCACTTGTAACGCCCCCAGAAACGGGTGATGTTACACTCGCGATAATTTTGCAGGTCTTGCAGGTACCAGTGGAGTCAATATATTTTAACCGGGAACTATTCACGACAATAGTAAAGAAATACTCATTTTATTCAACCTTGAAAGGAATTACATTATCTAGGCAACAACGAAACTACAACTCAATTAAAAACTATACTGAAAGAAAAACGACTAAAAGTAAGGTAAAAACTCTCTTGTGTTACTCCTCGTACTGCGGAGCCTCCTCTTCAAGCTGAGTATCACCTGATGGATTTTAACCATCATTAATAAAGTAGATTGCAAACTGTATTAAACATTTAATTGATTTATTTTTGCAGGAAGTTAAAAGATACAAGCAGAACTGTAAAGAAAAAAGCTACTGACCTGGCATGATTTAAATAACAATAAGAATTAAGCACTAACCAAAAGAATTGTTGTGTTGTGACTTATAAGAGGAGAGCACGATGTGCAACATGAAGTCCACCTTGGACCGCGTGGTGCTACACCGGGCCGAGTATAAGGTCAAACTGTACCGAGAACTCAGGATCCATAAAAGGAAATCCTCTCAGATAGGGGCTATAAGCATGACTTCAATCGCTCCCGCACCCTCTCAATTATAAGTTACCACATACCCGTGATGTCAAGTGTAGTTCTAATTCTAGGGTGTCAAGTATCTTGTTCATGTAGTTGTTCTCTAAATTTGATAATTAGATAGTTATGCAAATCTGTTTGCAGGATTGTCTAGTCTTGTGCAAGATAAAACAGGCGCACCAACATCTTTGTAATAATCTCATTGCATAACTTCTAGTTATCTAATTTAGTATATGTGAATAACTTAGACTTTCAGACTTTCACAAGTCCGGTCTCTTAAGCAAAATCTTAACTTTAGCATTTAAAATTAACAACCTTGGAAAAACATATTTAAAACACATGACTTATAAATAAAGAAAAGACGAAAGAAAAATAGACGAGTGCGATAAAAGTATAAAGATTATAAATGGATCAGATTCATGTTTTTTGGCACCATAAAGGAGTTGTGGTCTGCATGCCTAGAGGGTTGCTCGGACCAAGATTTGCTTAGAAGGATACTAATGTTTAAAAGAAACAGAACTAAATTTAGTAAAAGAAAACAGAACTGTAAACAGGACTAGGACTAGGACTAGGACTAGGACTGAATTTAATAAAGGAACATAATTGCGTTTATAAAGGAAAAACTTAACTGAATATGTAAAGAACCGAACCTAAGGGTTTAAAGAGAACAGAGCTAAAAATTTTGAAGGGACACAGGAAAACTGAATTTATGCAACAACAGAACTGACCTTTTAAGAAAATACATGTGGACACAGGAAAATTTTCCTCAATTTCCTCAATTTTCTCTTGAACTCTAATGTTTAAAAGCATGTACAATTTTCTCATTTGATATTATTGAGGTAAAAATACATGCTGTAACTGTTATTAACCTACAGGTGAGTTCTCACAGGGGGAAAAGTATATGAAAAATGGTTGACAAGTAATTGAAACATCATATTGGGAAGAAACACAGAAGATATGTATTTTTAATATTAATTTTATTGTTTTTATGGCCATATCTTGCTACCCGCAACATCTTGGAATATATAAAGGAAAATGAAAATTCAGGACTGCATCGTAAACTAACATCAAACTGGCGTTGCCAGGAAAAGCGAACTTTAGAAAAGATGTCGCATATAGTTGGAATATTTTATGAAATTATCCATGTGATGTATGTACGTACAACTGTCGTTACTTAATGACGCGATATGCCAGCTTCTGTTACATAGTATATCATTCAAGTAGGCGACATCTTCAAGTAGGCGACATCTTCATGTGATACATCCTCCGTAATGTTGTGACTAGGGCAAGCATAGGGTGGTTCAGTTCGAGTTTGGAGAAAAAACCCAACCCAAGTTGAACTGGAATTAACCTGAACTAGAACGAGCTAGTTCAACGGACAAACCTAATAAAACCAACCCGTAAAACTGGATCAGTTTCATTTGGGTTGGGCTTTCATCCCATTAAGAACTTATGTTATTTTTGCTTCAAATTTGGGTTTTATACATATCCAAAAATCACAAAAGAAACACAAGATATATCAGAATAAGGCCTTATAATTTTATCTTTTATGTCCATATTTTGCTACCCCCAATATCTTGGAAGATACAGAACAAAATGAAATTCAGGAATCTGCAATGCAAATAAGGATGGGAATGAGCATTTTTGCCCAAAACCTGATTGGGCATGCCACATTCCCATCCCTACTAATCCTTCATTAATCCTTTCATAATTAATGAAGGATTGGTAGGGATGGGAAAGGAGCATGCCCAATTGGGAGCCCAATTGGGCTTTGGGCATGCTCATTACCATCCCTAAACGCAAACGAACATCAGATTGGTGTTGCCTAGAAAAGCAAACTTTACAGAAGATGTCACATGGAGTTGGAATAGTTTTATGACACGATCCGTGTAGTGTATGCAAGTACAACTGTTGTTACTTAATAACACAATATGCCAGTTATTGATACATTGTCTATCATTAAAGTTGGCCACATCTTCGTGTGATACATACCTTATAATATTGTGACTGGTACGCATAGGTTGGTTCGAGTTTGGTGAAAACCCCAACCAGAGCTGAGCCGGGTTAATTCCTAACCCCAACCAGGATGAACTGGTTCAACATACAAAACGAGCCAAACCAAACTGTAGACGACTAAGAGTTTGTGTGCTTTTGGCTTTAAAATGTTGGTTGCAAACATGAAAATTTTAAAAGCACAAAAAATGAAAAGAAAAAGGAGAACATGTTTCAACAAATATTGGATCACATGATCCATGTATGGATCAAAACTTCAATCCACTGATCATGGAGACTTTTATGTTCAATGCGTTCACTTACTGCAGATTGACAGTGAGCAAATATCAGAACAACTAGTTCAGCTAAATAAGAAGACATATTTGATTTCATGCAATTCAAGCAGTAACTAGCAATTGGCTTTTTTCCACCATAGTAAAAAACCCAAGTGGACAAAAAGATATTAAAGCCCAACAAGCAATGTATATTTTTGTTTTGTTTTGTTTTGTTTTGTGTTTGTTTGTTTGTTTGTTTGTTTTTTGTTTTTTTTGTTTTTTGTTTTTTGTTTTTTTTTTTTTTTTTGGGGGGGGGGGGTGAGTGCGTGTGAGTGTGAGTTACTGAGTGTGATGGCAATGCCGGTGGGTTAGAGAGCAAGAAGTGGACGGAGAACATGACACTGGGGTGGTGTAGCCAGCTGCTGGAGCTGCCGGAGAGTGAGTGGGTCTGGGTGTGGCTTTCGAATCTCCAATGAGGCATTGAATGTGCTGAATGGTGCTGTCAATTAGATATATGGACATGGAAACTGAGCTGGAAACTAAGAGGATAAGAGAGAAACTGAGAAACATTAAAGAAAATAAAAAAAGAGCATATGAAATAAGGTTGGGGTTGAGTAAACAGGGCTCTGTGTTTTGGACCATGGGCTCCCAAAAAGAAAATGACGGGAAAATTATGAAATGGTTCAACGGTTTGGTCCGATTCAGCATACGCTAAAATGGACTCGAATGCTAAACCACTTTTTAAAGAAAGTCCAACCCACACCAAACCTTTCTGGTTCTGAACCTTAGCTGAACTACCCAAATCCGGATGGTTTAACTGGTTCGAACTGTAACATGATCACCCTTAACTGTGACTAAGTCGAGGACACCAATACATGCAAATGTTCTTTAGAAGGAGAAAATATTGAGAAATAAGACAGCACTGAGGTCTATTAACAGGTTGTTCACCTTTTAAACCATTACAAAATGGCATTGCGATTACTTTTTATGCTAATTTATTGTTTTGTATATTGAGGGTGCATTCAACTTCAACCAACAATGAGCGTTTCTGGATTGTCCTATAACTTGCAGTGGCTACATCTAGTTATTTCGTTAATTGGGTATGGCTCTAAATTTCCATACTCTAAAGTTCAAGTCTTGTTTATGTAATGATGTAATCTTGCCTTCTAAACGGTATTATCTCAAAAGCATGGTTATGTTATTATTAATACATATTGATCTATGAGCTTCAATTGAGGTATTTATCTAAATTCAGGTTTCTAACATTCAAACAAAATATAGTTTTGCTGGAATTTAGAAAATATAGAAGTCTTGCTAGAAGCTATTTACTTTTGATGACCGAAATCATATATTATCTTCTTAGCTCAGTCAACTCACATCTCACATTCATGTTTACATGACATGCGCAAAATAATCATTTGACATAATAGCCCAATCAACAATTTAGGATTGTGTATTCGTTCTCTGTTTATTTATAACCTATGATGATGTTTGCCATGTAAAATGCACATGGTTCATAGTACCAATAAAGGGAAGGCTTCTGCTTTTAAAAGTGTGCGTAAATAATCAATTTACATATTAGCCAATTAATAATGTAAGAGATTTGATGTTTTGTTTATATAGACCTATAAGGATGTTTGCTACGCTATACGTTCATGGTTCATATAAGCTTAAAATGGAATGCTCTTGCTTATAAAAATACTTGTATAAATGTTAAAGATGATGATGCGTCTAGGGCTTTTTGTGGGGATAAATGTGAGATTTTTATGGCTTTGGACTAATAATCTAGGGTTTAAATGCGAAGAACATCTGAATAATTCAGAAATAATGAATCTAGAGCAACGAACAATAAAGGATTAAAGGAAAAGTATTCTAGGGTTCTAGGAATCAAAATACCTTTAGGTCAATTCTTCGATAATCCTTGCTAGGGCCGGCCGGCCCTTTTTTAGAAACAGATTAGTCAAATGTGGAATTACTAAACAACCCTTCCTTGTGGATGTGAAATTACAAATTTGGGACCGTGTTTGTGGTGGACCCAAGTCGCCTCCTCCTTTGGTACGACTTGAACCGGACTTTCCTCGCGCGCCGCCTCTGATACCCGCATCGCATCACTGCTCCCGTCCAAAAGTGCCACATTGTCCTCAATGTGGAAGTCTGGAAATTGGTTGTGTATTACCCCACATGGCTCCCAAGTAGCATCGTAGTCCGGTACGCCCCTCCATCTGATCCGTACCTCCTGTGTCCCGTCTGTGGCCTGTCTCACCCCAGTCAACTCCTGAGGCTCAAGAAGCACCTCAATGTCCTTTGTCAAAGTAGGCGACAAAGTCGGTGATAGAGTATAATTCCCAATGGCGCTCCTCAACTGTGAAACGTGAAACACAGGGTGAATGGTGGAGGTAGTAGGTAACTGTAGACGATACGCCACCTTCCCGATCTGAGCGGTAATCTCAAATGGTCTATAGTAGCGGGTTGTCAGCTTTTCATTGCTCCGACGGGCCAAAGTCTTCTGTCTTTAGGGCTATAGTTTCAGATAAATCCGGTCCCCACAGCAAACTGCATCTCCCCGGTGCTCATCCACCTTAGTCTTCATGATCTGCTGGGCTCGCAACAGATGCTTCAACTCCTCCAAATATCTGTCCCGCTCTTCAAGATACTCCTCTACCTGTGACACGGGAGTGGTCCCTCTGTTGTAGTGTATCAATTGGGGCGGGTCTCGGCCATACAAAATCCGAAACGGGGTGTTCTATGCTGCCGAGTGGTATGAGGTGTTGTACCAATATTCTGTCCATGCTAACCACCTGGTCCACTGCCTCGGCGCATCTGACACAAAACTCCTCAAATAAGTCTTCACACTTCTATTCACCACCTCTGTCTGACCATCTGTCTGTGGGTGATAGGCTGTGCTCCTTCTCAACTTGGTTCCTTGCACCTTGAAAAGCTCATGCCAAAAACTGCTTATGAAGACCTTATCGCAATCTGACACTATGGAAGCGGGAAAACCATGCAAGCGAACCACCTCCCGCATGAAAGCTGTAGCCACTGTCACTGTCGTGTAGGGATGTCTGAGTGGCATGAAGTGTGCATACTTACTGAGCCGATCTACCACCACCAATATAGAGTTGTAGCCCTCTGACCGTGGAAGCCTCTCAATGAAGTCCATGCTGATATCCTCTCAGACTCTCTCCAGTAAAGCCAAAGGCTATAGAAGTCATGCGGGTGCCATTGTCATATACTTGTGACGCTGGAAAACGTCACACTCCGATATCATTTGGGCAATGTCCTTCATCCCTGGCCAGTATAGCTCCCTAGACATTCTACTGTAGGTCTGCTGTATACCTGAATGCCCTCTGATGGCACTGCCGTGAAACTCCTGGAAAATCAACGAAATATGGGTGGAGCCCCTGGAATCACCAGTCTCCCCTGATATAGAAGTCGTTGCCCGCTCATGGTGTATCCTGAAAAATCTGTTGATCCCTACTCCAGTGCCTCCCGTATCTGTGCCAAGTCTGGGTCGGCCTCAATCTCTCTGCCCATCAACTCCCAGTCTAGGAGAACCGGTACGGAAATGGCTGCCACCCATGCGAGCTCCTCTCTGCAAGACAAGGCGTCCACCGTCTTGTTCTCCAAGCCTGGCCGGTACTGTATCTCAAAGGTGTAATGGATCAGCTTGGAGAGCCACTTCTGATGCTCTTATGTGACCATGCGCTGCTCAAGTAAATATTTCAGGCTCCGCTGGTCGGTTCTTAATATGAATCTCCTCCCCAACAAATAAGGCCGCCATTTCTGTATAGATAGAACGATCGCCATCAACTCTCGCTCGTATACGGACTTCAGCCTCGCTCGTGCTGACAGAGTCTGGCTAAAATATGCAATAGGCCTTTGATCATGCATCAGCATTGCACCCAACCCATGTCCAGATGCGTCTGTGTCTATAATAAAAGGCTTGCTAAAGTCCGGTAGAGCCAGGATGGGCACCGTCGTCATCGCATGCTTCAAGGCCTCAAATGCCCTGGTGGCCTCCTCACCCCAATGAAAGCTGTCCTTGAGCTGCTCTATGAGTGGCATGCAATTGAGCCGTATCCCTGAACAAACTTCATGTAATACCCCGTCAGGTCCAAGAAGCCCCGTAAACCTCGTAGCGTGGTGGGTATCGGCCAACCTAACATCGCTGCGATCTTGGCCCGATCTGTCGCCGCCCCCTCAACTGAGACAATATGTTCCAAATACTCCACCTGCAGCTGACCAAATAAACACTTCTTCTTATTAGCACACAGTTGCTGGTCCTGTAGCTCATGCAACACCACCTGCAAGTGCCCAACATGCTCCTCCACACTGCGACTGTACACGAGAATGTCATCGAAGAATACCAACACAAATCTCTGGAGGTTAGGCCGAAACACCTTGTTCATCGGTGCTTGAAAGGTCGCGGGAGCATTCGTCAAGCCGAAAGTCATGACGAGGAACTCGTAGTGCCCCTCATGAGTCCTGAAAGCCGTCTTGGGCATGTCAGCTGCCCTCATCCTTATCTGATGATACCCAGACTTAAGATCGATCTTAGAAAAGTATGCAGCTCCGTGGAGCTCGTCCAGGAGCTCATCGATCACCGGAATAGGAAACTTTTCTGCAATGCTTTCCTTATTCAAGGCCATGTAGTCCACACAGAATCTCCAGCTGCCATCCTTCTTTTTAACCAATAAAACTGGGCTGAAGAACGGGCTAGTACTCAGCTGAATCACCCCTGCCTGCAGCATGTCATCTACTAACCTCTCTATCTCGTCCTTCTGCACCTGAGGATATCTGTAGGGGCGCATACTAATGGGAGACAAGCCCTCCCTTAAGACGATGGCGTGCTCGTGGTCTCGATGCGGTGGTAGCCCCCTGTGGTGTCTGAAACACCTCATACTGAACCAACATCTGCTCAATCTCTGGTGCTACCGCCTAGGCCTGGTCCTCCCTCTGTTCTGTTGATGCCACTGCCTGTGGGTCGACCAGAAATCCTCCCCCTGTTGTGTGGATCGCTCGAGACATGGTCTTATAAGACACTAAAGAACGACAGAGGCTGGGATCCTCCTGTAAGACCACTGTCCTCCCCCATCCTGGTATTCCATCCTCAGCATCTTCCAGTTCGTCCTGGTCTCCCCCAGTGTCTGCAGCCATTTCATTCTCAGGATGACATCGATGTTTCCTAACTCCATGGGAAGAAAATCTGTGACAATCTATATTCCCTGAATCGTCACGATCACTCCGCGACATACACCGGTGCTGTGTGTCACCTGTCCAGTGCCCAGCATCACTCCATATCTCCCCGTGTCGCTCAATTGTAGTCTCTGCTCTCCTACCAACCTGTTGGAGATGAAGTTGTGGGTGGCCCCACTGTCACTAATACGATTACCTCCTGGCCGTCCACCTGTCCCACCAATTTCATGGTGTGGTTCGGTGTGAAGCCCATCACAGAATTGAGGGATACCTCTTTCAAGTCCAAGTGATGGTGCTCAGTCTCCTCCTCATCCTCTCCTGCCTCTAGTATGGCGACATTGTCCTCCTCATCGTTCACTATCAGTATCTGAAGAGTCCGATCCGCACATCGGTGTCCTGGGGTGAATCTCTCATCACACCTGAAGCATAATCCTTTCGCCCGCTTCTCTCTCATCTCTGCATCAGTCATCCTTCGTACATGCCCTCCTGCCCCAGACTCCTGTCTCATGTCCCTGTTGCCCCCGGCCACGGCTGTAACTTCCTAGGCAGGAGCGGCCCCTGGTGTAGGAGCAGTCCTCTGTCCGATAGCAGGCGCCTGTACGCGAAAAGTGGTACATCTCCACGCTCCGCGGACACTCCTCTCCGTCTTCTGATGGTCCTCCGCCCTCCTAGCTGACGTCATCATCCCCCGCAGGGCCACTGGCTGTAGCTGTCTCAGTCCGGATCTAACAGTGGGCTTCAGCCCCTTCATAAAACAACCCAAACTTCTTAATATAATCTCCTACGCTCCCCTCCTGCTTCAATGAATATAGCCTCTAAAAACTCCCCCAGCCTGCACTGCGTCAAAACGCTCCACCAAGAGCGAGGTGAACTCCTCCTAGGTCTGAAATGGCTGCTGCTGATCAGTCCACCTGAATCAACTCAAGGCCTCTCCCTCCAAACAGACCCCTATCGCTCGAAGCCAGTCCTCCCCTGGTACTCCTAACACCTCAAATTACCTCTCTATTCGGTACAGCCAGTCGTCAGTATTTCCCCCTCAAAAATAGGCACCTCGAGCTTCCTCAGCTGCCTCTCCCCAGCGAATCCTCCTCTATCCTGCTGCAGAAATCCTCCCCTTGGCTCATACCCCGATGGTCTGTCAGGTAAATAGGTATCTACGCGATCACGCGCACCTCCATCTGCTCCATCCCATTGCTAGTCTCCTCTCGCATCCCCCTGTGGATGTCCATACTCTGCCTGAGGACCCCTAAGAGGGCCCGGGTATGCTCTCCAATCTCCCGTCACTCCCCCGAAAGGTGGGGGCTGAGTCGACGGACCTCCTGAAAACTGCTGATGCCATGTAGGCTGCTGAAAACCTGTAACATGCTGCTGAAATTCGACCATATGAGCTGTTCGGGCCCCGAAGTAGGCCCCATGTGGCGCCGTGGAGGTCTGCAGGTGCTGCCGGGGTGCCTGGAAGGTCGGCAGAGCCCCATGAGGCTCTGTCGGTGCTCAGGAAGCCCCGTGGGGGCAGGGCGAACTCCCCCAATGGGGCGCCTGGGTTGCCAGCCCCAGTTTTGGGCCGACGGCCCCCAAGCGCTGCCCCCGGTTGTCGCCGGGGCACAGGGAGGGGCGGCGGCGGCGGCTGTCCTTCCTGGGGGTTCGGCCGGACCCCAGGTACACCTGGGGGTTCGGCGGCCCCCTAGCCGAACCCCCAGGTGGCCGTGGGGGTTCGGCAGCCACCCCCAGTGCTGCCGGAGGGGCGGGCCCCCCTCGGATGGTCGGCTTACCGGCGCACAGCGGCGATGAGGCGAGACGCACCTCCCAATCCTTGTCGCGAGGGTCGAAGGCACCGTCGTCATCATGTTCGGGCCCCTCTTCGTTGAAAAGCACCTTTTTACTCTTGTCCATCACCAAAGGTTGTTCCTTTTTGCTTGGATCCATCTTTGGTTTGAGATTTACGGACAACGCCGCTATTGCCTCCGCTATTGCCGTCAATCGCGTTTTAGTTTTTTCTTAATTCTCCTTCATTTCCTCTCTAATCTTTGCGGCGGTCTCTTTTCGGGCGTCTAAAAATCCTTCACTGACTCGTGTTTCAATCCTTTTCCTCCTCTTTTCCAACGACTCGATCCGTTCCATAGGTCGTGTGTTCGCTATGGATCTGGTGCTCTGATACCAAATTGATGCGTCTAGGGCTTTTTGTGGGGATAAAGGTGGGATTTTTATGGCTTTGGACTAATAATATATGGTTTAAATGCGAAGAACAGATCTGAATAATGCTAATTAATTGCAGAAATAATTAATCTAGAGCAACGAACAATCTATATATTAAAACACAACTGTTTTTGAATTCTAGGGCTGATTGAGACAAGCTGATGTCATACTGATGTATAAAGAGGTTGATAGAAGAATGGCTAGGATTTAATCTTGGTAAAAGAAGGGTTGAGATGAGTGTTTGGAAAACCCACCACTTCTTTTCTTTTGTTTTCAAACAATCACTACATTTGCGCAGAATACCACATATTTCCCCTTTTGCTAAAAAAATCTCACACTTTTTACCCACACACCATACACACACAAACACTTTTGCACTTCCACCCTTCGCGCCGAAGGCGCCTTCGCAATTTTTTTACGCTAAGTTGTTCCGACTCAAGGGCGCCCTCGCCGAATTTATTGTTGGGACAAATGATTGGTCTAGGCTTTACCATCTCATCATGATGGGAGCCACTTGGGGGTAGGTGGGAGTTTGTGTTTTCTTTTGGTTGTGGTTTTGGTGAGTTGGTTTAAATGTCCACACGTTCCCTTGAATTGCAAGCTTGCCATTGGGATAGTGTCACTTTGTCCCCCAATGTTTTTATGCAATTTAGCATATGTTTTTCCACCTTTTATCCCCTATTCATATGAAATACAAGTTTCCCATTGGGGATTTTACGCTTTGCCCCAAAAGATATATATTAAAACACAAAGGTTTTTGAATTCTAGGGCTGACTGGGACAAGCTGATGTCATGCTGATGTATAAAGAGGTTGATAGAAGAATGGCTAGGATTTAATATTGGTAAAAGAAGGGTTGAGATGAGTGTTTGGAAAACCCACCACTTTTTTCCTTTTGTTTTCAAACCCCCCCACATTCACTACATTTGTGCAGAATACCACCTATTTCCCCCTTTTGCTAAGAAACCTTCTCATTTCACTTTTTACCCACACACCACACACCACACACCACACACACTCTCTCTCTTATGCACTTCCACCCTTCGCCCCGAAGGCGCCCGCTAAATTTTTTTACGCTAAGTTGTTCCGATTCAAAGGCGTCCTCGCCGAATTTATTGTTCTACGCCGAATTTGTTGTTTCGTACAAATTTGACTGTGTAAATAATGTTTGGGAACAAAGATTTCGCAGGTGAAAATCTTAAATGAACCGTGCCGCGGGCACGGGTTATGACTAGTAAAGGATTAAAGGAAAGGTATTCTAGTGTTCTAGGAATCAAAATACCTCTAGGTCAATTCTTCGATAATCCTTGCTAGGGCCAGCCGCCCCTTATTTAAGGCAGGGATTAGTCAAATGTGGAATTACTAAACAACCCTCTGTTGGATCTGGATCCTAGCCTAGAGGGGGGTGAATAGGCTAATAAAAAAATTCTCGTGCAACACACGAGAAATCACACGCAGTTAAAAGCACAAGCAGAGTAATGAAAAGCAGACACATAGTACAAAGCAGATTTACCCTGGTTCGGTCGTCCCAACGACCTACTCCAGCCCCCAAAGCAAATACTAGATTGAATAGTGCAATAGGTACAAAGTCACAAGTTAGAGCATGCTCAGAGCACCCTCTACGCCTCTACACTCGCCAGACTCTCAGTACCCCACACACAGTGTTTCCTCTCACTATCAATCCTAGCAAAGCTTTCTACCAGCTAGTCCCAGCCTAGCTGGGTCCCACTTGTCTAGTCCCAACTAGACAAGTCCCAAAATAGTCCACAAAAGCAGGTAAAAGTTTCCCCTACAGAGAACGTTACACTAAAACACAAATAAAGGAGTTTAGAGTTTAGAAATGCTTAGTTTGTATCTGTGTAGGCGTCTCTGTCAATCTGCACGTCGTCAGCTCCAATCTGACGCAAACGGCGTCTCAATCTGATGTCTATATCTCAAGTTGTAGCCCAAATAGCTTTCTGGTCTGTGCACAAAGTAAACCTAGTTCAAACCAATTAGAATACTGTCTGTGCGCACAACAATGCCCTTTATAAACTTCTGGTCTGTGTGCTCAGCAATATAGTTCAAGCTTTAATGGTCTTTGGTCGGTGTGCACAGCAATTAACTTAAAAATCCCTGCCTAGTCACCCTTTGAGATTCGTGCGGCTATGAAAGAATCAATGGTCGGGGATCAGCCACGTCAGCATGTCTTTTGAATTTTAATTGCGATACTTTGAGTCCTCTTCGACTTCCCACTCGACTCCGACGGCGACCGAAGCCCTCTTCGACTTCCCTCTGTTTTCTCGCAACCGAAGCCCTCTTCGACTTCCCACTCGACTCCGACGACGACCGACTGTGTTTATCGCTTGACGACGGCGAGATGACGGCAACGGCGAGTTCCAACGTCGTGCGGTCTTCGTCCACGGCAGCGAGGCGAATCTTCACCGTCGACGGTGAGTGTTGCTTCAGCGAACCCAGCGATGCGGCGGTGACAGCGTGGTCTTCGAGGATGGCGGCGAAAAACTCGACAGCGGAGCTTAACCGACTTCGAACGACGGCGACGTAGACCTCCGAGAGTGCTTCTTCTCCGGCGAGGGACTTTGAAGCGATCAGCGTCGGTGACTCGAAAGCAGCATCGACTTTGACAACGGTGAAGATCTGAAACGGCGGCGAGCTCTCTACTGCAGCAGCGACTTCAAGATGGCGAGGGTTCGCAGCGGCGGCGGCGCTTCGTCTTCTCCGACGACAGCGGCCTCTGGTGGCTTCAACAACCTCGGCGACTTCTTCAGCTCGAGCGATGGCGTGGCGAGCGCTTCTTCTCCGATGGCGAGGGAACGGTGCAGCAGCGTTTTCGACTTCTCAAGGCGGCGGTGTTTACGGCGACTGCGGCTTCCTCACGTCGGTGATGATGGCGTGTGGCGGCAGTGATAGCGCGGGATCGATGGCAGCGACGTTCTCCTGTCTCCGGTGATCTTTGGGCTTTGAGAGCGTTACACAGGGGAAGTTGTTTGCTCGAAAGATCTTAGAATGGTTGCAGCGACGTTGATGATTTGTAGCCAAGGAGATTTTTTATTGGGTTGCGGCAGCTTGATGAGGATGGTCTTTGTATGGGCTTGGAGATGAAGTCTGAGGGTTTCTACTTTGTTTGCCGCAAAATATATTTGATAGCCGCCCTTAAGAATTTAACGAAGCCCCCTTTGATTTTTATTTTGGCCGTGCTACAAACCCTTAGGGAAAAATTTGTATTTATAGAATAGGGTAGGGTTTTGGATAGGGATTTTGAAAGTTATAGAATTGTTTTGGCTAAGGAATTTGAATAAGAGAAAGTTTGGCTAGGATGATGGCACAACCAACTAGGACTTTTGAAATTGGCTAGGGATAAGTTTGAATCAATCAAATTGGATTCTATTTGATCTTATAGCAATAGCAAATGGGATTTGGAAGAATCAAATATTTGAGAATCATACTAGAAGATTTGATCAAGTCCATCTCAACCCATCTCATCCCATATTGGACCAGGTCCAAATTTCTTTGTGCACAAACACTCCATCTCTCCTAATTTGCTATACGAATAGCAAATCCGCCAAATATCGACAGTGTATCATTTTGCCAAGCCTGAAACATACTGAGCACACACATTAAATACACCGACACATTTGTCATCATCAAACCAAGAGCCTAGATCGTTGCTTCCAACAATCTCCCCCTTTTGGTGATGACAAACCCATAAAAGATTTGAGCTAAGTGTGTGTGAAGTGTGTTAATGCAATATGAATCATGAGATGAATATTCAAGCACTACAACATGGCATGCACAAACTAATAACAAATACAATAGCATGCTCCCCCTTCTCTCAAGCTCCCCCTTCACCATATATTTTTCATGCTCCCCCTTCAATCAAAGAATACCGAAGAATACCGACAATTACCGACAAATCTTTCTTTTCTTTCTCTCCCTTTGTAATCACCAAAAGTGGATTAATGAAGTCACAAAAATATTCCAAGCAAAAATAAACCATTATTAAATGTAGCGTGCAATTTGCATGAGTAATCCAAATAATAGATAAGTCAAGTTCATAGAATTTCATACCAGGACTTTTCCACCTTTGTGTAAGTGAAAAGATATAGACAATAAAGTGTAAGAGGAGATTCAATATCAGAAAATCAACCAAAACAATCCACATTTTCCAATTTTCATGAATATCACTAGGATTGATTTTTCCCACCTCATCAAAGATGAGTTCAAGTTACCGAACCCCGAAACATAGCCTAAAAGGACTTAAATGTGGGGTGGCATTGCTTGACGAGTTATATACACCAACGCTAATGATTACCCATGTAGCACAAGTTGGATACTCGTGGGTTGTGTTTTAGCCATGAAGTGTATCCATTTTTCATACGGAGCAAATATCGTTTTTTCTTCTTCTTTTTTAATTCTTTTGCGCTCAATTTTAATTCATGGCTAAACACATCATATCCCTTAGAAATTTCAGAAATTAATCATTCCTACATTCACTTTCCATTATTCTTAAAAGAATCTCCAAAAATACTAAAAAGTCAAATATCGTGAAAGTGCAAATGTAGGTGTAGAAGTCAAATTTGAAACTTATGAGACATGTCATGGCTACTAAAAAGAATAACATCATGTTCATGTAGCTACAACAATAATGAATTGACTTCTACAAGGGATAGAATTAATCATTCATACAATATCACTCAAGAGATTCTAAAGAGGATTCAATAAGCACACATTTTTTTTATTTTTGATTTTTCAATTTTTTTCAGAAATAAAAAACATTAAAAATCATCCATGCAAGCACACAAAGAAAAATAAATCAAGCACACACAACAATCTATGAAGGTATGCAATGGAATGCAAAGAGGGATAGAAAATTATACCTTCTCGTCGCTTTTTGAAGAAGGAGATCAAAGAATGAGACATTGAGTTTATTGCTCCTTGCCAAAACTCCATCACACCTACATGAAAGGTGTTAAGTGTGACCTTGGAATCCAACAAGGTCCACTAGTGTTAGCCAATATTGTTTTAGGAACCCACACTTGTTTAAACTTGATTTTAGTGTTCCTAAATTTACAATTGTATGAAGTATGGCCTACACTATCACAAGTAAAGCACTTTGCATGTAAGTTCTTTGCAATAGACGGTGCATTGTGAAATTTCTTGAATTTTTGCTTTTCAATGTTTTTCAGACCAAAACCAAGTCCTCTTCTATTATTGCCATATAATTGATTCTCTAAAATAGTGTCCGACGATTGTTTTCCCGTAGAGAATTTCTTAATGGCCAATTCAAGATTAGAGACTTTGGTTTTCAACAATTTATTTTCTTCCACAGGCAATGTGCATTTACTTATAAAAGCTCTCTTGTTTTCCTCTTTCTTCTTTTCAAATTCAACCATTTTTCTCTTAAAATCATTATCCAACATGCAGGATTTATCATTAAGCTCTCTAATAACATAGTCTTTTTCAGTTTCGAGCTTAATCAAATCAAGTTTAAGCATGCTAATATTATTCATCAAGGAAGGGCAAGAGAGACAAGGTGCTTCATCATTAAAACTGGACTTTTCCTTTTTCAGAGTGTCAATAGTAGAGTCACGAGCAACAATATCAATTTTGAGTTTTTCAATCTCTTTAGACATTTCATATTCAGATTGTTGCATTTCAAAGTTCTCATTTTGATAATCATCTATAGTGGATTCAAGCTCTACTATTTTATCTTGCATTTCTTTACAAAGAGTAAGGAGTTCAGTTTTACTACCAGAAATTACCTCATCGTGTATTCCCATCAATGCCATGCATGAATGGGCTTCGTGTTCCTCCTCCTCGCTCTCGGCTTCGCTATCCATGTCCCAAGTGAGCACCTTGGATTTTCCCTTTTCTTTAGCTACCTGAGCTGTCTCATGTGGGCAATCCCTCATTCGATGTCCTCTTTTCTTGCATTTAAAACAAGTCATTCTATTAGTAGTATTCTGATCATAATTTTGCTTAGAAGACTGAAAAAAGTTAGAGCGATTAAACCTGGGTGCCATTTCTGCTCTTCCTTGCTTGGTCTGGACAAACTTTCTGAAATTTCTGACCATTAGCGCTATGTCATCATCTTCTTCTTCACTTTCGTCAGCTTTCAGAGCAAGTGGCTTGGTAGCTTTCTCTTTTTCCTCAGGTTTCTCCCTTTCATCAATATTTTGCAATTCAAGCTCGTGGGATATTAAATTACCTATTAAGTCCTCCACCCTCATCTGTGACAAATCTTTCGCTTCTTGGATGGCAGTGACTTTAGGCCTGAAAGAGCTTGGCAGAGCTCTTAATATCTTCCTCACATGCTCAAGGCTAGAATATGGCTTACCGAGCGAACTAGACTTGTAGACAATGTTGGTGAACCTCGCAAACATTTCTGATATCGTCTCTGATGGTAGCATGCAAAATCCCTCGTATTCCGTGCTCAGAAGTGCAAGTCTAGACTCCTTCACCTGTGACGTTCTCTCATGCGTCACCTCCAAAGTATGCCATATTTCCTGCGCAGTTAGACAATGTGAGATACGATTGAATTCAGATTTATCTAATGCACAAATAAGAGCATTCATAGCTTTAGCATTTAAAGAATAAAGCTTCCAATCATTATCATCCCACTTATCATCAGGTTTAGGCATCTCAGTATTTTCAATTTTGATAACAGGTGATTTATATCTTTTTTCAACAATTTGCCAAGCTTTATAATCAATAGAAATAAGGTAGATTTTCATACGATTTTTCCAGTAAGCATAATCTCCTCCATTAAATCTAGGTGGTCGGGAAATAGACTGACCCTCAGCAAAAGCACTATCAATGTGGTCCATGGTCAAACTAGGCTAGATCTATGAAACTGGCTCTGATACCACTTGTTGGATCTGGATCCTAGCCTAGAGGGGGGGTGAATAGGCTAATAAAAAAATTCTCGTGCAACCCACGAGAAATCACACGCAGTTAAAAGCACAACCAGAGTAATGAAAAGCAGACACAGAGTACACAGCAGATTTACCCTGGTTCGGTCGTCCCAACGACCTACTCCAGCCCCCAAAGCAAATACTAGATTGAATAGTGCAATAAGTACAAAGTCACAAGTTAGAGCACGCTCAGAGCACCCTCTACGCCTCTACACTCGCCAGACTCTCAGTACCCCACACACAGTATTTCCTCTCACTATCAATCCTAGCAAAGCTTTCTACCAGCTAGTCCCAAACTAGCTGGGTCCCACTTGTCTAGTCCCAACTAGACAAGTTCCAAAATAGTCCACAAAAGCAGGTAAAAGTTTCCCCTACAGAGAACGTTACACTAAGACACAAATAAAGGAGTTTAGAGTTTAGAAATGCTTAGTTTGTATCTGTGTAGGCGTCTCTGTCAATCTGCACGTCGTCAGCTCCAATCTGACGCAAACAGTGTCTCAATCTGATGTCTATATCTCAAGTTGTAGCCCAAATAGCTTTCTGGTCTGTGCACAAAGTAAACCTAGTTCAAACCAATTAGAATACTGTCTGTGCGCACAACAATGCCCTTTATAAACTTCTGGTCTGTGTGCTCAGCAATATAGTTCAAGCTTTAATGGTCTTTGGTCGGTGTGCACAGCAATTAACTTAAAAATCCCTGCCTAGTCACCCTTTGAGATTCGTGCGGCTCTGAAAGAATCAATGGTCGGGGATCAGCCACGTCAGCATGTCTTTTGAATTTTAATTGCGATACTTTGAGTCCTCTTCGACTTCCCACTCGACTCCGACGGCGACCGAAGCCCTCTTCGACTTCCCTCTGTTTTCTCGCAACCGAAGCCCTCTTCGACTTCCCACTCGACTCCGACGACGACCGACTGTGTTTATCGCTTGACGACGGCGAGATGACGGCAACATCGAGTTCCAACGTCGTGCGGTCTTCGTCCACGGCAGCGAGGCGAATCTTCACCGTCGACGGCGAGTGTTGCTTCAGCGAACCCAGCGATGCGGCGGTGATAGCGTGGTCTTCGAGGATGGCGGCGAAAAACTCGACAGCGAAGCTTAACCGACTTCGAACGACGACGACGTGGACCTCCGAGAGTGCTTCTTCTCTGGCGAGGGACTTTGAAGCGATCAGCGTCGGTGACTCGAAAGCAGCATCGACTTCGACAACGGTGAAGATCTGAAACGGCGGCGAGCTCTCTACTGCAGCAGCGACTTCAAGATGGTGAGGGTTCGCAGCGGCGGCGGCGCTTCGTCTTCTCCGACGACAGCGGCCTCTGGTGGCTTCAACAACCTCGGCGACTTCTTCAGCTCGAGCGATGGCGTGGCGAGCGCTTCTTCTCCGATGGCGAGGGAACGGTGCAGCAGCGTTTTCGACTTCTCAAGGCGGCGGTGTTTACGGCGACTGCGGCTTCCTCACGTCGGTGATGATGGCGTGTGGCGGCAGTGATAGCGCGGGATCGATGGCAGCGACGTTCTCCTGTCTCCGGTGATCTTTGGGCTTTGAGAGCGTTACGCAGGGGAAGTTGTTTGCTCGAAAGATCTTAGAATGGTTGCAGCGACGTTGATGATTTGTAGCCAAGGAGATTTTTTATTGGGTTGCGGCAGCTTGATGAGGATGGTCTTTGTATGGGCTTGGAGATGAAGTCTTTGTACGGTCCAAATTTTTTTGTGCACAAACACTCCATCTCTCCCAATTTGCTATACGAATAGCAAATCCGCCAAATATCGACAGTGTATCATTTTGCCAAGCCTGAAACATACTGAGCACACACATTAGATACACCGACACGTTTGTCATCATCAAACCAAGAGCCTAGATCGTTGCTTCCAACACCCTCCCTTGTGAATGCGAAATTACAAATTTTGGACCGGGTCCGTGGTGGACCCAAGTCGCCTCCTCCTTTGGTACACTTGAACCGGACCTTCCTCGCACACCGCCTCTGATACCCGCGTCGCATCGATGCTTGTATAAAAGCTAAAGCCTAAAATAATTTCCGTAAGTTGTGAAACCATTGTAACCTCCAAATTGCATATTGTTTTATTTCAATCATCATATTGGTCTTTAGAGTTGTTACCATTATTTCATCCCTATGAATTTGTTAGCTATTGTCTCCAATGCTTCATGTGAAAACGTTCCTGGCTAGAGCGCTTACAGAAGTGCTTGCAAATCACTGTACAAAGCGTTCATCCTTATGTTGGTCTCTGGACTCATATCTTTATTTAGCAAGAGCATACAACTTATTATATAGTGATTAATAAAATTTATTTTCTTCCTAAGGTCATAATGACCTGTTGAGAAAAATAGTCCTGCATTACAAACTTTAAAGAAAGTGATGTTTCTACCCAATGACTTAAGATTTTTGGGTTAGATATGGTTTCAATTAATAGTTTGTAGCTTCACCAATGTCATTAGTTGTGAGCTCTCCCTTGATCTATTTTTGTTTTAACATGGTAACATTGCTACTCGATTCCAAAGTAATCATCATGCAATAGCTTATTGTTGTAAAAGCATTCTCTTGTAATCATGAACCACAGGTTTCATCGTATCTTGTAATATCATATCATATATTTTATCATGCCTGTAATGTCCTAACCCGGATATGGATTGATAAAAAGATGTACAAATCCATTCTCCAAACTCAAGGCTTACTTTGCGGGGGTTTTACAATAATAGTCTCTGATCTTACTTTCTGAATCTTGCTCATACTTTCTGACATGTGCATCTGGAAACTTGCTTTCAGGCAGCGAAGGAGTTGGAGACGGAGCTGAAAAAGGAACCCGAAGATGGGAGTAAGTCCCCTCCGACCGAAGGTCCCCAAGGTGTTGGCAGCGAAGAAGACAAGAAGGAACTTGAAACATCAGGCACAAAAGACGAAGTTTGAGATCATCAGTTCCGATTTGTTTCAAGATCCTTTTTGTTGTTCTGGTGGTTGTATTTAGTGTGTAGTATGGTTGTATTTAGTGTGTAGTATGAATCATTTCCTTTTCAAGATCCTTTTTGCTGTTCTGGTGGTTGTATTTAGTGTGTAGTATGAATCATTTCCTTCTCCAACTGCAGATAATGCAATGGCATTTGACTGGGCAATTCAGAGTATGCTCGCTGGTTGTTTCCTGTATTTTCGATAATCTGAATAAACAAAACATGTTTGATGTTGCAGTCGTCTGGTATGTGGCCTCATTGTACTTCATCGAGGTTGAATATTGGATACTTGCGATGCTGCAAAGAAGGTCGCATATGGTTATTAATATCATATATGCCTTTGAACTCCTACGGTCAGTAGTACGAAATCAAAATGCATATCGAATGCGTGTCAACGAGTGGAATCATAAAAACCATTCTGTTCTTTAATGGCTTCTTTCTGAGGTTCGGGCTTAGCAACATGCTTGCCGGCTGATCAAAATATCTCCAGTTTATGGCTCTTCGACGGCAGGCTTGTGGTCCTCCGTAAGTGGTCCCCGGGCATGGGGCTGGATCGTGATCTCTTATCTGCCTTCCGTGACTGGGACTGGTGGGGAGTTGCCTGGTCGGCCGTCTACCCCCTGGTTGCCAGCTCTGGTTCCATGGTGTCTGTGCCTGGTTCTCAGCCTGTGTGCCCTTAGCTGGTCGTTGACTTGCTCTTACCCCTGTGGCTTCCCCCGGTCGGTTGCTCCTCCTCCTCGACCGGCGTGGATATGTAGTATGAGAGGAGGATGGATTAGGTGAAGGTGGCCCCTCCTCCCACCCGAAGGAGAAGTTTCAGACGACATCGGTGAGCCTCGGTTGGCTCGGTTAACTGCACCCCCTTGTCGTATGATCTAGGGCATTGTCATTTTTTCTTCGTTGTGCTTTGGCCCAACCGTGATGCCTCCTGTTTTGAGGTTAGGGGCTGTCTCTTCCTCTCTGTAGTGGAGTCTTGTGGACCTACGTGTCCTGCTGGTTGTTATTAGGTTTAGTTTTGGAGGCCTGTCTTTGGCCTCTTCTTTTGCGTCGGGGCTCTTCACGTGACGTATCTTTTGCTCGGTGACCGCTTCCTAACCTCTCCCAAGTCCCGTCTTTGTGTTTTTTCACATAGTGGTCTCTGTATAGTTGTTCTTTTTCATTTATGAACTTTATATATATATATATTTTAGTGCTGATTGGGACAAGCTGATGTCATGCTGATGTATAAAGAGGTTGATAGAAGAATGACTAGGATTTAATCTTGGTAAAAGAAGGGTTGAGATGAGTGTTTGGAAGCCACACCACTTTTTTCCTTTTGTTTTCAAACCCCTCACAATCACTACATTTGCGCAGAATACCACATATTTTCCTTTTTTGCTAAAAACCCCTCTTATTTCACTTTTTACCCACACACCATACACACACACACTTATGCACTTCCACACTGCGCCGAAGGCGCCCGCGCCGCGCGAATTTGTTGTTCCAACTCAAGGGCGCCCTCCCCGAATTTATTGTTCTACACCGAATTTATTGTTTCGCACAAATTTGACTGTGTAAATAATGTTTGTGAACAAAAATTTCGCGTGTGAAAATCTTAAATGAACCGTGCCCGCAGGCACGGGTTATGACTAGTATATATATATATCCAAAGGCGGGGGGAGGGGGTTGGGGATTTTTCTGGGTTGTCATATTTCTATATTACAAAAGAGGGAGGTTTTTGAATCTTTGTCCCATGTGACAATGTCACATCGCCACATGGGACAACCTTCTTAAACCCAAAACCTAAAAAACACAAAACTCCACCCAACCCCCCAAAACACACCCAAAACCAAACACTCAAAATCACACCCCATGCAAAAACAAAAACAAAAACCCAAAGACACTGCACACACTCAAACCCACCATTCTCATTTTCACCCGTTTTTGCACTCATCGAAACACCCGTCTAAAAAAATGAAACCCAAAAAAAAAAACACAGTGAATGTGCAATCAAAGAGGCGGGTTGAGCTTTTTGGGCGTCCGTTTCAATTAACCCCTCAAGCACAGATCCGAAGGCGCCCGCACCGAATTTATTGTTCCTCGCCGAAGGCGGCCGTGGCTTTAAATTTTTTTACGCTAAGTTGTTGTTCTTTTAAATTTTGGCTGCAGAAAAATTTTTTTGGGGACAAAGATTTTACGGAAAAAAATTTTGAATGCACCGTACCCGCGGGTACGGGTTATGACTAGTATATATATATATATATATATATATATATATATATATATATATATATATATATATATATATATAGCGATCTTCCGTTGCGAAAGCCGTGCGAAAACATTTTTTTTATTTTTTTGAAATTTTTTTTTTCAAAAATTCTTTTTTTGATGTTTAATCCATACAAATATATACCCCAGGGAAAATAATGGGTGAACCCGTTGGGCATTAGAGCACCCATCCACCCGTTACAAATTTAACGGTCTCAAACGTGCGAATTTGATGAAATGCCTTGATCGAAGACCGAATGACATTATTTCTCAACCATTATTTTTTGAGGGGGGTATAACAACATATAATGAGGGTGGAAAAAAGAATTTTTGAAAAAAAAATTTCAAAAAAATATAAAAACAATTTCGCACCGTGCGAAATGTTCTCATTTGAAAATTTTCCTATATATATATATGTATGTATATATATATATATATATATATATATATATATATATATATATATATATATATAGAGGGATCTTCAAATGCGAAAAAAGGGCTTTTCGAACCGTGCGAAAACAATTTTTTAATTTTTTTGAAATTTTTTTTTTCAAAAATTTTTTTTTTGATGTTTAATCCATACAATTATATACCCCAGGGAAAATAATGGGTGAACCCGTTGGGCATTAGAGCACCCATCCACCCGTTACAAATTTAACGGTCTCAAAACGTGCGAATTTGATGAAATGCCTTGATCGAAGGCCAAATGGCATTATTTCTCAACCATTATTTTTTGAGGGGGGTATAACAACATATAATGAGGGTGGAAAAAAGAATTTTTGAAAAAAAAAATTTCAAAAAAAAACTAAAAACATTTTCGCACGGTGCGAAATGTTTGCATTTGAAAATTTTCCTATATATATATATATATATATATATATATATATATATATATATATATAAAGAATAATGGGTATCATACGCCATATGAGAGGGTCTCTCATATTCCCTCTCACATAAAGGGGGCAAGTACAACAAGTACAAGCCCATGTATATGTGGGCTTGTACTTGCCCCCTTTATGTGAGAGGGCATATGAGAGACCCTCTCATATGGCGTATGATACCCATTATTATATATATATATATATATATATATATATATATATATATATATATATAGGAAAATTTTCAAATGAGAACATTTCGCACCGTGCGAAATTGTTTTTATCTTTTTTTTGAAATTTTTTTTTTCAAAAATTCTTTTTTCCACCCTCATTATATGTTGTTATACCCCCCTCAAAAAATAATTGTTGAGAAATAATGTCATTTGGCCTTCGATCAAGCCATTTCATCAAATTCGCACGTTTTGAGACCGTTAAATTTGTAACGGGTGGATGTGTGCTCTAATGCCCAACGGGTTCACCCATTATTTTCGCTGGGGTATATAATTGTATGGATTAAACATCAAAAAAAGAATTTTTGAAAAAAAAATTTCAAAAAAATAAAAAAAAAGTTTTCGCACGGCTTTCGCACGGGATTTTTCGCACCCGAAGATTGCCATATATATATATATAATATATATAATGTGAAGAATAATAAAAAAAGTGTTTCTCTCTCTTGTGTTTTGTAGTGAGAGAAGCTCCGAGTGCGATTTGGTGATCTCGCCGGTGGCGGCCGCTCCGGCGGGCCCCGTTGCCGGCGATCTGCTCCTGCGGCCGTCCTGTACGGGTGTAGGCTTCTACAGAGCCTGTGCGCTCGTCGTGATCCCTGCTTGAGGCGATTGATTCCCTTCGATTGGTCTTGATGCGACGATTCGAGACCTGTACTTGGTGTGATTGGATCTGAAGTCGCCTTTCTCAGATCTTCCTCCTGAGGCGTGCGATTCCCTTCGAATCGGCTGAGGCGGCGATTCGAGCCCTGTTTCGTTTGGATCTGAAGTCGATTTTCTCAGATCTACTTCCTCTGCGATCGTCTCGAAGCGGCGATTGGGGACCTGTTCAGATCGGAAGTTCAGAACTACCTTCTCTAGGTTGAATCAAGATCTCAGTTCTGAGATCTTGATTCGGGGTGAGATTTCGAAGACCTTTGGTTTTCGTTCTTTAGTTCTGACTCGATTTTTTTGGAACTGGATCTGCGTTGATCTTCTTTGTGTATTGGCGAGGTTGTGGCGGCCATTCACTTTTCGAGCCTGTTTTCGGTGAGCGGAGCTCTTGTGGGAGTCGGCGTGGATTACTTAGGACGGATCGAGGCCTTCCTGAAGGTCTCGATCCGGTGGTAAGTTCTCCTCTTCGTTCTCCTACTATTGTCTTCAGCCAGTTATTGACATATTGTTTTTGCCGATGGCAGATCCTTCTACCTCTGTCCCTACAAATGGTTGGAGGGAGATCAAGAAGTCCAGGAGGCCTGGGGAAAACATTGGACAAGCTCAGGGTTCCAAGCGGGCTCCCTATAATCCTAATAGGGGCGATGCAAAGAAGATGTTCGAGCGAAGGGCACTGAGACCGAAGGTGCCACTGAGGATCAATGCCAGCGCAGAGAAGCGTTCTTGGCTAGAAGTTTGCACCAACAGGCGTAAAATCTCTGAAGCGTTGGAGATGTCTTTCATTCCCCCCCTCCATCAATGAAGACGGTGTAGCTGCTGCCTTCCTCTCTGAGGAGATGATGGCTGAGGGAGCGGAAGGTTGGGATAACACACTCATGTGTTATGTGCTGGGCGACACTCCGTTCTACGGACAAATCAAAGCTTGGACCCTGCGAATGTGGAAGCTGAAGGGGGAGGTTAGTATATTCTCAAGGGATAATGGCTACTTCTTCTTCAGATTTGAATCTTCTGAGGATCGGGATGGAGTTCTCTTCGGCGGACCCTGGCTGTTCGACGGGAGGCTCGTGGTGCTGCAACGTTGGTGTGAGGAGGCGGGTTTCAACAGGGACTTGCTGACGGCTGTGCCCATCTGGGTCCGCTTCCCTAACCTCCCCCTTAATCTCTGGACTCGGCGGATTCTCAGCGCCATCTCCAGTGTTATTGGTTCCCCGATAAGCTTGGACCGAGCCACGGCGAGGTTGGAGAGATTAGCGTACGCTCGCTGTCTGGTTGAGGTGCAAGCGGATGATCTTCTTCCGCGTACTGTCTCCGTGCAGCTGGGGGAGAGTGAAGTCATTGAGGTTGGCGTTAGTTATGAGAGTGAGCCTCCCAGATGCAGATATTGCGTTTGCTTCGGGCACACAGACAGTCAATGTCCTGCTGCTGCTACTGCTGTGGACAAGAGTGACGTTGAGGCATGTAGATCATCCGGTGTTGATGTAGGTGACCCCCCTTGATTTCAAGTTGTAATGGTGATGTAGGTCTTTGTAATCCCTCGGGTGAACAATGTAAGGGGGGTGGCGGGAGCGAAAATGTCACGCTGGATGTGTCCAGTGCTGTGGAAAATGGGGAAGGCCGTAGTGTGGCGCCGGGAGTGTCCGGTAGTATATTGAAGTCCCCAAATAACTCTGTGTCTAGCCTGATGTTGCTGGGAGACGCTGAAGTTGGTGCGGAGATTTGTAGCCATATGGAGAAAGATTGTAACACTGGCGGGATCGTGGACGGTGACGAGGAAGATAAGGGGGACAAAGTCAGTTCTGTGTTGTTGGGGGACTACGATGGGAATGCTATAAGCTGTATACAAGGGGTAGATGACATGTATAGGAAATTCAGTAATAAAGGGGAGGAGACATGTACATGGGATGATAGGGGGGATATAACCTACTTGTATAAGTGCAAAATGAGGGAGGGCACTGGTGATGTAAATAGGCTAGCTGCGCCTAGCAATGATATGGGATGTAATAGGAAAGAACAGCGGACAACTTCGGCGCTTAGCGGGGATAGCGGCGGTGAGGAGAAGCAGCGGGCTTCCGTCGCTGAAGACATGATAGAATTAGTCTCTGTTGATGGGGATGGGTACTGTAATAAGAAGAGTGAGCTAGCTGCGACTAGCTTTGAGGGGGCGTTGGGAGCCCCGTGTAACACAAAAAAGTGTACCTCTAATAAAATAGGGGGGGATGGGTCGGGGGTCTCTGAGTCCTTGGGGTGTACGGTAGCAACGCCGTGCTCGCCCAGTGCTTCGACTAAGGCGTCTCCCAATCACTGCAAGCCCCAGCCGAATGACAATAACCCGTTTAATATTCTTAGAAGACCGATCCCGGCCAGGCATGGCGCCTCTCTCCTAAAAGCTTCTAAGGACGCCATTGTTTCCGATGAGGAACCTGATTGCATGACCTCTATCAACGAAGCATGGCATGAAGAGCAAGCTGATCTGAAACAAAAAAGTAATGAGCGTAAGAAGCCTAAGAGCAACGGGGGTCTCAAAGGCACTCGTAAAAACTCTAGAATCAATAGGGACGATAGGCTCCCCCTCCCCTTGAACAATGACGATTTTTATTTGGAATACCCGTGGGCTCAATAACGTCGCTAGGCGTACTGAGCTTAAAATCCGGGTTCGCAAATTCGCTTCCTCTATTGTTGGTCTACTCGAAACCAAAGTTTCTGCTGCTAATGCTCAAAGAATTCTCAAGGTCTTTCCTAAAGATTGGATGTCTATTGATAACCGTTCTGCTCATCCTAGTGGGCGCATCGTTATCATGTATAACCCCGCTTCTTGGAATTGTACGGTTGTCGGGATGTCGGGGCAGCTTATTTCAGTGAAGTGCATTAATAGTGCGGGATTTGTTATGATGTTGACAGTTGTTTACGCTTCCAACTCTTATCAAGATCACAGGAACCTTTGGAAGGATATTACGGTTGCCGCTAACAAATTTAAAAGCATCCCTTGGATTATGGGGGGGGGACTTTAATTGTGTTAGATATTCCATGGAGAAGGTTGGGGGCAGGATGATTGATGGTCACATCGTTGATGAATTCAATGATTGTATCAATAACTGTGGTCTTTTAGAGCTCAAAACATCTGGCAACACCTTGAGCTGGAATAATCACAGTATTGGGCAGCGGCGTATATCGGCTATGCTGGATAGATCCTTTTGCAACAATTCTTGGATTGATGTGCTCACTGCTTCCTATTGTGAGTACAGTGCTGGAGGTACTAGTGACCATTCCATGCTCGTTATTCATACCCATCAAGTGGGCGGGACGGATCCCAAGCCGTTTAAGTTCTTTAATGCTTGGCATCATAGCCCTGATCTTCTTGACATGTTGAAGGAGCATTGGCAGCTCAGGGTTGGGGGTTGCCCAATGATTAGACTTGTTGCTAAGCTTAAGCACTTAAAACAAGGTCTTAAGATTTTCAGTGCATCTTTTAGAGATGCGAATGATGTTACCAAAATCCGGTCTGAGCTTGACACTATCCAAAACAATCCCTTACTGGGGTATTGTTCTGACTTGCAAATAAAAGAGATTGGTCTTGCTAAGCAACTCGCTGATGCCATTGACATTGAAGAATCCATCTTTAAACAAAAAAGTAGGCAAGATTGGCTCCACCTTGGAGATCGCAACTCTAGGTTCTTCTATACTGCTATGAAGGCTAGGCAAAGCCACAATAACCTTGGGCACCTTATTGCTGTGGATGGTTCTCTGAATGATTCTATTGAGTTGCTTAAAGTTGAAGCGCCTAAGTTCTATTCAATCTTATATAATCAGAATGATTACTGGAGGGTCTTTCCTAGGCTTATCCCTAAAAGAGTTCTCACTAATTACGCTGCTGATTGGGTTGAGAGGCCGGTCCATGCTGATGAAGTTAAAAATGCTGTGTTTCAAATTGGTGCTGATAAAGCTCCCGGTCCGGATGGATATAACGGGTTCTTCTATCAACAGTATTGGGATACTATTGGCTATGATGTCACTATTGCTATCCTCAACTTTTTCAAAACTGGGAAACTCTTCCGTCAAGTCAATCACACCTTCCTCACCCTTGTTCCTAAGAATGCTAATGCCTCTGGGCTTGGGGACTACATGCCAATATCTTGATGCAATGTCCTATATAAGATCATAAGCAAGATTCTTTGTAACAGAATGAGTAGAGCGGTTTTGGAGCTCATCTCTCCAAACCAAGCTGCCTTTCTCCAAGATCGGTTACTAGCAGATTGTGCGCTTCTGGCTCATGAGCACATTCGGGGGTTTAATAACCCTATGGGGTCTCGGGCCTGCCTTAAACTAGACCTTCGGAAAGCCTTTGATAGCGTGAACATAGAATTCATCTACTTTATGTTGCATCAGATGGGTTTCAAACACAAATTTATAAGTTGGATTTGTGAGTGTGTTTCCTCGCCTTCCTTCTCTGTTATGATCAATGGATCACCTTATGGTATGTTCCATTCTAATAGGGGGTTGAGACAAGGCGATCCGCTTTCCCCCTACCTCTTTGTTATCGTTATGGAGGCTTTTTCTTTACTCATGGCTAAGGCCAATGCCTCTCGCAATATCTTGCCAATGCATAGAGTTGGAGCGGTCTCTCACTTACTCTTTGCTGATGACTTGTTGGTTTTCTGTCGGGCCAACCCAAGGTCTTTTGAGGGCCTTAGAGGTCTCCTTACTGAGTTCAAATTCTTGTCTGGGCTTGATGTTAATTGGGATAAAAGCGCTGTCATATTTAGCAAAGGGGTCAAAGGTTCTGGTAGCCTTGCGGATATTTTGGGTGTCAGGCGGGTGCAGTCTCTCTTTACTTACCTTGGGCTTCCGCTATCTCCTAAGTACCCTAATGCTTCCATGTACTGTCGTTTGATTGACAAGTGCAAGGGAAGGCTCCAAGGGTGGTCCTCATCCTTGCTCTCCATAGCTGGCCGTATTGAGTTGGTTAAAACAGTTATATATGGTATGGTTAGTTTTTGGATGCAGGCTTTCCGAATGCCCAAGTCTGTGTTGAGTACTCTTACCTCCTTATGCAGAACATTTATTTGGGGGAAAAACCACTTATGGGCCTGGAATGATTTGTGTGCCCCCAAGCAAGAGGGGGGTGTGGGGATCAGAAATCTCTCTGAACTTAACACTGCCTATGGGGTTAAAATGACTTGGCGCATGCTTACCCACAATGGTATTTGGGCGTCTCATATGAGAAGGAAGTATATGAGTAATACGGGACTATTTTGTGCCAAGGCCCATCCTATGCAATCTGGCACTTGGAAATTCATTCTTCATTGTCGGGAGTTCACCAAAAAACTCATCAAGCGGAAAGTCAGAGATGGTTCTTCTACTCTCTTTTGGTATGATAATTGGCTTCCATGTGGGCCTCTCTGTGACGTTTATGTTGTCCCTACGGGGGAAGAAGGCAAGTTGGTGAGTGATTATTGGTCTGATGAAGGGTGGATGATATGCCACGCTCTTACTACTGTTCGCCACATTATCGAGGGGATGACTTTATGCACCGGCACTGACTCGTGGTCTTGGGCTATTAAGTCTCCTTCACTTTCCAATGCTTGGGACGGTTCGCGGATCATCAAGCCCCTCTTCCCGTATTATAAAGTTGTCTGGTTCAGGGACATATCCCCAAGATGGCCATCACGCTTTTGCGATCTTTTCACGGGAAACTTCTCACTCGTGACAAGCTCGTTCAATGGGGAGTCCCTACCCCTCCTTTTTGTGTCTTATGCTCGAGCAACATTCATGAAGATTTGAATCATCTATTTTTTGAGTGTAGCTATACTAATTACCTCCTTTGCAGGAGCTTTCTTAAATTGGGGATCACAACTGCCTTGCCACTCTCTTTATCTGGGATTGGTGATTTGATTCTTGCGCAGTTTAATACTATGAAAGGTGTGGGTATTCTGGCCAGGATGGTTCTTGCTGCTTTGGTATGGCACATCTGGAGAGAGCGTAATAGAAGGATCTTTGAAGGAACCTGTCTAATGCAGACTTTGCTCTTTGATGCTATTGCTGAAGATGTTAGAATCGCTTTGAGACATGTGGCGTGGGAGCATGATGTGGAGGACCCTATCCCCTCTAATTGGGACCTCTTAGACTAGGTTCTATTACTTGTAATTTTGTTTTCTTATTTGGCACTATGGGTAGCGGATGATGTGTGGTATGGGTGGGTAGGGGCGCCTGTGCCTTTGGCCATCATACAGACATCCTTCTTCCACCCATGAGTACCTTGTAATTTTTTTCCTGTGATCAATAAAGACGCAAAGCATATTCTCCAATATATATATATATATATATATATATATATATATATATATATATATATATATATATATATATATATATATATATATATACACCAAGATATATATTAATAATGTACAAACATATACATAGTGGTAGAACGAAAGATACTGGACAAAATAGAGAGAGGAGCGGACACAGGCGTCGTCACTCTCTACTACCTGCCAGACCCTTAGTTCTAACCACATCAAAGTAAGATACATGATTCAGGCCTGCCTCACAATACCCCAACGTAGACAGCCAAAATTAGAAAAAGGCTAACATTAAAAACACATATGGAAGCCATTGCCACAAAGCTTCCAATATGAAGAGAGCGCCCAGGTAATCACAACTGAGTGCACCGGTTCAACAAAAAACAATGCACTACCGCCCAAGAAATTAGCATATCCGCATGTCTCCAGAGAGCAGCAAAGAAAGAATGGCAGGCCGAATGTCTATGGCAAGCCGAATGTCTCCAGAGAGCATACTCGAATGAGGGGAATCCCAGATAATCGCAACGCAAGTCCTAATGTCTTCGCCTCCAGCAAGTCAACCATTATCCCTGAAAATCCAATTGGCTAAAACCTCATCTTCATCAGCTCCTGATGTCTCTTGATCTCTCATAACAAACCTGATATCTGACGCAATTTCCTCAAAAAGCGCAATCTTGCACCGCTTCGTGTTTTCAAAAATTCTCCTATTTCTTTCTCGCCAGATATGCCACACTGTTGCTGCTAGTACTGTTTTCCCAAGTACACTTATCGCATTTTTCCCACCAAAGTGTGCCAAGAAAAATTTTCCAACATCCATTAGCGTAAGCTCTATAGTAGATTTAATATTAAGCTTGAGCAATGCCCTAGTAAGAATGTAACGAGAGTAGGTACAATCAAAGAAAAGGTGACTGACATTTTCCTCTAAATTTCCATCGCAAAGGACACAATTCACTTCAGTATTAAGCCCCCATTTACTCAACATATCTTTTGTAAGCAATTTTCCCTTGAATGCTCTAAGGAGAGCAATGGACATCTTTGGCACATGATTACGATACCAAATTAATTTGTGAAATGGAAAAACAGTAACTGGCGTACGAACACCCTCCCAGGCTTGTCGAAATTGAAAAAACTCTCATGGAATCCAAGCCCACCTATCCGCCCCCGCATGTAAGCATACTCAGTATGGCTAAGCTACCAAATCCATTCTGGGGAGAAGCTGTTCGTGCCGCCTGCTACCTCATCAACAGATCACCATCAGTACCTTTGGATTTTGCAATTCCAGAGAAGGTGTGGTCTGGTAAGAATCCCTCTTACTCCCACTTAAGGGTATTCGGTTGCTTAGCCTTTGCACATGTATCCAAGGAGCAAAGGCAGAAGCTTGATGCAAGGACCACTCCTTGTATCTTCATCGGCTATGGAGATGAAGAATTTGGGTACAGGTTGTGGGACCCAAAGACGCAGAAGGTTATTCGGAGCAGGGATGTGCTGTTCCAAGAAAACCAGACATTGGAAGACATTGAAAAGCCCATGGCGTCTTCAACTGCAAGCTCAAGTGCTGAAGACATTGTTCCAGACCCAGCACCAACGCAATACGAAGAGGTGCATGAAGAAATACTATAAGAAGAGGAGGATGTTGAACAAGACGTGGAAGAAGAGGCGGATGCTGAGCAGGGGGAGCCACAACCCTCTCCAGCAGATATTGCACCACCATCACCGCATGCAGATGATGGTATGCCTCCTGAAGTCAACAACTCACAAGTACGGAGATCTGAACGAAGCCGGATTCCATCAACCAGATATTCAGAAGCTGAATATCTTCTACTTTCTGAAGAGGGGGAGCCAGAGAGTTTCCATGAAGCAATATCTCACAAGAACAAAGAAAGCTGGCTGCAAGCTATGCAGGATGAGATGGAATCTCTGCAAAAGAATTCTACTTATGAGTTGGTCAAGCTTCCACAAGGAAAGAAGGCGCTGAAGAACAAGTGGGTGTTCAAGCTCAAGAAAGATGGCAACGGAAAGATGGTGAAGCACAAAGCTCGGCTGGTGGTCAAAGGATTCCTTCAGAAGAAAGGTATTGACTTTGACGAGATCTTTTCACCTGTTGTGAAGATGGCTTCAATCCGCATCATCCTCGGATTGGTAGCCAGGTTAAATTTAGAGCTTGAGCAGATGGATGTCAAGACAGCATTTCTTCATGGTGATCTACATGAAGAAATCTACATGGAGCAGCCAGAAGGTTTCGAGGTTTCAGGCAAAGAAAACCTCGTATGCAAGCTGAAGAAGAGTCTGTACGGCCTCAAGCAAGCACCACGACAGTGGAACATGAAGTTTGACTCATTCATGATGAGTCAAGGCTACAAAAGGACCGCTGCCGACCAATGTGTTTATACACAGCAGTTTCCAGACGGTAACTTCGTTGCATTGCTTTTATATGTCGACGATATGTTGATCGTTGGACAAGATGCAACAAAAATCGGCCAGCTGAAGAAGGAACTCTCTAAGTCTTTTGATATGAAAGACTTAGGTCCGGCTCAACAAATTGTGGGAATGCAGATAGTCCGAGATAGGAAACACAACAAGCTATGGCTATCTCAGGAGAAGTACGTTGAACGCGTAATCAAGAGATTCAAGATGGATCATGCCAAACCAGTTAGCATTCCATTGGCCAATCACTTCAAGTTGAGCAGGATGTCAAGCCCTTCATCCAAGAAAGAGACGGAGGAGATGTCATCGATACCTTATTCTTCAGCAGTTGGAAGTTTGATGTATGCAATGGTGTGTACACGTCCTGACATTGCCCATGCGGTGGGAATGGTGAGCCGATTCCTTTCTAATCCAGGAAAGGAACATTGGGAGGCGGTCAAGTGGATTCTTCGATACCTGAAGGGTACTTCAAAGGCATGTCTGTGCTACGGAGAAGCTGATCTAATCTTGGAGGGCTATACAGATTCAGATATGGCTGGAGATCTTGATAGTAGAAAATCTACATCAGGATTTGTCTACACTTTTGCAGGGGAAGCTGTGTCCTGGTAATCAAGATTGCAGAAGTGTGTTGCGCTATCCACAACAGAGGCGGAGTATCTTGCAATTACAGAAGCTGGTAATGAAATGTTGTGGTTAAAGCGATTTCTCCAAGAATTAGGGATCAAGCTGAAAATGTACATGGTACATTGTGATAGTCAAAGTGCTTTAGATCTGAGCAAGAATTCGATGTATCATGCTCGGACAAAGCATATCGACATTCGATATCATTGGATACGGGAGGTGATGGATCAACAGCTGTTGAGACTAGTGAAGATCCATACGAAGGAAAATCCAGCAGACATGTTCACGAAGGTGGTGACACGGGAGAAGTTGGAGTTGTGCAGAGACATAGCTGGGATGGTTGTTAAATGACAATCAATTCGGATGCTGCTGGAGGGGGAGAATTGCTGGTTCCAGCAGCCTCTTAGGATAGTCAAAAGGGGGTAGTTGCATCTACCCCCTCCTCCCTCATGCTTTTGGTAGGTGCAACAACCCATTCCCCCCTTGCATGCTTATAAAAGGGGAGGTATGAGGAGAGGCTCCATCATCCCATTATCCAAATTCACAACAAGTTCTCTTCTTCAAAAGAGAGAGAGAAGGAAACCCAGAGAGGTGTAAGAGTGAGGGATTTCTCCAGTGAGAGAAAATTACCCCAGAGAGGAAAGTTACCCCAGAGAGGTAAAAAGGTTGTAGTGAGTTTTTTTTTTGTTGTTTATCCTAGAGTGTGTAAATTTATTTCCAGTGAGAAATAGTGAAGTTTTTTTACTCTCTATTTTTACTGTTTTACCGTGATCAGTATTTTACGGTTTTACTGTAACCAGTAATTCTTCTAGTGATCAGTGAGAATCACAACAATCTTGAGTAGTCGGTGTATTCTCCGAGTTATCATATTTAATCTTGTGGAAACCGTGACAATAGAAGGCTGGACGTATGCCATAGGTTGGGCCAAACTAGTATAATTAATCCTTGCCTCTCTGTGTAATTGCTTGGTTTTAATTCTGTGGTATTTCTTGTGCTTTTTATGATTTTTTCTTGATTCTAACCTTGCATTGATGTAGTTGGCCACACTTTATCTATTATTTCGCTGTGCGTATTGTGTCAGATTCCAACAGTATGTTGGGTGCTTTGGTGTCTGCCATTGTACAATCCAATAGAGATCAGAAATATGCTCCTGCGTTTTCATGGTGTTGGGCATCATCCAAGAAACATAAGACAATTCTCAGGGGGTCGCACAGTTCAAAAGAGTTTACTTGGTTTCGAATTGTAACATATGCTAATATATATGAACTCATGAAAACCGTGTTCAAATTTTCTTTGTACAGTTGCCTGTGATAACAAGGTCTCCTTCTTTCCAAAAGTATCAAAAGAAAAAAAGAAGATAACAATGTCTCAAAACTATATTTTCTTTGTACGCTTGGCTTCCACAGGTCGGTGGGTGATGGTGAAACGATCAGAGCCTGCATTTCTTCAGCATCTCGACAACCCAACCGTGTGGTAGATCATGAAGTCTTTGTTCATCTCTCTTCGTAGGCATCGAGGCGATTTATTTTCAAGGGGTTGAGACCAATCCCCTCGCATCAGACCCTCTCATTATCCTCAGCCGCTTGCAGGAGGAAGCAAACATTCTCCATGGAACATCACCCACCAGCATCCAGTCCCCATCTTTATCCTCGTAAGTGATCGCATAATGATCGCTTAAAGAGAAGCACTTGAATAAATTCTCGAGGGCCTCTCTCAGTTCCTTGTACCCCTTGTACATCTTAACATCTATCTTTCTCAAGTAGGGAGCCCCATCCATGCTGACCTTCAACCAGGTTCCCCCGGCCTCTGCCTCCGTCTTCCCTCCCCGAACGGCGTTCTTCCAACATGATCGTACCGGCGGCCATCCCACGACTTGCGCGGGCGACTTGGTCCTAGGCCGTCCGTCATCGTTGCCCTCCTCCTCCGGTGCTCGCTTGACTCCCCGAGCCGGATTCTTGGGCTCGACGTCTGTCCCCGGCAAGCCAAGCCTCAGCTCTGTTGCCTTGATGCCTTCGTAGCTTCTCGTGCCTTCCATCAGTTTCTAATGGCTATCTCTGCTTCTGCAGGGGGAAAAAGGTTGTAATGCAAAATGTTGCCTGTGTTCGGTGACCGATGAGAGGCTATACTAGGGGTTTTTGTGGCCTTAATTTATAGGTAGAAAAGAATACAGCTCCGGGTTCTTTATCTCAAGGTGGACATTGACAACTAGGGTGGTCGGTTGGATGGGGGGCACCCCATGAGACATGTGCCGGCTCATACCAGGCCGACCGCCGGGTCGTCGGGTCGAGGAGAGACTCGATGGGTGCCGGTCCGGTTCGCTTGGGTAGGCGAGGGAGCAGCCCATGTGGGCTTATTAAAGTTTAATTATACTAGTCTATTATAAGCTGCAATGCTTTAACAGGCATCGACAAGAGGTTATTTTATTGTATTACTCCTATTAGCTTAGAATATTATAGTAATCGTTGCTACAATCTATGGAAGTTGCAGTGAATAATTACGGATGTATGATTATAAGTTTGTTTAATTGCTTGATTATGATCAAGCATTCTAAGCTGCGATTCTTAATGCCAACGTTTTATATTGCCACTACTGAGCATGTAAAAACTGTTTACCATTAGTTTTTCTATCAGGCATGCTTCATGCTCAGGAAATATTTATAATGGACCAAACACTATATGCACCTCGTCAAAGCTCCACTAGCCTGTAGGATCCAACGCTTTACAAGCAATTGATTGGCCACCAAAAAACGTTGAATCAAAGATAGTGATTATATGTCTCCTGCCTATAAGTTGCCATCATGCTGCACAGTATTATCTTTATAATTAACGTCACATACTTTCCAAATATCTGGGAATACTAGCAGCTTGCATGGTTGCATCTGCATGATCAAGCCGACATGTTCAGATAACGATCACATGAAATGCATATTTATGCCATTTGGAATATATACCAAGATTGACAAGCAGAATTTGTTAAGAAGGTTGCATCTCTTTGTGCTCAAATTGGTAGAATACCAAGTCAAAATGACTGGTGGGAATCCCCTCCAAGTCTCCAAGCACACTATCATTTGATGCATCGGTGTGAAGACCGGCCAGGATGAATCATTTGTACAAGGATGCGATTTGGTTGGTGGCTCCTGAAGTTCTAGAAACTTCAAGTTGTTGCCCCTTCTCTCTTTCTAGGTCAGGTCTTTGTTAAATAACTCCGATGGGAGGAAAAAAACACAGCGTTGAGAGAGCGTTAAGAGACCTCCTGGTCCAATCCTAGACACAACCCTGTCTCATATTTCGAGTAATTAAAGAGTTTGATAAATAGACACATCCTATTGCACTAATCAGGTCAAGACCCCTTCAATACGTATTCTGCATGATTTGCATGCAGCATGAGTGATATCAGGGTTGGCTCGCCATTGTTGAATATAACAAACAGCGGAACTCTCGTATGGATTTTGAGACCAATAGATAGACAACAAGAAACAAAAGCCAACTCATGCAGAGCGAGTCCTCCAGCTCATTGGAAAGCGACACCAATACACTGGTCCTAAAGAGAATGACAGCACACCTCCTTCCTCCATTCAAGATCTTGGGTCTACCTTGTCGGTTGAAAACACACAGAGACTACAGAACTGCACGCACATCAGCAATGGACATGGACATATCGCATGGGTGCCATTGACACCGAGATGGACAGCCGAACATGGATTGTTCAGCGATGTCTCTCAAGTCGACCTGCAGGTCAAGGCCTCCAGATAGGAACAGCCTGCTGCTGCACTGGATGCGGACCCATCAGTAACATGCTTTGTATAATGTATCAATGTCTCGATTGATCAATCTGCTTGCTTCCTTTACTGTCCCACGGGCTCGTACGCACTGACCACACAAAGTTGTCAGTATGTTGACCATCTGAATGAATTGTTATTCTGTCTAGTGTGTTGTCCATCCGCAAATGCAACGTCTGTGTGTTTAGTGTGTGCCGGGGAGGTGAGCACCATGCAGGATCAGGACCATATCTAGTTAGTCTACAACGATCAGTGCCATCATTGTAGCAACAATATTTCAAAGATTTGGTACAAGCGAGGACTAGTAATTGAAGTACAGGTATTGTTCACAGCCAGAACCGCGTTCATTATTAAACAGTGCCAGTTGTTGGTCCCATTTCAATGCACGAGTAACGACAGGTTATAGCTGATAGAATTTGAGTGTGATTTGTACTTTTGAGGTGGGGTTTTTTCGGTACAACCTAGCTAAAGCTAAGAGATGGCCCCTATCACCGGGCGAATCTGCGACAGAATTAGCTTGTCCAGAGACTTCGTTTGATCTGGATGCACCAAGGTTGGTGAACAAGGCGTCTGATAGCCGCTAGCATATGCATGAATAGGCCGTTCAGGCTGGGGTTGTTGAGCATATTGATAGCCGATGTGAAATCAGTTTCCAGGAGAATGTGTCTATTCACCATGTTCCAAGTCAGGTTGAGACCACGATGGATGACCTGGAGCTCAGCATGTGGCACAGAGCATACATCGATGCGTGACAAAAGAAGCCATGCATCCATTCCCCATTGGCCTTCCGAAGGACACCCCCAATGCTGGCAGAATAGTGATTCCATATGACCGCTCCGTTAGGATTAAGGGTGATCCAACCAGGAGATGGTGGCTTCTAGATGGGAGGGGGAGTGGAGGCTGGATTTTTGCCTTGTGGAGACTCGTCATTGTCTTGGAAAAATTCTGGACATGGTGAATGATCTGTGCAGGAGTGACTGACCACTGGACATAATTATTGAAAACAGCTTCGTCCTTAGCTTTTCAAATCAGCCAACAACCGGTGCCAAAGATATGGAACAAGCTGTAACCCAACAGGTGCCTACGCTGAGGAGCTAAGTTGTAGTCAATCCAGTAACCTGTATCCATGGAGAAAAAATTCAAATGAGATGAGATGGGAATAAGGGAGAGCCAGAGAGAGCAAACCTGAGGGAAATCACTGAGACAATCAATAAGAGTCTCAGGTGCATGCCCGGTTGTGTAAGGGGCAGTTCGTGTCGGCTGTGAGATGGCAACGCGCTCTTTCCACATTGGTTAGAATTCTTGTATGCTGAGTTAGTCAGAGGAAGGAGCTGATACGTTGGGGGCCCGACCACTTCCATATCTTGCGCCTTTGTTTACAAGGAGGAGGAAGGCCCCTATCAATGATGTAGGAGTAAGCATCGTTCATAGTGCATTGAACATTGGGGGTGTAGTCCCAAACTAGTTTATCATTACATGCTCCTAGGGTTGGTGTTCTAAAACATGCAAGCCTCAAACAAATGTTAGAATCAAGGAATTGATGAAAGGATTCCCAAAGCCAAGATCCCGATGTTGAAACAAAGCAATTGATAGGTTCTTGAAGAGAATCTTGGGGAGGAGGGGTGGATGAAAGGGTAACAAGGGGTGGAAGAACCGGGAGCCACGCTTCGGTCCAGAAACAGGCAGTATTACCATCATTAACCTGCCATCTAAGAGCATGCTTAACTATAGGCCATCCTTTGCAGATAGCAGACTAAGTGACAGAACTAGGAGGAGAGGTGTCAATTTTGGGAACGGGATGTGAGCATAAGTGATACTTGGCACAAATAGTCTGGGACCAAAGCGACGTGTGGTTACAAATAAGGCGCCAGGTTAATTTGGAAAGGAAGGCACAATTTTGGTTCTGGGTTGAACGAATACCAGCGCCGCCATGATTCCTGGGGAGAGCAAGGTGAGCCCAATCCAAAAGATGGATATGAAGATTTTGCAGGGAGGAACCCCAGATGAAAGAACAAATTTTCCTGTCAAGGATATCGCAGATACTAAGAGGTAGGGGTAGATAGCTGCTCAGCCCAAAAATGTGCTTCTCTCAAGCGTAAGAGTTCATGCAAGTAATATAGATCTGGGAGTCCAGATGTCGAATCCTCGGGAGAAAATCTGTTGCAACCACAAAACTTAAATCAAATAGAGATTCAATGTAAAGAGACCAACCACTTTTAATGATGATGGTTTGAATGAGTTTGATCGTTATTTTTGATTTATGAACAATACGAGTAAAAAAAGTTTCATGTATGAAAATATCTATGAGAAGTATGCACATGGTATGGGTTAATTAGGATCCATGATTTGTATTAATTTGGTTGATTAAATATAACTCAATGAATTCTCTTTTTGAGAGCAATTCATCGGAAGATACCCTTGTGGGGATTAAAGCACAATATTGAATACGATCGTTGCTAAAGTTATAATCTTTTAAATATAGATATGAAACTCCCTTTTGGGGAGATCAAAACTCACCCTTGTGAGGCGATCATCAACTCAATCATGTTCTTGTTGAAGATAAAGAGGAGATTTTAAACCAAAGAATATAAATTTATCAACGTTACAATTTAGCACAAAGATTCAACCAAACAAATACAAATCATATCCCCTAACTACACCATACCATGCACAATCAAGATTTAGCCACACATACTGAAAATAATCAAGGATTTCATCATATTAAACATGGTTCTAATCAATAGAAACAAATAGAATTGAAAATACGCAATAGAGTTCAAAAGATATCACCAAATACGCTCTCTTTTAGCCTAAGAAAACCCTTCTTCCTCTAAAAAGCCTCTGAAAATCCCCTTAGGTTGCTCTCTGGAATCTCAGGGATTTGCTGCAAAAATCGGCTCCAAAATCGCCCAAATACGCCAAGAATCTGGCCACAAAAACCTAGAATACCTTACATAACAACATTGCGGGTCTAAGTTGCTTATTAGGTTTAAAACCGCACCCAATACTACTTAAATCCCAACCCACCGAGCGCTGCAAATTAGGACCGTCCGATCTTGTGGGATCGCGCTAGAGGATGCAGCGTGGCCTTTAATTTTCGTGCAAAGCCCGCATCCGCTTCGCCTCCGAGCGCTGATCGACTTCATTTTAGGGCCGTTGGATCGTAATCCAACGGCAAGAGAAGCTCCACGATGCACTGCTGCGTTTTCACCATGCGTGGCTTTTTATGGCCGTTAGATTCGAACCGGGCAGTTTACGTATCGCCATGTCGCCCGCTTAATTGAAGTCATCGTGCTCCGTTCGATCGCGATCGGGCGATCGTGAATATGCCACGTAGCTCTACTTGGTGCCCGCCTTATCTCGCGTTCCTGGCGTTCCTGGCCGTTGGATTACGATCCAACGACAATGAGATCGCCGCGTCGCCCCTTCGCTGAGCCGTAGGATCTAGGCAGGATTCGCTCCGATGCTGTCGCGTGTCGCTCCAAGATTCGTGCTGGCGTATTTTAAACGTATTTCTTTCGTATTTCTTCAATTAAATGGTATTCTGCATTCAAAAATTCATAGTAATTAGCACAGATCTCAGAAAAATACAAATAAATAGTCGTTGGAATCGTGAGATCAAGACCAAGCCATGAAAAATATAATAAGGAAGAAATACTCAATAAAATTCATACTTTGTGTATAAATCAAGAGATATCTCTAATGAATAATGATATACAAAATACGAATGTACTAGAGACCAATTAGGCATCATTTACACACAAAGTATTACTAGATGAGGGTTAAATAAGCAATATTCAACCCGAATCACACCCCCCAACTAGCGGTTTGCTAGTCTCTAGCAAAGTGAGCGAAAAATGATATCAAATATACACTTAGATTACCTTATCAGATCTCGAATCGCTCACCACCGTATTACAATGACAAAAGGGATGACCACTCACTACTATCAAAATTTCAAGCTCATCAAATAATGGTACTCGTGGGTTTAACGATGAGTATCTCAAATGGTTATAAAATCAACTTAACTTCACTATCCATTACTTCATAGCGCATAGTATACAAAATCAATGGTTCACACCTTTCAATTAGAGATTCTAACTTGGTGCGTAGATGTTTCATGCAAAGCAAGCATAAGGAATAGAATGGTATCAAGCCATACACACGTCAATCTTCATTCATAGAAAATTACACCATATCTTGTGCTTTCTTTAAGCTTTGGAAGTTCTCTTGCCTTGCTAGTTATGCACACCTATTCTTCTCTTTTCTTTCACTTTTTATTAGTTCCGCGTAACGCGCATCAAGCAACATTCGCAGAGAAATGTATAACTTGGATCACTCCATCAAATGAGTGGATTTGCAGTCAATGGCTCCCAAATCAGACGATAATAGGGCATTAGGCCAAAAGGACCCCTCGGACTGTACTACTCGAGCCAACCAAGTTATTTATTTTAGGGACACATTTATTCATTCATTTTTTAACGCAAATTTTTTTTGTGGTGTGTGCATAAATAACTTAGCAAGATAGCCTCCTTTTCTTAATTCTTTCACACGCATGTGTTATCCTAATCATTTCAAAAGACAGTGTATTCTTTCTACCCAAAATCACACAAAGCATGCAAATATCAATGAATACGCGATAAAAAGCAATGCTCCAGTTATTTTTATGAACTATTGGTGCATGAACCTTGGTGTGTTCCATTGAAAGTATACTATTTGCTAATTCATAATTTCTAGATTCATTAAGTCTTCAATCAATCCCACCATGGAGAAATATCAGCAGAAATTTACCACGAGTACTACATTCATGTCAAATGAGACTGAAATATTTAACAATAGTGGTGGAGGAAAATAAATCACATGTGTAGGGTGGTGAATAGATTTCAAGAATTTTCATCGTATGAGGTTCATCTCTAGGTAAAATAAATATTGGTGATAGGTCTTGACTCAATTTTTTTTTCAATGCAAAAAGGGAACTAAAAAAAATCCTAAAAGAAAAGAAAAAGAAAAATCCTAAAAGTTTATACCCTCCCCCCAACTTAAAATAAACATTGTCCTCAATGTTAGGAATAGGGAATAATGGAACGAACACACCTGATTAGTTGCCACCCGAAGGTGGGTCAGTGAGGTCCATGGTGCTCGCTTCCTTGGTCCAAGGCTCGTGAAAATGCTTCAATCTTTGGCCATTTACCTTGAACTCACTCCCGTCTTTTTCATTAAGCAATAGCACTGCGCCATGTAGGAAAACTTCTTTAACTGTGAAAGGTCCAAACCACCTAGAGCGAAGCTTCCCAGGAAATATGTGTAGCCTGGAATTGTATAGAAGAACTTTTTGGCCTGGGGTGAACTCCCTCCTTAGGATCATCATGTCGTGGACGGATTTCATCCTTTCTTTTGATATTTTGGCGTTGTCATATGCATTTCTCCTTAGCTCCTCTAACTCCAACAACTGTAACGTGCGAGAAGCAAAAGATGAATCAGTATCAAAATTCAATTTCTTAATAGCCCAATAGGATCTATGCTCCAATTCAACAGGTAAGTGACAAGACTTCCCAAAGACAAGGCGGTAAGGTGACATCCCTAAAATCGTCTTGTAGGCCGTCCTGTAGGCCCACAAAGCTTCAGGTAAGCGCAAGCTCCAATCTTTCCTTGAAGGATTCACCGTCTTTTGTAAAATGCCTTTGATCTCTCTATTCGCCAGCTCTGCTTGACCATTGGTTTGGGGGTGATATGGAGTAGAGACTTTGTATGTGACCCAAACCTCTTTATTAGATTAGCGAACATGCGGTTGCAAAAATGGGACCCTCCATCACTGATCACGGCTTTGGGCACTCCAAATCTAGAGAAAATGTTCTCTTTGAGAAACTTAAGCACAATTGAAGTGTCGTTCAACCTGCAAGAAATAGCTTCCACCCATTTAGAAACATAGTCGATTGAAACCAAAATGTAACCATATCCAAATGAAGGTGGGAAAGGTCCCATGAAATCTATGCCACAACAATCAAATATTTCAATTTCTAGAATGGGGTTTAATGGCATCATGTTACGTCTAGTAATACCCCCTAACTGTTGGCATGCAGCATAAGTCTTACAATAATTAAATGTATCCTTAAACATAGTTGGCCAATAAAAGCCACATTGCAAGATTTTAGCCACAGTTTTATTTGCAGAAAATTGTCCTCCACACACCCCATCATGGTAAAATTGTATTACACTGGTTATCTCATGGTCAGGAATGCACCTCCTAACAATTTGGTCACTACAGTATATATAGAGGTATGGATCATCAAAGAAGAAATATTTTACCTCGTACTTGAACCTTTTAAAGTCTTGAAGTGACCAAGTTTCAGGAGTCTTACCAGTCATTAGATAATTTACTATATCAGCATACCATGGGGAGGTGGAAACACTAAAAAGACGCTCGTCCGGAAAGGAGTCCTTCAAAGGTACATCTGCTGAATCAAGGCCTACTGTCAATCGTGATAAGTGGTCGGCTACTAGATTCTCCACGCCTTTCTTGTCCTTGATTAGGACATTGAACTCCTGCAACAATAAAATCCATCGTATCAATCGAGGTTTAGCATCTTTTTTCGACAATAAATATTTCAAAGCAGAGTGATCTGTATAAATCAAGATAGGTGATCCCAAAATATAGATCCTGAATTTTTCCAAAGCAAATACTACAGCCAGCAACTCCTCTGTGGTTGTATAATTTCTCTGATCATCATTCAATGTTTTACTGGCGTAGTAAATAACCACTGGAGCTTTGTCTTTCTTTTGGCCTAGGACTGCGCCAACTGCGTAGTTGCTAGCGTCACACATGATTTCAAATGGTAAGGACCAGTCTGGGACCTGCAAAATGGGAGCAGAAATCAGCAACTTCTTTAAAGTTTCAAAAGAATGTTGACACTCAGGTGTCCAAATAAAATCCACATTCTGAGTTAGTAAGTTGCAAAGAGGGCGAGATATAGCGCTAAAATATTTAATAAATCGCCTGTAGAATCCTGCATGACCCAAGAATGATCTGATATCCTTCACACATTTGGGACTTGGTAGCTTCTCAATTAATGCTACCTTGGCTCTGTCTACCTGAATACCATCTTTAGAAACCAAATGACCAAAGACTAGTCCTTCTGTGGTCATAAAATAACATTTCTCCCAATTTAATAGGAGATTCTTCTCAATACACCTGTCAAGAACATGAGCCAAGTTAGCTACACAATCATGAAAAGAGCTACCTTATACGGAGAAATCATCCATAAACACCTCCATAATTTTCTCAACCATATCATCAACAATACTAAGCATGCATCGCTGAAAAGTGGCGGGAGCATTACATAAACCAAATGGCATCCTCTTAAAGGCAAAAGTACCAAAGGGACAGGTAAAAGTAGTCTTTTCCTGATCCTCTGGTGCAATCTCAATCTGATAGTAACCTGAATAACCGTCTAGGAAAACAATAGTACTCATGTCCAGCCACACTCTCTAAAATCTGGTCAAGAAATGGTAGAGGGAAGTGGTCATTCCTAGTTTTGGAGTTCAACTTCCTATAATCTATACACATCCTCCATCATGTGGTGGTTCTAACAGGTATAAGTTCGTTATTCTCATTTTTAAACACGGTGAGGCCAGACTTTTTAGGAACAACCTGTGTTGGACTTACCCATTTACTGTCAGAAATTGGGTATATAATACCTGCATCCAATAATTTTAGAACCTCTCCTTTCATCACTTCTTTTAATGTGAGGTTTAACCTACGTTGCATTTCTCTAGTGGGGTTGGCGTCATCTTCCAAGTAAATGTGATGCATGCATACAATGAGACTAATACCTTTTATATCAGCAATGGACCAACCAATGTCCCCTCTATGCCTTTTCAACACTTCAAGTAAAGAGCTTTCCTGTTCTAAAGAGAGTTTAGAAGATATTACCACAGGGAAGCTGTTTTCATTTCTAAGAAAGGCATACTTGAGATATTTAGGTAGTGGCTTTAATTCAGACTTTGGATCTTTTACCTCAGATGATATTTGAGTTGGTGCATTTGGTGGCAAAGCCTCGAACCTAGGCTCCCATATCGCGTTGAGTTCCTTCACATTTTCCTGCACAAGAAAGATGTCATCAGAATCTTCCACAATAGTTTCAATAATATTAGCATCACCATAAAATTCAGAGCAAATATAATCATCCACCAATGAGTCAATCATGTTCACCTTTTCAACCTCATCATCTACATTTGGTAACTTGCAAGTATTAAATATATTCAAATCCAAAGTCATGTTACCAAAAGTAATTTTAAGTTGACCATCCCTACAATTTATTAAAACATTGCATGTTGCTAGGAATGGTCTACCTAGGATGATGGGAGTGGAATTGACGGTTTGGGGTCCTTGGATGTATAGAACTATAAAGTCTGCAGGGTAGTAAAATTTGTCCACCTGAACGAGGACATCCTCAATGCATCCATTTGGAACTTTAATAGATCTATCAGCTAATTGCAATATAACAGATGTTGGTTTTAGCTCTCCTAACCCAAGTTGCACAAAGATGGGATATTGCAAGATATTAACACTAGACCCTAAGTCCAATAAAGCATTTCCAATCTTTTTAGTACCAATAGTACAAGTAATGGTGGGTGATCCAGGATCTCTAAATTTAGGTGGTGTATTTTGTTGCACAATAGAGCTAACCTGTTCGGTTAAAAAATGCTTTTTTCTTCACATTCAATTTTTGTTTAATAGTGCACATGTCTTTCAGAAATTTAGCATATGCAGGTATTTGATTTATGGCATCAAGCAGTGGAATATTTATTTGGCACTTCTGAAAATTTTAGCGAATTTCAGATTGATACTTATCTTTGTTTTTCTGAAGTAGCCGATGAGGGAAATGTGCTGCAGGTACATATATTGTGGGCTCTTTCTCTTCAATGACATTTTTGTTCAGACCCACATCCGTGCTCTCTTTCTGCACCTCCTCTTGCATTTGAATTTCCTCCTCTTGCATTTGAATTTCCTCCTCTTGTTCAGCTTCTCTTCTTGGTGGGTCAGGTTTCTGAATTTCCTTCCCATTCCTCAGAGTGGACACGGCTTGGCAAGGCTTCATATTATTACCTGCAGAAGAAGATGAGCTCATATTAGGATTCAGAATTGATTGTGATGGAAGCTTACCTTTCTCCAATATTGCCGTAAGCCTAGCCAAGCTTTCGCTCATCTGTTGATTTTGAGTCTGCTGAGCCTGAAAATCAGCATGTTGTTGTTGCATCTGGGCTTGCTGCAATTGAATAAGCTGCTGAAGCGCATCTCCAAATGGTTGCATTTGTTGTTGTTGCATCGGCTCTTGGTCCCTCCTTTGGTAGTTGTTATTGTTGTATTGAGATTGTCGAAACTGAGGAGGAGCTTATTGCTGAGGTTGCTGATTGGGGCCCCAATTTAAGTTAGGATTGTTGCGCCACCCCTTGTTGTTGGAATTGAAGCCCTGGTAGTTTGTGGATACTTGGTTCACCCCTGTTAGATTGCCTAGCATGCTCTTCAAGGCTGGAAGTGTGGGACAGGCACTGGTGTGATGGCCACCAACATCGCAAAGTGCACAACTCTGCTCTATCTCAACTGCTTTGGCCTCTTTCAAATTTAGAGCTTGAAGCTTGTTTGTGATCATTGCTTCCATCTTTGCCTCCAACGCATCCTCTGGCTTCAAATTGTATACTACTCCTCGTGTTGGCTGGGAAGATACAGAGTGGCCTCCCCTGTCGTACTCTGAAGTAGTATCCCAAGTTTGTGCATTCTCCGCTATATCCTCCAAGTACGTCCAAGCTTCATCTGGCTCCTTGTCGAAAATCCACCATTGCACATCATTTATACAAATTGTTTCATCTGAGGTTGCAGTCCATCGTAGAAGAAGCCAATAATTCTGCTTTTGTCGAAGCCATTATGTGGACATGCTAGCAATAGCTCATTGAACCTTTCAAACGCCTGGTAGAATGTTTCCTCGCTTTTTTGGGCAAAGTTCATGATCTACAGCTTCAACCCCTATGTCCTGTGAATAGGAAAAAATTTCTTTAAGAACTCAGTCTGCAAATCAATCCATGCAGTAATAGAACGTGATGGTAATGCATTCAACCAGTTCTTAGCTTTATCTTTTAATGAGAATGGAAACAGTTTCAGATATACCGTGTCTTCACTAGTTTTTCCATCAAAACATGTCCAACACACTTCCTCAAATCCTTTTATATGAAGATAAAGGTTTTCCTTGTCTAACCCATGAAAAGTGGGCAAGAGTTGAATTACCCCTGGTTTGAAATTAAAATAATTTGCATCAGTGGGTTAGATAAAGCATGAAGCTGTGCTAGTCCTAGTGGGTCTGAGTAGATCTTTTAAAGTTCTAGGAACTCCACATTGCACATTATTTTCATTGTTGTTACTGAAATTTTCATCCATGTTATTAGCAGCCATTTCAAAACGTCTAGTCAACCTCTGTGTCCTAGGAGTCCTATGCCACATAAACTAGCAAAATATTTTTTTAAATAAGCAAAAAATTATATACAGTAAAGTGGAACGATCACACCGAAGGTCCTCTGAATGAAATAAACTGTGGTAACAAACCGTTCTCCCCGGCAACGGCGCCAAAAACTTGCTCAGCCCAAAAATGTGTTTCTCTCAAGCGTAAGAATTCGTGCAAGTAATATAGATCTGGGAGTCCAGATGTCGAATCCTCGGGAGAAAATCTGTTGCAACCACAGAGCTTAAATCAAATAGAGATTCAATGTAAAGAGACCAACCACTTTTAATGATGATGGTTTGAATGAGTTTGATCGTGGTTTTTGATTTGTGAACAATACGAGCAAAGAAAGTTTTGTGTATGAAAATATCTATGAGAAGTATGTGCATGGTATGGGTTCATTAGGATCCATGATTTGTATTAATTTGGTTGATTAAATATAACTCAATGAATTCTCTTTTTGAGAGCAATTCATCGGAGGATACCCTTGTGGGGATTAAAGTACAATATTGAATACGATCGTTGCTAAAGTTATAATCTTTTAAATATAGATATGAAACTCCCTTTTGGGGAGATCAAAACTCACCCTTGTGAGGCGATCATCAACTCAATCATGTTCTTTTGGAAGATGAAGAGGAGATTTTAAACCAAAGAATATAACTTTATCAATGTTACAATTTAGCACAAAGATTCAACCAAACAAATACAAATCATATCCCCTAACTACACCATACCATGCACAATCAAAATTTAGCCACACATACTGAAAATAATCAAGGATTTCATCATATTAAATATGGTTCTAATCAATAGAAACAAATAGAATTGAAAATACGCACTAGAGTTTAAAAGATATCACCAAATACGATCTCTTTTAGCCTAAGAAAACCCTTCTTCTTCCTCTAAAAAGCCTCTGAAAATTCCCTTAGGTTGCTCTCTGGAATCTCAGGGATTTGCTGCAAAAATCGGCTCCAAAATCATCCAAATACGCCAAGAATCCGGCCACAAAACCCTAGAATACCTTATATAAGAACATTGCAGGTCTAAGTTGCTTATTGGGTTTAAAACCGCACCCAATACCACTTAAAACCCAACCCGCCGAGCGCTGCAAATTAGGACCGTCCGATCTTGCGGGATCGCGCTAGAGGATGCCGCGTGGCCTTTAATTTTCGTGCAAAGCCCGCATCCGCTTCGCCTCCGAGCACTGCTCGAATTCATTTTAGGGACGTTGGATTGTAATCCAATGGCAAGAGAAGCTCCACGATGCGCTGCTGCGTTTTCACTATGCGGGGCTTTTTATGGCCGTTAGATTCGAATCGGGCGGTTTACGTATCGCCACGTCACCCGCTTAATTGAAGCCGTCGTGCTCCGTTCGATCGCGATCGGGTGATCGTGAAGATGCCACGTAGCTCTACTTGGTGCCCGCCTTATCTTGCGTTCCTGGCGTTCCTGGCTGTTGGATTACGATCCAACGTCAATGAGATCGCCGCGTTGCCCCTTCGCTGAGCCGTAGGATCTGGGCGGGATTCGCTCAGATGCTGCCGCGTGTCGCTCCAAGATTTGTGCTGGCATATTTTAAACGTATTTCTTCCGTATTTCTTCAATTAAATGGTATTCTGCATTCAAAAATCCATAGTAATTAGCACAGATCTCAGAAAAATACAAATAAATAGTCGTTGGAATCGTGAGATCAAGACTAAGCCATGAAAAATATAATAAGGCAGAAATACTTAATAAAATTCATACTTTGTGAACAAATCAGGAGATATCTCTAATGAATAATGATATACAAAATACGAATGTACTAGAGACCAATTAGGCATCATTTACACACAAAGTATTACTAGATGAGGGGTTAAATAAGCAATATTCAACCCGAATCAATAGCATGATATAGGAAGGGATTGTCTGGAGAATAGACTGAGCTGGGGTGAGGCGACCCGATAGGGAAATGGTTCTAACAGACCACCCAGTCAATCTGTCATTGAGATGTTAAAAAATAGAGGAGTACGTGGAGCTGGAGGGTCGACTGCGGTGGACGATAGGAACACCAGGTAGTTCCTAAGATCCATGACACAAGGATAACTTAGAATGTTGGTGATAGACGTGGCAAGGTGAGGAGAGGTGTTTCGGAAGAAGAAGATGGTGGACTTAGAGGGACTGACTTTCTGTCTTGAAGAAGAATGGAAAGTGTTGAGAATGGACCAGATGAGGCAAGCCTCGTCAGTGGTGGCTTCTGCAAAAAGGAAGAGATCATCAGTGAAATGGAGGTGGGAGTTGGGAGGACCCTGGTGGCTAGCTTTGATAGGCTTCCAATGATGGTTGACAGTAGCCAGGTGGATGGCATGTGAAAGGCGTCCCATGTAGAGGATACTGGGGTTGGGTGAGATGGGGTCACCTTGCCTAATGCCACGTCCAGCAGAAAAAGGTTCTAAATGGATCCCATTCAATGAGAGGCAAATCAAGGTATGAGAAACACAAAACAAGACAAGTTTGATGAAAGAGGATGGAATGCCAATGTCCTAGAGCGTGTCTTGGATGAAGTCACATCTACGTCTATCGAAAGCCTTCTCAAGTGTTAGGTTTTGATGGACCCTCAGGGCATATAATCTACGCTCGTCCTACGTCGTACGGACGATAGAAGCATAAAAGGCAACAGAATAAAATTCATTAAACTATTTAATGACAACCATAAGAATTTCATGAACCTTAGCCAGGAAAAACTACTATCTTGGGACGAGTCTGACAAACCCCAAATAAAGATCTAAACTACTGCAACATATATGAAAGCATAAAATAAAAGACATACACGTCACTTCGCTATCACGCAAGGAACAGCCTGCTGCTGAACTGGACGCGATAATGGTTGACCCATCAGCAACATGCTTTGTAAATGTATCAATGTCTCGATTGATCAATCTGCTTGCTTCCTTTACTATGCTACATGGGCTCGTACATAATAACAACACAACGATGTCAGTATGTTGACCATCAGAATGAATTGTTATTCTGCCTAGAGTGTTGTCCATCCGCAAATGCGATGTCTGTGTGTTTAGCATGGGCCAGGGCGGTGAGCAGCATGCACGAATATCGGGACCATATCTAGTTAATGTATAAAAATCAGTAGCCTCACTGTAGAAACATTTCAAAGATTTGGTATACTTGAGAACTAGTAATTGAAGTACACGTATGATTTATAAGATAGTGTTGGGAAATGTGTGTCCTCGATCCCAGTTATTTATAATTGGGACATCTTATCCAAAATGATAGTGTGCTATCTGGTAATGTTTATATGAATATAATCATAATATATGCGTCCATTTTATACTTATATAAAGTTCGGAGACTTAATCAAACATGCATCTGTTAGTTCACGGGTACGAATCATATTTGGATATCCGCATACACGACCCGATTAGTTTCGTGACCCAATACTCTCCGCGCTCTAAGCGAGGTACTGCTGAGTCAGACGTATGGGTCATTCGACCATTGGGTTGTCGTCGACATTCGAGGGGAAGTTAATGGGACTGAGTAAATGGGCAGAGCCGTTAACTCGAATCCTCGAGAAGATTGTGCCATAATTAATGCGGGGCGGTACACATCATGAAGGAGGAACTACCTATAAATAGACCAGCGAACTAAGGTAAAGGGGTTCCATCTTCAAGGTATGAGGTCTAAGACATTGAACTCTATCTTCTCACTTTTTCCATTCTTATATTCGAGCTTGCGTCGTCAGTCTAGAGACGAACCTCCGTGGGTCAATCTCAGCTACACCAAGCTCCCTCTCTTCCTTAAGTTCCACACTAACTTAAGCATCGGAGGGGATTTGGGCCGGAACCCAGATCTGATCCCCCTAACGCGTCCCTGTGGTGCAGATCAACGATCATCCCCCTGTGTCGAAGGTCGACGTCGAGCTTCCTAGTCTCAATTGATCGACACAATTATCGCTTGAAGGTAGATCGTAGGTCGCATCATCTCCAACTACAATCATTCGACCCTGGTTCTTCCAACCAAGGGTCTCACTTCAATTGCTGACGAGACTCCGACTCAGTATCTTGAGTCTACGTCAGCTTGACAACTGTCTTGGTCAATTTTGGCCTTAACAGTTTGGCGCCGGCTGTGGGAAACCACGAGTCGATATCCCGATCTACGAACTGCTCAACCATGTCGACTCACACAACCACATCCATCGAGGTTGCCGCAAGACCTCCTAGCATTGGGATCATCGACATGATAACGAGAGGTTCCCCGCACCCGGAGTTATCAACCTCTCTCCAAAGCTCCTATGCTGGGAGGTTGATGACAGTATCTGTGGGGCAAAAGCGCCCTAGAAATTCAACACCTTCTATCTCCTTCTCAGATGAAGATCTGAAAGGTGTAGAACTACCACACGATGATGCCGTTGTCGTCATGGCCACCCTCAAAGAGATTGCTGTGAAAAGGTTGCTTGTCGACACCAGAAGCTCGTGCGACATACTCTTCTTCACTACGTTGGAAAGGATGAAAATGTCATCCGTAGAGTTGACACCTTGCATGGGACCCCTGGTGGGGGTTCACCGGACATTCCGCCCCGATACCAGGTATCATCACCTTGTTGGTGACCCTCGATATGTATCCTCAACAAATCAAGCAACAAAATGCAGCGGTTCAGGCTACCGAGCCCTCCAAGAGACCAATCGGGTCAGCTTGTTGCTTGAGAAAAAAAGGACATCGACGGAGAGGAAGAGACGTCGGAGACCGGCAGCTCGACGGTGACTCTTGTCACGGTGGACGGTGACATCGAGCTCGAGATGGAGACCCTGCTGAAAGTTTCGGCCTACATCCTCGGGTCCACCGGGTGCACGATCGTGTACAAGGCCGTGCTGCCCGACGGCACCGTGCTGGCCGTCCGACGAGTCGGGGAGAGCGGTGCCGTCGACAGGCTCAAAGATTTCGAGGCTCAAGTTCGGAGCATAGCGAGGTTTCGACACCCGAACCTGCTCAGAATCTGGGGGTTTTACTGGGGGCCTGACGAGAAGCTCCTGATACATGACTACGCCCCCAACAGCAGCCTCGCCGTTGCTTACATACACTTGGGCTGGGAAGCGAGGCTGAAGATAGCGCGAGGAGTCGCCAGAGGCCTTGCTTACATCCACGAGAAGAAGTTCGTGCACGGCGATCTCAGGCCGAGCAACATTCTGCTGGCTTCCGACATGGAAGCGAGGATCGGAGACTTCGGGCTGGACCGGCTGTTGTTCGGCGATGCGGCCAGAGGCAGGCCGGGCGGCTCTGCGCAGCTGTCCGGAAGCAAGAGGTCGGCGCAGTCCCTGCCAGAGCTTTCGATGGTCGGGCCGTCTTCGGCTCGGTACCAGGCGCCGGAATCGTTGAAGAGCATCAAGCTGAATGCCAAATGGGACGTCTACTCGTTTGGCCTGGTGATGCTGGAGCTGATGTCAGGGAGGCTGTTCTCCGAGGATGAGCTGTGTCGGTGGGATACCGGGTTCGTCACGGAGGAATAGAATCAGATCGTTTGGATGGCGGATCCGGCGATGATAGGGGAGGTTGAGGGGAAGGAGGAGGCTTGAGGGTCAGACGAATTCCACAAATCTCGAACAACTCAATGAAGCCAACTAAGGAAGGGAAGTCTTGAGGGGTGAGTCTACAGATGGAAAGCTCAGAGGAGCACAAAACCTCCACAATGAAGGGGTGAAGAGGGAATCGGAGTCCTAAGCGAAAAGATTTAAGATACACACCAACCTCCTTCTTTCGTGGGAAACACACTCTCTCATCCGAAGTGGTTACTCTATCCCTAAAGGGATCACAGTAACAACCCCGCCAAACCTCGGCAGTCAGATCGAGGGAAACCCTAGGGGCTATGTCTAAGATGACTCCAGGGACCTTTAACCTCCGATCCCTTCGACGAATGGGAAGGCTGGGCTCAACCCATATTCATTTCCCCTTCCCAGGAACTTCCACACATCGAGGGGTCGGAGGCGCTCTGCTAGCTCCTCAGGGGTCGACACCTTGGATACAACCGGAGCAAACATGCCCGACGAACCTGGAAAAGATCACAGTTGAAGAAAGATGATACCTTGAAATGGAGACAAGCGATCTCCGGGGAGGTGACGATGGAAGCGATCTTGCGAAACAAGGAGAAAGATGAAGCGGGGAGATCTCTGCAATTTTTCTCACTTATTTCTTTTACATGATGAAATCCAACCGGCTGACGTCCAATGCGCAACACATGTCCATGGACAGCCACGAGAGACGGCAGAGATCGCTCCAAAGGCGAAAGAGTTTTGGCGGTACAAATCAAATCAAATATTTCGAAAACCGTGCGCATTTAAAGAGATTACTCATCATTTGGTCCAATTCATCACGGTTCCTGAGGCGCAAATGATGGTGGCCATTGTTAGAGCACGGGTACGAATCCAATTTTGGATATCCGCATACCCGACCCGATTAGCTTCCGCGACCTAATACTCTCTGCGCTCTAAGCGGGGTACTGCTGAGTCGGACGAATGGATCATTCAAGTGTTGGGCTGGTACCGACATTCGAGGGGAAGTTAATAGGACAGAGTAAATAGGCATACATTAACTCGAATCCCAGAGAAGATTGTGTCCCAGTCAATAAGGAGTGGTTACACATCATGAAGGAGAAACTACCCATAAATAGACCAGTGAACTAAGGTAAAGAGATTCCATCTTCAAGGTATGAAGTCTAAGACATAGAGCTCTATCTTCTCACCTTTTCCATTCTTAAATTTGAGCTTACATCGCCAGTCTAGAGATGAACATCTGTGTATCGATCTCAGCTACACCAAGCTCCATCGCTTCCTTAAGTTCCATACTATCTTAAGCATCGGAGGGGATTTGGGTCGAAACCCAGATCCGACCTCCCTAACGAGTCCTTGTGGTGCAGATCGACGGTCATCGCTCATCGTCGAAGGTCGACATCGAGCTTCATAGTCTCAATCGTTCGATGTAACTATTGCTCTAAGGTCAATCGTAAGTCACATCATCTCCAACTACCATCATTCGAACCTGGTTCTTCCAACCAATGGTCCCACTCTAAATGATGACGAGGCTTCGACTCAGCATCTTGAGTCTACGTCAGCTTGACAACTGTCTTGATCAATTTTGGCCTTAACTACATCGATATTAGGATCTCGATCATGAAGAAATGCTTCGACTGCTAATAGTATAGTCTGAAACTGTTCATAGTCGTAGATGCATTGAGAAAGGATATCGATGTATCAAATAGATTATTGTGTGCTCTGTCTTTACCAAGTATTGGTTGCGATGATCTCATGATCGTTCGATTTAGCAAAATTGAAGACAAATTACATGTGCTCATAAGAGACTAAGTTCACCAAATTATCCAACAAGAGCTGCTACATGGTAGCACATAAAAATTATGATGCAAAACCACATTAAATGCGCACGTCAGTCGAAGCCGGGTAATTTAACTTGTACCGCCGAAACTCCTCATCTTCTGATTCGATCTCCGCCGTAGTTTGAAACGTTCGCACGTGTCGCTCATCCAGCTTCTATCCTTTGATCTGGCGTGAACCCTTTCTAAATAAATGAGAAGAATAAACAAGCAGGGATGCTTACTTGCCTTGCTCTTGGATTATTGAAAATATGCTTTTGCTCCGGCATCCTTCGAAGATCAATCATCTTTGTTAAGGTAGTTTCCTTCTTCTATTTATATTTATAATGAATATTTGGTCAGCTGTAGTGATCAAAGAACCAACTTATGAGGAGATAATGGCGCGTCTCTGGTCCACTCAACACATCATGGTTCCTGGAAAAGGGAAGGGGATTCCGATGGAACCCTGCCTCCCTGTTTTCCTAAAGGATTCGGCTTCAAAAGTTTCACAAGTGATACTGGACAAGGTGCTAGAGCTTTCTAACGATCTGATCTTCATGATTTGGTCAGATTGTTTATTTCCTTCTTATAAGGTTAGGTTTCTGGAGTTCAATGAGAGAATTTGTTTTCCTCGGAGGAACGAAATTGGAGTGTACCTTAAATCCTTCCAATTTGGCCTTCGTTTCCCTCTCCATCCTTTCAAAGTAGAAATTTTGAATTATTTGGAGCTTTCATTCTGTCGACTTGCACCCTAGGATATTTCTCACATGGTTTGTTTTACCATGCTTTGTGAACTTTGTGAAGTCTGACCATCCATTCGTCTATTTAGATATTTCTTTAGAATAGTGGCCGATCCTTGCAAGGTATGGTACCACATCGTGGCTCGACCGAACAGAATGCTTGTTTGGGATCTTGTTATCCCCGACCCTCGTTGGGAAGATAATTTTGCATTTATATATCTTCCAAGCTTAGGATCACTCCTCAGGGTTGGAACCCTCCCAACCCTGATGTTTTCGAGGAGTATGGGTTATTATCTAGCGTGACCGAAGCAGCCCAATGTTTGTTAAGTCGACCGCTGGTGGAGAGATCAACTTCCTTTTTGCTAGACAACCATCGGTTGAAGACCGCTTTGTGGAATCATGGTAATGCGCACTACTCCAGCACTTTAATTATAGCCACTTATGGAAATTATACTCTTCATTTGCAGATTGGCTGGAGGTGATCATAGAAGTGTAGACCCCATTCTGGGCCAGATCTGGGTGGAGCAGCGCAAGAAGAAGAAGAGCACCAAAGGATCAAGTGCCCAGTCTCCTCATCCCCTTACTCAGATCTCCTCCTTCGAGGGAGATGGTGCCGGGGGACCTCCAATTCGTCCTCCTGTGTCTCATCGAGGAAGATTTCAGGTCGGGCTGGGTCTCGTTCAGTCCCGCCCGTCGCTTCCGTTATCGTCTCCGGAACTCTTGTAGCAGAGGCTGACGATGTTGTTGCTATTCCAGGACCTGCCGAGCTCGTTATCAAGAAGAGGGGTCCTCCCTCCTGTGAGATGGATGATTCCGAAAAGTAAAGGAGGGTCGTGGAACCGACCCGTCGACTTTTGCCTATGGCAAAAGGTAGCGGCTCTTTGTCTCAAGCTCTGGTGGGTCAGACAATGGTTCCCTATACTCCACATGGGACAGTCAAGCCTTTCGCGAGTCGTCCTTAGGACAAGTGGCCGTTGGGAAGTATCGACCCTTCGGCTCCTTTGGTTGGCCCCATCCACTCGGAGTTCGATCGAGCTCTGATATTGAATAAGCTCCCGACTGACTCCTTGAGGGAGGTTCAAACGAACCTCATCAGCCCCAATTTATTGTTGAGACCGAGGAGTCGGCCCTTTTGGATTTTTGGACGACTGCTCGAATGGTGGAAAACTCCATTCTTCCCCAGGATCTCAAGTTCCTTCAGGGGTTGGACGTCAAGAGGATGGCAAACTTCCTCGTGGGTTGCAGCTATTAGGTTAGTTCCCTGCGATTTTCCCTGACTTAAGTCTTTGACCCAGCTAATCGATGCCTTTCACAGATGTCCATTTTTGGTGCGAGCTTTCGTCGCTGGACCGCCGACATAATCGACAAACATCGCCAAGTGGAAGCCGCTGAGCAAAGAGCTTCTGAGCTTGAGGCTCGGTTGAAAAAGATGGAGGAGTAATTGGGGAATGTGCTCGCGGCCAAGGCTGAGGTCGAGTAGGCAGCTTCAGAGGCCAAGTCTAGCCTTGCATCCATGTCCTCTGACAGGTAGACTGTTGAGGTCCAATGGGGGAGGGAGAGATCCCAGCTCCAGGCCGACCTAGAAGCCTCGAAGAAAAATAATCGAGCTTCGGGTGAAAGCCGCCGAATCAGGAAGAGCAGCGGAGGCTCATAAGGCAGAGCTTATAGCCAAGGTCACTGTGGCAATGAAAATGTTTTATAACATCTTCACGTCGGGAAATGGCCCTTCCTCTTAGAGTGTTTGCCTTTTTGTTACTGTTTTTATAAAACTGCATTAAAACATGTTACATGTAACTTTTCGACTAGTGAATGAAATTTTTTTTTTTGAGTTTCTTTATCTTTACTTATATTCAGGCACGTATATGGCCCCCCAATGACACCAAGTTTATTTCTCTAACCAATTGAACTTGGGTCGTTGGTTCATCAAGCATTCTTGCCTAACAAGGATGGTCCTAAGATTGTGAACCATATAGGCTTATAGCCGACGACAAGGGTCGTTCGGTTGCAAGGGGCGAGGCCCCTTAGGCTTACGATCGATGACGACCGAGAGTCGTTCAATGGCGAGGGATTGGCCCTTCGGCTAACAGCCAACGACGAGGGTCGTTCAGTGGCAAGGGTTTGGTCCCTCGGCTTACGGCTGACGATGAGAATCGTTCGGTTGCGAGGGCTGTGGCCCTTCGGCTTATGGCCGACGACGATCTAGTGTCATTCAATGGCGAGGGATTGGCCCCTTGGCTTACAAATGACAATGAAGGTCATTCAGTTGCGAGGGACGAGGTCCCTTCGGCTTACAGCCGACAACGACCGAGAGTTGTTCATTAGAGAGGGATTGGCCCTTCAGCTTACAGCTGACGACGAGTGTCGTTTAGTGGTGAGGGATTGGTCCCCGGCTTATGGCTGATGATGAGGGTCGTTCAGTTACGAGGGGCGTGGCCCCTTCGGCTTATGGCCGACGATGAACGAGTGTCGTTCAGTGGCGAGGGATTGGCCCTTTGCCTTACGGTTGACGACGAGGGTCGTTCGATTGCAAGGTGCATGGTCCCTTCGGCTTATGGCCGATGACGATCGAGCATCGTTCAATGGCAAGAGATTCGTACCTTGGCTTACGACTAACGACGAGGGTCATTCGGTTGCGAGGGGTATGGCCCCTTCGGTGGCGGGTGGCGGACGACGATTGAGCATCGATAGTGGCGAGGGATTGGCCCTTCGGCTTACGGCTAATGACGAGGGTCGTTCGGTTGTGAGGGGCATGGCCCCTTCGGCTTATGGCTGATGACGAGGGTTGTTCAGTTTGCGAGGGGCGTGGCCCCTTCAGCTTATGACCAACGATGATCGAGTGTCATTCAGTGTGAGGGATTGGCCCCTCGGTGTACGGCCGACAACGAGGGTCGTTCAGCTACGAGAGGCGTGGCCCCTTCGACTTATAGCTGACGACGATCGAGTGTCGTTCAGTGGCGAGGGATTGGCCCCTCAGCTTACGGTTGACGACGAGGGTCTTTTGGTTTCGAGGGACGTGGCCCCTTCGAGTTATGGCCAAAGACGATCGAGTGTCATTCAGTGGCGAGGGATTGGCCCCTCGGCTTACGACTAACGACGAGGGTCGTTTGGTCGCGAGGGACGTGGCCCCTTCGGCTTATGGCCGACGACGATCGAGTGTCGTTCAGTGGCGAGGGATTGGCCCCTCAGCTTATGGCTGATGAAGAGGGTTGTTTGGTCATGAGGGGTGTGGCCCCTTTGGCTTATAGCTGACGACGATCAAGTGTCATTCAGTGGCAAGAGGCGTGGCCCCTCAGCTTACGGCTGACGACGAGGGTTGTTCAGTTACGAGGGGCGAGGCCCCTTCAGCTTACGGTCGATGACGAGGGTTTGCTGCAAGAAGAAGATAGTCAACCTTGTATTTATTATGAACTTACACACAAGAAATACAAAGGAAATCATGACAATCACATTTTGTCATGTCTTGCTAGTACGATCACTGATAGTACCTTCGCAAGTACTTGGCATTCCAAGGATGACGAAGGTCCCTATCTTCTAGTGTGGAGAGTCGATAAGTTGCTGGTCTGAGGACATCGATCACTTTGTAAGGACCCTTCCACTTTGCAGCCAGCTTTCCTTGCTTGACGATCTCAGGGGTGAAAATGGCATTCTACAACACAAGGTCGCCTAAGTGGAAGCTGTGTTCTCGAACTTTTGAGTTGAAATAGCAGGCCATGCGTCCCTTCTGCTCGATAAGGGTGGTCAGAGAACATTCTCAAACCTCATCAAGCAAGTGTGAATTGAGCTTGAGTCCTTCTGAGTTTCTCTCCTCGTCGAAGTAATGGAGATGTAGCGGTTGTTTGTTGACCTTAACTGGCATGACCGCTTCACACCCGTAGGCGAGCATGAAAGGAGTTTTCCCTGTCGAAACTTTGTGAGTCATCCTGTACGACCATAGGATGCCAGGGAGTTCCTCGGGCCATGTTCCCTTGGCGTCTCCTACTCTCTTCCTCAGGGGCTCGAGCATGCATTTGTTGGCAGCTTTTGCTAGACCATTGATTTGAGGATAGGCCACCGAACCAAAGTGCAGCTTGATCTTTAACTCAGAGCAGAAATCCCTGAACCCACTTCCGTCAAGTTGTGTCACGTTATCTGTTATGATGGATTGAGGGAAGTCGAATCGACATACGATCGATTTCCATACGAAGCTTCTGACTTCCTTCCAAGTGATGTGGGCCAGGGGCTCTGCTTCGATTCATTTGGTGACATAGTCGATCACCACGATCAGGAGCTTCAGTTGTCCACTTGATGGTGTGAACGGACCAAGGATATCCAATCCCCACTTTGCAAAAGGAACACGACTAATGATGGGGATCAGTTCCATTGGAGGGGCCGAGATATGCTTCGTGAATTTCTGGCAGGTAGGGCACTTCCAGACATACTCGATCTTCTCCTTGAACATGGATGGCCAGAAGTAACCTTGCCTTAAGGCCTTCAAATCTAAGGCCTTTTCTCCGCAGTGATTTCCACAATCTCCTTCGTGGATTTCCTGAATCACGTTGCTTGCTTCCTGCGGAGTTAGACATTTGAGGTAAGGAAATGTGTTGTACCTGGTCCATCGTCACTTGTACAACGAACCATCAAGCAAGAAAAACTGGTAGGCCATTCACTCTGGCTTTTGTGCCTCTGTAGGATCACTTGGTTTTCCCCGTATTGCGGTATTTAATAATGAGGTACATCCAGGTGAATCCTTGGTCGATGCTTAGCAGCTCCTCTTTGAATACACTGAGGTACAGAAGATGCTGTATGTACACTGTTTGACCAGCTTTGGCTGACGACAAAGCGAGATTTGATATATCATCGGCTCGGTGATTCCTTGATTGTGGTACGCGGTGGATCTCCACTCGCTTGAACTTGGTCAGCTTAGCCTTGGCGATTTGCACGTAGTTCTGTATCGTTTCCTCACGAGCTTCATAACTTCCATTCAACTGGTGGACTACCAAGTTAGAGTCACTGTGGAGATCGACGACCTTTGACCCGAGCACTCGAGCTAGTCTGAGCCTATTGATGGTCCCTTCATATTCTGCCACATTGTTCGTGGTTTGGAAATTAAACCGAAGGGCGTATTCAAGTATATTGCCTTCTGATGTTTGGACAATTATAACCGCTTCGCTCCCGGTTCGAGTTGTCGAGTCATCAACTTGCAAGATCCATGTGCCCTCTTTTTCATGGGTGACCCTTGAAGAACTGACACCTGTCAAGGAAGAAGGGGGTATGTTGAATTGTATGTTAGAAACTTGTACCTCTTTTGGCGGGTTGTCGTCGTAAGCGAGTTCGACGATGAAGTCGGCGAGGGCTTGCCCTTTGATGGCGGTTCTCAGCTTATATCAAATGTCAAACTCACTCAACTCGACCCCCAGTTAATCAACATTCTAATCTGTACCATAACATGTCAGGTCACAGGGGATCATAATGCAGTCCAGAATGCAAACCCGAGCACACCCCGGCTTGCAGTGATTGCGGCATAGTTTTTCACAGTTATGTTCGTGTTCGATACGTGGCGATACGTGGCAGTACTTTTTTCATGGAGATGTTCGTTTTTGTTTTCACGGTTCAGTTTTTCATGGTCCAGTTTTTCACTCTCGTTTGGATATGGAGGAAATCAAGCTCAAGTTCATCGACATTTCATCCAAATTTATCCAAATTTGGTCACGAATGTTTCCGGACCACCCAGGGGAAGCAGAAGTTTTATGGAAGGCTCAAGGCTCAAGTCTTGAAACGGTAATCCATATCAGGATATCGTTTCATAGAATGGTTTGAGTCGATCGAGATCGTCGCATCTGGGACTTCCTATTTTGTAGTATTTTTCAACTTATTTATCCATTCTGTTGTCCGACGTTGATTTTGCTCTGCTTTGCCTGAACTCAAGTTTTAAGCTAAATGTTGAGCTGTGTTTACGGGAAAACTGAACCTTGGATTAATTATCATATTGACATTAAGATGTTGTGTTGTTGGATTTGTGTTTGTGTTTGTTGGATGATGAATATTAAGAGAGAGATTGTGTTTGTTGGATTTGTGTTTATTGGACGACATCCAAGCTAAATTACAATGCTTTGCTTCATCAACTAGTATGTACATTTGGTATTCGGCTGAAGCTTCCTTGAGAATGCAAACAATCTTAGGGCCGGGCTGCAATTTCTAGATAGATAGTGCTTGTTTAGTACAAGCGTTGTCTGTGGTGGACCTTTAACAGCGCTTGTACTAAAGAAGTGATGTCTATTGGGACCTTAGACATCGCTTGTACTAAACAAGCGCTGTCTAAGGTCCCAAATAGATAGCGCTTGTTAAGTACAAGCGCTGTCTATAGTGGACCTTTAACATCGCTTGTACTAAAGAAGCGCTGTCTATTGGGATCTTTGACAGTGCTTGTACTAAACAAGCGCTGTCTAAGGTCCCAGATAGATAGCGCTTGTAAGTACAAGCGCTGTCTATGGTGAACCTTTAACGGTGTTTGTACTAAAGAAGCGCTGTCTATTGGGATCCTTGACAGTGCGTGTATTAAACAAGCGATGTCTAAGGTCCCAAATAGATAGCGCTTCTTTACTACAAGCGATGTCTATGGTGGACCTTTAACATCGCTTGTATTGAAGAAGAGCTGTCTATTGGGACCTTAGACAGCGCTTGTAAAGCACTATTAAAACCAGCTCCCCCTTTAGCAGCGGCGAGATAGACAGCACACAAAAGCGCTGTTAAAGACCTTATTTAAGCGCTATTAAATGTCCCTTTTGTAGTAGTGCATGCTATTATCTCTTATTCAAAATTCTTGATGCATGCTTGATTTGAAAATTTTACTGCTTGAATTCGCTGCTTATTGATAGGATTAGGAATACTCATGCTTATAGATGAGTTTAGTTGATGTATTATCTTACTGAACTGCTCGTGCATACTTTTGAGTGAACCGAGAGTTATATCTATTCCTTCTACACATATATATTTTATTCTCTACATGTCACTTGATTTTCTTCTCCAAGGCTATTTTTTATCACATCCATTCCCGAAAATTCCATACAAATGCAAAGTTTGCTCCAAAATGAGCCAAAGAGCCAAAAAGGAGCCAAAAAGCAAAGAGACAAATACTATTACTCCTACAAAAATCCAAAAAGAAAAAGAAAATCAAAGAAAAATTCAAATTTCATTTCTCTTGGAGCAATACATATCCTTTTGGAAAAACCAAAAAAAAATCCTATTCATAAAAATTTCTTCGAATGTGATATATCAATTCAAGCTTGGAGGGAAAAATCTTTTGACCAAATGAGTGAGCATGACATTAGAGTGAAGTTGTGCACAAACAAGAAAGTCTGATAATCCTGAAACTTAACGAAACGATTGAGTTATGGGGATTTCCTATGATTTGATATGAGTATTTGTATGTCTTGATTTTCATTCTTTTCTATATTGCATGCTTGTTGTGGATTCTATACGCTTCAGTTTTAGCTTGTGATTGAATAGTGTATCGCCAATGTTAGGTATATTCGATGCTATGAAAAATAGGATGTGGATATATGCCAAGTGTATGAACTCTAGAGAGTCCCTTTTATTCAATCTTAAATTATTCAAGTACTTCGTTTATATAAGATATGAAATGTCTGCGGTAGCATGTGAGTTATTCTCTGAGTCGTTTTGATCTGTGATGAATGTCATGATATCTGAGAAAAAAATCTAGCGACCCTCTTTTCTTCGCGTTCTTTTCCACTTTTATTATTTTTACTGCCAGTGAACCTCCTATTCGTCTTCCTTGAGGACGAGTAAGAGGTAAACTTGAGGATTTTGATGTGTCCATATTTTCTATATTTTTGCTGCATGTTTTCATCTCATTTTCACAGTCCAAAGTTTACTTTTCTATATTTTATCAAGTATTTCACGATATATTTGATTCTCGTAGTGATTTGTGGATTTTTCTGGAACTTTGGAGCGATTTGGTTGGACCATGGACACATCTGAGACATCCGGAGCATTGATGGCATGACGTACAAGGTACTTGACTTGGTGGAAGAGGAGATTTAAGGAGAAGGAGAGAGAGGAAGGAGAATGGAGCAAGAGGATGAGAGCTCCCAACTTTTCAGCATTTCCTAGTGCACTCGGACCGAGTAGCATAGCTACTCGATCGAGTGAATCATATGGTAGCACACCAAGTTTGAGGCCAAAATCGAGTCCAGAACTCGACCAAGTAAATCCAGCTACTCGGTCAAGTAGGTGATGCCAAAAGAAGGAGTTCGTCATTTTGCCACATTTGAGAGCAAGAAGAGCCACTCGAGCAAGTAGCTTCGCTACTCGACCAAGTAGCTTCGCTACTCGACCAAGTAGAAATTTCGACAGAACGATAATTTGTGAAGCTTCTGTAGCCACTACCGCTCGACCGAGCAGATACGGCCACTCGACCGAGTGCCAAGCTGACTCGGTCGAGCAGAATACTTGGCAAAGCAATAATTTGAGGCTATTCCTCAGACCCTGTCGCTCAACCGAGTGGGCCAACCACTCGGTCAGATCGACCGTCTCCCCAGTTGATGCCGACGGCACGATGGTACCCTACTCGGACCGACTGTCATTGCCACTCTGTAATAACCCTAATTTCAATGTACGCGTATTTGTACGTATTTTGGCGTAGATGCGTACGTATAATTTTTGGGGAGTGTGCCCTTATTTTTATTTTAATTATTTGGTATATGAATTTATTTTAAAATATTTTAAACTCATTAATTGAATTTAGTAAAAGAGAGTATTTAGAGGAAGACTTGTATTTGGAGTGTATGTAGTATTTCTCCATGTATTTTGATTTTCTTAAAAATACAAAATCCAAATTTTGTAGCCATGACACTTAATATGGATATGTGTCATGATGTTCACTTAAGCTAGGACACATGGCTTAGGGTTGACTAAGATGGAGGGATGAGATGGTTTTGGGGGTTCAAGAACTTATGCAAAAGAAAAACAAAACACAAAAAAATCAAGAAAAATCACATTTTCTCTCCCTCCTCTCCCCCAAAAATTCTGGCCGAAGTTTTCATCCCCTCCCTTGCCACCATTTGCTCCTCCTTGCTCCTCCCATCACCACCCGTCACTCCTCCCACTCCACCACCAATAACTCCCACTTCCCCTCATCATTCCAACACCAAAAATATCCCCAAATTAACCAAAAATCCATCTTTTGGAGGCCAAAATAGGAGCTTGAAGGAAGGAGATTTAGGAGGAGGGCCCGAGCTCTACAAGGATTAAGAAAGGCCCAAGCAATTTGGAGAACACTTGCAAGGTAGGATTTCTAACCACCTAAGAAGAGTCAAGTTTTAGGATTAGTTTTCTCATTAAGTTAGTAAGTGTAACTATGTTGAGTTTCATAGTAAAAACCATGTTGAGTTAGTAAGTTAAATGTTAGTAAATTCAATTTTGTGTTAGGATACATATGTTAGCAAGAATCAATTTTTGTACTCATATGTTGCATGTGGTTTCTTTGTAGTTTCAAATTAATATGCTTATTCTCATTTTGGTTTGATACTCAAGATTTATAATGTTAAATCATGTTGTAAAATGGAGAGAATGAGAAATATGTTAACTTGCTAAAATGGTGCTAGATTGTAGTTTGTGATGTTTAGAGAATTTGATTTCTATTTTAGTTTCATTTTAATAGGAAGTTGCAAGTTATATGGCCATGTTGTGTGACTTATATTAAGTAGAAAAAAATACCCTATTTGTAAAGTTGGAAATATGTTATTGATTTGTAGATGTTGTAACCTTATTGACATGCTAGTGTAGTTATGTTAATTGTGGCATTCAAACATGTTAGGACTAGATTTAGAAAGAAAATTAGTTGCTGGAATTTTTTGTGTAGCAGGACAGTAACTTGTAAAAATCATATAAAATAGTAGAAAAATCAGAAAAATATAAATAAGACCACTACGAAAAACTACAGAAAATTTCCTACAACTTTGAAGGAGGCCGAGAACAAATTCTGACTGCAGAAAGGGTAACAGATCCATTCTTTCTGGACTGACTCTTTTGGCAGATTTGTGTTGTAATTTTAAGTAGGATTTTCATAGTTGTACTCTTGCTTTAAATTAATGTTGAACATCTTAATTATGCTTCATTATCATGCTATTAATATATGCTTTAATGATGATGTTTAATGTATTATGTTACATTGATGATGAGAATGCAAGTATGTTGAGACATAAGTGGTAGTTAAGACCACTAATAGATACCATGTTAATGAAGTGATGCTCATCATAAGAAAAATTTGTGTGTGAGGATGAGAGTATGACATCGGGAGTTCTCGGTACATTCTTGAAATGGGTGAGACTCCAGATGTGGGTTTGGGGGAAAACGGGTAAACTTTAGGTGTTAATGAGCGGACTGTAGTACGATTTCTCACTCGCCACGTCACTCCCGGAAAGGAGAGTTGACTAGAGTTAGAGAGGCCGCTGGTGCGCTCATGATGCACCAGGTCGGTAAATGATGGGTTTCTCCGTTTGTCCTACAGAAAAATCGAGATGAGTCTCGCTCTGGTACCTTATCCAGTCGGGTACGGAGTTACGAGAGGCCCCTCCAGTGCTCGTGTCGTTGGAGTGGTACCACTTTTCACCCATCCTGGGTGAAGTCTGCTTCCTTAGCAGTCTACGGTTTGCCCGGGTTTCACAACAGAACAACCTTTAATTTTACTTAATTTAATCATTTGTTATTTCAGTTCTGTTCACTGTTGTTTACTTTTAGCACTCATGCTCTGATTTTAATTTCTGCATAAACTTGTGAAGATGTGACACTTGTAGTTAGTTAGTTAGTTAGGAAGACCAGTTCTTAAACTGGGTTCTACTAGGGTGTTAGGAGTTCCTACTGGGTCACGCATTGACGTGCCCCATCTCGTGATTTTCAGGTGCGAGTCCCGAGCAGAATTTGGGTGTCCCGGAGCCAGAGACCGGTGCCAGTGCTGCTGAGGTAGAGCCTTCGGGCGAATTTGTACAGTTAGATTTCCCGAGGTTAGACTAGTGGGTGCGTTGTACCGGGTGTGGACTTTTGTACTTTTGGGCTGGGGGTTTCTACTTTTTGTGTACCCACTTTTGTACCCACTTTTGTACAGCTGATGTATGTACGTATGTATATGAACTTATGTGATGTAATGTAATTTCTGTGTTGATGTAATTTCCTTTCAGTGCTGCGTTTTATTTTCTGTTGGAGCACTTCTATTTTTCTCTATGTACTATTCCAGTGTTATTGCAGTGGCCTGCTCTCTATTTAATATTAAACCACAAAAAAATGCCTTGTAGAATTTAGATAAGCGGGCTCGAATCATGAGTCTGAGTACTACGGCACCCTCGTCAGCTACGCTCCCCGTCTTGGGTGAGCGCGGCGTGACAGGTTTTTGTGGTGGTCCATGCAGGTCAGCTCACACTGTGATACAAGTAAAAATAGTATAAGTAAGCTCCAACATTATAATTCACAATTTTGGTACTGAATGTTGTTTCCCTGTTCATTCTTGCAGAATGGATCCGGGGAATGGATCGTCTGAGAACAGGACCCCTGCTTCTGATGCTGCTTCGTCTGAGGCTTCCCTGATGGGAAAGATTCTGATAGGGATTCTGGAGCTCATGCAGCAGATGGAGGATATGGTGGCTAGTGGTGCGCCACCAAAGTCAGTGAGCATCAGGCAGTTTAGAGCCTTGCACCCGAGGTCCTTTTCGGACAAGGAGAGTCCTCTGGAGGTGGACGAGTGGATCAGGCATTCTGAGGATGATTTGGAGGCTATTGGATACCCGAGAGATAAGTGGGTAGATGCCGCGAAGAGATAGCTGACGCATCAGGCACGAGATTGGTGGGATGATCAGGAGTTACATTTGACCAAGCCGATCTCGTGGGAGAAGTTCAGAGAGTTATTTGAGGTTCAGCTCTTGCCAGAGACGAAGAAGGATGAGCTGCGGTTGAGGTTTGAGCACCTCACTCAGGGAAGATGGAGCATAGATGCCTACGATGCAGATTTCTCACTATTGAGCAAGTTTGCTCCGGAGTTGGTGCAGTCGGAGGCCACCAGAGCTAGACAATTCAGGATGGGGCTAGACCTTGAGTTCAGAGCAACGATGTTGACCCAGGTGTTGCTTACATACAGTGTCGTACTGGAGGCGGCCAGGATGCATGAGATGCACCTGAAGAGTGTGGGTAGAGGTCCAACAGCATCTGAGAGGCGCCCTGCGGGTCAGCAGAGGAGTTTCCCGAGGCCCACTCAGACCACTCAGTTTAGGAGGCCTGGAGCTCCACCAGCGCCTGATGCAGTGACTCAGAGAGGACCACCTAGGCCTCCACAGCAGCAGCAGTAGACCCCCAGGAGAGGGGCGCCGAGGCGTCAGGCTTTCACTATGTCGGCTGTCGAGGCAGAGGACACCGGTCATGTTATCACTAGTACCTATTTTCTTTTTAGAGTTGAATGCTTTGTTAATTTTACTATAGTATGTTATGTTTGTGGTTGTGACTAGGATGTTTAGATTCCTATGTTAGTTTATGTTTATCCTCTTAGGTGTTATTAGAGTTGCTTCCTTCCCTTCCTTGTCACTATTCGATTCAGGAGCATCCCATTGCTTCTTGTCTCAGCAGTTTGTGACTAGGAATTCATAGTAGTAGACTCCTTTGCTTCTAGTTGGAATATCCATACATGGAATGGAGTGATCTTCGGGATACCGACAGTGTCCTGTTGAGATTTGTGGACGTAGGCTGTATGCAGATTTCTTAGTGATGGATATGCCTCATTTTGAAGCAGTGTTTGGGATGGACTGGTTAGGGATGTTCTATGCCACTATAGATTGTAGGCTCAGGAAGATAGCGTTTCAGATTCCTGATCATCCAGAGTTTGAGTTTCTTTGTTGTAGTAGTTCCCTTGGACCATTGAAGTTTAAGGCCAGCCCAGTAGAAGTGATGATGGAGATGGATGCTGAACCTGTATTGCCGAGGGTAGTCCGAGATTTTTCTGATGTCTTTCCAGACGATATCTATGGACTTCCTCCGGATAGATCATTGGAGTTTACCATCGATCTGATTCCAGGCACTCAACCGATTGCGAAGGCTCAATACTGTATGGCTCCTCCAGAGTTAGCAGAGCTTCATAATCAGTTGAAGGATTTGTCAGAGCATGGTTTGATTCAGCCAAGTGTTTCGCCATGGGGTGCGCCAGTGCTTTTGGTGAATAAGAAGGATGGATCTCGAAGGATGTGCATCGACTATCGGGAGTTGAATAAAGTTACTGTGAAGAACAAGTATCCTCTTCCTAGGATTGATGACATCTTTGATCAGTTGGGTGGATCTCATGTGTATTCAAAGCTGGATTTGAGAAGTGGGTATCATCAGGTGAAGGTCAGAGGATCAGATATTCCAAAGATTGCATTTAGAACTCGGTATGGTCATTATGAGTTTTTAGTGATGCCTTTCGGCGTTACTAATGCACCAGCCACATTCATGAGATTGATGAACCAAGTCTTCTATGAGTATTTGGATAAGTTTGTGGTCGTCTTTATAGATGATATCTTGGTGTACTCAAGATCAGAGGAAGATCATGCTGAGCATCTGAGGATAGTCCTGGAGACTCTGAGGCAACACCAGTTATATGCTAAGTATAGCAAGTGTCAGTTTTGGCTGACCAAGGTTGCTTTTCTGGGACATGTTGTATCTGGAGATGGTATAGCTGTAGATCCAGAGAAGGTTGCTGCAGTAGAGAAGTGGCCAGTTCCTAAGTCAGTAACGGAGATCAGAAGTTTCTTGGGATTGGCTGGGTATTACAAGAAGTTCATCAATGATTTTCTAAGATCGCTGCACCGATGACTCATCTAACCAAGAAGAATGTTGCTTACAATTGGTCAGAGGAATGTCAGTGAGCATTTGATGAACTGAAGCATAGATTGATCACCGCACCTGTCCTGAAGATTCTAGACCGTTCAGGTGGATATGAGATTTACTGTGGTGCGTCAGGCAGAGGATTGGGATTTGTTCTCCATCAGCATGGTAGGGTAGTAGCTTATGCATCTAGATTGTTGAAGACTCATGAGAGGAACTATCCTACGCATGACTTGGAGTTAGCAGCAGTGGTGTTTGCATTGAAGTTGTAGAGGCATTTTCTTTTGGGTGAACGTGTACAGATATACACAGATCACAAGAGTTTGAAGTATGTGTTCACTCAGAAAGAGCTGAATATGAGGCAGTGCAGATGGCTTGAGTTGATGGCTAATTATGATGTCGACCTCCAATATCACCCTGGGAAGGTCAACGTAGTGCCTGATGCTCTTAGTCGCATGCCGATAGTGATGATGTTGACTGTGCAGAGAGAACTTCGGGGTTATATTCGACAGTTGGAGATTGAAGTTGTCTTACCTGGTTCATCGATGATGATGATGAACTTGCAAGTTCAATCTGATTTAGTTGAGAGGATTAATGCAGCTCAGTCTGGAGATGCGAAATTGAAGAAGATTCGCGAGCAGACAGAAGTCGTACTTCGTAATGATTTTTGTGTTCATGAAGATGGATCTCTACGTTTTGGGAGCAGGATCTGTGTGCCATCAGGTGACATTCGGGATGAACTGTTGAAAGAAGCTCATAGCTCACCTAATTCTATCCATCCTGGAGGCACCAAAATGTATCGTGATCTGCGACAACATTTTTGGTGGCACGGCATGAAGCGTAATGTGGCTAGAAGTGTAGCTCCATGTTTGACATGTCAGCAAGTCAAGGCCAAACATAAGAAACATAAGAGAACGACATGACTTCTGCAGCCTCTTCCAATTCCAGAGTGGAAGTGGCAGCATGTGACGATGGATTTCGTAACTGGCTTACCTCGCACTTCTCGAGGACATGATGCTATTTAGGTAATCGTTGACTGATTGACCAAATTAGCTCACTTCATACCTTTTCGAGTAGGCCAGTCGACAGACAATCTTGCTAAGAGATATATGGAGGAAATCGTGAGGCTTCACGGAGTACCTGTAAGCATAGTCTCCGACCGTGATACAAGGTTTACGTCTCATTTTTGGAGAAGTCTGTAGGCTAGCTTGGGAACTCAACTGAGTTTCAGCACTACATACCATCCACAAATGGACGGACAGTCGGAAAGGACAATTCAGATATTGAAAGATATGTTGAGTGCATGCATGCTGGATTTCAAGGGTGCTTAGGACGAACATCTACATCTGGTAGAATTCGCCTACAATAACGGTTATCAAGCCAGTATAGGCATGGCGCCATTTGCAGCCTTGTATGGAAGGAAGTGTCAATCTCCTCTCAGTTGGGATGATGTTGGAGATCGTGAATTGTTGGGCCCTGATATGATCGCTGAAACCATAGATGTTGTGAGAGTCCTCAGAGACAATCTTCGCATAGCTCAAGACTGTTATAAGCACTGGGCAGATGCGAAGAGGCGACACTTGGAGTTCCAGCCAGGAGAGTTAGTATTTTTGAAGATCTCGTCGACACGAGGGCTGATTCGTTTTGGAAGACGTGGAAAGCTGAGCCCAAGATATATAGGACCTTTTGAAATTCTGGCTCGTGTTGGAGAAGTGGCTTATAAAATTGCCTTGCCAACATCTCTTGAGGGAGTGCATAATGTCTTTCACATATCGCAACTCAGGAGATGTGTTGGAAATCCTGATCATGTTGTTGACTTCTCTGAGATCGAAATACGACCAGACTTGACTTATGATCAGCAGCAAGTAGCCATTCTAGACCGGAGGCAGAAGATGTTGAGGAAGAAGTCGATCAACCTACTGAGGGTTATGTGGCACCGAGAGTCACCATGGGAGTCTACCTGGGAACTCGAGGATGAAATGAAAGAGAAGTACCATCACTTGTTTGTCTGATGTAATTTTGTTTTTTACGTGATATGATGTATAGAAAGTTTTTCTCCCTTAAATTGGAATTCCGAGGATGGAATTTATTTTAAGGGGGGTAGGATGTAATAACCCTAATTTCAATGTACGCGTATTTGTACGTATTTCGGTGTAGATGCGTACGTATAATTTTTGGGGAGTATGCCTGTATTTTTCTTTTAATTATTTGGTATAGGAATTTATTTTAAAAGATTTTAAAATCATTAATTGAATTTAGTAAAAGAGAGTATTTGGAGGAATACTTGTATTTGGAGTGTATGTAGTATTTCTCCATATATTTTGATTTTCTTAAAAATACAAAATCCAAATTTTGTAGCCATGGCACTTAATATGGCTATGTGTCATGATGTTAACTTAAGCTAGGACACATGGCTTAGGGTTGACTAAGATGGAGGGATGAGAGGGTTTTGGGGGTTCAAAAACTTATGCAAAAGAAAAACAAAACACAAAAAAATCAAGAAAAATCACATTTTCTCTCCCTCCTCTCACCCAAAAATTCTGGCCGAAATTTTCATCCCCTTCCTTGCCACCATTTGCTCCTCCTTGCTCCTCCCATCACCACTCATCACTCCTCCCACTCCACCACCAATAACTCCCACTTCCCCTCATCATTCCAACACCAAAAATATCCACAAATTAGCCAAAAATCCAACTTTTGGAGGCCAAACTAGGAGCTTGAAGGAAGGAGATTTTGGAGGAGGGCCCAAGCTCTACAAGGATTAACACTACTAGAAAACGGACCTAAAAGGACGGATTAAATTTCCGTCCTGTAGCTGTCCTTTAATTTTATTTAGAATAGGATGGATATAGGACGGAACTAAGACATCATTTTTAAAAAGGATGGATATAGGATGGAATGCTCATTATTTTCCTTTTTCTTTTTTAAAATGAAAACCAACAATTTTGGGATACAGTAAAGGATGGATATAGGACGGTTAAAGAACGTACTAATATTTTTTTAAATTATTAATTATTTAAAAGATTTTTAAAAAAATTATTCTAGTATGAAGGACGGTCATAGGACGGACCATTATTAATTCTTATTTCTTATTTATATAAAATTAAAAATAATTTTTATTATACACCTAAAAGGACGGAAAGCGGACGAATATAAGACGGATTTCTTAACCAAAAAAGATTAAGTGGTCCGTCCTAAATCCGTCCCTTATTTAAATTATAAACGGATGGTTCTTTTTAGAAGAGGACGAATAAAGGACGGATTTATCCTATTAAAACACAACAAAAAAACTAACGGGCCACGAAATCTCCCCGCCCACCTCAAAATAATTTACCGCGAAAAATTCATAGGTCACTAAACCCCCAAATATTTTGCCGCCGTCTTCCCTCTCATCCCTCGCTACTTCCTTGGCGATCCGAACAGCCTATTGGGTGAAAGCGCCCACCGGCCTCCTCATCTCCCTCGTTGGCGTCGCGAACCCCTTCACCGAACTTCTCCAGCATCAGCTCCTCATCCCCGACCACTGTAGGCATCCTGCCCTTCACATTCATAGTCCCACACATCACAAACCCCTCCCGAAAAACGACTTCTTCCTCCTCTCTTGCCTATTCATCCTCGCGCTCAAGAATTTTTCCAAAAATTTCAGCCCCCCTCTCTCGCGCCTCTTCCCAAGTAACCGACAGTCCCAACAACGATCCGTTTGCAGATCAGGGTGGCCACGGATCGCCTCAGCCCAATCAGGTAAACCCCACCCATAGATTCGCTTGCTGTTTGATTGAGATTTGATCGGACTGGGGTTTGATGAAATCTGATGCGTATCTAATTGATGTCAGGGTTATGGTTAGGTATAGAAAAATTGGGGTTTTTCTTTGTGGTAATCATCTCGCAGTTTGATTGATGAGTGCATCTTTTGGTTGTCGTTAAATTTGTGGAAGAGTAGTTCAGAAAAAAATTAATTGTATACTGAGCGATGAACTTGGATTCTTTGATAGAACAACTGATGTCTTATATTGGCGTTTCATTTCAGGAAAGATTGTGTACAGATTATCAAACGAAAAATCAAAAAACAACAACACTAAAGAAGTCAATATCACAAGGGAGAGTGACTGTTGCAATAGTCAAAGTAAACGGTGGAAGACTTGATATGACTGTTGCAATAGTCAAAGTAAAGAATCCAATCTGTCTTGGGTAAGTTTGTTGCTCTTTGTTTCTTATAAATTTATTTTATTTGTTTTATAAATACTAACAATCAATTCTTGTTTGGTTTTTGTTTAGGAAAACTTGATATGACTAAAAGAGGTATGATTACAATTTTTTTCAGATTCTTTGTTTATATTTTCATATTGATTTGTCTTTTTGCTTATATTTTGATGAATGAGCGTAATTTTATTTGTGTTTGGGGAATTTTTTTCTGTAATTTTGTTGATTTCGTTTTTGTTTGGCATATGTGTTAAATTTTGTTTTTGATGAATTTAATCTTATTTGTGTTTGTGTTTGGGGATGAATTTTTGATTTTTAGGTATGAATTTTGATGAATTTTTGATGTTTGGGTATGAATATTGATGAATTTTCGATGTTTGGGTATGAATTTTGATGAATTTTCAATGTTTGGGGATGAACACCGCCGAACAACGGCGGCGACGACACCTAACCCTAACCCTAACCGCAGTCAGCTATTACCGGCTGCGGATTTTTTTAATTAGTTTATTACAGTATAGGACGGATTCAGGACGGATTATTAACAACCAAACAACTCATATCGGACGGATATAGGACGCACGAACACAATTTCATATTCACGTATAGGACGGGTATAAGACGGACCGTTAAAAACTTTTAATATGATATAAGACAGATATAGGACGGATGGTTGAAAGTTTTTAGAAATCTATAGGACTGTTTTAGGACGGATGTTTGAAATTTTTTTGAGCGATATAGGACGGATAATGGACGGAGAATAGAAAACTTTTAGGAAGATATAGGACGGCTTTAGGACGGAGGATTGAAAACTTTTTGTTATCTGTAGGAAGATATAGGACGGCTTCAGGACGGCTATAGGACAGAAATCTTAATTAATTTGTCGCTTTTAAAGGACGTATATAGGAAGGAATAGTTAATTAATTATGACTAATTACTTAGTTACTTAATAGTAATTAATTAAGATATAGGACGGAATTAGGACGGAAATTATCCGAATTAAGTCGTTTTTACGACGGTTTTATCTGTCCTATATCCGTCCTTCAGGTAAAACTATAGGACGGAAATAGGACGGCCCGTAATATAGGACGCCGCTGAATGGACGGAAATATTCCGTCCTATATCTGTCCTTTGCGACCTAAAAGGACGGAATTTGGGCAAAAAGGACGGATATTTGCCGTCCTTTTTGCTCTGTTTTCCTGTAGTGTAAAAAGGGCCCAAGCAATTTAGAGAACACTTGCAAGGTCGGATTTCTAACCACCTAAGTAGAGTCTAGTTTTAGGATTAGTTTTCTCATTAAGTTAGTAAGTGTAACTATGTTGAGTTTCATGTTAAAAAACCATGGTGAGTTAGTAAGCTAAATGTTAGTAAATTCAATTTTGTGTTAGGATTCATATGTTAGCAAGAATCAATTTTTGTACTCATATGTTGCATGTGGTTTCTTTGTAGTTTCAAATTAATATGCTTATTCTCATTTTGGTTTGATACTCAAGATTTATAATGTTAAATCATGTTGTAAAATGGAGAGAATGAGAAATATGTTAACTTGCTAAAAATGGTGCTAGATTGTAGTTTGTGATGTTTAGAGAATTTGATTTCTATGTTAGTTTCATTTTAATAGGAAGTTACAAGTTATATGGCCATGTTGTGTGACTTATGTTAAGTAGAAAAAAATACCCTATTTGTAAAGTTGGAAATATGTTATTGATTTGTACATGTTGTAACCTTATTGACATGCTAGTGTAGTTATGTTAATTGTGGCATTCAAACATGTTAGGACTAGATTTAGAAATAAAATTAGTTGCTGGAATTTTTTGTGTAGGAGGACAGTAACTTGTAAAAATCATATAAAATAGTAGAAAAATCAAAAAAATATAAATAAGGACACTATGAAAAACTACAGAAAATTTCCTACAACTTTGAAGAGAGGTCGAGATCCAATTCTGACTGCAGATAGGGTAACAGATCCATTCTTTCTGGACTGACTCTTTTGGCAGATTTGTGTTGTAATTTTAAGTAGGATTTTCATAGTTGTACTTTTGCTTTAAATTAATGTTGAACATGTTAATTATGCTTCATTATCATGCTCTTAACATATGCTTTAATAATGATGTTTAATGTATTATGTTACATTGATGATGAGAATGCAAGTATGTTGAGACATAAGTGGTAGTTGAGACCACTAATAGATACCATGTTAATGAAGTGATGATCATCATAAGAAAAATTTGTGAGTGAGGATGAGAGTATGACATCGGGAGTTCTCGGTCCATTCTTGAAATGGGTGAGACTCCAGATGTGGGTTTGGGGAAAAACGGGTAAACTTTAGGTGTTAAGGAGCGGACTGTAGTATGATTTCTCACTCGCCACGTCACTCCCGGAAGGGGGAGTTGACTAGAGTTAGAGAGGCCGCTGGTGCGCTCGTGACGCACCAGGTCGGTAAATGATGGGTTTCTCCGTTTGTCCGACAGAAAAACCGAGATGAGTCTCGCTCCGGTACCTTGTCCAGTCGGGTACAGAGTTACGAGATGCCCCTCCAGTGCTCGTGTCGCTGGAGTGGTACCACTTTTCTCCCACCTTGGGTGAAGTCTGCTTCCTTAGCAGTCTACAGTTTGCACGTGTTCCACAACAGAACAACCTTTAATTTTATTTAATTTAATCATTTGTTATTTCAGTTCTGTTCACTGTTGTTTACTTTTATCACTTATGCTCTGATTTTAATTTCTGCATAAACTTGTGACGATGTGACACTTGTAGTTAGTTAGTTAGTTAGGAAGACCAGTTCTAACACTGGGTTCTACTAGGGTGTTAGGAGTTCCTACTGGATCAGGCGTTGACGTGCCCCATCCCGTGGTTTACAGATGCGAGTCCCGAGCAGTCTTTGGGTGTCCCGGAGCCAGAGACCGGTGCTAGTGCTGTTGAGGTAGAGCCTTCGGGTGACTTTGTACAGTTAGATTTCCCGGGGTTAGACTAGTGGGTGCGTTGTTGATCGCTCCGGAATGTAATCCAAAAGTGCGACCGTGTAGTTTTACCGCAAGCGCACGGTGTAGCGGCGAGCGGGTTATCGAACACATGGAGGACGAATGAAAGTGCTTGCTCCGAACAACCTGGCTATTAGAAACAGAAAAGAGAGAAATTTGCCTTTAGCGATCCTGTCACAATCGTCAGACAAAGTACGAAGATATCAAATCAAATAAAGATGCCTAGGGAATGGGGAATCCCCGCTACTCACCGTATCTCATCAATGTAATTCATTGGTATCAACATTGCTAGGGTAGAATTTCGGATGAACTAGTTGCAACTGAATGTAGAACCTAGCTCACGCTCTCGCACTGTTGCCGGTCTATAGCTATCCTAAGTTCGGGTCCAATCTCTTGCAAACCCTAGCCTAGGCAAGCTAGCATTAGGATCAACATCATCGTTCAATCGCGCCCCGAGCCCACTCTCGTGCAAACTCGGGCCACGACCTAGGTTGGGATAGTTCCTACCCGTCCTATCTCTTGCAAACGGGTATTGGCATGGAATTGCAACCGAGAACCCTAGTATCGGTCCAATCTCTTGCAAACCGATACTACGGAAACTCAATTCCAACCCAATTCGGATTTCTAGGGTTTCCTATCGAATTGGGATCCAATCTCTTGCAAATCCCAATCGGTATGAACTCCTAGCCATCCGTAATAAATCGATCCCAAACTAATCCCTAATAGCAAATTCTAGCAATATTTCTACCAATTCATCACATATAAGAAATTGGGCTCGTAGGGTTCATCCCCACGCCCCAAGACGTAAGGACTACTCACAATTCATAGCACGATCACAAAAATAATCAATGGAAATCACAAGAGAATTCATCACAATATTGAAATAAGCAATAAAAATAGTATTTTTAGAGGGGAGAGAGACAAACCAATGGAGTTCTTCCAATAATCCAACAAAAATCAACAATTCTCTCCTCTCCAATCACAAGAATAAAAGCTAGAAAGTTAATCTAAAAGCTGCAAAAATTAAAGAGAAAAAGCTCTCCAAACTAGGGTAAAAACAGGGGTTAAATACCCCCCAAAATCGTCCAAAAAACTGTGACCAAAATTCCCCTGCGCAGCCTGAAATCCGCAATTTTCGCTACAGGCAGTGCGTCGCACTCGGCCGAGTGACAAAAGTCGCTCGGCCGAGTGAGAAACCCTGTAAATTTCCAGTAAGTCTGGGTCTTCGGGGGTCTTCACTTCGGGAGTCGCTCGGCCGAGTGAGTTGTCGTCACTCGGCCGATGGCTTCTAGGTACTCGGGCGGTCGGCATTTTCCACTCGGCCGAGTGGGTCTTCTGAAGCTCAGGCAGACGAAAAACAGTAAGTTGGCGATTTTTGACATGCGTCGTCTGGGTGCCACTCGGGCGGACGTGGTCTCGTCACTCGGCCGATGTGGCTTCCGTCGCTCGGCCGAATGCACACATGAAACGTATCCGATCTGGTCGGCCGAGCGGTGTCTCGCTGGTCGGCCGAGTGACTCCTTCACTCGGCCGAGTGAGACACCAAAAATGCCCAAATAGTTTGTTTTGGCCTCCTCGTCGCTCCTGCGACGTTCTTTCTTCTTCCTCTCCTCTCCAACAGCAAAGTACCCCTCGGGGAGGTCGTCGGTGACACTCTGGAGTAGGCGTATCTCGAGATCACTCCAAATCGCTCCAAATCACCTGAAATGAGACAAAAACAACAAATCGTGAAAAGCATCGCAATATCGTCGATATATCGTGAAAAACGTGATTTGGGCGATCTAAATGGCATGCAAACATGCGGGAAAAAGGTGTAAAATAAGGAGTGATCAAAATCCCCCAAGCTTACCTCTTACTCGTCCTCGAGGAAGATAAGTAAAAGGCGAACCCGGTGGATTCGGAAATCGAAAACGGCGAAAAACGAAAAAAATGAAAAACGACGAAAAAACGAGAAACGAAATAAAAACAAAGAAGAAAGAAGAAAGCGAAGAGGGAAGCTGCTAGATCATTTTCTCAGGACGTGGGTTTTGCTTACTCATATAGTATGCACCGAATGAAAAACACATGTCAAAGAATTTTATTTCGATATCATAGTATAATGGTGCAAATAGAAATAGAAAACCAAAGAACAACGATATAATCATGAAAAACGGAATAATTTTAGAATTAACATCGTCTGAATCATTTAAAGCGGTATACAATATCGCAGATCACACACTTTTCAATTGAACGCTTTCTATGAGGAGTATAAGAGTATCACGCAATAGAATAGAAAGAATAGATAAGTGTGGATTTCATGAAATGAGTGCTAGGCATAGATTTCTGGACATCGTAAAGCTGAAAATAATCTCACTGAGTACAGAATATTACTTATCCTAGGTTGTCGTGCAACGTCAAGTAGTCACTCTCTCACACATCAATGGATTCCCTCCCCCAAGCTTATCTATAGGCGTGGTGGCATAAAAAACAATATTTACATCCCCATTTTTTATGAAGCTCCAAAAGTGACGAAAATAAATACAAAAGGAGAGAAGAAAGAGAGAACATGAGATGTGATCTTTTATTGAGGTTCTTTCCTCTTTTCTTTTCTTTTTCTCTTTTCTTTTTTTTGTTTTTTTTTTCAAATAGCATATATACACAAAGATCCCAACTCAAAGAGAAGTAAGAGCATGCAAGAATTTTTTTCTTTTTCTTTCTTCGGTTTTGGGAAATTTGGAGCTAGGAATTAATAGTGGGGGAAATGCCATATAATAGAATCGCTAAGGGGAGATTCACCAATGATTTTAAAGTAGAGAATTGATGTTCAAGATATGTGGAGAAAGAAATAAATATATCTCTCAGTTCACTCTATAAGACATGCACGACAACTTCAGCAGGGTAATCTAATCTACTCAATTTCGATCACAAAAAAGCTAAACTAATCCAGATTTATCATAGCTAACATCATTCAATCATCCTGAAGTGAAATGTACAAATCATGCATATAGAAGTGATATAGGAAAAGAAAACGATACTCCAGATATAAGCATTCAATGCGTGAATCTTGGTGTGTTTTCTGCGATAGCATACATATGAATATTCAGACTCAGCTAATAATAAAATTTCATCCATTTTCATGTGGAAAAAGTGTGGGTTACTATCTCTAAATGCAAGGCAAATCACAGCATATGATATCAGAAGTAAAATCTAAGACATGACAAATATAGCATGCATATAAAGGAAGCTAACTCCACGTCATCATCATCACAGAAAAGTTATCTCTAGCATGAGATGAAAAAGAAATAAAGATAAAGGGGAAAATAAAACTATTTACAATGCAGCACACAAAGAAATAAGAAAAACGTGATGCATGGTAAAGTGAAAGAAAAAATGATGAAAATAAGTGCAAAAGCGGAAAATGGAGTGAAAAACTAAAAATAAAGGTGGCAAATCGAAAAAGAACGTGAGAACTCACTCCCCCAAGCTAAATGGCACAGTGTCCTCAATGTGCAAAGTGTGGCACACCGAGAAACAAGTAATGTGAGGGGTAAGTGAGGATGCATGCAGATATAGGAGTGATACGGATATAAATGTGTAGCACCAAAAACTCTCCCTCTCTCCCAAAAAAGATATATAAAGATATGATCAAAATGTGAATCCAAAAACAGTGAGGGGAGGGGGACGGTGGGCAAAATGCATCAGGACCCAGCAGAAACGGGCAGCACAACGGCAAAAAGAATCGATGGCATCAAGGGTGCCTAAGAAGGTGGTGATGCGCCGTCTCCGTCCTGAGGCGGAGGTGGTGGTGGTGGCTGGACAGGCTGCTGAGCGGGTGTGGGTGTGGAAGTGGGCTGGGGGGTGGGTGGTAGTGGGGGTGGGAACGGGTACGTGAGGGAGTCGCTCTAGAACCTGGGTAAGGCAGTAGTGAATGTGCGGGAGCAGGTCAAAGCGGCCAGCCATCGCGGTGACGGTGGCGGACAGGGTCCTAAGGTCGCCTCTGAGGCCACTCACTGCCCCCTCTAGAGCACGAATGCTCTGAAGTACAGTGTCGAGGGGAGGTGGTGCAGAGGGACGCACCGGTCTGGGCTGTGTAGGGCGGGGCTGGCGTACTCGGGTGGCGTAGGTGATAGGCTCAGCAGGGAAGGGAACGAAAGGTGCTGTGCTCGCAGGTGTGGGCCTGGCCTCAGTGCGAGGCTGGGCAGGACGGTGAGAAGTGGAGGCAGCAGCAACGAAAGAAGAATACAAAAGTGGCAACGAGGCGGCCAGAGAGGTCGGTGACACAGAAGTGTGGACAGACGCCACGACACTCTCAGAAAATACAGCAGCGGTGGAGACAGAGGCGGAGACCATGGTCTCTACGGCGGCAACAAAAGAGGGCTCTCCGCACTCAACTATAGTCGGTGGGCGCTCGGGTGGGGCAGAGGAAACGGGCTCGGCAGACAGAGGGCCAGTGGTGGTGGTGACAGGCGTGGAAGCAGTGGAAGTGGGCTCAGCTAAGGTACTCCCGACACCGACAGCAGTGTGGACAGAGGTGTCGGGAGCAGCAGAAACATCAGGGATAGGCTGAGGGGCCACGGGGTCAACAGGGGCAGCAGGCTCAGCAGGTGCAACAGGGTCTGCGGGGGCAGCGGGGGGCAGCGTGGGCCTGCTCGGCCTCCTCGGCCTTGAGCACGTATGCGGCTGGGATCAGAACATCCATCGCAGGGAGCCAGTCCACCTGGGCCGATGCAATCTGAGTCCGAGCTGGGCTCGGAAGAATCATGTAATCGGCACCGAAGGGGCCGTGCAGCCAGACCCAGTGTCACTCACCGTGCGGACGAAGCATCTTCATCCGGGCCATAACATCAATCGACAGAGAAGTGGGGCCCGGTGCTCGTCGCAGGTCGTCAGGGAAGTCCTCGCCGGTCATAAGGGCGAGCAAGGTGATCAGGCCGCCGCAGCATATCGGTGAGCGAGCGCCCACCGATACGATGATGCGGTCCAAAAACCAAGCCGCGACATCAATCACGACGGCGGGGACCAACTCATCGCCCTCCCTAGATAGAGCTCTGGGCCGTGTCATCGCGTAGAGCATATAGAGCTCTGGCATGGACATCGTACCCGGCTCATATCTCGCCAAAAAGGTCGTCGCCATAAGGCGCTGAGCTATACGGAGGCATGGATGGACAATGGCCGAGGCCTTGGCCCTACTAGGGTCAAAGTCAGCGTGAAGACCCGTAATCCGGGCCCAGAAGGCACCGGCGTCGAAGGAAGGTGGGGGGATATGGGTGGGGGCGTAACCTCGGTCGGCCCCGGGGACATCGGGCCACGAGAAGAAAGCTCTCATCATACCGAGAGTGACCTGGCACTCTCGGTCCATGAACCGAAACGAGCATCCCTCGTCGGTCCGGGCGATCGAACTAAGAACCTCAAGTGTCGGACGGATAAACGTGTCCGCCGACACCTGAAAGAAATCTTGCCAGCCCACGTTGTCGTACAACGTGAGCATCCCCTCTAGTACCCCCAGGCGTCCTAGGTCTGCAAGGTGTGCGAACCTGGAGGGTACGATCGAGCGCTGGGAGATACGCTCGAAAGCGACGCGGTGTGCGTCGTTCCGGAACGTAATCCCGAGCGGCCCGATAAGTGGAGCCGGAGGTGGTGGCTGTGGAGCGGCAGGGAGTGGCTGTGCGGGCTCTGCAGGCTGTGCGGGGTGTGCGGGGCCTGCAGGCTGTGCTGGGTGGATGGGGTGTGCTGGAGAAGGCGGAGGAGAGTCCTCCACCTCGTGGGAGGGGCCGGCATCATCCGACCGCTTCCGCTTGGCGGAAGCTCTCCTCGACCGCGGCCGTGTCCGGGGCGGCATATGGGCCCCGAGTGCTCACCAAAACCAATAAAAATGCGGCGTGCGTAAAATAAAGGAAAGAATATACCACGACACGTCGCGAGTGCAAAGCTATGGAAGCGTGCGAAGACGACGCCTCCACGTAGCCCAAATCAGTCCCTGGAAGCTCCCCTGGGCTCCCCTAAGCTCCCAAAAATAACCTGCGCATGAAACGGAGATATCAGCGAGTAATATTCGAAACGTATGGAGCATTAGGGGTATAATAGTTAGAAATAGAAATTAATTTGGGTTTGGGGTTCGTTAAGCACATGGATCCTCGAAAAATACACAAAAGAGGGGAGAATAGGCTAAAAATCGGGTTACCGGAGTCGGCCGGAGCAGTGACCGCCGGCGGCGACTCGGGCGAGGTGTGGCGGCGGCTCGGCCGGCGGTGGGTGGCCGAGCGGCGGCGCGGGGTCGGCGATCGGGCGAGCGAGGGGGATTCGGGCGCTGGAAATGCGAAGGGTCGGGGCGGATGCGTGTTGGTTCGTTTCAAAAAACGAGCCCGACCCTCGCTCCTATTTATAGTAAAAGTTACGACTCGGCCGAGTGACTAGGTCGCTCGGCTGAGTAACTCGACGGAAAATTCCTCCCCGCTTACGCTTCGGCCGAGTGACCTTGTCAACCTCGGCCGAGTGGAGTAAGTCCATTCGGCCGAGTGGCTCAAGCTACTCGGCAAGACTCGCCCTAGGAGCGTATCAGTTTTACTCGGCCGAGTGAATTTATATACTCGGCCGAGTAGCAGTTATACTGAAATCAGGAAAATAAACAGAGAGTTGGGTACAGCACACTTCCCTCGTTCGTGAGCGGCTCGACCGGACGAACTTGTGTGCTTGGCCGAGTGACTAGTATACTCGGCCGAGTGAGCCTTATTTTCTGCTGTTTGTCTTCGTTTGGGCTCTAAACTCTGTTTTTCTTCCTCCATTCGATTTCATCTTCCTCCTAAGCATCGAGCGCCTTCCTGGGGCGCTCGTCATCGCCTCGTTCATCCTCCTAATGATGGGTACCTCGTTCTCCTCTCCTGTCAAGAAAAATAGGACCCGTTATCACAAAATTTTTGGGCGAACGACTCAAAACACTAAAAATTTCTAAAACAAAAATAAAAGAAAAGTGAAAATAAAGCAATAACCGTCGGGTTGCCTCCCGACAAGCGCTTGTTTAAGGTCGTGAGCTCGACCCCCTATGATTTTCAATTAATGCGGGATGTTTGGTGCATATGAGATGCACCCGTCAAATTTTCCGGGGAGAACGCTTGGATTCGGAAGTTGGGGCGGCGTGTTCTCCCTCGGTGGTCTCTTGTCTCGAATAGTGTTGGGGGGCTCCCCCAAGCTTGCGTTTGCTCCGGTCCTCGGCTTCACCGGTGGCACCGATTTCCGTATCGGCGGAGCTTTCTTCGGAGACTTCAATTTCGAGAGCTTGCAGAGCTCTCGAATCTTTGCGACATCAGCGTCGCCTTCATCATTTTCAGCGGAGAAGTCGGGGGAATCATTTATCTTCTCATCTTGGCCTAAATCCGGGCCTTCTTCGAAATCCTCTTTGAATAGAGCGCCAATTGAATGGGGGATAGCTTCCTCAATCACCTCGTCAAGGAGGTCCATATAGTCCAGCTCCTCGTGGTAAGGCATATGTTTCATTGCCTTAGGAATGTGAAGCTCCACCTCGATGTTGCCGACGTTCAACGTTAGGGTACCTTCTCGCACGTCGACAATGACACCGGCGGTGGCGAGGAACGGGCGTCCAAGTATTAATGACGTATCTCCCTCCTCCTTAACGTCCATAATCACGAAGTCACATGGCAAACATATGCCCCCCGGGACTTGTAGCGGGATGTCCTCGGCGATCCCTACCGGCCTTGTTATCCGTCCATCGGCTAGTTGTATACGCATGTCGGTGGGCTTCAATTTCGTCCCGGTGTTTAGCCTTAGGAACATGGAGAGAGGCATGAGGCTAACACTAGCCCCTAAATCCACCAACGCCTTTTGTAGAGGGACGTCGCCCAAGGTGCAAGGAATTCGAAAACTCCCCGGATCTTTGAATTTGGCCGTTTCCTTCTCTCTCTTGGTGAACTAAGAGCCCTCCTCGACTAGCATAATTTTCTCCTTCCTCTTTCTCCCAGAAATCAAATCCTTTAAAAATTTAGCATATGTGGGGATTTCCACGATGGCGTCGAGGAAGGGAATGTTGAGGCTAACCCCTCTCAGATACTCGAGAAACTTCGCTAGCATTTTCTCCATTTTCGCTCTAGCAAGCCTTTGGGGGAATGGGACCGGTGGCATAAAGCGCCTCTCTTCAATCAATTACTCCGCCCTAGATTTCTCCTTTTTTGCGGCTCTTTCTCCCTCTCAACTTCAACTACCGGCTCAATTGGCTCTACATTCTCCTCCACGGGCTCCTCGGTAGGAATCATGGCGGGGGTGGTATCCTTCCCGCCTCTAGTTGTAACGGCAACCACGTCATTGATGTGGCCAGTGTTGCCCCGTGGGTTTTGCTCGGGTTGCGCCGGCAATTGTTGAGTGTTTCGATTGAGCAACGCCAATTGCTCCGAGATTTGAGCCACAACGGTTGTAAGGGAGTCTTGCCCCGCCTTCAAGGAAGCATTGACCTTCTTTTGCTCGACCATAAACTCCTCCACTCTAGCTTCAAAGTCGGATCGTTGTTGAGCTTGTGGAGGGTTTTGATTTCTCCACCCTTGATTGTATCCGGGCGGCCTATAGGGTGGAACTTGTTGCTTCGGTTGAAAATTTTGTTGTGGAGGCCCCCTCGGTTGATAATGTTGTTGTGGTGGTGGTGGTCGAGCTTGTTGAGGTGGTTGAGGCGGGTTCAAAGCTCCTTCATTGTTGGCATAAGAGAAACCGGGATGATTTCTTGTGGCCGGATTGGCCCAATACCCTTGGTTCCCCGCGACATATTGAACTTGCTCCAAGGATCCCTCTCCTTGCTCTCCTCCCAAATACATAGCTTGAGATTGGTCTTGCCAATCACACATTTGATTCGTTGGTGCGGATGTGGAAGGGGTTCTTTGGGGCTCCGTGATAAACTTCTCCAGTCTCTCCACTACCTTGTGGAGAGAATCAAACTTGCTTGTCAGCTCCGCTACGGCCTTTGCCTCATAGATGCTAGTTGGCTTCAAGGAGGACGTAGAGTGTCCTCGCTCATCGCCCCATTGTTGATTGTTTGAGGCCATCTCCTCAATAAGGGCCGTAGCTTCTTCGGGAGTCTTCGAGAGGATGGCACCATTTGCCGCGGCATCAATAATTTGCTTGGTCCCCGGTTGGAGACCATTATAGAAGCTATGAACTAGCTCCCAATCTTCAATGCTATGGAGGGGGCATTGATGCTGCAGATCTTTGAAACGCTCCCAAGCCTCATAGAGCGTCTCTTGGGGTCCTTGCTTGAAGGACATAAGAGCACTCCGAATCTTTACCGTCTTGGAGGGCGGATAGAACTTGTCAATGAATGCACTCGCCAACTCGTCCCATGTGGTAAAGACTCCCTCAGCTTGCGTCCTCAACCAATAAAGTGCCTTGTCCTTTAATGTGAAGTGGAAGAGGCGCAGTCTGATGGCATCAATGGAGACCCCCGTCATCTGAAATGTGGCGCACTTCGACAAAAATAGCTGGATGTGGTAGTGGGGGGTTTCATGGGCATTCCCATGAAATGGATCTTGCTGCATCAGAACCACTAGTCCAGTCTTCAGTTCAAAGTTCTTGTCAGCCGCCAACTCCGGCATGGCAATGGATGAGGTCGTAGAAGAGGTCTTAGGCCGAAGCCTATCGCGAATAGAAATAATCCTCGCCATTCTTGCCGCTAATTGGTCCTCAGTTTCCGGGTTGGTCATAAACCTCCATTCCGGATCTTGTCTCCTCTCCGATCTGATTCTCCGCACAGTACGTTCAATCTCGGGATCAAATAATATACCTTCAGGGTCCGCAGTGGATCTCGTGTACATGCACAGGAGAACAAAGTTTCAAAGAAATGATTAGCACAATGGAAGGGTTAGATAAAAATAAAGAAATAAAACAAAAAGAAAGAAATAGCTAGGGTGGTAAGATCAAACGCAATCGCCTCCCCGGCAACGGCGCCAAAAACTTGATCGCTCCGGAATGTAACCCGAAAGTGCGACCGTGTAGTTTTACCGCAAGCGCACGGTGTAGCGGCGAGCGGGTTATCGAACACAGGGAGGACGAATGAAAGTGCTTGCTCCGAACAACCTGGCTATTAGAAACAGAAAAGAGAGAAATTTGCCTTTGGCGATCCTGTCACAATCGTCAGACAAAGTACGAAGATATCAAATCAAATAAAGACGCCTAGGGAATGGGGAATCCCCGCTACTCACCGTATCTCATCAATGTAATTCATTGGTATCAACATTGGTAGGGTAGAATTTCGGATGAACTAGTTACAACTGAATGTAGAACCTAGCTCACGCTCTCGCGCTGTTGCCGGTCTATAGCTATCCTAAGTTCGGGTCCAATCTCTTGCAAACCCTAGCCTAGGCAAGCTAGCATTAGGATCAACATCATCGTTCAATCGCGCCCCGAGCCCACTCTCGTGCAAACTCGGGCCACGACCTAGGTTGGGATAGTTCCTACCCGTCCAATCTCTTGCAAACGGGTATTGGCATGGAATTGCAACCGAGAACCCTAGTATCGGTCCAATCTCTTGCAAACCGATACTACGGAAACTCAATTCCAACCCAATTCGGATTTCTAGGGTTTCCTATCGAATTGGGATCCAATCTCTTGCAAATCCCAATCGGTATGAACTCCTAGCCATCCGTAATAAATCGATCCCAAACTAATCCCTAATAGCAAATTCTAGCAATATTTCTACCAATTCATCACATATAAGAAATTGGGCTCGTAGGGTTCATCCCCACGCCCCAAGACGTAAGGACTACTCATAATTCATAGCACGATCACAAAAATAATCAATGGAAATCACAAGAGAATTCATCACAATATTGAAATAAGCAATAAAAATAGTATTTTTAGAGGGGAGAGAGACAAACCAATGGAGTTCTTCCAATAATCCAACAAAAATCAACAATTCTCTCCTCTCCAATCACAAGAATAAAAGCTAGAAAGTTAATCTAAAAGCTGCAAAAATTAAAGAGAAAAAGCTCTCCAAACTAGGGTAAAAACAGGGGTTAAATACCCCCCAAAATCGTCCAAAAAACTGTGACCAAAATACCCCTGCGCAACCTTAAAATCGAAATTTTCGCTACAGGCAGCGCGTCGCACTCGGCCGAGTGACAAAAGTCGCTCGGCCGAGTGAGAAACCCTGTAAATTTCCAGTAAGTCTGGGTCTTCGGGGGTCTTCACTTCGGGAGTCGCTCGGCCGAGTGAGTTGTCGTCACTCGGCCGATGGCTTCTAGGTACTCGGGCGGTCGGCATTTTCCACTCGGCCGAGTGGGTCTTCTGAAGCTCAGGCAGACGAAAAACAGTAAGTTGGCGATTTTTGACATGGCTTCGTCTGAGTGCCACTCGGGCGGACGGGGTCTCGTCACTCGGCCGATGTGGCTTCCGTCGCTCGGCCGAATGCACACATGAAACGTATCCGATCTGGTCGGCCGAGCGGTGTCTTGCTGGTCGGCCGAGTGACTCCTTCACTCGGCCGAGTGAGACACCAAAAATGCCCAAACAGCTTGTTTTGGCCTCCTCGTCGCTCCTACGACGTTCTTTCTTCTTCCGCTCCTCTCCAACAGCAAAGTACCCCTCGGGGAGGTCGTCGGTGACACTCTGGAGTAGGCGTATCTCGAGATCACTCCAAATCGCTCCAAATCACCTGAAATGCGACAAAAACAACAAATCGTGAAAAGCATCGCAATATCGTCGATATATCGTGAAAAACGTGATTTGGGCGATCTAAATGGCATGCAAACATGCGGGAAAAAGGTGTAAAATAAGGAGTGATCAGTTGTACCAGGTGTGGACTTTGTACTTTTGGGCTAGGGGTTTCTACTTTTTGTGTACCCACTTTTGTACCCCCTTTTTATACGGCTGATGTATGTACGTATGTATATGAACTTATGTGATGTAATGTAACTTCTGTGTTGATGTAATTTCCTTTCAGTACTGCGTTTTATTTTCTGTTGGAGCACTTCTATTTTTCTATGTGTACTATTCCAGTGTTTTTGCAGCGGCCTGCTCTCTATTTAATATTAAACCACAAAAATGCCTTGTAGTATTTAGATAAGAGGGATCGAAGCCTGAGTCTGAGTACTACGGCACCCTCGTCAGCTACGCTCCCCGTACTTGGGTGAGCGGGGCGTGACACACTCGGTCGAGTCGGGTGGCTCTCCAACAATTTTCTGGTCCGAGTTGAGCTTCTGCGTCAATTTTTATGGGTCCGAAACCACTTATATTTAAGCACTTTAATTTCCTAGGTTATAGAGGAGTTGATTAGTTTTAATTTTAGAGAGTTTTTGAGTTCTCTTAGCCATCACTATTCCTTTGGATGACAACGGTTGGATCTTTGGATTGTTATTGCTTTGGAACCTCATTTATCTTAAATTTCTGAAGAAGACTCTTGCTCCCATTGGTTTGGTATTATTTTCTTATCTCTCTTATTGTTATGATGTTTATCGTTGCGATGATGTTGAATCTTATTATTTTCTTGTTTTGATTGTTATTTCTATGAATCGTGAGTAGTTCTATCTAGGGATAATGGATGTGCCCTAGGATTTTAGGAATTAGATATAAACTTGTGATTTTTAGGTCGATTTGGTGAATAAGAGATGTGATGTGATTGATCTATTCAAGTTTATAGAACTTTTATCTAGGGTTTGTGACCACGATAGTGGCACTCGACCTAGGAATTATTCTATATGCTTGATTAGGGTCGTTAATGAATTCACTTAGGGTTCGTGAACCACGATAGTGGCACGTGCTTAGAGGGTCTCCACTAATGCCCTATATTACTAATTGGTGATTTACGATAGTAGCATCAATCAGAGCCATCATATCACATATCGAAACTCTAACCCACGATAGTGGCGTGATAGTAGATTGAGAATAATTGTCGATCTAATGAATGTGTCACGTGCGGGGCCATCCACGATGGTTGGGCTAAGCACATGATACGTTAGATGAGCAGTGCAACGATAGTTGGCTACGAATTTCACATTCAAGATGTGACAATCTCGTCCTATAAAACCAATCCAACCTAGAAATTATAACCTAGCATCGATGTCCGATGATCCTAGTGGTGACTCCTAACGCCTTAGTTTCCATTATATTGATATTATTTGTGAGAGGATTACCGTGACAAACTTCCTGGATACCCACATAGCCGACAAAGTCATATAACTTTGAACAAAAACCCAAAACCTTAACCAATCGCCTCCCTGTGGGATCGGCAATCTTTCTATATTACAAAACCTCGACACCGTGCACTTGCAGACACGAACATCTGATACCTTTGGGCCAGACGTCTAGGAGTGGACTAGGCATCTGAAAAGTCTTCTTCAGACGTCTGCCAAGTGTCCGTTAGACTGCATTAATGACCTAGTCAGAACAGTACAACAGGTGTCTGGTTTGTCTACTTCAGGTGCCTGGTGACTAGAATTTCTGCCCGTTAATAGCCATTTTCAGCATTTAATGCTTGTGATTTTTCTATGTTTTTGGACGAATTTTGGTGGCTTATTTATATGGCTTTAATGTCTTGACTTGAGAACTCTTAGACATACCATTGAATACACTCCAAAGTTATTACAAGTCATTCATTCTTCTTTAGAGCATTAAATAGCATTCAAAGCCATTCAAGCTCAAGCTCTAATTGTCAACTTGTCCCCAAAGCTTTCAAGATCAAGCTTCTAGTATTCATTGCATTTTGCACTAAGGTTGCATACAAGTCTTATAATTTGGCGTAATTTCAATATTATCGTTATAAAACATTATTCACCACCCATCTAGTGTTTCTTTCTATTGTTTCAGATCCTACAGTCTACTCCTTTAAGAGAGTTTCTAAGAATTTCCCATGCTTGCTTGGAAGTGATTGCATTTGCAACTTTCTCGAACATAGTCTCATCTAGACATTGATAGATGAGAGTAAGAACTTGTCGATCGTTCACTACTAAAAATTTGACTTTTACCAGCGTTTTTATCCCGGCGTTTTAAAGAAACGTTGTTAAATGTATATTGGTGTTTCGATATTTACCTGCGTTTATATAAACGCCGGCAAATACTGGACTTTTCCCAGCGTTTATAAAGACGCCGGCAAATGCTGGACTTTTCACGGCGTTTTACTAAAAGATGCAGCCAAATGTTGGACTTTTTGCCGCGCTTCACTAAAAACGCTGGCAAATGCTAGACTTTTTCTGGCGCTTCACTTAAAACACTGGTAAATGCTAGACTTTTTCCCGCACTTTACTAAAAACGTTGAAAAATCTAATTAACAATGTTTAAAGTAAAAAAGAAAAAGTCCAACTAGTGCTATTGTAATTTCTCATGAAAAGTGTTTCTTGTAATTTTTTTAATATATTGGTTAGCTAAGATCGAAAGCTAAAATAAGTGGGATGCCGCTTCTTTTTTCAGATCCCGCTCAAAATCCCCAAACCACGATTCATCCCCCCTAAAATCTTAATCAAAAATACCCAAAGCCCCGGCGCATGCTTCCTCACAAGAGATGAAACGGCTTCACTCTTTCCCCTCTTTCGTCTGATGCCGTAACCTTATTTTTTTCATCACCTCTATCCTTATGATCAGCTCGCAAGATAGAAGCTCGATTTGTAGCCAATGCTTCTCGAAGCATGCATTCAGCAATTCTGCCTCGCAAAATTGCTCCTTGGGCCTCAGGCACCCATCTAGTCTTCATCGTTCTTAAAAGCCTAACGAAACCCTAATTCTTTGATCGGAAACCTTAACTCATTTTTTTGTTTGAAATGGCAAGGTATAGATCTCATCGCCGGCGGCAGGAGCAAGAAGGCGAATCACACTGCCCCCAAATCGCAAGACGAGTATTTTGCTGGAAGGGGCAAGAAGACCGATGGCTAATTCGATGGTGGTTTTACTGGAAGGGGCTTTGAAGCGATTACATCAGTGACAAAGTTCAAGGAGATCGGTGCTGCCGCCCGTCGAGTGACATGATTTGAAGTAAAAATCAAAACTTTTGTTCTTTATTTTTATTTTTATTTTCAAGTAATTTTTATTATTGCTTTTATCTGTGTGTTTTCCCCTTAAAATGATGCGACATGTTCATTGGTGACATTGAGTTGGTTGAAAGAGAATTACAGTATGAGGTTCTTGATAATGGATCAATCTGATATTTGTTTCGTTGAATGATATGATATGATTAATTTATATGTTGTCTTGGCGGGGACAGTGTTGTCTTTATCTTTGGATCATCTAATCTTATTTGACAGTTGGTGTTTCGACATCAATCTGGGTATTTTACTGGCTCGATTTCCTTAAATTTGTTTTGAAGGTATCAGTGGTGAAACTACTGGAGAAGGGACTCACAATTTTTTTGCATCATCTGAAGGTGCTGCATTTTTGAGCTTGTGAAGCCTTGAGATATCATAAACCAACACCAATTCAGGTATTTTGTGCCTTCGTGTTTTTCCAATTAAAACTGAAATGCCATGATTGATAGGATGGACTTGGTTTGTTGTTTTATGTGAATGGTTTTGAATATCCTGAGAATATTTGTGATCTCCCCCTTCTTATGCATCCTGAGTCTGATCATTCACTTGTCATGAGTTTCTAGATGCATAGCTTATTTCTATATGATTGTCAGATTAATGGGACCCCTATGCTTTCTCTTGCGGTAATAATTATCTACTTTGTTTGAGTTGAAAGTTGCAGGCACACATTCGCTGTTCAAATTTATGATTTCTTGTGTTTTGCTGATTATGCTCTGTCCTGAGTTGTTTTGTCTGGCTTGTGAGCCAAGGTTCACTCACTGCTTTCCTTGAATAATCATTTTACATCTTTCATCCTACAATGTGATATTGCCAAGATTTGTTGCTGGCTTTCCTGCCGTGTGATGTATTTATCGTTCTGTCTTGAATGCAAGGTCTACACATCTACATGTGTAGATTCTAAACCATGCATATACACATATTATATTTAACCTGATTATATACAACAGATCTATGGAACAAACACTATTGGTTCTCACATCAACAACGAGATGCTTGAAATATGAATTATCTTTGCTTGACGGAGGAGGAAGTCTTGCACCGGATCTATCTTACGTGTTCATCACATAAGTATTTTACGAGATGGCTTCTAAGAACAGGAAGAGCTTAGAGTACGCAAAGAAGTAGCTATCTCCTTGAGATATTTTTGTATTTCTGACAATGTCCTACTTGTGGACCTTTAAGTTCCAAACTTTGATCTCATCCACAAGCAAGTGTAAATCCTTGTATGATCATGATTGTGCTGGCCCAACCTTAGGTTTTCATTAAGTTTGTCCCAAGGGAGGCCAAATCATATCTTGGTCACAAGGGTCTTCTAGCTGCCAATGCTAGCTAATCATATTCGGATCCAGGTTTCGAACCTAACCTAATTGTCAGTATACTCAAACTCGATCAACACATTGCATTATAGATTCCTTTTGTTATCTCTCACCATGCGACATACATTACTTAAAGATAAAATGTTTTTGTATTACTTACTGATGATGGTTACAAGAGAAGCACATATATATAATACAAAGGTCATTATTGTGCACAGGAACCCAGGAGTCAGCACACTAAACAAAGAGACACATGTACGTGAAAAGAAGAGACGAACACATTATCCTAAGAGACACACAATAACCAAAGATAATAAATATTTATCTTAATGCAGCGAACCATTGAAGTTTATGGAGGTAGAACTAGAAATACTGACCAGATCATACAATTGTCTTGGCCCTAACTTGGCATGCTGTTCTCGCTTCAAATGTGTTATGTGTTTCTGGTTTTCTCATTTCACCATCAATCATATTTAGAGATCTTATATCATAACATTCTGTTATTGTTTATGATTGCAGGGCCGAGGATCTCCGTAGGCCATTTGGGCAATATGGACCTCTAAAGGATATTTATTTACCTCGTGACTACTATATAGGGTAAGTTGGCTAAGCTGGCTGTTTGATGGTTTTAAGTCATGGTCCCCATGTCGGCACATAAATATGAATGATACACATGAGCACCTACACTTTTATGGGTAAGGCTTACTTGTGCCTCTGAACAAACTTAGTGTTTGGGCTCAAGTATAAAATTATGTGCCAGGCAATCAAATTGGTGTATTTCACTCTTTTCATTTTGATCTGGAGGCAATCTAGCTGGTGTATTTCACTTTTTTTTCAATTTGGAAATGTTGACTTATGGAAATTCATGTGCTTGTATCTTTTCTATACGTAGTTGTCAGGGAATAGATGATTTATGGTGATAGTGACAGAGGAAGTGACAATTAATCATGGTCTAAAAACTTCACAAATCATAATATTCTCCTCATATACATTTTGTTATCTGTATATCTAGATGAACATTGTGGGGAGCCAGTGTTGCGATGCCCACTATTGATCTGTGGTTTGTGGGATCAGCTTAAAATTCGTACCTGGATAAATAATTTACCCTTGCCATAGATATGTATGTATGTATGTATGTATGTATATGTATTTATATGTATGTATGCATATTTCTCATGTATGTATTTATGTATGTATGTGTATGTATAATATACTTGTTCCTGAAGACAGTAAATTTTGTGGGTGAGGGCATGTGGCCATACGATAAGGTGTTCATACATTACTGATGCCACATACTTGTCCCTTAATTTTGCAGCCAACCCACATTTGGAAAGCATCGACATAGTTGCTCTGCAAATGCCTAATATGTATGACTTGAAGTGCCCAAGAAAAGCAATTGCTTTCTTCAAATCCTTGTCACGATCAAAATAAAGACCAAATAGTCTCCAGCAGGCAAGGGCCATCCTCATTGTAAAATATGTGAGTAAAAAGCAAAGAAATTGTTCCTTGATTCTTATTATTTTCTCATCAAATTGCATGCATCCTTCATCTAATTGCATTCTTAAGCCAGGCTTATTCTTATATATGTTACTCTTATTATTAGAGCCTCTTGTGTAATCTTTATTGTATGGGCATGGAATACTTTTTGAGCTTAATTCTTAGTTCTCACACTACTGTATTCATTTGAGTGGATAGATAAGATATTCACATCACTAGGGTAAGTACATTGGTGAAAATCCAGGTACTAGAGAGAGTCTTTGTATAAAGTCCTATCAATAATAAGGATGGCAAAATGCATCAAAGGAACTGGTTGTGAAGATTGTTTCATGCCATACAAGAGCATCTCAACTGACAAACTTTCAAAAACTTTTTCTGAGGAACAAACCTTGTAGATTACTTCAAATACGTTCTTATCAAGAATACAAGGAAGAAAAGCATTCTTAATATTCACATGATGTAATGCTAGTGATAAGTAGCGACAAGCGAATAAGTAACCGCACTGAAATCATCTGAGCTACCAAAGAGAATATATCCAAATATTTCATACCATACACCTATGAGCAACCCACTGTGATAGGATGTACTTATCAACTTGTTATGCCATGATCCTTTCATGTATCAATTTGTTGTGAAAATTTATTGTAAAAGGCAATGCAATTTTAGGGTAACAAAATTAGTGTGCTATCTATATTATATCTGTTAGTACAATTAGATGTGTGTGCACTTTGGTGTACATGTGAAAACACTTTATGATAATTTTTGTCACTTATTATATTAGACTGAACATGCCTTATGTTAGGAATAATTATGGCTTGCTGTTATCAAAAGTTATGAACCACATGAAATGATTATATTATTTGTACGCTCTGAATTAGCTTGCTTCCATTTTTCAGACTAATTGAAATTTTCTTTTACTTTCACATGTCTACAACAGGTCTCTTATGCTAGTAGCAGGCCATCATGTAACTCAAGTGGAGAAAGTTACCTAGCAGCATATGAAAATTAGCTTTGGGATGAAAAACTTGTCATTTGTTGTTAAATGCAGACTTATCATATTATGTTTGACTTTATTGTATTTTGTTTAGATGATGGATCATGGAAAAACTTATTGTATTTTATATGGATGATGGATGAACTTATTGCATTTTGTGTGGATGATTTAACTTAGAAATACTTATTATAATTTGTGTAGATTATGTATTTTTCAAAAATTTATTTTATCATAATTTTCCAAATTCTAAATCTGTGAATTAAAAAAGAGAACATGTTTTAAATATAATATAAAAATGTAAAAATAATAGCGGTGGTTTTGGAAATTTATTACATTTCTCAGCGTTTTAAAGAAATGTTGATAAAAGTTTTCAATAAAGTCGGTGTTTTTGGAAATGCCATTAAATGTCACATAAGCATTTGCCAATTGTCTCATAAACATTTTACAACATTTTACGAAAACGTTTCTAAATGTATTAAAAATGCAGTTAAATAGTATTTACCAACGTTTCATGAAAACGTCGCTAAATGTACTATAGGCATTTCCCAACGTTTTAAGGAAGCACAGGTAAATGTATTATAGGCATTTCTCAACGTTTCAAGGAAGTGCCGGTGAATGTAATAGGCATTTCCCAACGTTTCAAGAAAACGCCGAGAAATGTCTTGGGTATTTCCTAACGTGTCATGAAAACGCCGACAAAAGTGGTCATTTTGCGGCGTTTTACCAAAACGCCGAGAAAACATTTAGCAACACCTACTTTTCCCAACGTCTTTGCGGCGTTTCGTAAAACGCTGGGAAAACATTTGCCAGCGCTTCAAAAACGCTGGGAAATGTTTAAAAAAACGCTGGCAAATATTCTTTTTTTAGTAGTGGTTCTGTCTACTCTTGAGTCGAGAATCCCTTTGGGATTGATTTAAAGAGGCCTCATTTTGAGGTTCTTCATAACCTTTTCAGCAACCTCCCAAGCATCTTGCAACGGAGCACCAAGTAGAGTAGTTTTCTTTTGTGAGGCAGGAAAATTGGAAAGGAATCATGCCATTGGCACTCTTTGATATTGGATGGCTCTGATACCACTTTGTTAGGTTTGAAGGTTAAGGTGATTTGGGTAGTAGGAGGTTTTGGAGATGGAAGAGGAAAAATAGAAAGTATGTGGAGAACTATTTGGAAAGAGTGATTTCTTATTGAGATTTGCCTTTGGCTTTTTGCTTGGTGTACAATGGCATGAGAGCTCCTCTATTTATGGAGCTAGAGGATAGCTTCTACAACATTCTTTCATTTAATACAACATCCACATAATACTAGTAGTTTCCAATTGACTCTTACTAGAATAACTTAAAATACGACTCTTTCTAGAATTTACTTGGACTGTGGCACTTACTAGAAACTTCTACGTATGGACTCTAATACAAATATGACTCTACTAAATGGGCTCTAAATTCTAATACAAGTAGCCCAATAAGCTTGGGCCTAAATAAAGCTTATTATCTAACAAGACGTCAGGGTTGGCTCGCCATTGTTGAATAATTAACAACCAGCACTCTCTTATGGATTATGAGACCAATAGATAGACTACATGAAACAAAAGCCATCTCATGCAGAACAAGCGCTCCAGCTCATTAGAAAGCGAAATCAAAACATTGGTACTAAAGAGAACGACATCACGATTCATCCTTTCAAGATCTTGGGTAGAGATTACACAACTGCACGGACATCATCAAATGGACATGGACGTATCGCATGGGTGCCATCGACACCGAGATGGACAGCCGAACATGGATTGTTCAGCGATGTCTCTCAAGTCGACCTGCAGGTCAAGGCCTCCAGATAGGAACAGCCTGCTGCTGCACTGGATGCAGACCCATCAGTAACATGCTTTGTATATGTATCAATGTCTCGATTGATCAATCTGCTTGCTGCCTTTACTGTCCTACGGGCTCGTATGCACTGACCACACAGAGTTGTCAGTACGTTGACCATCTGAATGAATTGGTAGTCTGCCTAGTGTGTTGTCCATCCGCAAATGCAACGTCTGTGTGTTTAGCGTGGGCCGAGGAGGCGAGCAGCATGCAGGATCAGCTCCACATCTAGTTAGTCTACAACGATCAGTACCATCATTGTAGCAACAATATTTCAAAGATTTGGTACAAGTAAGGACTAGTAATTGAATTACAGGTATGGTTCAAAGCTAGAACCGGGTTTATTGTTAAACAATGCCAGTTCTTGGTCCCATTTGAATGCACGAGTCGCAGGTTATAGCTGATAGTATTTGAGTGTGGTTTGTACTTTTGAGGTGGGTTTTTTTGGTACAACCTAGCTAAAGCTAAGAGATGGCCCCTATCACGGGGGCGAGACCTCTCAATACCATACATATGGAAGCAAAAAGGTGGACAAGCTGGATAATCAATCTAGTGTGAAAGTGTGTACGAATCCAATTTTGGATATCCGCATACCCGACCCGATTAGCTTCCGCGACCCAATACTCTCTGCGCTGTAAGCGGGGTACGGCTGAGTCGAACGAATGGATCATTCAACTGTTGGGCTGGCGCTGACATTCGAGGGGAAGTTAATAGGACAGAGTAAATAGGCAGACATTAACTCGAATCCCAGAGAAGATTGTGTCCCAATCAATGAGGAGTGGTTACACATCATGAAGCAAAAACTACATATAAATAGACCAGCGAACTAAGGTAAAGAGGTTCCATCTTCAAGGTATGAGGTCTAAGACATAGAACTCTATCTTCTCACCTTTTCCATTCTTAAATTTGAGCTTACATCGCCGGTCTAGAGATGAATATCTGTGTATCGATCTCAGCTACACCAAGCTCCATCTCTTCCTTAAGTTCCATACTAACTTAAGCATCGGAGGGAATTTGGGTCGAAACCTAGATCCGACCTCCCTAACGAGTCCTTGTGGTACAGATCGACGGTCATCGCTCATCGTCGAAGGTCGACATCGAGCTTCATAGTTTCAATCGTTCGACGCAACTATTGCTCTAAGGTCGATCGTAAGTCACATCATCTCCAACTACCATCATTCGAACCTGGTTCTTCCAACCAATGGTCCCACTTTAACTGATGACGAGGCTTCGACTCATCATCTTGAGTCTACGTCAGCTTGACAGCTGTCTTGGTCAATTTTTGGCCTTAACTGCATCGATATGAGGATCTCGATCATGAAGAAATGTTTCGACCGCTAATAGTACAGTCTGAAACTATTCATAGTCGTAGATGCATTGAGAAAGGATATCGATGTATCAAATAGATTATTGTGTTCTCTGTCTTTACCAAGCATTGGTTGCGATGATCTCATGGTCGTTCGATTTAGCAAAATCGAAGACAAATTACATGTGCTCATAAGAGACTAAGTTCACCAAATGATCCAACAATAGCTGCTACATGGTAGCGCATAAAAAACTGTCAATGGTAGCTCTCAAGTGATGATAAGCAAGCTGATCCATTAATCTCAGGCCTCTTTCGGACCGTAACATATGCTAATATATATGAACTCAAAACTATATTCAAATTTTCTTTGTACGGTTGCAAGTGATAGCAAAGTCTCTGGAACTTTTTCTATATGCAGATTTTTCTCATCCTTGGCTTCTATTTGTTGGGATTCGAGTACTCCCACATCGGCCAATATGGGGAGCATCCGGGGTTTAAAATAGTGGCTTGGAAATTCCATTGGTAAGAGGCCTTTTGGGGAAAAGCCCCGTGTTTAAAACTGTGCGGGTGCCGGTGAGCAAACAATATCTTATTAAAGTGGAGCCCAAGCACAAGGTGTTTTAAACCCGGAAATTAACATGGTATCAGAGTCGGATCCCAGATCTGCCATAGTGTTTAATCCTCTTGTGCCGATACAGGAGTCGGCGTGTTTTCGAGCGGTAATTAATGAGCTCGGCTTTTCTGAACAAAAGGACGGAGCGCTCCAAAATGGCGAACAAAGTGATGCCCACCGTGACGAGCCCGAGTCGGATCCACATGTGAATGTTGGCGTATGGGAGTCCGCAATGCTCATGGCGGAGCAGACTTATGTGTCGAGCTAAAGGAGAGCTCGAGCATGGCCTGTCGAGGCTGATGGAGGAGAGCTCTCAGCTCAAAGGCAGGGCCTCGCGGGTATAGCTCGTAGGCGAGCTCGGTGCAAGCGAAAGCAGCTTGATGCCATCAAGGGGATGGACCTTCCTAGCCAGGAAATGGCAACCAAAATGGAGTACGCTTGGTCGGAGTTCAATTAGGGCGGCCGATGAATGATCGTTCGAGGGGAGACTCGTGATGTGGTCCTAGTTCGAGGGGAGGATTGTTGGAATTCGAATAGTCCCACATCGGCCAACATGGGGAGGATCCGGGGGTTTAAAATAGTGGCTTCGGAATTCCATTGGTAAGAGGCCTTTTTTGGGAAAGCCCCGTGTTTAAAACCGTGCGAGTGCCGGTGCGGGCCCAGAGCGGACAATATCTTACCAAAGTGGAGCCCAAGCTCAAGGTGTTTTAAACCCGGAAATTAACCTGGTATCGGGTCCGGCTTTGAAAATGTTTAAGTTCTAGAAAACAAATGAAAATGTTTAGTACTACTGAATAATTCCACGACCTACCTACGAACAGATTATCGTCATTGTTGGCGTCTGCCTTGGTTAATTTTATGATGGCCATTTCTATTTCTTGCTGTTTTATGAGCTCTATTATTCATCTAAATCATGGAACATGTATAAGTAAGGTATGCACTTATTTTTCCGGCTTTATTAGTTGCCCCTCTTGAACCTGTAAGGTAATTTACCATCACTGGCAAGTGGCAAGGGCCTGTTTGTTTGTTATTTGAGTGCATATTTTGTTTGTTTACATCGCAAGAAACATAATTTGTTGACATTTTTTGAACTTGAGCATATTTAGTGCTCTTGATTAATTACCGTAGCGTAGTAATCAGATACAGTTATTGTTGGGTCATGGTCACATCTAGTGTTGGGTGCAATGCTGCTCTACTCTGACAATCAAATGCACATCGATACGTAGAGCTAGCTTATTAACCACACCATAAGATCGATGTTCTGCTGCTTAATTCTGTCTCTCGATCGAGTCAAGGCCGATTCAATGTCCGCCACGTATTCTGCATGATCTTGCATGAGAGATATCAGGGTTGGTTCGCCAATTCTATTGTTGAATAACAAACAGCTGACCTCTCTTATGGCTTATGGGTCCAATAGACAAACTACAAAGAAAGAAAAGCGATACCAGTACATTGGTCCTAAAGAGAATGACGGTACAACTCCATCGATCCATTCAAGATCTAGGGCCTTCCTTGCCTGTTGAAAACACACGAGAGATTACACAACTGCATGCGCATCAATGTACATACATATGCTCATAAGAGAATAAGTTCACCGAACGACCCGACAAGAGCGGTACTTGGTAGCGCATAAAAAACTATCAATGATGGCTTTCAAGTGATGATAGGCAAGCCGATTCATTGATCTCAGGCCTCATTCGGATAATATATATGAACTCAAAACTATGTTCAAATTTTCTTTGTACAGTTGCATGTGATAGCAAGGTCTCGTTCTTTCCAAAAGTATCAAAAGAAAAAAAAAGGTAACAATGTCTCAAAACTATATTTTCTTTGTACGCTTGGCTTCTACAGGTCGGTGGGTGATGGTGAAACGATCAGAGCCTGCATTTCTTCGGCATCTCGACAACCCAAGCGTGGTAGATGAAGTCTTATTTTCAAGGGGTTGAGACCAATCCCCTCGCATCAGACCCTCTCATTATCCTCAGCCGCTTGCAGGAGGAAGCAAACATTCTCCATGGAACATCACCCACCAGCATCCAGTCTCCATCTTTATCCTCGTAAGTGATCTCATAATGCTCGCCCAAAGAGAAGCACCTGAACAAATTCTCGAGGGCCTCTCTCAGTTCCTTGTACCCCTTGTACATCTTAACATCTATCTTTCTCAAGTAGGGAGCCCCATCCATGCTGACCTTCAACCAGGTTCCCCCGGCCTCGGCCTCCGTCTTCCCTGCCCGAACGGCGTTCTTCCAACATGATCGAACCGGCGGCCATCCCACGGCTTGCGCGGGCGACTTGGTCCTAGGCCGTCTGTCATCGTTGCCCTCCTCCTTGTTGGGATACTTAATTGTTTGCTAGGAGAATAAAGTCAAGGATTGATGGCTCTTAATTAGGAGAATAAGTCAAGGATTGATGGCTCTTAATTAGGAGAATAAGTCAAGGATTGATGGCTCTTAATTAGGAGAATAAGTCAAGAATTGATGGCTCTTAATTAGGAGAATAATTTGATTTCTTTGTTAATGGCATAATATCCTCTAGAGGATTTGTAGCCTTTAGTTTAGCATTTTGTTATGCAACCTGTATGGCTATTAATATGAGATTTCTTTATGAGAATAAACAAGAAAATTAGAAGCTTTTCTTCCACCGAAATTGTTCGTCTTCCATAGGTGTTCCAACATTTGGTATCAGAGCATCGTTGGGAACCCTAGTAGAAGGAAGACGACGCCACAAAGTAAAAGGCGAGTTATTTTCTTCGAGTTTCTCTAAATGACGTCCGGAGGTGGTTCAGAGGATCCACCGAGGACGGGATCATACAGAGGAAACATCCAATACCCTATGCTCACGAGGAGCAATTACGGGGTATGGTCGATGAAGATGAAGGTGTTCATCTCTGTGCAGGAGGCATGGGAGGCCATCGACCCATCCGACCCAGCTGGGGTCATTGACGCCGGGAAGAACCATAGGGCTCTAACGGCGCTTTACCAATCCGTCCCCGATGAGATCCTCCTGATGTTGGGGGATAAGTCGGCGAGGGAGGCGTGGGAAACTCTGAAGACAATGAATCTAGGCGCAGATCGCCTCATGGAGGCGAAGTTACAGACGCTAAAGAGCGAGTTCGAGTCCCTTAAGATGAGGGATGCGGACTCGGTGGACGAGTTTGCCATGAAGTTGACGACCAACGTCAATAAACAACGAGAGCTTGGTGAAAAGCTCGAGGAGGTGGTTGTAGTGAAGAAATTTCTTCGTGCTGTACCATCAAAGTTTATCCAAATTGCTTCCAACATTGAACAATTTGGAGACTTTAAGAAGATGACCGTGGAGGAAATAATTGACCGTTTGAAGACCCACGAAGAGCGTATTCGTGGGAGTGTTGAAAGTGAAGATGGCCGAGTCCTTTTGACCCAAGAAGAGTGGACTGCAAGGAGCAAGAAGGCCATCGGTGAAGGAGGCCATGGACGTGGCCGCGGAAATTATGTCCGGGGACGCGGTTGTGGTGGAGGACGCGGTCGTAGTGGAGGACGATATTCCAATCCGAATCAAAAGGAGGGGGGCTACGACAAGTCCAAAATCCAGTGCTTCACTTGTCAAAGGTACGGCCACTACGCCTCTGAGTGCCCCTCTAGGAAGGAGGAGAAAGCCAACTTCGCGGAGTTTGTAGGGTACGAACCGGCCCTTCTTATGGCAAAGGGAGAGGGAGATCTTGCCCCATCATTGGTGTGCACGGAGCTTCTACTCAACGAAGAGAAGGTACGACCTGAAAAACATCGTAGTGATTGTGAAAATCACACGTGGTACCTCGACACAGGAGCGTCTAACCACTTGACGGGGTCGAAAGATTTTTTCACCGCACTTGACTCAAGTGTGAGTGGAAAAGTAAGATTTGGTGATGGTTCCGCGGTAGAAATCTGTGGACGTGGAGAAGTTGTCATCAAAGCTTTGAAGGGAGATCTTATGGTGCTCACAAATGTGTACTACATACCCAAACTCCGCACGAATATAGCGAGCTTGGGTCAACTCGAAGAAAACGGGTGTAAGATCGTCATGGAAGGAGGTCACATGCTCTTGTTTAACCAAGAGAGACGCTTGTTGGTGAAGGTAGAGAGATCCAAAAATCGTCTCTACACTCTTGGTCTAAACGTGGATCGACCGGTGGCTATGTTAGCAGAGAAATACGCCGAAGAAGAGTGGCTTTGGCATTCGAGATACGGTCACCTAAACTTCCGGTCTCTCCATGACATGGGGCGGAAGGAAATGGTAGAGGGTATGCCCTCTATCAAGCATGTTCAACAACTTTGTGATGGTTGCATTGTGGGAAAGCAACGGCGCACACCGTTCCCACAAGAAGCTATTGGCCGGACGAAGGAGCCACTCGGGTTGGTTCATGGAGATCTTTGCGGGCCGATCTCGCCACCAACTCCGGGAGGAGGTAAACAATACTTTCTCCTACTTGTCGATGATCTGAGTAGATATATGTGGATAGCACTAATTAAAACCAAGGATGAGGCCTTGGATGCTTTTATCAAATTGAAAGCATGTGCTGAGATGGAAGTGAATTACAAGATAAGATGCCTTCGAAGCGATAGAGGATGAGAATTCAATTCAAAGGCCTTCAATTCTTATTGTGAAGAAGCCGGTGTCAAGCGGTTCCTCACGGCGCCATATTCACTGCAACAAAACGGCGTTGTGGAGCGACGAAACCAAACGGTGGTTTCAATGGCCCGGTGCTTACTCAAGTCAAAGAACGTGCCAAATGAGTTTTGGGGAGAAGCGATGACTACGGCGGTCTACTTGCTCAACCGAGCGGCCACTCATGGAGTTGAAGGGAAAACCCCATACGAAGCATTCCACAAGAAGAAACCCAAGGTACAACACTTGCGGGTGTTTGGGTGTGTGGCGTTTGCGAAGATTGTGAAGCCGCATCTCACGAAGTTGGCCGATCGAAGCGAAAGGATGGTGATGTTCGGGTATGAGACGGGATCTAAAGCCTACCGACTATATGATCCAATTACCAAAAGGATTCATGTGAGTCGGGATGTTATTTTCAAGGAATCGGAGAAATGGGAGTGGACGAAGGAAGCTTCGGATGGGCTCTCTGTTAGCGGAACATTTCTTGTACCGGAAACAGAAGCTGCTGCAGGCGGGGTGGATCTCGCTGGAGTTGCCGCAGGTGGGGCGGATCGGTCTGCAGGAGTCGCCGCAGGTGGGGCTTCGCCGTGCGGGGTTCTTCTGCCGGAAGCTGCGGATGACCGGGCTCTTCTGCCGAGAGCTGCTGCGAACGGGGTCCTTCGGCTCGAAGCTACGGCGAGCGGAACCCGCGGCGGGGAGCTGATACGAAGAGAGACTCTGGCCGCTTCGCCATTGCCTTCGGCGAGCGGGGCCTCGCTGCGGTCCGCTGCAAGTCAACCAGCTGGAGGTGGGGTCTCACCGGCGGGGAGATCTATTGGAGAAGGGTCCTCTGTTGGTGGGTCTCTTGGAGATGACTCTCCGTCTTCCTCTATCTTGAGTGGACCAACACGGTTCCGGTCACTTCAAGACATATACAGTGAGTCACAGCCGGTGGATCTAGCGCTGGAGGATGCAGGTCTATGTATGTGGACAGCCGAAGAGCCATCAAGCTTTGCCGAGGCTGAAAAACATGCAAGTTGGCGAAAGGCGATGAACGAGGAGCTGACTTCGATCATTGAGAACAATACTTGGGAGATTGCCACTCTTCCAAGTGGCCACAAGACCATTGGTTTGAAATGGGTCTATAAAGTGAAGAAAGACTCGCAAGGTGAAATCATTAAGCACAAAGCTCGTCTAGTGGCGAAGGGATACGTCCAGCAGCCGGGAGTGGACTTTGATGAAGTTTTCGCTCCAGTGGCTCGAATGGAGACCGCGCGCCTTTTGATTGCGTTAGCGGCACAAGAAGGATGGGATATCCATCATATGGACGTGAAGTCTGCGTTCTTGAATGGTGACTTAAGTGAAGATGTTTATGTGTCTCAGCCGCCGGGGTATGTGCAAGCGGGAGATGAACATAAAGTGTTGAAGTTGAGGAAGGCTCTCTATGGCCTTCGTCAAGCGCCACGAGCATGGAACTCCAAGCTGGATCAAAGTCTCACCTCACTTGGTTTTGAAAGGTGCCCGCAAGAGCATGCCGTATACAAGAGGTACGTGGGAGATTCTAATCTACTTGTGGGAGTTTATGTAGATGATTTGATCATTGCCGGTTCGTGCGATATGGAGGTGGCTAAGTTTAAAGACCAAATGAAGTCGTTATTTAGCATGAGTGATCTCGGGCTCCTCACCTACTACTTGGGCATTGAGGTACGTCAAACATCTCAATCTATTACCTTGTGCCAAGCGGGATATGCCATGAAGATTCTTGAAAGGTGTGGTTTGGCGGATTGCAATCCGTGCCAAACTCCAATGGAGGAACGTCTCAAGTTAAGCAAAGAGGATACAAGTCCGTTGGTGGATGCAACGAAATATCGAAGCATTGTTGGAAGCTTGCGCTATTTGGTCAACACACGCCCGGATATTTGCTACTCGGTGGGGATAGCAAGTCGGTTCATGGAGAAGCCCACCACCCAACATCAAGCGGTGGTGAAACAAATATTGAGGTACATACGAGGCACGATTGGGTACGGTATAACTTATGGTCGGAACGATCGTGAAGCCAGACTGGTGGGCTATAGCGATAGTGACATGGCGGGTGATGTAAATGATAGGAAGAGTACCACTGGCATTGTTTTCTTTCTTGGAGGAAATATCATTACTTGGGCGTCACACAAGCAAACGACGGTGGCTTTATCTTCTTGTGAGGCGGAATATATTGCGGCGGCAACGGCCTCTTGTCAAGGAGTATGGTTACTTCAATTACTTGACGATATACGGAAGCGTTCAAGATGCAAGGTCTTACTTAGAGTGGACAACAAGTCGGCAATAGCTCTTTGCAAAAATCCGGTGTATCATGGAAGAAGCAAACATATAGACACTAAATTTCATTACATTAGGGAGTGCATTGAGAAGGGCAAACTCGAGGTGGAATATGTCAACACTCGTGAACAATTGGCGGACATGCTCACAAAGGCACTTGGGAGAGTCAAATTCGTCGAGATGCGAGAGAAGCTGCGGGTGCGGGATGTGAAGATATGGCAAACAACTAAGTAGGGAGTGTTTGTTGGGATACTTAATTGTTTGCTAGGAGAATAAAGTCAAGGATTGATGGCTCTTAATTAGGAGAATAAGTCAAGGATTGATGGCTCTTAATTAGGAGAATAAGTCAAGGATTGATGGCTCTTAATTAGGAGAATAAGTCAAGAATTGATGGCTCTTAATTAGGAGAATAATTTGATTTCTTTGTTAATGGCATAATATCCTCTAGAGGATTTGTAGCCTTTAGTTTAGCATTTTGTTATGCAACCTGTATGGCTATTAATATGAGATTTCTTTATGAGAATAAACAAGAAAATTAGAAGCTTTTCTTCCACCGAAATTGTTCGTCTTCCATAGGTGTTCCAACACTCCTCCGGTGCTCGCTTGACGCCCCGTGCCGGATTCTTGGGCTCGACGTCTGTCCCCGGCAAGCCAAGCCTCAGCTCTGTTGCCTTGAGGCCTTCGTAGCTTCTCGTGCCTTCCATCAGTTTCTAATGGCTATCTCTTCTGCAGGGGGAAAAAGATTGTAATGCAAAATGTTGCTTGTGTTCGGTGACTGATGAGAGGCTATACTAGGGGTTTTTGTGGCCTTAATTTATAGGTAGAAAAGAATACAGCTCCGGGTTCTTTATCTCAAGGTGGACATTGACAACTAGGGTGGTCGGTTCGATGGGGGGCACCCCATGAGACATGTGCCGTCTCATAACCAGCCGACCGCCGGGTCGTCGGGTCGAGGAGAGACTTGATGGGTGCCGGTCCGGTTCGCTTATTAAAGTTTAATTATACTAGTCTATTATAAGCTGCAATGCTTCAACATGCATCGACAAGAGGTATTTTTTGGTTATTTTATTGTATTACTCCTATTAGCTCAGAATATTATGGTAATCGTTGCTGCAATCTATGCAAGTTGCACTGAATAATTACGGATTTATGATTTTAAGTTTGTTTAACAGCCAGATTATGATCAAGCATCCTAACCTGCGCTTCTTAATTAAACCCAACGTTTTATATTGCCACTACTGAGCATGTAAAAACAGTGCATCATTAGTTTTTGTATCTGGCATGCTTCATGCTCAGGAAATATTAATAATGGACCAAACACTATGCTCCTCGTCAAATCTCCACTAGCCTGTAGGATCCAACACTTTACAAGCAATTGGTTGGCCACCATAAACAAGAGGTTTGTGTAGATTTGGGATACAAAGGCTTGTTAGATTTCATCAATCTGTATGGGTCACAGCTGAATCAAAAATGGTGATTGTATGGCTCCTGCCTATAAGCTGCCCTCATGTTGCACAGTACTATCTTTGTAATTAACGTCACTTACTTTCCAAATATCAGCTGGGAATACTAGCAGCTTGCATGATTGCATCTGCATGATCAAGCCGACATGTTCATATAACGATCATCCGTACGATTATTTGAGGTATTTTAACATGATTTCTTCTCACTTTTATCAAAATATTACACTTTAGTGAATAATAGAAATCAATTGTTAGGTTTGAAAAGCCAAGGTGATTTGGGTAGTAGGAGATTTTGTAGATGGAAGATGGAAATAGAGAGTATATATGTAGAGAACTGTTTGGAAAGAGGAATTTCTTATTGAGATTTGCCTTTGGCCTTTTGCTTGGTGTACAATGGCATGAGAGCTCCTCTATTTATAGAGCTAGAAGAGAGCTTCTACAATATTCTTTCATTTAATATAACATCCACATAATTTTAGTAGCTTCCAATTGACTCTTACTAGAATGACTTAGAATATGACTCTTTCTAGAATTTACTTGGGCTATGGCACTTACTAGAAACTTCTAGTAATGGACTCTAATACAAATGTGCCTCTAATACGAGTAGCCAAATAAGCTTGGGCCTAAAATCAAGTTTATTATCTAACATTTCCCCGCAAACTTGATTTAATGACGCCAAGAAAAATATCGCATCTTCATAAAGTCTTAATGCTTGAGCGACTTCGTGAAAATATCAGCAATTTGGTCTTGAGTTTTAACATACTTTATCTGGACTTCCTTCTTTGCAATCTTCTCCCGAATGAAATGATATCGAGTATCAATGTGCTTACTCCGATCATAAAAGACTGGATTGCCAGTGCAATCGCTGACTTGTTGTCCACATAAATATATGTTGCTTCATTTTGAGTCATGTCGAGTTCTTTGAACAAGCTACGAAGCCAAACTGCATGGCAAACACATGATGTAACAGCGACGTATTCAACCTTGTAAGTAGAGAGTGTGACGATTGGTTGCTTCTTTGAAGTCCAAGTGAAAGCAGTGTTTCCCAAATAGAACAAATATCCACCTGTACGTTTTCGATCATCGATATCTCCAGCTCAATTGCTGTCACTAAATCCAACTAATTTGAACTTGTTGGAGGGAGAATAAAGTAGGCCATAATAGGTCGTGCCTCGGAGATAGCGTAAAATTCTCTTTGCCACCTTCAAGTGTGTTGTTGTCAGTGCCTCCATGAAGTGACTGATGACTCCCAATCCGAAGAGAATGTCTAGCATTGTGAACGTTAGATATATCAAGCTTCCCACAGGGCTCTTGAAATAGGTTGGGTCCACCAGCTTTCCATTATTGATCTTGATATCTTCAACCCAAACTCAACTGGAGTGTTCACTGGCTTGTAATTCTCCATGTTACATTTCTTGAAAACTTCCTTCGTGTATCCTTCTTGAGAGATGAATATGCCCTCTTCTATTTGTTTCACCTCAATGCCAAGATAGTAGCTCATGAGGCCAATATCAAGCATATCAAATGCTTTCACCATAGCATTCTTGAACTCATTGATCATTTCTGCATTATTTCCAATGAAAATAAGATCATCTACATATAGACATACCAGCAACAAACCTGTTAAGGCCAAAAATGGCGATACCAATATTAGGGTTGAAGTGGACTCTTCTACGGAGGTGGAGCCTCGTCAGCAGGTCAGGCGGGACCCTGGTTGGTAGAACCTAGGGCCGTTGATCGCCTGGGATGAGGTTGAAGGTCGTTCGACCCTCTGATTGGGTAGAGCCTCATACAATTATTGCGGAGAGCTTCTATTCGAGTTTCACGTTGAGTAGATCTTTGACTATCTGCACCATAAATGAGCGTCAGTAGGTCGGATCTGGGTTCCGACCCAAATCCTCTCCGATGCTTAAGATAGAACGCGAGCTTAAGAGAGAGCTTGGAGCTATCGAGATTGACACACATAGGTTTGCCTCGAATCAGACGTCGCAAGCTATTTGGAGGAAGAAATATTAAGTGGGAGACAGAGTTATAAGTGTTAGGTTTCTCGTACCTTGGGAGTCTAACCCTTCTTTCGTTATTGTCCCTTCTATTTATAGTTGAGGATGTCTGCCGATTGCGCATAACGACTCCTCGTTGATTAGGGCGAGGTCTTCTCCGAGATTGCGAATAATGGCAGCCCATTTACTCGGTCCCCATTAACCAGCCCCTCAAAGTTAGCGGAGCTCCAACGGTCACCTGTGCTGTTCTATCGAAGGATATTAAATCATCTATGCTAATGGGTTTCGGATCACTGGGCTGAGGCTCGAGTCTTCTGACTGAGCCTTATTGTTTTGTCCCCGCTTCGTGGGCCGTACGTAGGCGTCAACAATGTCCCCCCATCATTTGTGCTCAGGAGAAATTTGACTGAGGGCGAATGATGTGAAACCACATTAAATGTGCACGGTCGTCGAAGCCGGGTAATTTAACTTGTACCGCCGAAACTCCTCATCTTCTGATTCGATCTCCGCCGTAGTTTGAAACGTTCACACGTGCCGCTCATCCAGCTTCCATCCTTTGATCTGGCGTGAACCCTTTCTAAATAAATGAGAAGAATAAACAAGCAGGGATGCTTACTTGCCTTGCTCTTGGATTATTGAAAATATGCTTTTGGTCCGGCATCCTTCGAAGATCAATCATCTTTGTTAAGGTGGTTTCCTTCTTCTATTTATATTTATAATGAATATTTGGTCACCTGTAGTGATCAAAGAACCAACTTATGAGGAGATAATGGCGCGTCTCTGGTCCTCTCAACACATCATGGTTCCTGGAAAAGGGAAGGGGATTCCGATGGAACCCTGCCTCCCTGTTTTCCTAAAGGATTCGGCTTCAAAAGTTTCACAAGTGATACTGGACAAGGTGCTAGAGCTTTCTAACGATCTGATCTTCAAGATCTGGTCAGATTGTTTATTTCCTTCTTATAAGGTTAGGTTTCTGGAGTTCAATGAGAGAATTTGTTTTCCTCGGAGGAACGAAATTGGAGTGTACCTTAAATCCTTCTAATTTTGCCTTCGTTTCCCTCTCCATCCTTTCATAGTAGAAATTTTGAATTATTTGGAGCTTTCATTCTGTCGACTTGCACCCTAGGATATTTCTCCCATGGTTTGTTTTACCATGCTTTGTGAACTTTGTGAAGTCCGACCATCCATTCGTCTATTTATATATTTCTTTAGAATAGTGGCCAATCCTTGCAAGGTATGGTACCACATCGTGGCTCGACCGAACAGAATGCTTGTTTGGGATCTTGTTATCCCCGACCCTCGTTGGGAAGATAATTTTGCATTTATATATCTTCCAAGCTTAGGATCACTCCTCAGGGTTGGAACCCTCCCAACCCTGATGTTTTCGAGGAGTATGGGTTATTATCTAGCGTGACCGAAGCAGCCCAATGTTTGTTAAGTCGACCGCTGGTGGAGAGATCAACTTCCTTTTTGCTAGACAACCATCGGTTGAAGATCGCTTTGTGGAATCATGGTAATGCGCACTACTCCAGCACTTTAATTATAGCCACTTATGGAAATTATACTCTTCATTTGCAGATTGGCTGGAGGTGATCATAGAAGTGTAGACCCCGTTCTGGGCCAGATCTGGGTGGAGCAGCGCAAGAAGAAGAAGAGCACCGAAGGATCAAGTGCCCAGTCTCCTCATCCCCTTACTCAGATCTCCTCCTTCGAGGGAGATGGTGCCGGGGGACCTCCAATTCGTCCTCCTGTGTCTCATCGAGGAAGATTTCAGGTCGGGCTGGGTCTCGTTCAGTCCCGCCTGTCGCTTCCGTTATCGTCTCCGTAACTCTTGTAGCAGAGGCTGACGATGTTGTTGCTATTCCAGGACCTGCCGAGCTCGTTATCAAGAAGATGGGTCCTCCCTCCTGTGAGATGGATGATTCCGAAAAGTAAAGGAGGGTCGTGGAACCGACCCGTCGACTTTTGCCTATGGCAAAAGGTAGCGGCTCTTTGTCTCAAGCTCTGGTGGGTCAGACAGTGGTTCCCTATACTCCACATGGGACAGTCAAGCCTTTCGCGAGTCGTCCTTAGGACAAGTGACCGTTGGGAAGTATCAACCCTTCAGCTCCTTTGGTTGGCCCCATCCACTCGGAGTTCGATCGAGCTCTGATATTGAATAAGCTCCTGACTGACTCCTTGAGGGAGGTTCGAGACGAACCTCATCAGCCCCAATTTATTGTTGAGACCGAGGAGACGGCCCTCTTGGATTTCTGGACGACTGCTCGAATGGTGGAAAACTCCATTCTTCCCCAGGATCTCAAGTTCCTTCAGGGGTTGGACGTCAAGAGGATGGCAAACTTCCTCGTTGGTTGTAGCTATTAGGTTAGTTCCCTGCGATTTTCCCTGACTTAAGTCTTTGACCCAGCTAATCGATGCCTTTCACAGATGTCCATTTTTGGTGCGGGCTTTCGTCGCTGGACCGCCGACATAATCGACAGACATCGCCAGGTGGAAGCCGCTGAGCAAAGAGCTTCTGAGCTTGAGCCTCAGTTGAAAAAGATGGAGGAGGAATTGGGGAATGTGCTCGCGGCCAAGGCTGAGGCCGAGTAGGCAGATTCGGAGGCCAAGTCTAGCCTTGCATCCATGTCCTCTGTCAGGTAGACTGTTGAGGTCCAATGGGGGAGGGAGAGATCCCAGCTCCAGGCCGACCTAGAAGCCTCGAAGAAAAATAATCGAGCTTCGGGTGAAAGCCGCCGAATCAGGAAGAGCAGCGGAGGCTCATAAGGCAGAGCTTACAGCCAAGGTCACTGTGGCAATGAAAATGTTTTATAACATCTTCACGTCGGGAAATGGCCCTTCCTCTTAGAGTGTTTGCCTTTTTGTTACTGTTTTTATAAAACTGCATTAAAACATGTTACATGTAACTTTTCGACTAGTGAATGAAATTTTTTTTTTGAGTTTCTTTATCTTTACTTATATTCAGGCACGTATATGGCCCCCCAATGACACCAAGTTTATTTCTCTAACCAATTGAACTTGGGTCGTTGGTTCATCAAGCATTCTTGCCTAACAAGGATGGCCCTAAGATTGTGAACCATATAGGCTTATAGCCGACGACAAGGGTCGTTCGGTTGCAAGGGGCGAGGCCCCTTAGGCTTACCATCGATGACGACCGAGAGTCGTTCAATGGCGAGGGATTGGCCCTTCGGCTAACAGCTAACGACGAGGGTCGTTCAGTGGTAAGGGTTTGGTCCCTCGGCTTACGGCTGACGATGAGAATCGTTCGGTTGCGAGGGCTGTGGCCCTTCGGCTTATGGCCGACGACGATCTAGTGTCATTCAATGGCGAGGGATTGGCCCCTTGGCTTACGAATGATAATGAAGGTCATTCAGTTGCGAGGGACGAGGTCCCTTCGGCTTACAGCCGGCAACGACCGAGAGTTGTTCATTGGAGAGGGATTGGCCCTTCAGCTTACAGCTGACGACGAGTGTCGTTTAGTGGTGAGGGATTGGTCCCCGGCTTACGGCTGATGATGAGGGTCGTTCGGTTACGAGGGGCGTGGCCCCTTCGGCTTATAGCCGACGACGAACGAGTGTCGTTCAGTGGCGATGGATTGGCCCTTTGCCTTACGGCTGACGACGAGGGTCGTTCGGTTGCGAGGTGCGTGGTCCCTTCGGCTTATGGCCGATGATGATCGAGCATCGTTCAGTGGCAAGAGATTCGTACCTCGGCTTACGACTAACGACGAGGGTCATTCGGTTGCGAGGGGTATGGCCCCTTCGGTGGCGGGTGGCGAACGACGATTGAGCATCGGTAGTGGCGAGGGATTGGCCCTTCGGCTTACGGCTAACGACGAGGGTCGTTCGGTTGTGAGGGGCATGGCCCCTTCGGCTTATGGCCGATGACAAGGGTCGTTCAGTTTGCGAGGGGCGTGGCTCCTTCAGTTTATGACCAACGATGATCGAGTGTCATTCAGTGTGAGGGATTGGCCCCTCGGTGTACGGCCGACAACGAGGGTCGTTCAGCTACGAGAGGCGTGGCCCCTTCGACTTATAGCTGACGACGATCGAGTGTCGTTTAGTGGCGAGAGATTGGCCCCTCAGCTTACGGTTGACGACGAGGGTCTTTCGGTTTCGAGGGACGTGGCCCCTTCGACTTATAGCCAAAGACGATCGAGTGTCATTCAGTGGCGAGGGATTGGCCCCTCGGCTTACGACTAACGACGAGGGTCGTTTGGTCGCGAGGGACGTGGCCCCTTCGGCTTATGGCCGACGACGATCGAGTGTCGTTCAGTGGCGAGGGATTGGCCCCTCAGCTTATGGCTGATGAAGAGGGTTGTTTGGTCTCGAGGGGCGTGGCCCCTTTGGCTTATAGCTGACGACGATCAAGTGTCATTCAGTGGCAAGAGGCGTGGCCCCTCAGCTTACGGCTGACGACGAGGGTTGTTCAGTTGCGAGGGGCGAGGCCCCTTCAGCTTACGGCCGATGACGAGGGTTTGCTGCAAGAAGAAGATAGTCAACCTTGTATTTATTATGAACTTACACACAAGAAATACAAAGGTAAATCATGACAATCACATTTTGTCATGTCTTGCTAGTACGATCACTGATAGTACCTTCGCAAGTACTTGGCATTCCAAGGATGACGAAGGTCCCTATCTTCTAGTGTGGAGAGTCGATAAGTTGTTGGTCTGAGGACATCGATCACTTTGTAAGGACCCTTCCACTTTGCAGCCAGCTTTCCTTGCTTGACGATCTCAGTGGTGAAAATGGCATTCTACAACACAAGGTCGCCTAAGTGGAAGCTGTGTTCTCGAACTTTTGAGTTGAAATAGCAGGCCATGCGTCCCTTCTGCTTGATAAGGGTGGTCAGAGAACATTCGCAAACCTCATCAAGCAAGTGCGAATTGAGCTTGAGTCCTTCTGAGTTTCTCTCCTCGTCGAAGTAATGGAGATGTAGCGGTTGTTTGTTGACCTTAACTGGCATGACCGCTTCACACCCGTAGGCGAGCATGAAAGGAGTTTTCCCTGTCGAAACTTTGTGAGTCATCATGTACGACCATAGGATGCCAGGGAGTTCCTCGGGCCATGTTCCCTTGGCGTCTCCTACTCTCTTCCTCAGGGGCTCGAGCATGCATTTGTTGGAAGCTTTTGCTAGACCATTGATTTGAGCGTAGGCCACCGAAGCAAAGTGCAGCTTGATCTTTAACTCGAAGCAGAAATCCCTGAACCCAGTTCCGTCAAGTTGTGTCACGTTATCTGTTATGATGGATTGAGGGAAGCCGAATCGACATACGATCGATTTCCATACGAAGCTTCTGACTTCCTTCCAAGTGATGTGGGCCAGGGGCTCTGCTTTGATTCATTTGGTGAAATAGTCGATCACCACGATCAGGAGCTTCAGTTGCCCACTCGATGGTGTGAACGGACCAAGGATATCCAATCCCCACTTTGCAAAAGGAACATGACTAATGATGGGGATCAGTTCCATTGGAGGGGTCGAGATATGCTTCGTGAATTTCTGGCAGGTAGGGCACTTCCGGACATACTCGATCTTCTCCTTGAACATGGATGACCAGAAGTAACCTTGCCTTAATGCCTTCAAATCTAAGGCCTTTTCTCCGCAGTGATTTCCACAATCTCCTTCATGGATTTCCTGAATCACGTAGCTTGCTTCCTACGGAGTTAGACATTTGAGGTAAGGAAATGTGTTGTACATGGTCCATCGTCGCTTGTACAACGAACCATCGAGCAAGACAAACTGGTAGGCCATTCACTCTGGCTTTTGTGCCTCTGTAGGATCACTTGGTTTTCTGCGTATTGCGGTATTTAATAATGAGGTACATCCAGGTGAATCCTTGGTCGATGCCTGGCAGCTCCTCTTTGAATACACTCAGGTACAGAAGATGCTGTATGTACACTGTTTGACCAGGTTCGGCTGACGACAAAGCGAGATTTGATATATCATCGGCTCGGTGGTTCCTTGATTGTGGTACGCGGTGGATCTCCACTCGCTTGAACTTGGTCAGCTTAGCCTTGGCGATTTGCACGTAGTTCTGTATCGTTTCCTCACGAGCTTCATAACTTCCATTCAACTGGTGGACTACCAAGTTAGAGTCACTGTGGAGATCGACGACCGTTGACCCGAGCACTCGAGCCAGTCTGAGCCTATTGATGGTCGCTTCATATTCTGCCCCATTGTTCGTGGATTGGAAATTGAACCGAAGGTCGTATTCAAGTATATTGCCTTCTGATGTTTGGACAATTATAACCGCTTCGCTCCCGGTTCGAGTCGTCGAGTCATCAACTTGCAATATCCATGTGCCCTCTTCTTCATGGGTGACCCTTGAAGAACTGACACCTGTCGAGGAAGAAGGGGGTATGTTGAATTGTATGTTAGAAACTTGTACCTCTTTTGGCGGGTTGTCGTCGTAAGCGAGTTCGACGATGAAGTCGGTGAGGGCTTGCCCTTTGATGGCGGTTCTCGGCTTATATCAAATGTCGAACTCACTCAACTCGACCCCCCAGTTAATCAACATTCTAATCTGTACCGTAACATGTCAGGTCACAGGGGATCATAATGCAGTCCAGAATGCAAACCCGAGCACACTCCGGCTTGCAGTGATTGCGGCATAGTTTTTCACGGTTATGTCCGTGTTCGATACGTGGAAGTACTTTTTTCATGGAGATGTTCGTTTTTGTTTTCACAGTTCAGTTTTTCATGGTGCAGTTTTTCACTCTCATTTGGATATGGAGGAAATCAAGCTCAAGTTCATCGACATTTCATCCAAATTTATCCAAATTTGGTCACGAATGTTTCCGGACCACCCAGGGGAAGCAGAAGTTTTATGGAAGGCTCAAGGCTCAAGGCTTGAAACGGTAATCCATATCAGGATATCGTTTCATAGAATGGTTTGAGTCGATCGAGATCGTCGCATCTGGGACTTCCTATTTTGTAGTATTTTTCAACTTATTTATCCATTCTGTTGTCCGACGTTGATTTTGCTCTGCTTTGCCTGAACTCAAGTTTTAAGCTAAATGTTGAGCTGTGTTTACGGGAAAACTGAACCTTGGATTAATTATCATATTGACATTAAGATGTTGTGTTGTTGGATTTGTGTTTGTGTTTGTTGGATGATGAATATTAAGAGAGAGATTGTGTTTGTTGGATTTGTGTTTATTGGACGACATCCAAGCTAAATTACAATGCTTTGCTTCATCAACTAGTATGTACATTGGGTATTCGGCTGAAGCTTCCTTGCGAATGCAAACAATCTTAGGGCCGGGCTGCAATTTCTAGATAGATAGTGCTTGTTTAGTACAAGCGTTGTCTGTGGTGGACCTTTAACAGCGCTTGTACTAAAGAAGCGCTGTCTATTGGGACCTTAGACATCGCTTGTACTAAACAAGCGCTGTCTAAGGTCCCAAATAGATAGCGCTTGTTAAGTACAAGCGCTGTCTATGGTGGACCTTTAACATCGCTTGTACTAAAGAAGCGCTGTCTATTGGGATCTTTGACAGTGCTTGTACTAAACAAGCGCTGTCTAAGGTCCCAGATAGATAGCGCTTGTAAGTACAAGCGCTGTCTATGGTGGACCTTTAACGGTGTTTGTACTAAAGAAGCGCTGTCTATTGGGATCCTTGACAGCGCGTGAATTAAACAAGCGATGTCTAAGGTCCCAGATAGATAGCGCTTCTTTACTACAAGCGATGTCTATGGTGGACCTTTAACATCGCTTGTACTAAAGAAGTGCTGTCTATTGGGACCTTAGACAATGCTTGTAAAGCACTATTAAAACCAGCTCCCCCTTTAGCAGCGGCAAGATAGACAGCACACAAAAGCGCTATTAAAGACCTTATTTAAGCGCTATTAAATGTCCCTTTTGTAGTAGTGCATGCTATTATCTCTTATTCAAAATTCTTGATGCATGCTTGATTTGAAAATTTTACTGCTTGAATTCGCTGCTTATTGATAGGATTAGGAATACTCATGCTTATAGATGAGTTTAGTTGATGTATTATCTTACTGAACTACTCGTGCATACTTTTGAGTGAACCGAGAGTTATATCTATTCCTTCTCCACATATATATTGTATTCTCTACATGTCACTTGATTTTCTTCTCCAAGGCTATTTTTTATCACATCCATTCCCGAAAATTCCATACAAATGCAAAGTTTGCTCCAAAATGTGCCAAAGAGCCAAAAAGGAGCCAAAAAGCAAAGAGACAAATACTATTACTCCTACAAAAATCCAAAAAGAAAAAGAAAATCAAAGAAAATTTCAAATTTCATTTCTCTTGGAGCAATACATATCCTTTTGGAAAAACCAAAAAAAAATCCTAATCACAAAAATTTCTTCGAATGTGATATATCAATTCAAGCTTGGAGGGAATAATCTTTTGACCAAATGAGTGAGCATGACATTAGAGTGAAGTTGTGCACATACAAGAAAGTCTGATAATCCTGAAACTTAACGAAACGATTGAGTTATGGGGATTTCCTATGATTTGATATGAGTATTTGTATGTCTTGATTTTTATTCTTTTCTATATTGCATGCTTGTTGTGGATTCTATACGCTTCAGTTTTAGCTTGTGATTGAATAGTGTATCGCCAATGTTATGTATATTCGATGCTATGAAAAATAGGATGTGGATATATGCCAAGTGTATGAACTGTAGAGAGTCCCTTTTATTCAATCTTAAATTATTCAAGTACTTCGTTTATATAAGATATGAAATGTCTGCGGTAGCATGTGAGTTATTCTCTGAGTCGTTGTGATATGTGATGAATGTCATGATATCTGAGAAAATAATCTAGCGACCCTCTCTTCTTCGCGTTCTTTTCCACTTTTATTATTTTTACTGCCGGTGAACCTCCTATTCGTCTTCCTTGAGGACGAGTAAGAGGTAAACTTGAGGATTTTGATGTGTCCATATTTTCTATATTTTTGCTGCATGTTTTCATCTCATTTTCACAGTCCAAAGTTTACTTTTCTATATTTTATCAAGTATTTCACGATATATTTGATTCTCGTAGTGATTTGTGGATTTTTCTGGAACTTTGGAGCGATTTGGGGATATATTGGACCATGGACACATCTGAGACATCCGGAGCATTGATGGCATGACGTACAAGGTGCTTGACTTGGTGGAAGAGGAGATTTAAGGAGAAGGAGAGAGAGGAAGGAGAATGGAGCAAGAGGATGAGAGCTCCCAACTTTTCAGCATTTCCTAGTGCACTCGGACCGAGTAGCATAGCTACTCGATCGAGTGAATCATATGGCAGCACACCAAGTTTGAGACCAAAATCGAGTCCAGAACTCGACCAAGTAAATCCAGCTACTCAGTCAAGTATGTGATGCCAAAAGAAGGAGTTCGTCATTTTTCCACATTTGAGAGCAAGAAGAGCCACTCGACCAAGTAGCTTCGCTACTCGACCAAGTAGAAATTTCGACAGAACGATAATTTGTGAAGCTTCTGTAGCCACTACCGCTCGACCGAGCAGATACGGCCACTCGACCGAGTGCCAGGCTGACTCGGTCGAGCAGAATACTTGGCAAAGCAACGATTTGAGGCTATTCCTCAGACCCTATCGCTCAACCGAGTGGGCCAACCACTCGGTCAGATCGACCGTCTCCCAAGTTGATGCCGACGACGCGATGGTACCCTACTCGGACCGACTGTCATTGCCACTCTGTAATAACCCTAATTTCAATGTACGCGTATTTGTACTTATTTTGGCGTAGATGCGTACGTATAATTTTTGGGGAGTGTGCCCTTATTTTTATTTTAATTATTTGGTATATGAATTTATTTTAAAATATTTTAAACTCATTAATTGAATTTAGTAAAAGAGAGTATTTGGAGGAATACTTGTATTTGGAGTGTATGTAGTATTTCTCCATGTATTTTGATTTTCTTAAAAATACAAAATCCAAATTTTGTAGCCATGACACTTAATATGGATATGTGTCATGATGTTAACTTAAGCTAGGACACATGGCTTAGGGTTGACTAAGATGGAGGGATGAGAGGGTTTTGGGGGTTCAAGAACTTATGCAAAAGAAAAACAAAACACAAAAAAAATCAAGAAAAATCACATTTTCTCTCCCTCCTCTCCCCCAAAAATTCTGGCTGAAGTTTTCATCCCCTCCCTTGCCACCATTTGCTCCTCCTTGCTCCTCCCATCACCACCCGTCACTCCTCCCACTCCACCACCAATAACTCCCACTTCCCCTCATCATTCCAACACCAAAAATTGTTGGGGTTTTGGCGGACCCCCAGAGCTCGGATCCGTATCCGTCCTAAGTCGGACGGACCACGGAGGCACAAAAGCGCAGCGGAAAAACCAGAAATCTTAATTTCTAGACTAGCTAAACAATTTAACTAGGCTCTGGGGAACCAGAACCCAGCCCGATCTATGCCGACTTGGAGTGGGTCTGACCACTCCAAGAAGGATCTACACTAAGCGACTAATAAAAATTTACACTAAAATGCTTAACCACATACCCGGAATCTTGGCCCTGGAGCAGGCAAGATGTACCGCACCGTCTTGAGAAGCTCCTCGTAACCGAGCCGCGTTGACCCGATCTCCCTGAGCCGCCTCGCACCGTCGCACCGATCCGCCCGAGCCGCTTTCGCCTCCGAGCCGATCACACGCGGTAGAAAGTTTCACTTGAGAAGAAACCCGCGTCTTAGACGTCCGGATCGGATCCAAACCCCTTTCGTAGTCGTGCTAGGACTACTCCAGAGAATAGGAAAGTAGAGAGAGAGATTTAGTCGCGGACCGAGCTTGCTCAATAATTTGGAGCTACCCGATCGTTGACTGGTGTGTGTTTCAACGAGGAGAGTGCACCCCTATTTATATAGGGAGTGAGCACTCAACTTCTCGTTGCGGGCAATGTGGGACAATTCCCATGAAGAGAAAATTCAATTAAGCCATTTGGCTTAATTTCAACTTTAAAGTTAGCCTTTCACAAAGTCAAACTTTAACTAATTAATTCTCCTCACATACTAAACTTCAGACACCAAACAAGCTATCAATCAGAAAAGCTTGGAATGGTGAACGCGTAGGAACTGACGGTGACGAATTTCGACTTCATTTGACCCCTCAAACAATTGCTCAAAGTTTAGCAATTTACACAAAATTCGTAGCCGTCATTAGGGTTTTCAAAAACCCTAATTGACTTAAGTTGCGGGCGCGCCCGCTAGACTTAGCGGGCGCGCCCGCCCAAGGGGGGAAGGGCGGGTCACCCGCCCGCTGCAAGCAGCGGGCGGGCGCCCGCTGCAAGCAGCGGGCCGCGCCCGCTTGCAGCGGGCGCTGGCCCGCTGCGTGCAGCGGGCCGTGCCCGCTGCATCAGCAGGCGCTGGCCCGCTGTGCAGCGGGCCACGCCCGCTAATGCAGCGGGCGCCCGCCCGCTGCACACAGCGGGCCATGCCCGCTGCTGTAGCGGGCCGCGCCCGTTTTGCCCTTGCACATGGGCCTCTTGGCCCGGTGGGTCTAACCCACTTCCCCTTGAACTCTATCTGCGTTTCTGGGCTCGTTTGAGCTCCGATTTGGACACGGTTTGAACCTGTGTTTAGACCGGGACGATCCCGTCATCCAGGTAACCCTTTCCAACAAGTTTGTTCCTACTAAATTCGTCGTAACTAATTTACAACACGTTTAGTTAGCATCTAATGCAACGTTATGTCCCTATTGCTAATGCGACTAACTTTCACAACTTAACTTGTGAATATCATCAAATGACATTTCTCTCTATTCTATATTCCTATTACTAAGACACGAATACTACTCGGTGTGAGACCCTACAGCCTGACCTTACTACAGGTTGGGGCTCGAAACCCCTAGACGACGGTCACTACGAGCAGTAGCTGTCGTCCCTGTTTCAGAGTCATCATAACGTGATCGACCCTTTGACAAAAGTGTCATAGGGTTTGCATTGGCTGTGTCAGAGATGAATTCCGTTAGCTAAAATCCCTTCGTCAAGACTGTGTTTGATGTTGGCCTAGGGTATGGTTTTCTGTCAACCCTATTAGACAACATTGGTCAGTATACGACGGTCTTTATTGTATACACGTTGTACAACTTGCAACGTACCCCGGCCGAGGATTAACATAAAGACCGTACTGAGCCTATAACACTAACTTCCCTTTAATGGAAGTGACGAATCCCATCTTAGTCACTTACTCACCTAGAGAGCTTCTGGTGCAACCCAACCTAAGATCTTTCATCAGGACTGGTCCTCGAAGCTAGATCATGGGTCTAAGCTACACCGTCCGTTCACAGGTTTATACAGTTGACTTCAGGTCTTAAGGATCAACTAACCTATCATCACCCTAGAGTTATTAAAGACAGATCATTAAAGTTTAACCATTTAATAACTCCAACTTGGTCGTTCAGTGAACTCATTCTCCAATGAGCACCTGTGTCTTGTCTCCGACTTCAGCAAGTCGAATGACTATGAGATCATCATTACCCGAAGGTAAGACGAAGACACAGTGATCTATCCGATGTGTCGATATCCAGTTCTCGACACATCTATGATCACGAACCGTTTTAGACTTACGTTTCTGTTCGGTCTCTTACTTACTCATAATCGAGATCTCATCTAGATATGTAAGGACCTAACTATAAATCTATGGATATTATCTAAGTATATTAATACAAATACTTTATACTTAGAATAATACGTACCATATACGGTATGAACAAGACGTATAATCAAGATAAATTGCCTTATGGGCACATATCTTCCTACATCTCCCACTTGCACTTAGGCTATTTATCTCGGTATCTCATGCCGTTATAGCATATCAGTCACTTTGACATTTGATATGGCAAACCTAAGAGTGGTTCTACTAATAAGTATCTACAACGAATTTTAATGGATTGAAATTACATCTCTTGATCACACAGGGTTGATCCTTTGGAAAAATGATCTGGATCAATTTTCCTAACTTCGTATAGCTAACAGTTTGCTTATACGATTTAGATGTGGGGTCTAACATTTCCGTAAGTCAGTTTTAGCACACTTCACTTTATTGTGTCAATATGTCAAGTACATATTTGACACCCTAAGTCTCTATATATATATGATTAAATCAAAACAATTTTGACTTAATGATTTATATAGAAGATTCATTAAAGTGAAAAATCCTTTTTACTTAGTCCGGAAAAACGGAACTAAGTATACTTACTTGCTCCCACTGACTTTGAGAATTACCTGGTTAAATTACTTCAACATAATAACTAAATCATATTTAGATTTATGTGCAAAAATAACCTTTTGGTAAGTGCCTTAGATGGAATGTACAAGTGTCAGATTCGGTTTGACGAATGAGTCAAGTCAAGATCGTTTTAAGGAATCTTGACATTGACTCGTTCAATCAAAACGTTCTACACTGTACTAATTCCTTTAACCACATTTAGTATTAACTCTTTTAATAACTAAATGCAGATAATCACGAGTTAATCTTGATATGCGTATTTATTGTGATTGCACACAATTTATACGCTCCCCTGGAACTTATACTTGACTACTGATTGACTTCAGACATTTAGTCAGCTTCAAAATCAATATTATCGAAGCAATACACCATTATTCGAAAATATACGCAACCATCACAGAAAAGCCACATCTACAGAATTTGAGCCAATTCAATCTCAATTGCAACAAATGAGACATCCATTCCAAAACAACGGGTTCATAAAAGGAACCTTAATTTGTTTATCAAAAATAAACTTTGAGTGCAAAGCACTCATTCATTGTTTTCGATCCTTAAAGATGATACATTTTATTCAAATAAGAAAAATATCATCTCCATCACGATCAGCGTCTCCAGAAGTCTTTGAGCGGTCCCAGCAGCAACTGTTGCTTTAATTGCCGACCGATCTCCGTACTTCTCCAATCTCCAGTTCTTATCAGCCACCTGTATACAGTACACAGATGTCTATAAGTATCTCATACTTTATGAATGGAAATAATTGCATTTAATTGAATTTTAATTTGTACCTGAGGTAGAGGCATCAGTATGCCCCTTCTTCTTCTCTGCAAGATAGATCTTGCAGTTCCTCTTCCAGTGGCCAATCTTGTGGCAATGGAAGCACTCAGATTTCGACGGGGCCCCTTTGTTCTTCTTCTTCCCATTCTTAGCCTTCGCAGGTTGTGGGACCTGCCTCTTCTTTCCTTTGCCTTTCGGCTGGTCGGAAGTAGCAGAGCCAACAACCAGTGCAGCCAGCTTCTTATGAATCTCCTCAAACTGCCGGAGCATATTGAGGAGACCCGGAAGATCCGTCTCAAGGCTGTTCATTATAAAGCCAGTTATAAAAGGCTTGAAATCGGGAGTCAAAGACTTTAGGATAATGTCCGTGGACATCTCATTGTCCAGGACAAATCCTAACTGGGCGGCGTCCTCCACGTACCCGATCATCTTGATAACATGATCTTGTACGGGTTCCGTCCCCATCTTGGTGCCCCAGAGGTTGCTAGTGGCCTCGAACTTGGCAGCTCTTGATCGCTTGCCATACAACTCTTGTGCGTTGAGGAGCATGCTTTGAACATCCATATGTTCATGCTTCCTCTGCAACTCGTTGGTCATCGAAGCCAGAGTAAGGCACCTGGCCTTCTCTGCATCCCTCTGGTACAATTTGTAGGCTTCCTTTTCCTCGTGGGTCGAATCTTCATCCGGCTTATCTGGAGCGTCCTCGAACAGTACGTATCCTATTCCGGCTAGGGAAAGGACCAACTTGATGTTCCTAAGCCAGTCTTTGTAGTTCGTTCCATCCAGCACGTTCTTCTCAACCATGTATCTAAGTCCCGAATCCATTCTGTATTTTATAGATACTATAGTTAGTAAATGTTCGTAGTATAGTTTTAATGGTTTTAATAAAACTATATTCTCCCACTAAATTTATTTAAAGCCATAATAATAACCAATTTATTATAAAATAACATTTGTGAGAGAGGGATCCGACTACCCTGAGTCTGACAACCTTGAGTGTATCTCAACAAGTTGTCCGACTCTGCAGTCGGTAGACGAACTCGTCGTCAATCATATTTACTATGATTCCCTATCGATTTTTACCCCTAGTCATTTTTGATCATGAGTGTGCTCAACCGGATCACAATGGCTAGCCTAGTCGGACCCTTGTTTTCGTGTCTAGTCTGACTTGCCCCTTTGCTCGGTGTATGCACGACGCGCCGGTTTGGGTCAGGTCATAGACTACATTCTTAGTTAGACTTACGCCGAAGCTCGAGGGATGAGACAATGGTTTCAGTCAGGTTAAGATGTCAATCAAGAAATCGGTTTCTATAAGATTGACATGTCACGGCTTGAGTGTAGCTCAACAACCGGAACATGTTTCTTACAGTTGCCAACTCCTAAAACAAGGAGGGCTACGATTTATCTTGAACAAGATTATTATCGTATTGACTTAGGTATAGTCGATGGACTTACATAGTCATGAATCGATTCCTTGCGGTCCAGCGGACGCGGCCAGGGAATTGACTAAGCCAGGACCACTTGTTACCCAGTCTAGCTAGGTTGGTCCAAAAACTTTAGCCAAGCACATTGACCGACATCATGATCCATTGAAGGAGTTGTCATCAATCTTATGTTTTCCAAACAACTAAATGGCTTTTAATTAAAAGAACTAGTTAATCCTTATCAACTAGTGGATCCTAAAAATTCAAAATTTTTTAGATTGGTTGAACATCTTTTATTAAGTCCTTATCAACTATAAGGTTCTTCGTTCAACTTACTACCCCAATCTTATTAGGATTTTAATAAAACAATTCAACATTTTGTCTTTTGTGAAAATCATTATTTAAACATTTTAATGAAATGATTTACAAACAAAGGGACTACCCTAATCAGGTATTAGGTTCAATGTTGTTTTGTTTTATCAAACATAACATGTCACTAATTAAAATTTCATCTCATAAAATTTTAAATATTTAATGGCTAACCTAATAAGGTTTACAAGTCCATTAAAATGAAGCAACTAATTTATCAACATAAATAAAATGTTCATTTTGTGACATACTTGAGCATTTGCAAGTTCTAAAATTATCTATATATTTAAAACATGCAAATCTAAATTTTAACACTTAAAATTAAAGATTAAAATTTTAAAACCTTCATTAAAAATTTTATCGTATAAAATTAGGTCGTACAAAATTATCTAATAATTTTAAACCTAGGCCTTAAAAAAATTTTAACCTTATTTCTAAAATAAAATATCTCATAAAAATTTTAGAAACATTTATGTAAAATAAAAGAAAAATGTTTAGATTTCATCTTATGAAAAAAAAATATTTCTTAAAGTTTACATATCCGTTAAATCAATTTTAAACACTTTTAAAATCATTAGAAATATATTTAAAGGCTTTCAAATAAAGTTTTCTAATATTTCTAATCTTTATGTAATTTTAAGAAAATCAAATTTCCAAAAATAAAATTTTCCCTAAAGTTACATAAACATATAAATACTTGTAAAATAATATTTTATCTTATAGAAATAAATTTTACAAAGCTTTTAAAAACATTTGAGACAATTTAAAATCATCGCATAAAATTTAAATCGTCCCAACAAAATTTTGTGTTGAAAAACGATTTTTAAAAAACACAAAATAATTTGAAACTAAATTAACTTAAAGCTAAAATAGTTCGAACGAGAAAACTAAGCATTTTTAAAGATTTAAAAATCGCTATAGTAGATCTATAGCATAACCGTGGCTCTGATACCACTGTTGGGGTTTTGGCGGACCCCCAGAGCTCGGATCCGTATCCGTCCTAAGTCGGACGGACCACGGAGGCACAAAAGCGCAGCGGAAAAACCAGAAATCTTAATTTCTAGACTAGCTAAACAATTTAACTAGGCTCTGGGGAACCAGAACCCAGCCCGATCTATGCCGACTTGGAGTGGGTCTGACCACTCCAAGAAGGATCTACACTAAGCGACTAATAAAAATTTACACTAAAATGCTTAACCACATACCCGGAATCTTGGCCCTGGAGCAGGCAAGATGTACCGCACCGTCTTGAGAAGCTCCTCGTAGCCGAGCCGCGTTGACCCGATCTCCCTGAGCCGCCTCGCACCCTCGCACCGATCCGCCCGAGCCGCTTTCGCCTCCGAGCCGATCACACGCGGTAGAAAGTTTCACTTGAGAAGAAACCCGCGTCTTAGACGTCCGGATCGGATCCAAACCCCTTTCATAGTCGTGCTAGGACTACTCCAGAGAATAGGAAAGTAGAGAGAGAGATTTAGTCGCGGACCGAGCTTGCTCAATAATTTGGAGCTACCCGATCGTTGACTGGTGTGTGTTTCAACGAGGAGAGTGCACCCCTATTTATATAGGGAGTGAGCACTCAACTTCTCGTTGCGGGCAATGTGGGACAATTCCCATGAAGAGAAAATTCAATTAAGCCATTTGGCTTAATTTCAACTTTAAAGTTAGCCTTTCACAAAGTCAAACTTTAACTAATTAATTCTCCTCACATACTAAACTTCAGACACCAAACAAGCTATCAATCAGAAAAGCTTGGAATGGTGAACGCGTAGGAACTGACGGTGACGAATTTCGACTTCATTTGACCCCTCAAACAATTGCTCAAAGTTTAGCAATTTACACAAAATTCGTAGCCGTCATTAGGGTTTTCAAAAACCCTAATTGACTTAAGTTGCGGGCGCGCCCGCTAGACTTAGCGGGCGCGCCCGCCCAAGGGGGGAAGGGCGGGTCACCCGCCCGCTGCAAGCAGCGGGCGGTCGCCCGCTGCTGCTGCGGGCGGGCGCCCGCTGCTGCAGCAGGCGGGCGCCCGCTGCTGCAGCGGGCACGGGCCCGCTGTGCAGCGGGCCGCGCCCGCTTGCAGCGGGCGCTGGCCCGCTGCGTGCAGCGGGCCGTGCCCGCTGCATCAGCGGGCGCTGGCCCGCTGTGCAGCGGGCCACGCCCGCTAATGCAGCGGGCGCCCGCCCGCTGCACACAGCGGGCCATGCCCGCTGCTGCAGCGGGCCGCGCCCGTTTTGCCCTTGCACATGGGCCTCTTGGCCCGGTGGGTCTAACCCACTTCCCCTTGAACTCTATCTGCGTTTCTGGGCTCGTTTGAGCTCCGATTTGGACACGGTTTGAACCTGTGTTTAGACCGGGACGATCCCGTCATCCAGGTAACCCTTTCCAACAAGTTTGTTCCTACTAAATTCGTCGTAACTAATTTACAACACGTTTAGTTAGCATCTAATGCAACGTTATGTCCCTATTGCTAATGCGACTAACTTTCACAACTTAACTTGTGAATATCATCAAATGACATTTCTCTCTATTCTATATTCCTATTACTAAGACATGAATACTACTCGGTGTGAGACCCTACAGCCTGACCTTACTACAGGTTGGGGCTCGAAACCCCTAGACGACGGTCACTACGAGCAGTAGCTGTCGTCCCTGTTTCAGAGTCATCATAACGTGATCGACCCTTTGACAAAAGTGTCATAGGGTTTGCATTGGCTGTGTCAGAGATGAATTCCGTTAGCTAAAATCCCTTCGTCAAGACTGTGTTTGATGTTGGCCTAGGGTATGGTTTTCTGTCAACCCTATTAGACAACATTGGTCAGTATACGGCGGTCTTTATTGTATACACGTTGTACAACTTGCAACGTACCCCGGCCGAGGATTAACATAAAGACCGTACTGAGCCTATAACACTAACTTCCCTTTAATGGAAGTGACGAATCCCATCTTAGTCACTTACTCACCTAGAGAGCTTCTGGTGCAACCCAACCTAAGATCTTTCATCAGGACTGGTCCTCGAAGCTAGATCATGGGTCTAAGCTACACCGTCCGTTCACAGGTTTATACAGTTGACTTCAGGTCTTAAGGATCAACTAACCTATCATCACCCTAGAGTTATTAAAGACAGATCATTAAAGTTTAACCATTTAATAACTCCAACTTGGTCGTTCAGTGAACTCATTCTCCAATGAGCACCTGTGTCTCGTCTCCGACTTCAGCAAGTCGAATGACTATGAGATCATCATTACCCGAAGGTAAGACGAAGACACAGTGATCTATCCGATGTGTCGATATCCAGTTCTCGACACATCTATGATCACGAACCGTTTTAGACTTACGTTTCTGTTCGGTCTCTTACTTACTCATAATCGAGATCTCATCTAGATATGTAAGGACCTAACTATAAATCTATGGATATTATCTAAGTATATTAATACAAATACTTTATACTTAGAATAATACGTACCATATACGGTATGAACAAGACGTATAATCAAGATAAATTGCCTTATGGGCACATATCTTCCTACAAAAATATCCCCAAATTAACCAAAAATCCAACTTTTGGAGGCCCAAATAGGAGCTTGAAGGAAGGAGATTTATGAGGAGGGCCCGAGCTCTACAAGGATTAAGAAGGGCCCAAGCAATTTGGAGAACACTTGCAAGGTAGGATTTCTAACCACCTAAGTAGAGTCAAGTTTTAGGATTAGTTTTCTCATTAAGTTAGTAAGTGTAACTATGTTGAGTTTCATATTAAAAACCATATTGAGTTAGTAAGTTAAATGTTAGTAAATTCAATTTTGTGTTAGGATACATATGTTAGCAAGAATCAATTTTTGTACTCATATGTTGCATGTGGTTTCTTTGTAGTTTCAAATTAATATGCTTATTCTCATTTTGGTTTGATACTCAAGATTTATAATGTTAAATCATGTTGTAAAATGGAGAGAATGAGAAATATGTTAACTTGCTAAAATGGTGCTAGATTTTAGTTTGTGATGTTTAGAGAATTTGATTTCTATGTTAGTTTCATTTTAATAGGAAGTTGCAAGTTATATGGCCATGTTGTGTGACTTATGTTAAGTAGAAAAAAATACCCTATTTGTAAAGTTGGAAATATGTTATTGATTTGTAGATGTTGTAACCTTATTGACATGCTAGTGTAGTTATGTTAATTGTGGCATTCAAACATGTTAGGACTAGATTTAGAAAGAAAATTAGTTGCTGGAATTTTTTGTGTAGCAGGACAGTAACTTGTAAAAATCATATAAAATAGTAGAAATATCAGAAAAATATAAATAAGATCACTACGAAAAACTACAGAAAATTTCCTACAACTTTGAAGGAGGCCGAGAACAAATTCTGACTGTAGATAGGGTAACTGATCCATTCTTTCTGGACTGACGCTTTTGGCAGATTTGTGTTGTAATTTTAAGTATTATTTTCATAGTTGTACTCTTGCTTTAAATTAATGTTGAACATCTTAATTATGCTTCATTATCATGCTATTAATATATGCTTTAATGATGATGTTTAATGTATTATGTTACATTGATGATGAGAATGCAAGTATGTTGAGAAATAAGTTGTAGTTAAGACCACTAATAGATACCATGTTAATGAAGTGATGCTCATCATAAGAAAAATTTGTGAGTGAGGATGAGAGTATGACATCGGGAGTTCTTGGTACATTCTTGAAATGGGTGTGACTCCAGATGTGGGTTTGGGGGAAAATGGGTAAACTTTTGGTGTTAAGGAGCGGACTGTAGTATGATTTCTCACTCGCCACGTCACTCCCGGAAAGGGGAGTTGACTAGAGTTAGAGAGGCCGCTGGTGCGCTCATGACGCACCAGGTCGGTAAATGATGGTTTTCTCCGTTTGTTCGACAGAAAAATCGAGATGAGTCTCGCTCCGGTACCTTGTCCAGTAGGGTACGGAGTTACGAGAGGCCCCTCCAGTGCTCGTGTCGTTGGAGTGGTACCACTTTTCACCCATCCTGGGTGAAGTCTGCTTCCTTAGCAGTCTACGGTTTGCCCGGGTTTCACAACAGAACAACCTTTAATTTTACTTAATTTAATCATTTGTTATTTCAGTTCTGTTCACTGTTGTTTACTTTTAGCACTCATGCTCTGATTTTAATTTCTGCATAAACTTGTGACGATGTGACACTTGTAGTTAGTTAGTTAGTTAGGAAGACCAGTTCTTAAACTGGGTTCTACTAGGGTGTTAGGAGTTCCTACTGGGTCACGCATTGACTTGCCCCATCCCGTGGTTTTCAGGTGCGAGTCCCGAGCAGAATTTGGGTGTCCCGGAGCCAGAGACCGGTGCCAGTGCTGCTGAGGTAGAGCCTTCGGGCGACTTTGTACAGTTAGATTTCCCGAGGTTAGACTAGTGGGTGCGTTGTACCGGGTGTGGACTTTTGTACTTTTGGGCTGGGGGTTTCTACTTTTTGTGTACCCACTTTTGTACCCACTTTTGTACAGCTGATGTATGTACGTATGTATATGAACTTATGTGATGTAATGTAATTTCTGTGTTGATGTAATTTCCTTTCAGTGCTGCGTTTTATTTTCTGTTGGAGCACTTCTATTTTTCTCTGTGTACTATTCCAGTGTTATTGCAGTGGCCTGCTCTCTATTTAATATTAAACCACAAAAAAATGCCTTGTAGTATTTAGATAAGCGGGCTCGAATCATGAGTCTGAGTACTACGGCACCCTCGTCAGCTACGCTCCCCGTCTTGGGTGAGCGCGGCGTGACATGTTTTTGTGGTGGTCCATGCAGGTCAGCTCACACTGCGATACACGTAAAAATAGTATAAGTAAGCTCCAACATTATAATTCGCAATTTTGGTACTGAATGTTGTTTCCCTGTTCATTCTTGCAGAATGGATCCGGGGAATGGATCGTCCGAGAACAGGACCCCTGCTTCTGATGCTGCTTCGTCTGAGGCTTGCCTGATGGGGAAGATTCTGATAGGGATTCTGGAGCTCATGCAGCAGATGGAGGATATGGTGGCTAGTGGTGCGCCACCAAAGTCAGTGGGCATCAGGCAGTTTAGAGCCTTGCACCCAAGGTCCTTTTCAGGCAAGGAGAGTCCTCTGAAGGTGGACGAGTGGATCAGGCATTCTGAGGATGATTTGGAGGCTATTGGATACCCGAGAGATAAGTGGGTAGATGCCGCGAAGAGATAGCTGACGCATCAGGCACGAGATTGGTGGGATGCTCAGGAGTTACATTTGACCAAGCCGATCTCGTGGGAGAAGTTCAGAGAGTTATTTGAGGTTCATCTCTTGCCAGAGACGAAGAAGGATGAGCTGTGGTTGAGGTTTGAGCACCTCACTCAGGGAAGATGGAGCATAGATTCCTACAATGCAGAGTTCTCACTATTGAGCAAGTTTGCTCCGGAGTTGGTGCAGTCAGAGGCCACCAGAGCTAGACAATTCAGGATGGGGCTGGGCCTTGAGTTCAGATCAACGATGTCGACCCAGGTGTTGCTTACATACAGTGCCATACTGGAGGCGGCCAGGATGCATGAGATGCACTTGAAGAGTGTGGGTAGAGGTCCAGCAGCATCTGAGAGGCGCCCTGCGGGTCAGCAGAGGAGTTTCCCGAGGCCCACTCAGACCACTCAGTTTAGGAGGCCTGGATCTCCACCAGCGCCTGATGCAGTGACTCAGAGAGGACCACTTAGGCCTCCACAGCAGCAGCAGCAGACCCCCAGGAGAGCGGCGCCGAGGCGTCAGGCTTTCACTATGTCGGCTGTCGAGGCAGAGGACACCGGTCATGTTATCACTGGTACCTATTTTCTTTTTAGAGTTGAATGCATTGTTATTTTTACTATAGTATGTTATGTTTGTGGTTGTGACTAGGATGTTTAGATTCTTATGTTAGTTTATGTTTATCCTCTTAGGTGTTATTAGAGTTGCTTCCTTCCCTGCCTTGTCACTATTCGATTCAGGAGCATCCCATTGCTTCTTGTCTCAGCAGTTTGTGACTAGGAATTCATAGTAGTAGACTCCTTTGCTTCTAGTTGGAATATCCATACATGGAATGGAGTGATCTTTGGGATACCGACAGTGTCCTGTTGAGATTTGTGGACGTAGGCTGTATGCAGATTTCTTAGTGATGGAGATGCCTCATTTTTAAGCAGTGTTTGGGATGGACTGGTTAGGGATGTTCTATACCACTATAGATTGTAGGCTCAGGAAGATAGCGTTTCAGATTCCTGATCATCCAGAGTTTGAGTTTCTTTGTGGTTGTAGTTCCCTTGGACCATTGAAGTTTAAGGCCAGCCCAGTAGAAGTGATGATGGAGATGGATGCTGAACCTGTATTGCCGAGGGTAGTCCGAGATTTTTCTGATGTCTTTCCAGACAATATCTATGGACTTCCTCCAGATAGATCATTGGAGTTTACCATCGATCTGATTCCAGGCACTCAACCGATTGTGAAGGCTCAATACCGTATAGCTCCTCTAGAGTTAGCAGAGCTTCATAATCAGTTGAAGGATTTGTCAGAGCATGGTTTGATTCAGCTAAGTGTTTTACCATGGGGTGCGCCAGTGCTTTTGGTGAATAAGAAGGATGGATCTCGAAGGATGTGCATCGACTATCGGGAGTTGAATAAAGTTACTGTGAAGAACAAGTATCCTCTTCCTAGGATTGATGACATCTTTGATCAGTTGGGTGGATATCATGTGTATTCAAAGCTGGATTTGAGAAGCGGGTATCATCAGGTGAAGGTCAGAGGATCAGATATTCCAAAGACTGCATTTAGAACTCGGTATGGTCATTATGAGTTTTTAGTGATGCCTTTCGGCGTTACTAATGCACCAGCCACATTCATGAAATTGATGAACCAAGTCTTCTATGAGTATTTAGATAAGTTTGTAGTCGTCTTTATAGATGATATCTTGGTGTACTCAAGATCAGAGGAAGATCATGCTGAGCATCTGAGGATAGTCCTGGAGACTCTGAGGTAACACCAGTTATATGCTAAGTATAGCAAGTGTCAGTTTTGGCTGACCAAGGTTGCTTTTCTGGGACATGTTGAATCTGGAGATGGTATAGCTGTAGATCCAGAGAAGGTTGCTGCAGTAGAGAAGTGGCCAGTTCCTAAGTCAGTAACGGAGATCAGAAGTTTCTTGGGATTGGCTGGGTATTACAGGAAGTTCATCAATAATTTTTCTAAGATCGCTGCACCGATGACTCATCTAACAAAGAAGAATGTTGCTTACAATTGGTCAGAGGAATGTCAGTGAGCATTTGATGAACTGAAGCATAGATTGATCATCGCACCTGTCCTGAAGATTCTAGACCGTTCAGGTGGATATGAGATTTACTGTGGTGCATCAGGCAGAGGATTGGGATTTTTTCTCCATCAGCATGGTAGGGTAGTAGCTTATGCATCTAGATTGTTGAAGACTCATGAGAGGAACTATCCTACACATGACTTGGAGTTAGCAGCAGTGGTGTTTGCATTGAAGTTGTGGAGGCATTTTCTTTTGGGTGAACGTGTAAATATATACACAGATCACAAGAGTTTGAAGTATGTGTTCACTCAGAAAGAGCTGAATATGAGGCAGTGCAGATGGCTTGAGTTGATGGCTAATTATGATGTCGACCTCCAATATCACCCTGGGAAGGTCAACGTAGTGCCTGATGCTCTTAGTCGCATGCCGATAGTGATGATGTTGTCTGTGCAGAGAGAACTTCGGGGTTATATTTGACAGTTGGAGATTGAAGTTGTCTTACCTGGTTCATCGGTGATGATGATGAACTTGCAAGTTCAATCTGATTTAGTTGAGAGGATTAAGGCAGCTCAGTCTGGAGATGCGAAATTGAAGAAGATTCGCGAGCAGACAGAAGTCGGACTTCGTAATGATTTCTGTGTTCATGAAGATGGATCTCTATGTTTTGGGAGCAGGATCTGTGTGCCATCAGGTGACATTCGAGATGAACTGTTGAAAGAAGCTCATAGCTCACCTAATTCTATCCATCCTGGAGGCACCAAAATGTATCGTGATCTGCGACAACATTTTTGGTGGCACGGCATGAAGCGTAATGTGGCTAGAAGTGTAGCTCCATGTTTGACATGTAGGAACCTGTCCAAAACAGAGTTAGGATCGATAATTAAAGTCGAGACTTACGCTAGCGTATGCGGAACGGTAGTCTCGGAACTTTGCCTTCGGATTCGCCACGACGGATCGAGTCTTCTCACGAACGGAGTAAGGCTACTAATCCACAATCTAAATCTCTATTTTAGATTAAGAACTTGGATGGAGGGAGAGGAAATATTTCTGCAGAGCTTCGCTATGAAGAAGATGCATGCATGAATTTCATGCAAATGGTGTAAGGAAAATGGCTACCCTTGGGTCTTATTTATAGCCCCCAAGGTAGTTATTTTAGGGTAAGTTGTTCCTTTGGAACAACTTAATTAAGGTGTACCATGATACATGGCACATTATAAACTTAAGTTGTACCATATGCATGGTACAACATAAGCTTAAGATATTCCCCCTTTATTAGCCATATGTCGCATGCACTTATGCATATATAATGCGACTTTCCCGCTCATCCAGAGATCCTCTCCGCAAGGGAACAGATTCCCTTTGCACACGACTTCGTGTACGCGACGTTCGAGGTCCGTAATCCCTCGTACATCCCCCACAAGGGTGTACAAACGTCTTCCATATCCAACATCTCCCACTCACACTTGAGGGGATTGTAAGAGAACGTCTTTCCCTTAGTTCTTTCATCTATCATACCGAGAAATAGACCGTGCGACCGTCATGCGCGTAGAGTCTGTTGTTGTGCACTTGTTAGAGATACACAACGACCTCGAAGGTGCAAAGTTGAGTAGTTCAACGCATGCTTTACCCTAGATTATTTCTTCACATTTCTTATACTTTATATTCAACAATTGAATCCCATCTGGATTACAATTGGCTGGCCAGCTTTGAATCATTAAAGTCCAAATGCGAATATGAAATCAATCTTCCTCTTCTTGCGAACCTTCTGATCTTGACTTGATTCGCTTTTCTAACGTGCCCCACCGAGCCGAATTACCATAGCCCATTAGCAACACGCTAAGATAGCGATCATCTCGTCAAATCTAAAGGAACCAATTGGAGTCCTTGAGGGTAAGAGTTAAGACCCGTATGGCCTTTGAGTCTCACATAATAGCAAACACTATTGCTACTAACTCAGTGGTCGAAATGTATACGTGGTATGAACACGTACTACAACATCACTCCTTTCCCAGGGAGAGTATGTCTTAATGATGTTGTACGGATGAAAGATCAGACACCACAGTGCCTATCTCTTTGAGTCCCCTTACTACTCGTGAAATATTCACGGACTCTCATCCTGCATAAGACAGATAGGATTTAAAAAATCCAATGAGATCTTTATATCCTTGTGATACATATCTCAGATCTTTTGTAAGCATCCGTATGATGCAGATCTTTTATTCGACTATCTTGTTTAAGTCATGACTCTAAATCATTTGTCTAATGATTTTGACTTTAAACTAGTCTCATCTCTATCTTATCCATCTGATAAGATAAGGCGGTTGCTCATGTGAGAGAGCCAACCTTAATCTGTCCGACATACACACAATAAAATAGCTGAGACTCAAACACAAATGTACATAAAATCATTTGTAAGAAACTTGTATGCAAATTAAATTTTGATCTTCTATAGACATGGGAAATATTACATGATACAGCTCAGCACCTACGCATTCCCATAGATGATAAGTGTTTGAAAAACACATCTCTGGGGATCGCCTTAGTAAGGGGATCCGCTATCATCTCATGCGTGGATATGTATCCTATGTCTACTTCCTTCCGTTTGTCATAATCCTTCGCAAACTTGAATCGAATGTCAATGTGTTTGGTCTTACAATGAAATTTAGGATCTTTGACGTAGGCAATCGAAGCTTGACTATCACTGTATATAGGAACAGTGCTTGAGTCAGTGGCATTCGTCAGCCTGTCTAAGAATTTCCTAAGCCAAACAGCTTCTTGGACCGCCATGCTGAATGCTACGAACTCGGCTTCCATAGTTGATAGAGCGATGCAGGTTTGTTTCTTGCTGCTCCAGGATATTGCACCATTCCTGAGTAAGAAAACAAAGCCTGAGGTAGATCTTCGCTCGTCGAGATCACCTGCCCAATCAGCATCGGTATAGCCTTCGAGTCTCAAGGTATTGCCTTGATAGCATAACGCATAGTCCTCAGTCCCTTTGAGGTATCTTAATATCCTCTTCACCGCTTTCCAGTGTGCCTGCCCTGGGTTGGAATGGTAACGGCTTACCATACCAACAGCATAGCAAATGTCGGGTCTGGTACACATCATGGCGTACATCAGACTCCCGACAGCACTGGAGTATGGAACTTTTTCCATAGCTTTCTTTTCTTTTGGATCTTTGGGACACATCTCCAAACATAGACCCTCGCCTTTGCTTATTGGAGTATCAATTGGCTTGCAGTCCTGCATATTAAACCGTTCTAAAACCTTCTTTATATATGTCTCTTGAGAGAGAGAAAGAAGTTTCTTGGAACGATTCCTTGAGATCTTAACCCCAAGGATATATGCAGCTTCACCCATGTCTTTCATCTCAAAGACGGATGAAAGCCAAGCTTTGATATCCAAGATAAGACGCTTATCATTTCCGGCTATAAGTATGTCATCTACATAAAGAGACATAATTACATACTTGTTTTTAATCCTCTTAATATATACGCAGTTGTCTTCGTCGAGCATGGAGAAACCATACGACAAAACGACTTCTTGAAAGCGCATATACCACTGCCTTGAGGATTGTTTAAGACCATATATGGATTTACGAAGTTTACAAACCTTATGTTTGTTTTCTTCTTGTACGAACCCGTTTGGTTGTTCCATGTAGATCTCCTCATCTAGTTCTCCGTTAAGAAAAGCAGTCTTTACATCCATCTGATGTAACTCGAGGTCCAAACAAGCCACCATTGCCAGAATTAAGCGAATGGAGGTAAAACGCACGACAGGAGAGAAAGTCTCTTCGTAGTCTATTCCTTCCTGTTGCGTGAAACCTTTCGCAACAAGGCGAGCTTTATATTTCTCGATGGAGCCATCAGCCTTATGCTTGATTTTGAGAACCCACTTGTTCCCAATGGCTCTACGTCCCTTAGGTAAATTAACCAAGTCCCAGACTTGGTTTGTTTTCATGGATTGAAGTTCTTCTTCCATTGCCGCTATCCATTTATCTTTAGCAGGGCATGTGACGGCCTGTTTAAAATTTGCATGTTCGTCATCATCTTGTAGTAATGTCATGAATGTTTGAGGAAATTCATCCTCAAATCTCAGAGGTGTTAGCCTCGTTCGATTACTACGTCTTGTTTGAGTTTGATCACTCCCACTTGGAATGACATCACTCCCACTTGGAATAACATCACTCCCACTCGGAATAGGATTGGTATCGTTCGTATCATCCATTGGTGAAGTTTGAAACGTATTTTCTTCTTCACCAAGAATTCTCCCACTCGAACGTTCCGATCCTTCTTGATCCCAAGTCTCAAACAAGGATAAGTCTTGACTTATCTCACCCTGTCTTGGAAACTCTTTTTCCAAGAAGACAACATCCCTCGATTCGAATTCTATTAGACTCCCATTGTCCTCTTGACCGACGAAAACATATCCTTTGGAGTTTTCAGCGTATCGGATGAAGATACACTTCCTCCCACGTGGCCCAAGTTTGCCATATTTGTGAGAGGATAAATGTGCGTAAGAGGCACAACCCCAAGGTTTTAGAATGTTTAAGTCTGGAGTTCTATTGTTCCACAACTCATAAGGAGTAGAACTTACCGACTTCGAGGGTACACGGTTTAAGATGAATGTTGCCGTCAATAATGCGTCACCCCAAAAGGTGATAGGTAAATTTGCCTGAGACATCATTGATCGGACCATTTCCATCAATGTCCTATTCCTTCTTTCCGCAACACCGTTTTGTTGCGGAGTGTAAGGCATAGTTACCTGATGTACTATGCCTTTTTCATCACAAAGTTCCTTAAAACTTATTGATTGATATTCACCGCCCCTATCGGTTCGCAAAACCTTAATCTTGCGATCTAATTGATTCTCCACTAAACTCATATAGTTTTTAAAGCAAGCCAAAGCTTCACTTTTGTGGGATATCAAATAGATATGTCCGAAACGGGTGAAGTCATCAATGCATGTGATGAAATAGGACTTCCCGCGTCTTGTCTTAACATTCATTGGACCGCAAATGTCCGAATGGATAAGCTGTAATGGAACTTCGGCCCTTGTGCCAGTTCCAAACGGCTTGCGACAAGTTTTCCCTACAAGACAATGTTCGCAAGTTGACATTTCAACTTTTGAAACATTAGATAGCAAGCCACTTTTGGCAAGTCTATCCATTCTAGTTGGTCCAATATGACCAAGTCTTGCATGCCAACAAATGATCTCAGACTCAGAGTTAGAAACATTTGTCAAATGGAAACTTTCATTAATGGAAGAAGAATCATCATACATTGTATTTAAAACAATTAATCCATTACAAACATTACCAGAACCAATCAAAGAATTATTACAAACAAGGTCAACATATTGTTTATAGAACCTCCACTCATAATCTAAAGACATTAACATGACCACGGAAACGATATTCCTTCTAATATCTGGAGCAAAGAGGACGTCGTGCAATAATAAAGTCCGGCCGTTGTCGAGAACTAGCTTGCATGTTCCGACGCCTTTGACTTCAACACGTGTGTTGTTGCCGACGTATATCCACTTTGTTCCTTGAGTTATCTTTCGATACTCTACGAAGAACCTTCTGTCCTTCGCTACGTGGTCTGTGGCCCCTGAATCAATCAACCAAAAATAGTTAGATTCAGCAAGAAACATGGAACTAGAAACACATATGTAACTAGCCCTACAAGTTACCTTATCACTTCCATCCGTACATGAACGGGCGAAGTGACCGTACTTGTTGCACTTAAAGCACTTGATCTTCTTCAAGTTTTTCTTCTTTGAGTGCACATTCTTTTGCCACTTTTTGTTCTTTGTCTTCTTTGAGGTTTCCGGTTCTCGCTTTCGTTCGTTCACAAACCTTAAGCGTTTATTCTTCCGCTTATTTCCTCCATGTGAGGAACTAGCGGCCACGTGCACTTCTGCACTTGGTTTTGCGGCTTGAATCCGCTCTTCCTCGAGTTCGAGGTGTTTCGATACATCGCTTAAAGTTTTAATGCACTCATTATGAGTGAGATGCATTTTCATGTTATCCCAGCTATCTGGGAGTGAACGAATGACTGCTTGGATCTGCTGTTCGTCAGACAGCGTAACACCCGCATCCTTTAATTCAGATATAAGATTCGCCATGTGGCGGAGATGCTTTTTCATAGAATGATCTCGCCGCATCTTGTACGAATCAAATTGAATGTTTAAGGAGCGGAGTTTGGTAACCGAAGTTCCACCAAACTTTATCTCTAGCTCAGACCATATGTCTTTGGCTAGGTCGAATTCCCGAAATAGACGCATTATGTCATTGTCCATTGCGGACAGTAACGTAATACGTGCTATTTTGTTCTTTCGAGTCCAAACATCATAAGCTTCCCGGTCCCTCTTGTGTTGGGCCGTATTGCCCAACTCAGGTTCTTCCATTATGTTTTGGAGTGTTTCGAGCACATCTTGCTCCTCCAAAACATATTGGATTTTAATTGACCAAAGTTTATAATTGTCGCCGTTGAGCTTTTCACCTTTGTTAAGCTCTGCGACAATGTTCTTAGAAGCGGTAGACATTTTCGATTCAAAAAACTGCAAAGAGAATGAAAAACACGATCAAAATTCTATGCATAAAGTTTCGATTCTTTAAACACTTGATAAGTTCCTTGGATGCGTTGAAATGTTACTCTAGAATCGAGAAGTTCACTACGTTCCCAACTACCATCTAGAAGTAACTTTCAAAGTATCCCTCATACTTATCTCAAGTAAAAAGAAATCAGAAATAATACCCGTATGGTATTAGCAGCGGAAAAATATTTTGTAAAACATATCTTTCAAAATGGAATAGGTGAGAATTAGCGCAAAGAATTTTAGCGCAACAATTGCCAAGCCACGAGACCTGTTCTACACACCCATGGGTTAGATAACCATGGCCGGATCGTGGTAGGACTTGGAATTCTAAATTGCGCTATCCCGATTAAAGACGGGACATAACCTATTTTGAAAACATCTTTTCCAAAAATTTGAAAGCACGTTGGCTAATCTCCGTAGAGTAGAGCACAACGTCACAAGTACATTGGCTAATCTCCGTAGAGTAGAGCACAATGACATGGCTAATCTCACATGAAGTAGAGCACTATGGCTAATCTTCAAGGAGTAGAGCCCAATGAAAAACTTCATTAAAACGTTAGTCCCGTATGAACTAGTCGGCACTGTGGTTAGCCCCGTATGGGCTAACCGACACATTCGAGTTTGACCATCGCCCTTTGTCACCCCGTATGGGTCAGTTGACAAATTTGCAGCCGACTCAGACCTTCTGCCAGATTGGTCGACCAAAAACACAAAATTGGTCGACCAATTTTCGAAATGCAAATTCTCCCGACCAGGGCCTCTGCCCTGGCCGGGGCTTGGCCAAGGGCCGGCCAGGGCCTCTGCCCTGGCCGGCCAGGGGCCCTGGCCCCCTCGGCCAGGGCCGGCCAGGCCCTGGCCTAGGCCAGGGCCGGCCGGCCAGGCCACTGGCCGGGGCCAGGGCTCCTGCCCTGGCCTCGGCCAGGCCCTGGCCTGAGGCCAGGGCGCTGCCCTGGCCTCTGCCAGGGCGGCCAGGCCGCTGGCCGGGGCCAGGGCGCCGGCCCTGGCCTCTGCCAGGCCCTGGCCTGAGGCCAGGGCGCCGGCCCTGGCCTCTGCCAGGGCCGGCAGGCCGCTGGCCGGGGCCAGGGCTCCTGCCCTGGCCTCGGCCAGGCCCTGGCCTGAGGACAGGGCGCCGGCCCTGGCCTCTGCCAGGGCCGACAGGCCGGCCAAGGGCCGGCCCTGGCCACTGCCAGGGCCGGCCTGGCCGGCAGGGCTTGGCCAAGGCCGGCCACTGCCGGCCTGGCCTTGGCCGGCCACTGCCGGCCATGGCCGGCCATGGCTTGGCCATGGCCGGTCATGGCCAAGGCCATTCGGCGTTGGCCGGCCATGGCCCCTTTGGCCATGGCCGGCCACCCCCTTTAAATGGGGTTGCCGCACTCATTCCTCCCCCTTGATGGGGTGGTCGTCGGTGGTTATTGGCCGTAGCCAACCCCCTCCGCATGGGGAGAGGGAGTGCATGGCCTTCATAGCCCATTTGGCCATGGTGCACATGCACCAAATTTTCCTCTTACCCGATGGAAATAACTTCCATCATATTCCTCGATGAAGCACCCGTTCGTCGATGAAGCACCCGTTCGTCGAGAAATTAGTTATTTCCTAATGGCCGTGTGCCAAAAATGAATAACGTACTACGTGAACGGTCGGTTCTTCCCGTCACGGAGAGTTCCTATCATATCCGTAATGATAGGAGACCCTAACGTGAAAAGAACAACCGCTGCGTTCTCTCCGTCACGAAGCGTTCCTACTATATCCGTAATAGTAGGAGACCCATTCGTGAAAAAGACAACGACTCGTTCGTAGTTTCGACGGGGCGGTGGATTGACCGGGGCGAACCCATATGGCTCTGATACCAATGTAGGATCCTATCCAAAATAGAGTTAGGATCGATAACATGAAGTTTAGACTTACGCTAGCGTATGCGGAACGGTAGTCTCGGAACTTTGCCTTCGGATTCGCCACGACGGATCGAGTCTTCTCACGAACGGAGTAAGGCTACTAATCCACAATCTAAATCTCTATTTTAGATTAAGAACTTGGATGGAGGGAGAGGAAATATTTCTGCAGAGCTTCGCTATGAAGAAGATGCATGCATGAATTTCATGCAAATGGTGTAAGGAAAATGGCTACCCTTGGGTCTTATTTATAGCCCCCAAGGTAGTTATTTTAGGGTAAGTTGTTCCTTTGGAACAACTTAATTAAGGTGTACCATGATACATGGCACATTATAAGCTTAAGTTGTACCATATGCATGGTACAACATAAGCTTAAGATATTCCCCCTTTATTAGCCATATGTCGCATGCACTTATGCATATATAATGCGACTTTCCCGCTCATCCAGAGATCCTCTCCGCAAGGGAACAGATTCCCTTTGCACACGACTTCGTGTACGCGATGTTCGAGGTCCGTAATCCCTCGTACATCCCCCACAAGGGTGTACAAACGTCTTCCATATCCAACATGACATGTCAGCAAGTCAAGGCCAAACATAAGAAACATAAGAGAACGACAGGACTTCTGCAGCATCTTACAATTCCAGAGTGGAAGTGGCAGCATGTGACGATGGATTTCGTAACTGGCTTACCTCGCACTTCTCGAGGACATGATGCTATTTGGGTAATCGTTGACCGATTGACCAAATTAGCTCACTTCATACCTTTTCGAGTAGGCCAGTCGACAGACAATCTTGCTAAGAGATATATGGAGGAAATCGTGAGGCTTCACGGAGTACCTGTAAGCATAGTCTCCGACCGTGATATAAGGTTTACGTCTCATTTTTGGAGAAGTCTGCAGGCTAGCCTGGGAACTCAACTGAGTTTCAGCACTGCATACCATCCACAGATGGACGGACAGTCGGAAAGGACAATTCAGATATTGAAAGATATGTTGAGGGCGTGCATGCTGGATTTCAAGGGTGCTTAGGACGAACATCTACATCTGGTAGAATTCGCCTACAATAACGGTTATCAAGCCAGTATAGGCATGGCGCCATTTGCAGCCTTGTATGGAAGGAAGTGTCAATCTCCTCTCAGTTGGGATGATGTTGGAGATCGTGAATTGTTGGGCCGTGATATGATCACTGAAACCATAGATGTTGTGAGAGTCCTCAAAGACAATCTTCGCATAGCTCAAGACTGTTATAAGCACTGGGCAGATGCGAAGAGGCGACACTTGGAGTTCCAGCCAGGAGAGTTAGTATTTTTGAAGATCTTGCCGACACGAGGGCTGATTCGTTTTGGAAGACGTGGAAAGCTGAGCCCAAGATATATAGGACCTTTTGAAATTCTGGCTCGTGTTGGAGAAGTGGCTTATAAAATTGCCTTGCCAGCATCTCTTGAGGGAGTGCATAATGTCTTTCACATATCGCAACTCAGGAGATGTGTTGGAAATCCTGATCATGTTGTTGACTTCTTTGAGATCGAAGTACGACCAAACTTGACTTATGATCAGCAGCAAGTAGCCATTCTAGACCGGAGGAAGAAGATGTTGAGGAAGAAGTCGATCAACCTAGTGAGGGTTATGTGGCACCGAGAGTCACCATGGGAGTCTACCTGGGAACTCGAGGATGAAATGAAAGAGAAGTACCCTCACTTGTTTGTCTGATGTAATTTTGTTTTTTTACGTGATATGATGTATAGAAAGTTTTTCTCCCTTAAATTGGAATTCCGAGGATGGAATTTATTTTAAGGGGGGTAGGATGTAATAACCCTAATTTCAATGTACGCGTATTTGTACGTATTTCGGTGTAGATGCGTACGTATAATTTTTAGGGAGTATGCCTGTATTTTTCTTTTAATTATTTGGTATAGGAATTTATTTTAAAAGATTTTAAAATCATTAATTGAATTTAGTAAAAGAGAGTATTTGGAGGAATACTTGTATTTAGAGTGTATGTAGTATTTCTCCATATATTTTGATTTTCTTAAAAATACAAAATCCAAATTTTGTAGCCATGACACTTAATATGGCTATGTGTCATGATGTTAACTTAAGCTAGGACACATGGCTTAGGGTTGACTAAGATGGAGGGATGAGAGGGTTTTGGAGGTTTAAAAACTTATGCAAAAGAAAAACAAAACACAAAAAAAATCAGGAAAAATCACATTTTCTCTCCCTCCTCTCCCCTAAAAATTCTGGCCGAAATTTTCATCCCCTTCCTTGCCACCATTTGCTCCTCCTTGCTCCTCCCATCACCACTCATGTCACGCCCCGCTTCCCTAAAATGGAGGCGAGACGTAAAAAGGTCCGCACGAGAGTGGAGCGGTGAAGCCCCAAACCTGATAAGCGTCAATAAAACATAAGCAGGTCCCTGTAACCACCAACGGAACAACAATAATAACAGAAGGAGAGACAGAAATAAAATCTCAAATCTCAGAAATTGTCCAACATTAAAGTTAAGTTCAACATCCAGAAAAGCCACCAGGCTAAAAGAAAGAGTCTAAAGGCCCAGAACAAGGCCAACAAAAGGGACAACATAACAAAGTATGGGTGCTACGCACCGATAACTAAAAGCAGTCTAAAGCAAAAGGGAAAGCTCCACAAGGACACTAAGACTGATCTCCAGTGTCCACGAAGTCCTCGATCAACGCGGGCTCTGACTCAGCGTCAGCAAACACCATGTCCTCAGCTACAAACTCAGGCTCGGGATCTAACATGTGTCACCCAAAAGAGAAAAGGGGCACATGTCAGCAAGTCGAAAGACTTGTGCAATGAAACTGAAAGAAAGGTAAACTAACAACCTAGCAGTTAAAGTATGGTGCATGGCATGGCAAGTATTGTATGGAAATAACAAGTGAAGTACAAGTAGCAAGTAACAAGTGGTAGGTGTGACATGTATTGTCAAGTAACAAGTACAAGGGATCACCCACACACATGTGAGCGCCCTATTGCCCGCAGGCTGTATTCAAGTACAAGGGATCACTCACACACAGGCGAGTGCCCTATTACCCGCAGGCTGTATTCAAGTACAAGGGATCACTCACACACAGGCGAGTGCCCTATTACCCGCAGGCTGTATTCAAGTACAAGGGATCACTCACACACAGGCGAGTGCCCTATTGCCCGCATGCTGTATTGAGCTCGTTTTCTGGACCACGAGCCAGATTTGTAATTGGCCTAGGGTTGTGCCCGCAAAACGGGTGCCTAGCCGGAACAAGTAATACTAGTATGTAGCGATGCTACGCAATCACGATGAGTGTTGAAGCATGAAATGACATGAGCAGATATTCGCGTACCGTTAATTGAAATTAAACATGACAGGCAAAATGCAATGACATGAACAGATATTCGCGTACCGTTAATTTAAATTAAACATGGCAGTTAAAGATGCATGGATGACATGAACAGTTAATACGCGTACCGTTAATTGAAATTAAACGTGACATACAAGCATGATGAAGGTGACGGACCATGCTTCGTTGTCAAGCTAGGTCAATGGCGTCTAGACGGCTATCCTTTCACCGTCTAGTCTCTTTTACGCTAAAGCAAGGAAATGGCCTAAGACATGGCCCAAATCGAGAGATGCAAGTTTCACTTGCCTAGCACCGAGAATGACGATCAACGAGGCCGTCACACAAATACTAACTACGGAGATAAGATCGCTGCCATGGCAAAACAACATTAAAACAACATCTAACCTAGTTTTATTAGGGTTTCACAAAAACACATTGGGTTATGAGGATATTAAGAGATCGAGTTATTACCGTATTCGGAAGCGGAAGAATGATGCCGAGCAAGCACGGCAACGGAAGAAACGATCTGGAGAACCTAGGGTTCAGATCTGGAATGGATGGGGAAAATCTGGAGAAATGGGGTTTTGGGGGATTTTTGGGGGTTGGAGATGACCTAGGGCATGGTGGTTGGTCAAAATGGAGAGGGGGAGAAGCTCTAGATGAAGGAGGAAGGCTAGAGGAAGGTTGGGAAAGATCAGAGGTCAAGGGGGAAGGAAAGAGTCCAGGAGAAGAGAAAGAAAGAAAAGAAACGAAGTGGGGTATTTATAGAAAATAACTTGGCGGCTGCCCAGAAATTAGGGTTTTGACACTGATTAGTCGGTCAAAGAGCAACCACTGACCGACTAGTTTGTGAACTAGTCGGTCGGTTGACCAACGCAGACCGACTAAGTCCAAACAGTAACTCCTGTACAAAAATAGGATTAGATTTAGTCGGTCAGAGAACAACTACTAACCGACTAGTTTCGAATCTAGTCGGTCGATGAACGTTCTTAGACTGACTAAGAATGAATAGTTCTTGGTATCAAAAATGATCATAGAGCTAGTCGGTTAAAGAACATTTGCTGACCGACTAGTTTACAACCTAGTCGGTCGATGAACGTTCTTAGACCGACTAACGATAAACAGTAACTCCTAAGAAATTTACAAAGCCCACTAGTCGGTCCATGAAGGTTTACCGACCGACTAAATCGTCATCTAGTAGGTCGGTTCCCCTTCTTGTACCGGCTAACGTGGACAAAAAGTTCCGAAATGGAGCGCGAAGCTCCGTGATCGACTCCTAAGACTCCTAGGCTTGATCTAACAATAAGATATGACCGATATGAAGCCCGTCATGAATGACTTACTCCAAAATCGACGATTCTAAGGAAGAAGCTAGAAAATCACGACGAAACGATCGAAAATGAAAGCTACGGAGACGAAAACCACACATAAGGAGAAAATCCACCAAAACATATAATATAATATAATAAATCCAGATACATGAAAACCAGTCGTTACATCCTCCCCAACTTAAGAAAAATTCCGTCCTCGGAATTTCCCAACACTCACGTGTCCGGAAACAAAAGTAGGTAGCGCTCTCACATCTCATCCTCATTCTCCCAAGTAGACTCTCCAGGCGAGCCGTGTCGCCACATCACCCTCACAAGATTGACAGCCTTGTTCCGAAGTGACTTCTGACGCCTGTCCAGAAACTGCACTGGCTGCTGGTCATACGTCATATCAGGGCGAACGGTAATCTCCGAGAAATCCACAGCATGAGATGGATCGCTAAGGTATCGACGAAGCTGCGACACATGGAAAACATTGTGAACTCCTTCCAAAGATGGCGGCAAGGCTAAGCGAGAAGCTACCTCGCCAACTCTCTCCAGAATGTCAAACGGTCCAATGTATCGTGGGCTCAACTTCCCTCGCTTCCCAAAGCGAATCACACCACGATTTGGGGAAATCCTCAAGAACACTTGGTCGCCCGGCTGAAACTCCAAAGGACGACGTTTAGCATCCGCCCAATGCTTAAAACGGTCCTAAGCAATTCTTAACCTCTCCCGAATATTACTGACAACATCCACGGCCTCCATAATTATCTCAGGTCCCAACAACTCCCGATCACCAACGTCATCCCAACTCAATGGCGATCGACATTTTCTCCCATAAAGAGCGGCAAAAGGCGCCATGCCAATACTCGCCTGGAAGCTATTGTTGTAAGAAAACTCTACCAGATGTAGATGGTCCTCCCACGAACCCTTGAAATCCAACATGCACGCCCTCAGCATGTCCTCCAAGATCTGAATCGTCCTCTCGGACTGGCCATCCGTCTGCGGATGGTACGCCGTGCTGAAACTCAGACGCGTACCCAAACTCTTCTGTAAACTCTGCCAAAACTGAGATGTGAACCTCGTGTCCCTGTCCGACACGATGCTCACGGGGACTCCGTGAAGTCGTACGACCTCCTGTACGATTCACGTTACATCACTATCCAAACTAGGAAAGGAAATAAAAACGGAGAGTAAAAGAATTTACCTCTGATGGAAATTGAATTCCACCCCTAAGTAATTTTGATGAAGAGCACACCAAATGAATGTTTAGTATACTAACTACACTACACTTTGAGTATACAGACTTCGTGAAGCTCTACTGATACTCCAAGAAGCACGCATCAACGCTCCACGACAAAGACGAACATGGCTAAACTCAAGTGATGAAGCTCAAGCTCGCTCAAGCTCAATCAAAGCAAGAAGCTCAAAGAGAAGCTCATCTGCACTTCATCAAGATTGACTAAACTGCCGAAGACATGTTCAGAGTCTAGTGTGAGTGTGTCGTGTCTTCTAGGATATTTGTCAAAGCCATATCAAGTAGACAACACACACACACGAAAGATTTCGAAATAATTTTTTACTATCTTCAAAATAGTTTTCAAAAGATTTTTCTAGTCACTTCATAATTCTCGTAGTGAAACTCCACGCACCCTGGAGCTAACTACAACTTTTGACTAGAACAACAGGAAAAACTCCTCTGGGAGTCGACTACCAAAAGTAGGGAGTCGACTACTTCTCAGGGATGAAAATTTCCTAGACTCCTTTGGGAGTCGACTACCTATAGAGGGAGTCGACTACCTGCTGGAAATTTTCAAACGTTTTGAATTTGAATTTTAAATTCTTTTGAGTGATTTACTCCGAAATTTTTGGGACAAAAGTCAAACGAAATTCAAATTTCAAATCCCAGTTTTTTTTCCCTATAAATAGAGCTTAATTCTTTTGTGAAAAATACAAGATTATTGAAAATCAAAATTTGCAAAAGCTCTCGTAAATCAAAGCTCTCTCATTTTTTTCTCTAGCCAATTTTAATTTCAGTTTTTGATCTTGCAATATTTTCCAATTCTTTTGAAGATCATATTATTATTTTATTGGCTAAGTTGTTTTTCAAAATCCTCTCTATTATTGCTCTTTAATTCTATTTGAAGGATTTTTGAAAAAGCTCTAGATCACAAAGAACTTATCTCGTATCTTTGTGTGATCTAGACTATCATTCTATTAAGCCACTACACAATTGTCTATCTTTTGATTGGCTATAGAATCGGGTGTATCTTCAATCTCTATCATTTATTGTAGAGTATTGAACAAATTTCTCATTGTGCTATTTGTTGGAACACTAGACAAGTCTAGTTGTTGCCAGTTGGAAAGTCCTCGGTTTGTGAGGCAATGGTATAACCCTAGACAAGTCTAGGCGTTGTGTTCGGAAATCCTGGTCAAGGCTAGGTCGTTGGAAATCCTAACGAGTGAAGTTAGGTGCTTGTATTTGCCAAGGCAGATAGTGGAAATCTCGTACCGGATTGGTCGGGGACTGGACGTATCCGGGTTGCGGGGAACCAGGATAAAAATCCTTGTCTTTGCGCTTGCATTTTCTGTGTTTGATTATCTTTGCATTTATTCTATCTTCAGCAAATATCAATCATATTTCTATACGCTGAGATTTGCATCTGTAATTTTATTTGCTCTAACTTATACTCTGGGAGTCGACTACTGCTCATAAGGAGTCGACTACCTGCTGTGAATTTTCGATGTGCACGTTAAATTATATTGTTGATTAAGAACCAAGCGTAGATCGCTCTACTTGGTTTCTTAGGCAACATTAGAAGGATTTGTTTTTGTGTTGATTGATTAAAGAACGAAAAAGTTTTATCTTTATACAACACTATTCAACCCCCCCTTCTAGTGTTATTTGCCATCCACAGGATCCAACAACCTCCATATATCTCCTCGCTAGCGCCTCAATGGACTGTCCCACTTGGAATGGAATAAAGTGCGCGGATTTGGTCAATCTATCTACGATCACCCAAATCGCGTCATTCTGCTTCGGACTCCGAGGTAGTCCAGTCACGAAATCCATAGTGATGTGTTGCCACTTCCACTCCGGAATCGGAAGCGGTTGCAGCAACCCTGCCGTACGCTGATGCTCCGCCTTCACTTGCTGACAAACCAAACACTTGGCTACACTCCGAGCCACGCTCCTCTTCATACCATGCCACCAATAGTTCAGACGAAGATCCTTGTACATCTTGGTCCCACCAGGATGCACAGAATACGGCGAACTATGTGCCTCCACCATCAACTCCTCTCTAATATCCCCAGCTGGCACACACAACCTGGCTCCAAACCTCAGCGAGCCATCCTCATGAATCAAGAAGTCAGTCCGCAGACCGGCTTCCACCTGCTCCCGAATCTTCACCAGCTTCGGATCCTCAGCCTGGCCAGCCTTGATCCGATCCACAATCGTCGACTGTATCTGCATATACATCAATGAAGAAGCCTCCCCAGGAAGAACAATCTCCACACCGGACTCGCAAAAATCCTGCTGTAATCTCCACTGCGAGGTCAAAACCATCACCGCTGGAAGCCTACTCAGCGCATCAGGAACCACATTCACCTTGCCAGGGTGATACTGCAAATCGATCTCATAATCCGCCATGAGCTCTAACCATCGACGCTGTCGCATGTTGAGCTCCTTCTGAGTAAAAATATACTTCAATCTTTTGTGATCGGTGAAAATCTTCACTTTCTCACTCAGCAGGAAGTGCCTCCAAATCTTAAGAGCAAACACAACAGCAGCCAACTCCAAATCATGCATTGGGTAATTCTTCTCATGAACCTTGAGCTGACGAGATGCATACGCCACAACGTGCCCGTGCTGATGCAACACACAACCGAGACCCTTGCCAGAAGCATCACAAAAGATCTCAAATCTACCGATGCGATCAGGCACAACAAGAATAGGAACAGTCGTCAACCTCTCCCTCAGAACACCAAAAGCATTCTCACAATCACCCGACCAAACAAAAGATACATCCTTCCACGTCAATCTGGTCATCGGCTCGGCAATACGGGAAAAGTCCTTAATGAAGCGCCGATAGTAACCAGCAAGCCCAAGGAAACTCCGGATCTCAGACGCTGACTGCGGAACAGGCCACTCTCTGATGACCCTGATCTTCTCGGGATCCACTGAAATACCCTCTCCAGTCACCACATGCCCGAGAAAAGCAACTCTGTCCTGCCAAAACTCGCACTTCAAAAACTTAGCATACAACCGATGCTTCCTTAAAATCTCCAACACTGTCCTCAAGTGTGAGGCATGCTCTTCCTACGACTTCGAATAGATCAGAATGTCGTCAATAAAGATAACGACAAACTTATCTAAAAAGTCATAGAAAATTAGGTTCATCAGATTCATGAAAACTGCAGGTGCGTTGGTTACGCCGAAAGGCATAACCACAAACTCATAGTGTCCATACTTCGTCCTGAACGCTGTCTTCGGAACATCATCCTTCATCATCTTCAGCTGATGATAACCGCTCCTCAGATCCAACTTTGAAAACACCCTCGAACCTCCAAGCTGATCAAAAATATCATCGATGTGAGGCAACGGGTATTTATTCTTGATGGTCACCGCATTCAACTCCCGATAGTCCACGCACATGCGACGCGAACCATCCTTCTTCTTCACCAGCAGCACCAGTACTCCCCACGGGGACATACTAGGATTGATGTAACCCTTCTGCATAAGCTCATCCAACTGCCTACGCAACTCTTCCAACTCTGCTAGCGCCATACGATATGGTGCCTTTGAAATGGGCTGCGCCCCTGGAATAAGATCAATAGAAAATTCCAAAGCCCGATCAGGTGGCAATCCAGACATCTCCTCGGGGAAGACGTCATCAAAATCTCGCACCACAGTTGGCCTCTCCAACTCCATCTGCATAGCCACAACCTCCACTGGTCTGGCCCGAAATCTGACAGGACCAAGCGAACTGCTACCACGGCTGAACTCAAACACTGGGTGTCTGGGAATCTCGAACACGACCTTCTTCCTTCGACAGTCGATCGTAGCATAGAAGATCGCAAGCCAGTCCATCCCGAGAACTGCATCGTAGTTGATGATGTCGTGGACAAAGAAATCTGCGTAAAGCTCATGTCCACAGACCACCAACGGGCAAGAATTGCAACCAAGATGCATCGAGACCATGCCATTCCTTGTAACGATAATCCAACTCTTGGAAAGAGGGGACGTCGACAAGGTATGCTTCTCCACGAAGGTCCGAGAAATAATGCACATCGATGCACCTGAGTCAAAGAGAACTCGTGCAGGAAATGTGCACACCAAAATCACACCTACAAACAGTCTAACAATCAAGCCCTAGTCTAGCAACAAACATGAGCAAGCAACCAAACATAATCTAACAATTAAACATAACTAAGGAAGAAACAGCTAGGAGGGAAGTTACCTGTGATAACCTCATCCATGGCCATGCTCTCCTCCTCAGTCATCAGAAAAGCCTACCCTCTCGGTGGAACAGCCCGCTGAAAGGCCTGTCTCTGTGGAACAAGAGGCGCTCCACGTCCAGCGGGCACAGGAGCTCGCTGCTGCAACGGCTGTGCTGCAATAGGAGCCCGCCAAGGCTGCTTCGACTTGGGACACTCCCAGATGGTATGGGCAGGATCTCCGCAGACAATACACTGCCCCAGGAACCTCCTACACCGATCCCTGAGGTGCCCGGTCTTGTCGCAGAAATGGAAAGTCTTCAGAATAGGCCCTCCTGGCCTCTTGAACTAAACTGTCTGATTAGGCTTGAAACCAGGCCTAACCACCGCCCTGGCCTGCTCCACAGGCCTCTTCCCAGCCCCTGAAACATGTCCCTTCCTCTGGTTCAAATTCAACTCCTGCCGCCTCGCAACAATTAGAACTTTCTAATATGTCTACAGGTCAGAAGAGGTCACAAAACTCTGAAGCTCCAAGGCAAGTCCCTGGAGGAACCGCTGAGCTTTCTCATCGGCATCTTGCACCATCTTTGGTGCAAACCGACTGAGCCTCGTGAACTCTTGGTGGTACTGATCCACCTACAAGCTCCCCTGCTTCAGATCTATGAAGCGCTGCAGCATCACCTGTCTAGCAGCCTTCAGGAAGAATTCTCCATCAAATCTGGACTTAAAGGTAGCCCAAACTATCGGCTCCACCAGCATCTTCTCTTCAGCATCCCACCAGTTTCTGTCATTGTCCTTCAGCTGCCTCTTAGCCAAATCAACCCATCCAGCCGGGTTAATCTTCGCCATCACCAGGTTATCCTCAATGTTCCGAATCCACTCATCGGCAGCCAGAGGACCCTCAGACCCATCAAAATATGCGAGACCCAGCTCCCGAAATTGCTTCGCTCCCAGCTCAGAGCGAGGGGCATCTGGAAGTGCCCGGGCAGCTCGAGCAAGTGGAGCATTCTGGACTTGCAGGAGCACGCCCTGCTGCACTTGCATCATCTGGAGCATCATCCGCATCATCTCTCCATTGGTGGGTTCCCGCTCAGGCTCCTCGTCATGAGGGGGCACACCACTACCTCCACCACGGGTGAATCGCCTTCCTGCCTTCTAGTGACACAGAAAACGAAGCAGATTAGACTCATAGCTTATGACTCAGATGTCGAACTTAGTTTATTGGACATTCTAATATTATTATCGTTATTTCGATAATCGCAGTTACAGAAGAGGACCTACATGGGCCACCAACAAAACCTGTCACGTCCCGCTTCCCTAAAATAGAGGCGAGACGTGAAAAGGTCCGCACGAGAGTGGAGCGGTGAAGCCCCAAACCCGATAAGCGTTAATAAAACATAAGCAGGTCCCTGTAACCACCAACGGAACAACAATAATAACATAAGGAGAGACAGAAATAAAATCTCAAATCTCAAAAATTGTCCAACATTAAAGTTAAGTTCAACATCCAGAAAAGCCACCAGGCTAAAAGAAAGAGTCTAAAGGCCCAGAACAAGGCCAACAAAAGGGACAACATAACAAAGTATGGGTGCTACGCACCGATAACTAAAAGCAGTCTAAAGCAAAAGGGAAAGCTCCATGAGGACACTAAGACTGATCTCCAGCGTCCACGAAGTCCTCGATCAACGCAGGCTCTGACTCAGCGTCAGCAAACACCACGTCCTCAGCGACAAACTCAGGCTCGGGATCTAACATGTGTCACCCAAAAGAGAAAAGGGGCACATGTCAGCAAGTCGAAAGACTTGTGCAATGAAACTGAAAGAAAGGTAAACTAACAACCTAGCAGTTAAAGTATGGTGCATGGCATGGCAAGTATTGTATGGAAATAACAAGTGAAGTACAAGTAGCAAGTAACAAGTGGTAGGTGTGACATGTATTGTCAAACAAGTACAAGGGGTCACCCACACACATGTGAGCGCCCTATTGCCCGCAGGTTGTATTCAAGTACAAGGGATCACTCACACACAGGTGAGTGCCCTATTGCCCGCAGGCTGTATTCAAGTACAAGGGATCACTCACACACAGGCGAGTGCCCTATTGCCCGCAGGCTGTATTGAGCTCATTTTCTGGACCACGAGCCAGATTTGTAATTGGCCTAGGGTTGTGCCCGCAAAGAGGGTGCCTAGCCAGAACAAGTAGCACTAGTATGTAGCGATGCTACGCAATCACGATGAGTGTTCAAGCATGCAATGACATGAGCAGATATTCGCGTACCGTTAATTGAAATTAAACATGACAGGCAAAATGTAATGACATGAACAGATATTCGCGTACCGTTAATTTAAATTAAACAAGGCAGTTAAAGATGCATGGATGACATGAACAGTTAATACGCGTACCGTTAATTGAAATTAAACGTGACATACAAGCATGATGAAGGTGACGGACCAAGCTTCGTTGTCAAGCTAGGTCAATGGCGTCTAGACGGCTATCCTTTCACCGTCTAGTCTCTTTTACGCTAAAGCAAGGAAATGGCCTAAGACATGGCCCAAATCGAGAGATGCAATTTTCACTTGCCTAGCACCGAGAATGACGATCAACGAGGCCGTCACACAAATACTAACTACGGAGATGAGATCGCTGCCATGGCAAAACAACATTAAAACAACATCTAACCTAGTTTTATTAGGGTTTCACAAAAACACATTGGGTTATGAGGATATTAAGAGATCGAGTTATTACCGTATTCGGAAGCGGAAGAATGATGCCGAGCAAGCACGGCAACGGAAGAAACGATCTGGGGAACCTAGGGTTCAGATCTGGAATGGATGGGGAAAATCTGGAGAAATGGGGTTTTGGGGGATTTTTGGGGGTTGGAGATGACCTAGGGCATGGTGGTTGGTCAAAATGGAGAGGGGGAGAAGCTCTAGATGAAGGAGGAAGTCTAGAGGAAGGTTGGGGAAGATCAGAGGTCAAGGGGGAAGGAAAGAGTCCAGGAGAAGAGAAAGAAAGAAAAGAAATGAAGTGGGGTATTTATAGAAAATAACCTGGCGGCTGCCCAAAAATTAGGGTTTCGACACTGATTAGTCGGTCAAAGAGCAACCACTGACCGACTAGTTTGTGAACTAGTCGGTCGGTTGACCAACGCAGACCGACTAAGTCCAAACAGTAACTCCTGTACAAAAATAGGATTTAGATTTAGTCAGTCAGAGAACAACTACTGACCGACTAGTTTCGAATCTAGTCGGTCGATGAACGTTCTTAGACCGACTAAGAATGAATAGTACTTGGTATCAAAAATGATAATAGAGCTAGTCGGTTAAAGAACATTTGCTGACCGACTAGTTTGCAACCTAGTCGGTCGATGAGCGTTCTTAGACCGACTAACGATAAACAGTAACTCCTGAGAAATTTACAAAGCCCACTAGTCGGTCCATGAAGGTTTGCCGACCGACTAAATCGTCATCTAGTCGGTCGATTCCCATTCTTGTACCGGCTAACGTGCACAAAAAGTTCCGAAATGGAGCGCGAAGCTCCGGGATCGATTCATAAGACTCCTAGGCTTGATCTAACAATAAGATATGACCGATATGAAGCCCATCACGAATGACTTACTCCAAAATCGACGATTCCAAGGAAGAAGCTAGAAAATCACGACGAAAAGATCGAAAATGAAAGCTACAGAGACGAAAACCGCACATGAGAGAAAATCCACCAAAACATATAATATAATATAATAAATCCAGATACATGAAAACCAGTCGTTACAACTCATCACTCCTCCCACTCCACCACCAATAACTCCCACTTCCCCTCATCATTCCAACACCAAAAATTTCCCAAAATTAGCCAAAAATCCAACTTTTGGAGGCCAAACTAGGAGCTTGAAGGAAGGAGATTTTGGAGGAGGGCCCAAGTTCTACAAGGATTAACACTACTAGAAAACGGACCTAAAAGGACGGATTAAATTTCCGTCCTGTAGCCGTCCTTTAATTTTTTTATAGAATATGATGGAAATAGGACGGAACTAAGACATCATTTTTAAAAAGGACGGATATAGGATGGAATGCTCATTATTTTCCTTTTTCTTTTTTAAAATGAAAACCAACAATTTTGGGATACAGTAAAGGACGGATATAGGACGGTTAAAGAACGTACTAATATTTTTTTAAATTATTAATTATTTAAAAGATTTTAAAAAAAATTATTCTAGTTTGAAGGACGGTCATAGGATGGACCATTATTAATTCTTATTTCTTATTTATATAAAATAAAAAATAATTTTTATTATACACCTAAAAGGACGGAAAGCGGATGAATATAGGACGGATTTCTTAACCAAAAAAGATTAAGTGGTCCGTCCTAAATCCGTCCCTTATTTAAATTATAAATGGATGGTTCCTTTAGAAGAGGACGAATAAAGGATGGATTTATCCTATTAAAACACAACAAAAAAACTAACGGGTCACGAAATCTCCCCGCCCACCTCAAAATAATTTACCGCGAAAAATTCATAGGTCACTAAACCCCCAAATATTTTGCCGCCGTCTTCCCTCTCATCCCTCGCTACTTCCTTGGCGATCCGAACAGCCTATTGGGTGAAAGCGCCCACCGGCCTCCTCGTCTCCCTCGTTGGCGTCGCGAACCCCTTCACCGAACTTGTCCAGCATCAGCTCCTCATCCCCGACCACTGTAGGCATCCTGCCCTTCACATTCATAGTCCCACACATCACAAACCCCTCCCGAAAAACGACTTCTTCCTCCTCACTTGCCTATTCATCCTCGCGCTCAAGAATTTTTCCAAAAATTTCAGCCCCCCTCTCTCGCGCCTCTTCCCAAGTAACCGACAGCCCCAACAACGATCTGTTTGCAGATCAGGTAAACCCCACCCATAGATTCGCTTGCTGTTTGATTGAGATTTGATCGGACTGGGGTTTGATGAAATCTGATGCATATCTAATTGATGTCAGGGTTATGGTTAGGTATAGAAAAATTGGGGTTTTTCTTTGTGGTAATCATCTCGCATTTTGATTGATGAGTGCATCTTTTGGTTGTCGTTAAATTTGTAGAAGAGTAGTTCAGAAAAAAATTAATTGTATACTGAGCGATGAACTTGGATTCTTTGATAGAACAACTGATGTCTTATATTGGCGTTTCATTTTTTTTTTGCCGGATCTGCTACTCTCTGTGCTTTGCTATGTAAATCCTAATAATAGTTTTTTTGACAGGGTAATAAAAGCAAAGCATGAAATCCATGATTACTGTGTTATAATAGAATTAAACAATAGTTTGGTTGGTGTCTCATGTACACAGCCACATTACCATATTTTTTAATGATGATTAGGCTAAACCTGTTGGTGTACTGCGATGCGATGGGGCATTTTATCTCAAAAAAATAATAGGAAGTAAGTGAATCATTTAATTAAAACAAAACATTGGTGTACACACAAATATAATTAACTAAGATATCAAAGTTATAATTATAAAAGGGTCATTAAATGAATTTAGATTTGCTCGAGTAGCAGGACATGGCCTTATCTTACATGAGGTAATAGGTTCGGAAGCTTTCAATCAGGAGCCAAATATTGAAGAACATGCCAATTTCAGGAAAGATTGTTTACAGATTATCAAACGAAAAATCAAAAAACAACAACACTAAAGAAGTCAATATCACAAGGGAGAGTGACTGTTGCAATAGTCAAAGTAAACGGTGGAAGACTTGATATGACTGTTGCAATAGTCAAAGTAAAGAATCCAATCTGTCTTGGGTAAGTTTGTTGCTCTTTGTTTCTTATAAATTTATTTTATTTGTTTTATAAATACTAACAATCAATTCTTGTTTGGTTTTTGTTTAGGAAAACTTGATATGACTAAAAGAGGTATGATTACAATTTTTTTCAGATTCTTTGTTTATATTTTCCTATTGATTTGTCTTTTTGCTTATATTTTGATGAATGAGCGTAATTTTATTTGTGTTTGGGGAATTTTTGTTTCTTGTAATTTTGTTGATTTCGTTTTTGTTTGGCATATGTGTTAAATTTTGATTTTGATGAATTGAATCTTATTTGTGTTTGTGTTTGGGGATGAATTTTTGATTTTTAGGTATGAATTTTGATGAATTTTTTATGTTTGGGTATGAATATTGATGAATTTTCGATGTTTGGGTATGAATATTGATGAATTTTCGATGTTTGGGGATGAACACCGCCGAACAACGGCGGCGACGACACCTAACCCTAACCCTAACCGCAGCCGGCTATTGCCGGCTGCGGATTTTTTTAATTAGTTTATTACAGTATCGGACGGATTCAGGACGGATTATTAACAACCAAACAACTCATATCGGACGGATATAGGACGCACGAACACAATTTCATATTCACGTATAGGACGGGTATATGACGGACCGTTACAAACTTTTAATATGATATAAGACAGATATAGGACGGATGGTTGAAAGTTTTTAGAAATCTATAGGACTGTTTTAGGACGGATGTTTGAAATTTTTTTGAGCGATATAGGACGGATAATGGACGGAGAATAGAAAACTTTTAGGAAGATATAGGACGGCTTTAGGACGGAGGATTGAAAACTTTTTGTAATCTGTAGGAAGATATAGGACAGCTTCAGGACGGCTATAGGACAGAAATCTTAATTAATTTGTCGCTTTTAAAGGACGTATATAGGACGGAATAGTTAATTAATTATGACTAATTACTTAGTTACTTAATAGTAATTAATTAAGATATAGGACGGAATTAGGACGGAAATTATCCGAAGTAAGTCGTTTTTACGACGGTTTTATCTGTCCTATATCCGTCCTTCAGGTAAAACTATAGGACGGAAATAGGACGGCCTGTAATATAGGACGCCGCTGAATGGACAGAAATATTCCGTCCTATATCCGTCCTTTGCGACCTAAAAGGACGGAATTTGGGCAAAAAGGACAGATATTTGACGTCCTTTTTGCTCTGTTTTCCTGTAGTGTAAAAAGGGCCCAAGCAATTTAGAGAACACTTGCAAGGTAGGATTTCTAACCACCTAAGTAGAGTCTAGTTTTAGGATTAGTTTTCTCATTAAGTTAGTAAGTGTAACTATGTTGAGTTTCATGTTAAAAACCATGTTGAGTTAGTAAGTTAAATGTTAGTAAATTCAATTTTGTGTTAGGATTCATATGTTAGCAAGAATCAATTTTTGTACTCATATGTTGCATGTGGTTTCTTTGTAGTTTCAAATTAATATGCCTATTCTCATTTTGGTTTGATATTCAAGATTTATAATGTTAAATCATGTTGTAAAATGGAGAGAATGAGAAATATGTTAACTTGCTAAAAATGGTGCTAGATTGTAGTTTGTGATGTTTAGAGAATTTGATTTCTATGTTAGTTTCATTTTAATAGGAAGTTGCAAGTTATATGGTCATGTTGTGGGACTTATGTTAAGTAGAAAAAAATACGCTATTTGTAAAGTTGGAAATATGTTATTGATTTGTAGATGTTGTAACCTTATTGACATGCTAGTGTAGTTATGTTAATTGTGGCATTCAAACATGTTAGGACTAGATTTAGAAAGAAAATTAGTTGCTGGAATTTTTTGTGTAGCAGGACAGTAACTTATAAAAATCATATAAAATAGTAGAAAAATCAAAAAAATATAAATAAGGACACTATGAAAAACTACAGAAAATTTCCTACAACTTCGAAGAGAGGCCGAGATTCAATTCTGACTGCAGATAGGGTAACAGATCCATTCTTTCTGGACTGACTCTGTCACGCCCCGCTTCCCAAAAATGTGGAGACGAGACGTGAGAAGGTCCGCACAGACGTGGAGCTGTGAAGCCACACGCCTTATAAGCGTCATGAAATCGTTATATCTGCAGGTCCTTGCAACGCGTTACGAAACAAAGATAATAATAAAGGAAAAGAGACAAAAGACAATCTCGGAATATCCATCACATTAAATTCCAACATCACAGAAAAAGCCACCAGGCTTAAAGAGAAAAGAATCTAAGGGCCCAAACATGGCCAACAAAAGTACAAAGTACAAACAAAGGTTCCACGCACCGACAACTAACAGGAATCTTAAAACAAAAGGAAACTGTAAGATCCTAAGAAAGATCACCAGTATTCTCAAGCTCCTCTTCAACCAACAGAATCGGGCACGAACTCCTCGAACTCGTCGCCCTCAACAACAATCTCAGGCTCGGCAACTAACATGCGACACCCAAAGAGAAAGGGGCACATGTCAGCAAGTCTAAAAAGACTTGTGCAAGGAAACTGAAAGTAAGGCAAACTAACAACCTAACAGTTATAGTATGCATGATATGGCAGTTATGGTATGAGTGCACTAGTAAGACATTGGGAAACAATAAGTGCAAGAGAACAATTTATCAAGGCATGACAGGAGTAGCCAAGCTACTAACAATCTCAATCTTTTCACTAGTCACGTTTCAAGTTGTTTGTAGATGTTTACGCCTTACAGCTGAACGGTTTAACATTAACACTGATTGGCCGCTTAACACTACCCCAGAACCCAGAGTTTACGCCTTACCACTGCAGTTGCTGATCGGTCAGACTCCCAGTTGATTGGCCGCTTAACTCTTACCCCATCCCACATGTAAACGAGCCAGGGTCCCTGTACACGAGCTCAGTAAATGAGCCAAGGTTGCCCCGCACAGGAGCTCGCATTCTAGTTCACGATTCATAAGTATTTGGCGTAGGGTGCACCTAGCCGGAAACAAGTAGATCGGGCATTGGCTATCAACCAACACATGGCCCGCTTCTGGAACACGAGCCAGGAAACACAAGTATTGTAGCGTGTGCTACGAATGCGACATTCAACATGGATGGCATGGCTTGTAGTAAGGCGTACAAATAAGGAATTAAACATGGCAGTTTAATATGCATGAACAACAAGTTAAAAGGGTTGGATCTAGCTTCGTTGTCAAGCTAGATCAATTGAGGTGACGGATCTAGTTTCATTGTCAAACTAGATCAATTGGCGTCTAGGCGGTTATCATTTCACTGTCTAGTCTCTTTTACGCTACAACAAGCAAATGGCCTAAAACATGGCCTAAACCCTAAGTGGCAAGTTTCACTTGCCTCACGCCAAGGAAGATGATCAACGAGGCACGCCACAAAAGTTATCTACGGAGAGGAAATCGCTTCCACGGAGAAACAATCATCAAACAACATCCAACCTAGTTTATTATTAGGGTTGCAATAAAATCACAAGGAGAGTTATGAGAAAACCAAGGGATCGAACCCTACCGTATAGAAGCGGAAGATCGATGCCGAGCAAGCACGGCAACGGAAGAACGATCCGGGGAAACCTAGGGTTCAGATCTGGAATGGGGAGAAAATCTGGAGAAATGGGGTTTTGGAGATTTTTGGGGGTTTTTCGGCGACCTAGAGGTGGTGGCCGGCCAAAATGGAGAGGGGGGAAGGGCTCTTGATGAAGGAGGAAGGCTAGGGGAAGATGGAGAAGGATTTGGGGAGAAGGAGGCTCAGGAGAAATGAACGAAGAAAAGAAAACGTTTGGGGGGTTTAAATAGGAAGAGCTGGCGGCTGCCCAGAAATTAGGGTTTCGACACTGATTAGTCGGTCAAAGAAGAGTTACTGACCGACTAGTTTAGCAACTAGTCGGTCGGTCGACCAACTGTGACCGACTAGAATCAAACAGCGAAAGAAGGGGAAAATCTGGGAAGTGAATTAGTCGGTCTGTGAAGGCCCGTCGACCGACTAGTTTGGAATCTAGTCGGTTGGTGAGTGTTCATGAACCGACTAACGAGGAACAGTAGCTTAGGTAAAAGTAATCAAAGGAACTAGTCGGTCTGAGAGCAAGTTCTGACCGACTAGTTTCACATCTAGTCGGTCGGTGGTTGTTCTTAGACCGACTAAGAGTAAACAGTAACTCCTGTACAGTAGATTTAAAGAACTAGTCGATTGGAGAAGAGTTCCTGACTGACTAGATTGAATTCTAGTCGGTTGGTCCGCCTTCTCGAACCAACTAAGATGCACTAAAAGTGCCGATTCGAATCGCGGAGCTTCGGGAAGATTCCTATGGCTTCTAAGATCACTCTAACTCTAAGATATGAGCGATTTAAAGCTCGTCACGAATGACTTACTCCGAAATCGACGATCGAATGAAGAAGCTAGAAAATCACGACGAAACGATCGAAAGTGAAAGCTACGACGACGAAAACCACACATCCAAGGAGAAAATCCACCAAGCATATATTTTAATATAGATAATCCAATTACACGAAAACCAGTCGTTACATCCTACCCACCTTAGAATAAAGTCCGTCCTCGGACTTTCTAACATATCTAGTCGCCCTATTAACTATCCCAAAATATTTCACGTCATACTTTAAACCAAAGATAGTCATTACATGTGCTTATATATATATACGCACTAGATAGTCAAACATTATTACTACTAACACGCTTCATTCACGCACGTTATGCTCTTATACCTATCACAGTCATTCGTACTCATACATGCATTTCAATCATTTATATACCTCCATTATATAGCTACTACTTACCTAGCACAAACAATAGTTCAGATTTTCACAAAAGATTTGTCTCACACTTAGCAAATACAACTATCGCTCTACGTGTAGATAGCTACCTATGCAACAAGCAACCATGGGTATATTACTCCCTAATATTTCCTAGTATACATCCAATACCAAACACATCGACACATGTAGTCGCACCACGCCATTATTCAAACAAGTCTTACTATATCTAATACACATTCACCATTACTATAATTTCACAAATATAGTCATTCAAAGTGCATGTAAATTTTTCACCATATCTTCACATCACATACGACCCTATAACTATACTCACGACACGCCAAACATATCATAGTCACCAAAACTTATAACTAGGCGCATACTTACCCGTGCATGGTGCACACCCATACACGCTAACATTTCATCCATGTATACTAATCATACAATTACAAACCCAGTACATTGACACGCTTAGTTTAGCTAGCACACATACGTTCACACGGACAAGTCCTTAGTAAATATCTATACCATAAGACCAACACCTATAGCTATATACTGGTTAGTGACCCACAACCATGTGCGTAACACAACCGGAAACAAACAATCCAAACATTATACATACATCATCCATCACTATACACCAACCACATACAAATACACCAACGTACATAGAGTATACCCACTCAAGCTTGAGTGAGACTCAAAATCATAGCAGAATAATTCCATATACATAACATAGCATCCATACATATGCCAATACTATCTAATGCATACACGTCTACCAACATAACCACATACATATCTAAATGTCAACACCCTTAATATCTAATCAGGTAATATCGCATATTTCAATCACTTCATATACCATGATATTATTACAAACATTAGCACACCTATAATTACAATATTCCCCCTAATAAATACAGTCATCGTATAGTCACATACATGTATCATATATTCATACCATATCCATCCATCTATAATTGGCACACCAATACACTTACTTCATCCATTAGTTAAGATATGCAATAGCCGGGTATACCTCATGGCATACACGCACACAACATCCATAAAAGCAAGCAATACCAATCAAAATTATATTTCTACTACCACAGGTATATCATCTATATACTCGCGTAGCAAAAGCATAACTACTTACGTCTAAGCGCAATACGTAACTACGTACGAGCACACACTCACGCGTACAACACATAGGTCACATAATCGGCCTACCCACTTTAACTATACGTACACCTATTATTATCACACCCAACATACATATAGTTTCACCAATCATATTATTTCAACCATCATAAGTATCTCCAACTACGTACACTCTATTCAGACACTCCAATACAGAATCTTATATACATAGACGCCCCTAGAGTGGTATAGCTATCCTCGCACATATCCATAAATATTAACACACTTACAATTTCATAACATCATGAATAACTCTGAGTATGTATATATCACACAATAGGCAAACATTATCATGCTATAGGGGGTACACTCTTCAAGCCTACATACTCAACTTAGGTACATGCGCTACGACAACATCACCAAACGTCTAAGGACCCACTACTAAACTGGCGCGACGTAAATAACGGCAAACACTAGTGGGATAACTAAGCAGAAGGAAGGAAACCAAGATTAGATGGCGTAACGAAACAAGATCGTAAAAATGGGTTCAGGTAGGGCGAGGACAAGGAGGTAAATAGATCAAGTGGAACTGAGATATAATTGTGGATGTTTAGGCGGGGAAGAAAGACGTAAACATTACTCTCATAAGTTTTCGGAAATGGTACGTGAATAGCGAAAGTCAAAAACACTAAAAGTATAAAACGGTCATATTTTGAAAAGTTGGAGTTCTCCTCCGTATAAACGATATTTGAAGATCGATAAAATAAGTTGTTTGAAATAGGTTTGAGTTGAATACACATAATAAGAGGAAATGATTTATTGGCTTAACAGAAATCATTATGAAAGGAAGTAAAGCGTTCATACGAACATTAAAGACGTAGTTTTAGAAAATATTATATGGCAGTGATTTAACAATGTTGGCAAAAGTTTTGAAACGAAATTAAATTAACGAAAGAACTTTAAACTCGTGCTAAATACTTTCAAAGTCTTTAAGCCAGGAAAAAGCTTAAATAATCAATATTGAAACCACCTTTTAGTGTAACCAGGATTTGCCAAAAGAAATCGTTTTACACAAAGCTCTTAACATACGGGCTAATGAGCCTAGCACGGATATATGAAAATATTCGAAATTCAATTTAGTTTAGAAATTATTCTAAAAGCATGTATGGTGAACGGAAAACTTAGTAGTAGGTTTATCAAAATTCGTAATAAGCTTAAAAACCAAATTATGGAAGGTCCAGGTCAGAAAATGGTTACGAAAACGTAATTTTCCAAAAATTGTTATAGAGAAAATGTTGAACATATCTTTGGTTTGTTGAAAGCTAAAATCATGTGTGACTCGGAAGGTATATTAAGGGAGCGTGATGAATCATTTGAATGGCATAAATAAGAAAGGAAAAGCTTATAAATCGAATTGGGAAAAATAGAAATACGCTCAGAACTAAATTGATATATGAAAAGTAATGAGATATTTAAATAGGTATGAAAGTAAAGGCTGGAAAAACATTATAAACAGTAATCAAATCTCGTCAAAACTTTCGAAATTCAAAAAAAAAAATAAATAAATTTAAGTCAACGAAGGGTAGGAGGTATAAGTATACACATTTCAAAGTTCCGAACAAATGTATACTTAGGAAAAAGGAAGTCGAAAGGATACCTTCAGAAAAGTCAAGATTTGCAACGGAGAGGTTCCAAAATAATTTACGGCAGTAGCTTAACACAATACTTCGGCAGAAATGGAATCCGATCAACTATAGTGTGAAAATTTAGGCCCATGCTAAGTGCTTACAAGTTTTAAAACTGAAGAGAAATTCCAAATAAATAACATTTAAAATACTTTTTAGAGGGACCCGGATTTGCCAAACAACTGATTTATACAAGACCTTAAAGTACGAGTACAATGAACCTTGTACGGATATATGAAAATAATTGAAGTTCTATTTATCTTGGAAGAGATTTTAAAGTGTGTATGCTATGCGATTAAAATGGATCTCATAATTAGAAAAATGGTATGTCGAATTTTTCAAAATAGTAATAGAGTCTTTAAACCGAAATGCGAAATTATAGATTAGAAAATGGTTACGAGATAGCAATTATAATTACAACCATTAGACTCCGAAATCTACTAGGAATTGACTTAATCGAAAAGTGAGAAATTTAAGTATATACGTAGCGGGTTTAAAACAAAATTTAAACTTAGCGAAAACTTTAATAAGGGAAATCGAAAAATAACTTTAAAAGAAATTAAGCCTTGCGAATGGGGACATTCGAAGGATCAACGATTATCGAAACGTGGTGGTCATGGGAATCGAGGCAAGGGATTTGGTCGGATGATCAAAACATAAATACGCCTAGGTTATGACTTAGGAAAATCTACGGAAACTCCTACGATCAACCAACTAAAGATTATGGAACTAAGCGCTAAGACTCCCTAAGGGTTAGACAGCAATGAAATGAGTTCAGCTTGGTCCGAAATCGATGAACCCAAGCGAGAGACCAAAGAATTCTAGAAGTCTATCCTAGTCAAAGCTAGACAGGAACCACTAAGGTAACTCCTACGACGACCAAATCAACTCCTAGCGGTGAGTCTAACTAACAATCAGAGGCCTCTAACTAGCAAGCACGGACGTCTAACTAAGTCTTCCTACCACCTAGTGACATAGGAAAACTACTAGACTCAAGGCTATAGACTCGGATGTTGCAATTTATTTAATGGACATTCCATAGCTATTATCGTTGTTCCGATAATTTGCAATTGCAAGACGGACCTGCATGGGCCACTAACAAAACCTGTCACGCCCCGCTTCCCAAAAATGTGGAGGCGAGACGTGAGAAGGTCCGCACAGACGTGGAGCTGTGAAGCCACACGCCTGATAAGCGTCATGAAATCGTTATATCTGCAGGTCCTTGCAACGCGTTACGAAACAAATATAATAATAAAGGAAAAGAGACAAAAGACAATCTCGGAATATCCATCACATTAAATTCCAACATCACAGAAAAAGCCACCAGGCTTAAAGAGAAAAGAATCTAAGGGCCCAAACATGGCCAACAAAAGTACAAAGTACAAACAAAGGTGCCACGCACCGACAACTAACAGGAATCCTAAAACAAAAGAAAACTGTAAGATCCTAAGAAAGATCACCAGTATTCTCAAGCTCATCTTCAACCAACAGAATTGGGCACGAACTCCTCGAACTCGTCGCCCTCAACAACAATCTCAGGCTCGGCAACTAACATGCGACACCCAAAGAGAAAGGGGCACATGTCAGCAAGTCTAAAAAGACTTGTGCAAGGAAACTAAAAGTAAGGCAAACTAACAACCTAACAGTTATAGTATGCATGACATGGCAGTTATGGTATGAGTGCACTAGTAAGACATTGGGAAACAATAAGTGCAAGAGAACAATTTATCAAGGGATGACAGGAGTAGCCAAGCTACTAACAATCTCAATCTTTTCACTAGTCACGTTTCAAGTTGTTTGTAGATGTTTACACCTTACAGCTGAATGGTTTGACATTCACACTGATTGGCCGCTTAACACTACCCCAGAACCCAAGCTTACGCCTTACCACTGCAGTTGCTGATCGGGCAGACTCCTAGTTGATTGGCCGCTTAACTCTTACCCCATCCCACACGTAAACGAGCCAGGGTCCCTGTACACGAGCTCAGTAAATGAGCCAAGGTTGCCCCGCACAGGAGCTCGCATTCTAGTTCACGATTCATAAGTATTTGGCGTAGGGTGCACCTAGCCGGAAACAAGTAGATCGGGCATTGGCTATCAACCAACACATGGCCCGCTTCTGGAACACGAGCCAGGAAACACAAGTATTGTAGCGTGTGCTACGAATGCGACATTCAACATGGATGGCATGGCTTGTAGTAAGGCGTACAAATAAGGAATTAAACATGGCAGTTTAATATGCATGAACAACAAGTTAAAAGGGTTGGATCTAGCTTCGTTGTCAAGCTAGATCAATTGAGGTGACGGATCTAGTTTTGTTGTCAAACTATATCAATTGGCGTCTAGGCGGTTATCATTTCACCGTCTAGTCTCTTTTACGCTACAACAAGCAAATGGCCTAAAACATGGCCTAAACCCTAAGTGGCAAGTTTCACTTGCCTCACGCCAAGGAAGATGATCAACGAGGCACGCCACAAAAGTTATCTACGGAGAGGAAATCGCTGCCACAGAGAAACAATCATCAAACAACATCCAACCTAGTTTATTATTAGGGTTTCAATAAAATCACAAGGAGAGTTATGAGAAAACCAAGGGATCGAACCCTACCGTATAGAAGCGGAAGATCGATGCCGAGCAAGCACGGCAACGGAAGAACGATCCGGGGAAACCTAGGGTTCAGATCTGGAATGGGGAGAAAATCTGGAGAAATGGGGTTTTGGAGATTTTTGGGGGTTTTCCGGCGACCTAGAGGTGGTGGCCGGCCAAAATGGAGAGGGGGGAAGGGCTCTTGATGAAGGAGGAAGGCTAGGGGAAGATGGAGAAGGATTTGGGGAAGAAGGAGGCTTAGGAGAAATGAAAGAAGAAAAGAAAACGTTTGGGGGTTTTAAATAGTAAGAGCTGGCGGCTGCCCAGAAATTAGGGTTTCGACACTGATTAGTCGGTCAAAGAAGAGTTACTGATCGACTAGTTTAGCAACTAGTTGGTCAGTCGACCAACTGTGACCGACTAGAATCAAACAGCGAAAGAAGGGGAAAATCTGGGAAGTGAATTAGTCGGTCTGTGAAGGCCCGTCGACCGACTAGTTTGGAATCTAGTCGGTCGGTGAGTGTTCATGAACCAACTAACGAGGAACAGTAGCTTAGGTAAAAGTAATCAAAGGAACTAGTCGGTCTGAGAGCAAGTTCTGACCGACTAGTTTCACATCTAGTCGGTCGGTGGTTGTTCTTAGACCGACTAAGAGTAAACAGTAACTCCTGTACAGTAGATTTAAAGAACTAGTCGGTAGGAGAAGAGTTCCTGACCGACTAGATTGAATTCTAGTCGGTTGGTCCGCCTTCTCGAACCAACTAAGATGCACTAAAAGTGCAGATTCGAATCACGGAGCTTCGGGAAGATTCCTATGGCTTCTAAGATCACTCTAACTCTAAGATATGAGCGATTTGAAGCTCGTCACAAATGACTTACTCCGAAATCGACGATCGAAGGAAGAAGCTAGAAAATCACGACGAAACGATCGAAAGTGAAAGCTACGGCGACGAAAACCACACATCCAAGGAGAAAATCCACCAAGCATATATTTTAATATAGATAATCCAATTACACGAAAACCAGTCGTTACAGACTCTTTTGGCAGATTTGTGTTGTAATTTTAAGTAGGATTTTCATAGTTGTACTCTTGCTTTAAATTAATGTTGAACATGTGAATTATGCTTCATTATCATGCTCTTAACATATGCTTTAATGATGATGTTTAATGTATTATGTTACATTGATGATGAGAATGCAAGTATGTTGAGACATAAGTGGTAGTTGAGACCACTAATAGATACCTTGTTAATGAAGTGATGATCATCATAAGAAAAATTTGTGAGTGAGGATGAGAGTATGACATCGGGAGTTCTCGGTCCATTCTTGAAATGGGTGAGACTCCAGATGTGGGTTTGGGGAAAAACGGGTAAACTTTAGGTGTTAAGGAGCGGACTGTAGTATGATTTCTCACTCGCCACGTCACTCCCGGAAGGGGGAGTTGACTAGAGTTAGAGAGGCCGCTGGTGCGCTCGTGACGCACCAGGTCGGTAAATGATGGTTTTCTCCGTTTTTCAGACAGAAAAACCGAGATGAGTCTCGCTCCGGTACCTTGTCCAGTCGGGTACAGAGTTACGAGAGGCCCCTCCAGTGCTCGTGTCGCTGGAGTGATACCACTTTTCTCCCACCCTGGGTGAAGTCTGCTTCCTTAACAGTCTACAGTTTGCCCGTGTTCCACAACAAAACAAACATTAAATTTACTTAATTTAATCATTTGTTATTTCAGTTCTGTTCACTGTTGTTTACTTTTAGCACTCATGCTCTGATTTTAATTTCTGCATAAACTTGTGACGATGTGACACTTGTAGTTAGTTAGTTAGTTAGGAAGACCAGTTCTAAAACTGGGTTCTACTAGGGTGTTAGGAGTTCCTACTGGATCAGGCGTTGACATGCCCCATCCCGTGGTTTTCAGATGTGAGTCCTGAGCAATCTTTGGGTGTCCCGGAGCCAGAGACCGGTGCTAGTGCTGCTGAGGTAGAGCCTTCGGGTGACTTTGTACAGTTAGATTTCCCGGGGTTAGACTAGTGGATGCGTTGTACCGGGTGTACTTTTGTACTTTTGGGCTAGGGGTTTCTACTTTTTGTGTACCCATTTTTGTACCCCTTTTTATACGGCTGATGTATGTACGTATGTATATGAACTTATGTGATGTAATGTAACTTCTGTGTTGATGTAATTTCCTTTCAGTACTGCATTTTATTTTCTGTTGGAGCACTTCTATTTTTCTCTGTGTACTATTCCAGTGTTTTTGCAGCAGCCTGCTCTCTATTTAATATTAAACCACAAAAAATGCCTTGTAGTATTTAGATAAGAGGGATCAAAGCCTGAGTCTGAGTACTACGACACCCTCGTCAGCTACGCTCCCCGTACTTGGGTGAGCGGGGCGTGACACACTCGGTCGAGTCGGGTGGCTCTCCAACAATTTTCTGGGCCGAGTTGAGCTTCTGCGTCAATTTTTATGGGTCCGAAACCACTTATATTTAAGCACTTTAATTTCCTAGGTTATAGAGGAGTTGATTAGTTTTAATTTTAGAGAGTTTTTGAGTTCTCTTAGCCATCACTATTCCTTTGGATGACAACGATTGGATCTTTGGATTGTTATTGCTTTGTAACCTCATTTATCTTAAATTTCTGAAGAAGACTCTTGCTCCCATTGGTTTGGTATTATTTTCTTATCTCTCTTATTGTTTTGATGTTTATCGTTGCGATGATGTTGAATCTTATTATTTTCTTGTTTTGATTGTTATTTCTATGAATCGTGAGTAGTTCTATCTAGGGATAATGGATGTGCCCTAGGATTTTAGGATTTAGATATAAAATTGTGATTTTTAGGTCGATTTGGTGAATAAGAGATGTGATGTGATTGATCTATTCAAGTTTATAGAACTTTTATCTAGGGTTTGTGACCACGATAGTGGCACTCGACCTAGAAATTATTCTATATGCTTGATTAGGGTCGTTAATGAATTCACTTAGGGTTCATGAACCACGATAGTGGCACGTGCTTTGAGGGTCTCCACTAATGCCCTATATTACTAATTGGTTATTTACGATAGTAGCATCAATCAGAGCCATCATATCACATATCGAAACTCAAACCCACGATAGTGGCGTGATGTAGATTGAGAATAATTGTCGATCTAATGAATGTGTCACGTGCGGGGCCATCCACGATGGTTGGGCTAAGCACATGATACGTTAGATGAGCAGTGCAACAATAGTTGGCTACGAATTTTACATTCAAGATGTGACAATCTCGCCCTATAAAACCAATCCAACCTAGAAATTATAACCTAGCATCGATGTCCGATGATCCTAGCGGTGACTCCTAACACCCTAGTTTTCATTATATTGATATTATTTGTGAGAGGATTACCGTGACAAACTTTTTGGATACCCACATAGCCGACAAAGTCATATAACTTTGAACAAAAACCCAAAACCTTAACCAATCGCCTCCCCGTGGGATCGACAATCTTTCTATATTACAAAACCTCGACACCGTGCACTTGCAGACATGAACACCTGATACCTTTGGGCCAGACGTGTAGGAGTGGACTAGGCATCTGAAAAGTCTTCTTCAGACGTCTGCCAAGTGTCCGTTAGACTGCATTAATGACCTAGTCAGAACAGTACAACAAGTGTCTGGTTTGTCTACTTCAGGTGCTTGGTGACTAGAATTTCTGACCGCTAATAGCCATTTTCAGCATTTAATGCTTGTGATTTTTCTATGTTTTTGGACGAATTTTGGTGGCTTATTTATATGGCTTTAATGTCTTGACTTGAGAACTCTTAGACATACCATTGAATACACTCCAAAGTTATTACAAGTCATTCATTCTTCTTTAGAGCATTAAATAGCATTCAAAACCATTCAAGCTCAAGCTCTAATTGTCAACTTGTCTCCAAAGCTTTCAAGATCAAGCTTCTAGTATTCATTGCATTTTGCACTAAGGTTGCATACAAGTTTTATAATTTGGCGTAATTTCATTATTATCGTTATAAAACATTATTCACCACCCATCTAGTGTTTCTTTCTATTGTTTCAGATCCTACAATCTACTCCTTTAAGAGAGTTTCTAAGAATTTCCCATGCTTGCTTGGAAGTGATTGCATTTGCAACTTTCTCGAACATAGTCTCATCTAGACATTGATAGATGAGAGTAAGAACTTGTCGATCGTTCTGTCTACTCTTGAGTCGAGAATCCCTTTGGGATTGATTTTAAGAGGCCTCATTTTGAGGTTCTTCATAACCTTTTCAGCAACCTCCCAAGCATCTTGCAACGGATGCACCAAGTAGAGTAGTTTTCTTTTGTGAGGCAGGAAAATTGGAAAGGAATCATGCCATTGGCACTCTTTGATATTGGATGGCTCTGATACCACTTTGTTAGGTTTGAAGGTTAAGGTGATTTTGGTAGTAGGAGGTTTTGGAGATGGAAGAGGAAAAATAGAAAGTATGTGGAGAACTATTTGGAAAGAGTGATTTCTTATTGAGATTTGCCTTTGGCTTTTTGCTTGGTGTACAATGGCATGAGAGCTCCTCTATTTATGGAGCTAGAGGATAGCTTCTACAACATTCTTTCATTTAATACAACATCCACATAATACTAGTAGTTTCCAATTGACTCTTACTAGAATAACTTAAAATACGACTCTTTCTAGAATTTACTTGGACTGTGGCACTTACTAGAAACTTCTACGTATGGACTCTAATACAAATATGACTCTACTAAATGGGCTCTAAATTCTAATACAAGTAGCCCAATAAGCTTGGGCCTAAATAAAGCTTATTATCTAACAAGACGTCAGGGTTGGCTCGCCATTGTTGAATAATTAACAACCAGCACTCTCTTATGGATTATGAGACCAATAGATAGACTACATGAAACAAAAGCCATCTCATGCAGAACAAGCGCTCCAGCTCATTAGAAAGCGAAATCAAAACATTGGTCCTAAAGAGAACGACATCACGATTCATCCTTTCAAGATCTTGGGTAGAGATTACACAACTGCACGGACATCATCAAATGGACATGGACGTATCGCATGGGTGCCATCGACACCGAGATGGACAGCCGAACATGGATTGTTCAGCGATGTCTCTCAAGTCGACCTGCAGGTCAAGGCCTCCAGATAGGAACAGCCTGCTGCTGCACTGGACGCGATAATGGCTGACCATCAGTAACATGCTTTGTTATGTATCAATGTCTCGATTGATCAATCTGCTTGCTTCCTTTACTGTCCTACGGGCTCGTACGCGCTGACCACACAAAGTTGTCAGTACGTTGACAATATGAATGAGTTGTTATTCTGTATGGTGTGTTGTCCATCCGCGAATGCAACGTCTGTGTGTTTAGCGTGGGCCGGGGAGGTGAGCAGCTTGCACGATCGGGACCATATCTAGTAATTGAATTACACTTATGATTTACACATTAAGATCGATGTGGTATCCACCGGCACGAGGCCCATTCAATGTCCGCCACGCATTCTACATGATTTGCATGAGAGATATCAGGGTTGGTTCGCCATTGTTGAATAACAAACAGCTGACCTCTCTTATGGCGTATGGGTCCAATAGACAGACTACAAAGAAAGAAAAGCCAACTCATGCACGTCAAGGTCTCCAGCTCATTAGACAGCGATGCCAATACAATGGTCCTAAAGAGAATGACGGCACAACTCCATCGATCCATTCAAGATCTAGGTCCTTCCTTGTCTGTTGAAAACACATCAGAGATTACACAACTGCATGCGCATCATCAATATGTACCTGGACCAAATACGTACATATGCTCAAAAGAGAATAAGTTCACCGAATGTCCCAACAAGAGCTGTTACATGGTATCGCATAAAAAACTATCAATATATAGTAGCTCTCAAGTGATGATATACAACCTGATTCATTGATTTCTGGCCTCATTCGGATTGTAACATATGCTAATATATATGAACTCAAAACCATGTTCAAAGTTTCTTTGTACAGTTGCCGGTGATAACAGGGTCTCGTTCTTTCAGATGTATCAAAAGAAAAAAAAAGGTAAAAAGAAGATAACAATGTCTCAAAACTATATATTTTCTTTGTACGCTTGGCTTCAACTGGTCGGTTGGTGATGGTGAAACGATCAGAGCCTGCATTTCTTCGGCATCTCGATAACCCAAGCGTGGTAGATGAAGTCTTATTTTCAAGGGGTTGAGACCAATCCCCTCGCATCAGACCCTCTCATTATCCTCAGCCGCTTGCAGGAGGAAGCAAACATTCTCCATGGAACATCACCCACCAGCATCCAGTCCCCATCTTTATCCTCGTAAGTGATCGCATAATGATCGCTTAAAGAGAAGCACTTGAATAAATTCTCGAGGGCCTCTCTCAGTTCCTTGTACCCCTTGTACATCTTAACATCTATCTTTCTCAAGTAGGGAGCCCCATCCATGCTGACCTTCAACAAGGTTCCCCCGGCCTCGGCCTCCGTCTTCCCTGCCCGAACGGTGTTCTTCCTACATGATCGTACCGGCGGCCATCCCACGGCTTGCGCGGGCGACTTGGTCCTAGGCCGTCCGTCGTCGTTGCCCTCCTCCTCCGGTGCTCGCTTGACGCCCCGTGCCGGATTCTTGGGCTCGACGTCTGTCCCCGGCAAGCCAAGCCTCAGCTCTGTTGCCTTGATGCCTTCGTAGCAAAATGTTGCTTGTGTTCGGTGACTGATGAGAGGCTATACTAGGGTTTTTTGTGGTCTTAATTTATAGGTAGAAAAGAATTAATACAGCTCCGGGTTCTTTATCTCAAGGTGGGCATTGACAACTAGGGTGGTCGGTTGGATGGGGGGCACCCCATGAGACATGTACGCCGGCTCATAACCAGCCGACCGCCGGGTCGTCGGGTCGAGGAGAGACTCGATGGGTGCCGGTCCGGTTCGCTTGGGTAGGCGAGGGAGCAGCCCATGTGGGCTTTATTAATGTTTAATTATACTGGTCTATTATAAGCTTCAAGGCTTTATTTTATTGTATTCCTCATATTAGCTTAGAAAATTATTGTAATCGTTGCTACAATCTATGCAAGTTGCAGTGAATAATTACGGATTAATGATTATAAGTTTGTTTAATAACCAGATTATGATCAAGCATTCTAACCTGCGATTCTTAATTAATCCCAACGTTTTATATTGCCACTACTGAGCATGTAAAAACTGTATATCATTAGTTTTTGTGTCTGGCATGCTTCATGCTCAGGAAATATTCTATGCCTCGTCAAAGCTCCACTAGCTAGCCTGTAGGATCCAACACTTTACACGCAATTGGTTGGTCACCATTAAATATATCTCTGTATCAACTCAAGTCTGAGATTGTGTAGATTTGGGATACAACAGGAGGCTTGAAGATTTCATCAATCTGTATGGGTCACAGCTGAATCAAAGAGGGTGATTATATGTCTCCTGCCTATAAGCTGCCCTCATGTTGCACAGTACTATCTTTGTAATTAACGTCACTGACTGTCCAAATATCTGGGAATACTAGCAGCTTGCATGATTGCTTCTGCATGACCAAGCCGACATGTTCATATAACGATCATCCTTACGATTATTTGAGGTATTTTAACATGATTTCTTCTCACTTTGATCAAAATATTACACTTTAGTGAATAATAGAAATCAATTGTTAGGTTTGAAAAGCTAAGGTGATTTGGGTAGTAGGAGATTTTGTAGATGGAAGATGGAAATAGAGAGTATATATGTAGAGAACTGTTTGGAAAGAGGAATTTCTTATTGAGATTTGCCTTTGGCCTTTTGCTTGGTGTACAATGTCATGAGAGCTCCTCTATTTATAGAGCTAGAAGAGAGCTTCTACAATATTCTTTCATTTAATATAACATCCACATAATTTTAGTAGCTTCCAATTGACTCTTACTAGAATGACTTAGAATATGACTCTTTCTAGAATTTACTTGGGCTATGGCACTTACTAGAAACTTCTAGTAATGGACTCTAATACAAATATGCCTCTAATAAATGGACTCTAATACGAGTAGCCAAATAAGCTTGGGCCTAAAATCAAGTTTATTATCTAACATTTCCCCGCAAACTTGATTTAATGACGCCAAGAAAAATATCGCATCTTCATAAAGTCTTAATGCTTGAGCGACTTCGTGAAAATATCAGCAATTTGGTCTTGAGTTTTAACATACTTTATCTGGACTTCCTTCTTTGCAATCTTCTCCCGAATGAAATGATATCGAGTATCAATGTGCTTACTCCGATCATAAAAGACTGGATTGCCAGTGCAATCGCTGACTTGTTGTCCACATAAATATCTGTTGCTTCATTTTGAGTCATGTCGAGTTCTTTGAACAAGCTACAAAGCCAAACTGCATGGCAAACACATGATGTAACAGCGACGCATTCAACCTCATAAGTAGAGAGTGTGACGATTGGTTGCTTCTTTGAAGTCCAAGTGAAAGCAGTGTTTCCCAAATAGAACAAATATCCACATGTACGTTTTCGATCATCGATATCTCCAGCTCAATTGCTGTCACTAAATCCAACTAATTTGAACTTGTTGGAGGGAGAATAAAGTAGGCCATAATAGGTTGTGCCTCGGAGATAGCGTAAAATTCTCTTTGCCACCTTCAAGTGTGTTGTTGTCAGTGCCTCCATGAAGCGACTGATGACTCCCAATCCGAAGAGAATGTCTAGCATTGTGAACGTTAGATATATCAAGCTTCCCACAGGGCTCTTGAAATAGGTTGGATCCACCAGCTTTCCATCATCGATCTTGATATCTTCAACCCAAACTCAACTGGAGTGTTCACTGGCTTGTAATTCTCCATGTTACATTTCTTGAAAACTTCCTTCGTGTATCCTTCTTGAGAGATGAATATGCCCTCTTCTATTTGTTTCACCTCAATGCCAAGATAGTAGCTCATGAGGCCAATATCAAGCATATCAAATGCTTTCACCATAGCATTCTTGAACTCTTTGATCATTTCTGCATTATTTCCAATGAAAATAAGATCATCTACATATAGACATACCAGCAACAAACCTGTTAAGGCCAAAAATGGCGATACCAATATTAGGGCTGAAGTGGACTCTTCTACTGAGGTGGAGCCTCGTCAGCAGGTCAGGCGGGACCCTGGTTGGTAGAACCTAGGGCCGTTGATCGCCTGGGATGAGGTTGAAGGTCGTTCGACCCTCTGATTGGGTAGAGCCTCATACAATTATTACGGAGAGCTTCTATTCGAGTTTCACGTTGAGTAGATCTTTGACTATCTGCACCATAAATGAGCGTCAGTAGGTCGGATCTGGGTTCCGACCCAAATCCTCTCCGATGCTTAAGATAGAACGCGAGCTTAAGAGAGAGCTTGGAGCTATCGAGATTGACACACATAGGTTTGCCTCGAATCAGACGTCGCAAGCTATTTGGAGGAAGAAATATTAAGTGGGAGACAGAGTTATAAGTGTTAGGTTTCTCGTACCTTGGGAGTCTAACCCTTCTTTCGTTATTGTCCCTTCTATTTATAGTTGAGGATGTCTGCCGATTGTGCATAACGACTCCTCGTTGATTAGGGCGAGGTCTTCTCCGAGATTGCGAATAATGGCCGCCCATTTACTCGGTCCCCATTAACCAGCCCCTCAAAGTTAGCGGAGCTCCAACGGTCGCCTGTGTTGTTCTATCGAAGGATATTAAATCATCTATGCTAATGGGTTTCGGATAACTGGGCCGAGGCTCGAGTCTTCTGACTGAGCCTTATTGTTTTGTCCCCGCTTCGTGGGCCGTACGTAGGCGTCAACAATGTCCCCCCATCATTTGTGCTCAGGAGAAATTTGACTGAGGGCCAATGATGTGAAACCACATTAAATGTGCACGGCAGTCGAAGCCGGGTAATTTAACTTGTACCGCCGAAACTCCTCATCTTCTGATTCGATCTCCGCCGTAGTTTGAAACGTTCACACGTGCCGCTCATCCAGCTTCTATCCTTTGATCTGGCGTGAACCCTTTCTAAATAAATGAGAAGAATAAACAAGCAGGGATGCTTACTTGCCTTGCTCTTGGATTATTGAAAATATGCTTTTGCTCCGGCATCCTTCGAAGATCAATCATCTTTGTTAAGGTGGTTTCCTTCTTCTATTTATATTTATAATGAATATTTGGTCACCTGTAGTGATCAAAGAACCAACTTATGAGGAGCTAATGGCGCGTCTCTGGTCCTCTCAACACATCATGGTTCCTGGAAAAGGGAAGGGGATTCCGATGGAACCCTGCCTCCCTATTTTCCTAAAGGATTCGGCTTCAAAAGTTTCACAAGTGATACTGGACAAGGTGCTAGAGCTTTCTAACGATCTGATCTTCAAGATCTGGTCAGATTGTTTATTTCCTTCTTATAAGGTTAGGTTTCTGGAGTTCAATGAGAGAATTTGTTTTCCTCGGAGGAACGAAATTGGAGTGTACCTTAAATCCTTCTAATTTGGCCTTCGTTTCCCTCTCCATCCTTTCATAGTAGAAATTTTGAATTATTTGGAGCTTTCATTCTGTCGACTTGCACCCTAGGATATTTCTCCCATGGTTTGTTTTACCATGCTTTGTGAACTTTGTGAAGTCCGACCATCCATTCGTCTATTTAGATATTTCTTTAGAATAGTGGCCGATCCTTGCACGGTATGGTACCACATCGTGGCTCGATTGAACAGAATGCTTGTTTGGGATCTTGTTATCCCCGACCCTCGTTGGGAAAATAATTTTGCATTTATATATCTTCCAAGCTTAGGATCACTCCTCAGGGTTGGAACCCTCCCAACCCTGATGTTTTCGAGGAGTATGGGTTATTATCTAGCGTGACCGAAGCAGCCCAATGTTTGTTAAGTCGACCGCTGGTGGAGAGATCAACTTCCTTTTTGCTAGACAACCATCGGTTGAAGACCGCTTTGTGGAATCATGGTAATGCGCACTACTCCAGCACTTTAATTATAGCCACTTATGGAAATTATACTCTTCATTTGCAGATTGGTTGGAGGTGATCATAGAAGTGTAGACCCCGTTCTGGGCCAGATCTGGGTGGAGCAGCGCAAGAAGAAGACGAGCACCGAAGGATCAAGTGCCCAGTCTCCTCATCCCCTTACTCAGATCTCCTCCTTCGAGGGAGATGGTGCCGGGGGACCTCCAATTCGTCCTCCTGTGTCTCATCGAGGAAGATTTCAGGTCGGGCTGGGTCTCGTTCAGTCCCGCCCGTCGCTTCCGTTATCGTCTCCGTAACTCTTGTAGCAGAGGCTGACGATGTTGTTGCGATTCCAGGACCTGTCGAGCTCGTTATCAAGAAGAGGGGTCCTCCCTCCTGTGAGATGGATGATTCCGAAAAGTAAAGGAGAGTCGTGGAACCGACCCGTCGACTTTTGCCTATGGCAAAAGGTAGCGGCTCTTTGTCTCAAGCTCTGGTGGGTCAGACAGTGGTTCCCTATACTCCACATGGGACAGTCAAGCCTTTCGCGAGTCTTCCTTAGGACAAGTGGCCGTTGGGAAGTATCGACCCTTCAGCTCCTTTGGTTGGCCCCATCCACTCGGAGTTCGATCGAGCTCTGATATTGAATAAGCTCCCGACTGACTCCTTGAGGGAGGTTCGAGACGAACCTCATCAGCCCCAATTTATTGTTGAGACCGAGGAGTCGGCCCTCTTGGATTTCTGGACGACTGCTCGAATGGTGGAAAACTCCATTCTTCCCCAGGATCTCAAGTTCCTTCAGGGGTTGGACGTCAAGAGGATGGCAAACTTCCTCGTTGGTTGTAGCTATTAGGTTAGTTCCCTGCGATTTTCCCTGACTTAAGTCTTTGACCCAGCTAATCGATGCCTTTCACAGATGTCCATTTTTGGTGCGGGCTTTCGTCGCTGGACCGCCGACATAATCGACAGACAGCGCCAGGTGGAAGCCGCTGAGCAAAGAGCTTCTGAGCTTGAGGCTCAGTTGAAAAAGATGGAGGAGGAATTGGGGAATGTGCTCGCGGCCAAGGCTGAGGCCGAGTAGGCAGCTTCGGAGGCCAAGTCTAGCCTTGCATCCATGTCCTCTGTCAGGTAGACTGTTGAGGTCCAATGGGGGAGGGAGAGATCACAGCTCCAGGCCGACCTAGAAGCCTCGAATAAAAATAATCGAGCTTCGGGTGAAAGCCGCCGAATCAGGAAGAGCAGCGGAGGCTCATAAGGCAGAGCTTACAGCCAAGGTCACTGTGGCAATGAAAATGTTTTATAACATCTTCACGTCGGGAAATGGCCCTTCCTCTTAGAGTGTTTGCCTTTTTGTTACTGTTTTTATAAAACTGCATTAAAACATGTTACATGTAACTTTTCGACTAGTGAATGAAATTTTTTTTTTGAGTTTCTTTATATTTACTTATATTCAGGCACGTATATGGCCCCCCAATGACACCAAGTTTATTTCTCTAACCAATTGAACTTGGGTCGTTGGTTCATCAAGCATTCTTGCCTAACAAGGATGGTCCTAAGATTGTGAACCATATATGCTTATAGCCGACGACAAGGGTCGTTCGGTTGCAAGGGGCGAGGACCCTTAGGCTTACCATCGATGACGACCGAGAGTCGTTCAATGGCGAGGGATTGGCCCTTCGGCTAACAGCTAACGACAAGGGTCGTTCAGTGGTAAGGGTTTGGTCCCTCGGCTTACGGCTGACGATGAGAATCGTTCGGTTGCGAGGGCTGTGGCCCTTCAGCTTATGGCCGACGACGATCTAGTGTCATTCAATGGCAAGGGATTGGCCCCTTGGCTTACGAATGACAATGAAGGTCATTCAGTTGCGAGGGACGAGGTCCCTTCGGCTTACAGCCGGCAACAACCGAGAGTTGTTCATTGGAGAGGGATTGGCCCTTCAGCTTATAGCTGACGACGAGTGTCGTTTAGTGGTGAGGGATTGGTCCCCGGCTTACGGCTGATGATGAGGGTCGTTCGGTTACGAGGGGCGTGGCCCCTTCGGCTTATGGCCGACGACGAACGAGTGTCGTTCAGTGGCGAGGGATTGGCCCTTTGCCTTACGGCTGACGACGAGGGTCGTTCGGTTTCGAGGTGCGTGGTCCCTTCGGCTTATGGACGATGATGATCGAGCATCGTTCAGTGGCAAGAGATTCGTACCTCGGCTTACGACTAACGACGAGGGTCATTCGGTTGCGAGGGGTATGGCCCCTTCGGTGGCGGGTGGCGGACGACGATTGAGCATTGGTAGTGGCGAGGGATTGGCCCTTCGGCTTACGGTTAACGACGAGGGTCGTTCAGTTGTGAGGGGCATGGCCCCTTCGGCTTATGGCTGATGACAAGGGTCGTTCAGTTTGCGAGGGGCGTGGCCCCTTCAGCTTATGACCAACGATGATCGAGTGTCATTCACTGTGAGGGATTGGCCCCTCGGTGTACGGCCGACAACGAGGGTCGTTCAGCTACGAGAGGCGTGGCCCCTTTGACTTATAGCTGACGATGATCGAGTGTCGTTTAGTGGCGAGAGATAATTGGCCCCTCAGCTTACGGTTGACGACGAGGGTCTTTCGGTTTCGAGGGACGTGGCCCCTTCGACTTATGGCCAAAGACGATCGAGTGTCATTCAGTGGCGAGGGATTGGCCCCTCGGCTTACGACTAACGACGAGGGTCGTTTGGTCGTGAGGGACGTGGCCCCTTCGGCTTATGGCCGACGACGATCGAGTGTCGTTCAGTGGCGAGGGATTGGCCCCTCAGCTTATGGCTGATGAAGAGGGTTGTTTGGTCGCGAGGGGCGTGGCCCCTTTGGCTTATAGCTGACGACGATCAAGTGTCATTCAGTGGCAAGAGGCGTGGCCCCTCAGCTTACGGCTGACGATGAGGGTTGTTCAGTTGCGAGGGGCGAGGCCCCTTCAGCTTACTGCCGATGACGAGGGTTTGCTGCAAGAAGAAGATAGTCAACCTTGTATTTATTATGAACTTACACACAAGAAATACAAAGGTAAATCATGACAATCACATTTTGTCATGTCTTGCTAGTACAATCACTGATAGTAACTTCGCAAGTACTTGGCATTCCAAGGATGACGAAGGTCCCTATCTTCTAGTGTGGAGAGTCGATAAGTTGCTGGTCTGAGGACATCGATCACTTTGTAAGGACCCTTCCACTTTGCAGCCAGCTTTCCTTGCTTGACGATCTCAGGGGTGAAAATGGCATTCTACAACACAAGGTCGCCTAAGTGGAAGCCGTGTTCTTGAACTTTTGAGTTGAAATAGCAGGCCATGCGTCCCTTCTGCTCGATAAGGGTGGTCAGAGAACATTCGCAAACCTCATCAAGCAAGTGTGAATTGAGCTTGAGTCCTTCTGAGTTTCTCTCCTCGTCGAAGTAATGGAGATGTAGCGGTTGTTTGTTGACCTTAACTGGCATGACCGCTTCACACCCGTAGGCGAGCATGAAAGGAGTTTTCCCTGTCGAAACTTTGTGAGTCATCCTGTACGACCATAGGATGCCAGTGAGTTCCTCGGGCCATGTTCCCTTGGCGTCTCCTACTCTCTTCCTCAGGGGCTCGAGCATGCATTTGTTGGAAGCTTTTGCTAGACCATTGATTTGAGGGTAGGCCACCGAAGCAAAGTGCAGCTTGATCTTTAACTCGGAGCAGAAATCCCTGAACCCAGTTCCGTCAAGTTGTGTCACGTTATCTGTTATGATGGATTGAGGGAAGCCGAATCGACATACGATCGATTTCCATACGAAGCTTCTGACTTCCTTCCAAGTGATGTGGGCCAGGGGCTCTGCTTCGATTCATTTGGTGAAATAGTCGATCACCACGATCAGGAGCTTCAGTTTCCCACTCGATGGTGTGAACGGACCAAGGATATCCAATCCCCACTTTGCAAAAGGAACATGACTAATGATGGGGATCAGTTCCATTGGAGGGGCCGAGATATGCTTCGTGAATTTCTGGCAGGTAGGGCACTTCCGGACATACTCGATCTTCTCCTTGAACATGGATGGCCAGAAGTAACCTTGCCTTAATGCCTTCAAATCTAAGGCCTTTTCTCCGTAGTGATTTCCACAATCTCCTTCGTGGATTTCCTGAATCACGTAGCTTGCTTCCTACGGAGTTAGACATTTGAGGTAAGGAAATGTGTTGTACCTGGTCCATCATCGCTTGTACAACGAACCATCGAGCAAGACAAACTGGTAGGCCATTCACTCTGGCTTTTGTGCCTCTGTAGGATCATTTGGTTTTCCCCGTATTGCGGTATTTAATAATGAGGTACATCCAGGTGAATCCTTGGTCGATGCCTGGCAGCTCCTCTTTGAATACACTCAGGTACAGAAGATGCTGTATGTACACTGTTTGACCAGGTTCGGCTGACGACAAAGCGAGATTTGATATATCATCGGCTCGGTGGTTCCTTGATTGTGGTACGCGGTGGATCTCCACTCGCTTGAACTTGGTCAGCTTAGCCTTGGTGATTTGCACGTAGTTCTGTATCGTTTCCTCACGAGCTTCATAACTTCCATTCAACTGGTGGACTACCAAGTTAGAGTCACTGTGGAGATCGACGACCTTTGACCCGAGCACTCGAGCTAGTCTGAGCCTATTGATGGTCGCTTCATATTCTGCCCCATTGTTCGTGGTTTGGAAATTGAACCGAAGGGCGTATTCAAGTATATTGCCTTCTGATGTTTGGACAATTATAACCGCTTCGCTCCCGGTTCGAGTCGTCGAGTCATCAACTTGCAAGATCCATGTGCCCTCTTCTTCATGGGTGACCCTTGAAGAACTGACACCTGTCAAGGAAGAAGGGGGTATGTTGAATTGTATGTTCGAAACTTGTACCTCTTTTGGCGGGTTGTCGTCGTAAGCGAGTTCGACGATGAAGTCGGCGAGGGCTTGCCCTTTGATGGCGGTTCTCGGCTTATATCAAATGTCGAACTCACTCAACTCGACCCCCCAGTTAATCAACATTCTAATCTGTACCGTAACATGTCAGGTCACAGGGGATCATAATGCAGTCCAGAATGCAAACCCGAGCACACTCCGGCTTGCAGTGATTGCGGCATAGTTTTTCACGGTTATGTTCGTGTTCGATACGTGGAAGTACTTTTTTCATGGAGATGTTCGTTTTTGTTTTCACGGTTCAGTTTTTCATGGTGCAGTTTTTCACTCTCATTTGGATATGGAGGAAATCAAGCTCAAGTTCATCGACATTTCATCCAAATTTATCCAAATTTGGTCACGAATGTTTCCAGACCACCCAGGGGAAGCAGAAGTTTTATGGAAGGCTCAAGGCTCAAGGCTTGAAACAGTAATCCATATCAGGATATCGTTTCATAGAATGGTTTGAGTCGATCGAGATCGTCGCATCTGGGACTTCCTATTTTGTAGTATTTTTCAACTTATTTATCCATTCTGTTGTCCGACGTTGATTTTGCTCTGCTTTGCCTGAACTCAAGTTTTAAGCTAAATGTTGAGCTGTGTTTACGGGAAAACTGAACCTTGGATTAATTATCATATTGACATTAAGATGTTGTGTTGTTGGATTTGTGTTTGTGTTTGTTGGATGATGAATATTAAGAGAGAGATTGTGTTTGTTGGATTTGTGTTTATTGGACGACATCCAAGCTAAATTACAATGCTTTGCTTCATCAACTAGTATGTACATTGGGTATTCGGCTGAAGCTTCCTTGCGAATGCAAACAATCTTAGGGCCGGGCTGCAATTTCTAGATAGATAGTGCTTGTTTAGTACAAGCGTTGTCTGTGGTGGACCTTTAACAGCGCTTGTACTAAAGAAGCGCTGTCTATTGGGACCTTAGACATCGCTTGTACTAAACAAGCGCTGTCTAAGGTCCCAAATAGATAGCGCTTGTTAAGTACAAGCGCTGTCTATGGTGGACCTTTAACATCGCTTGTACTAAAGAAGCGCTGTCTATTGGGATCTTTGACAGTGCTTGTACTAAACAAGCGCTGTCTAAGGTCCCAGATAGATAGCGCTTGTAAGTACAAGCGCTGTCTATGGTGGACCTTTAACGGTGTTTGTACTAAAGAAGCGCTGTCTATTGGGATCCTTGACAGCGCGTGTATTAAACAAGCGATGTCTAAGGTCCCAGATAGATAGCGCTTCTTTACTACAAGCGATGTCTATGGTGGACCTTTAACATCGCTTGTACTAAAGAAGTGTTGTCTATTGGGACCTTAGACAACGCTTGTAAAGCACTATTAAAACCAGCTCCCCCTTTAGCAGCGGCGAGATAGACAACACACAAAAGCGCTGTTAAAGACCTTATTTAAGCGCTAGTAAATGTCCCTTTTGTAGTAGTGCATGCTATTATCTCTTATTCAAAATTCTTGATGCATGCTTGATTTGAAAATTTTACTGCTTGAATTCGCTGTTTATTGATAGGATTAGGAATACTCATGCTTATAGATGAGTTTAGTTGATGTATTATCTTACTGAACTGCTCGTGCATACTTTTGAGTGAACCGAGAGTTATATCTATTCCTTCTCCACATATATATTGTATTCTCTACATGTCACTTGATTTTCTTCTCCAAGGCTATTTTTTATCACATCCATTCCCGAAAATTCCATACAAATGCAAAGTTTGCTCCAAAATGAGCCAAAGTGCCAAAAAGGAGCCAAAAAGCAAAGAGACAAATACTATTACTCCTACAAAAATCCAAAAAGAAAAAGAAAATCAAAGAAAAATTCAAATTTCATTTCTCTTGGAGCAATACATATCCTTTTGGAAAAACCAAAAAAAATCCTATTCACAAAAATTTCTTCGAATGTGATATATCAATTCAAGCTTGGAGGGAAAAATCTTTTGACCAAATGAGTGAGCATTACATTAGAGTGAAGTTGTGCACAAACAAGAAAGTCTGATAATCCTGAAACTTAACGAAACGATTGAGTTATGGGGATTTCCTATGATTTGATATGAGTATTTGTATGTCTTGAATTTTATTCTTTTCTATATTGCAAGCTTGTTGTGGATTCTATACGCTTCAGTTTTAGCTTGTGATTGAATAGTGTATCGCCAATGTTATGTATATTCGATGCTATGAAAAATAGGATGTGGATATATGCCAAGTGTATGAACTCTAGAGAGTCCCTTTTATTCAATCTTAAATTATTCAAGTACTTCGTTTATATAAGATATGAAATGTCTGCGGAGCATGTGAGTTATTCTCTGAGTCGTTGTGATATGTGATGAATGTCATGATATCTGAGAAAATAATCTAGCGACCCTCTCTTCTTCGCGTTCTTTTCCACTTTTATTATTTTTACTGCCGGTGAACCTCCTATTCGTCTTCCTTGAGGACGAGTAAGAGGTAAACTTGAGGATTTTGATGTGTCCATATTTTCTATATTTTTGCTGCATGTTTTCATCTCATTTTCACAGTCCAAAGTTTACTTTTCTATATTTTATCAAGTATTTCACGATATATTTGATTCTCGTAGTGATTTGTGGATTTTTCTGGAACTTTGGAGCGATTTGGGGATATATTGGACCATGGACACATCTGAGACATCCGGAGCATTGATGGCATGACGTACAAGGTGCTTGACTTGGTGGAAGAGGAGATTTATGGAGAAGGAGAGAGAGGAAGGAGAATGGAGCAAGAGGATGAGAGCTCCCAACTTTCATCATTTCCTAGTGCACTCGGACCGAGTAGCATAGCTACTCGATCGAGTGAATCATATGGCAGCACACCAAGTTTGAGGCCAAAATCGAGTCCAGAACTCGACCAAGTAAATCCATCTACTCGGTCAAGTAGGTGATGCCAAAAGAAGGAGTTCGTCATTTTTCCACATTTGAGAGCAAGAAGAGCCACTCGACCAAGTAGCTTCGCTACTCGACCAAGTAGAAATTTCGACAGAACGATAATTTGTGAAGCTTCTGTAGCCACTACCGCTCGACCGAGCAGATACGGCCACTCGACCGAGTGCCAAGCTGACTCGGTCGAGCAGAATACTTGGCAAAGCAACGATTTGAGGCTATTCCTCAGACCCTGTCGCTCAACCGAGTGGGCCAACCACTCGGTCAGATCGACCGTCTCCCCAGTTGATGCCGACGGCGCGATGGTACCCTACTCGGACCGACTGTCATTGCCACTCTGTAATAACCCTAATTTCAATGTACGCGTATTTGTACGTATTTTGGCGTAGATGCGTACGTATAATTTTTGGGGAGTGTGCCCTTATTTTTATTTTAATTATTTGGTATATGAATTTATTTTAAAATATTTTAAACTCATTAATTGAATTTAGTAAAAGAGAGTATTTGGAGGAAAACTTGTATTTGGAGTGTATGTAGTATTTCTCCATGTATTTTGATTTTCTTAAAAATACAAAATCCAAATTTTGTAGCCATGACACTTAATATGGATATGTGTCATGATGTTAACTTAAGCTAGGACACATGGCTTAGGGTTGACTAAGATGGAGGGATGAGAGGGTTTTGGGGGTTCAAGAACTTATGCAAAAGAAAAACAAAACACAAAAAAATCAAGAAAAATCACATTTTCTCTCCCTCCTCTCCCCCAAAAATTCTGGCCAAAGTTTTCATCCCCTCCCTTGCCACCATTTGCTCCTCCTTGCTCCTCCCATCACCACCCGTCACTCCTCCCACTCCACCACCAATAACTCCCACTTCCCCTCATCATTCCAACACCAAAAATATCCCCAAATTAACCAAAAATCCAACTTTTGGAGGCCAAAATAGGAGCTTGAAGGAAGGAGATTTAGGAGGAGGGCCCGAGCTCTACAAGGATTAAGAAGGGCCCAAGCAATTTGGAGAACACTTGCAAGGTAGGATTTCTAACCACCTAAGTAGAGTCAAGTTTTAGGATTAGTTTTCTCATTAAGTTAGTAAGTGTAACTATGTTGAGTTTCATATTAAAAACCATGTTGAGTTAGTAAGTTAAATGTTAGTAAATTCAATTTTGTGTTAGGATATATATGTTAGCAAGAATCAATTTTTGTACTCATATGTTGCATGTGGTTTCTTTGTAGTTTCAAATTAATATGCTTATTCTCATTTTGGTTTGATACTCAAGATTTATAATGTTAAATCATGTTGTAAAATGGAGAGAATGAGAAATATGTTAACTTGTTAAAATGGTGCTAGATTGTAGTTTGTGATGTTTAGAGAATTTGATTTCTATGTTAGTTTCATTTTAATAGGAAGTTGCAAGTTATATGGCCATGTTGTGTGACTTATGTTGAGTAGAAAAAAATACCCTATTTGTAAAGTTGGAAATATGTTATTGATTTGTAGATGTTGTAACCTTATTGACATGCTAGTGTAGTTATGTTAATTGTGGCATTCAAACATGTTAGGACTAGATTTAGAAAGAAAATTAGTTGCTGGAATTTTTTGTGTAGCAGGACAGTAACTTGTAAAAATCATATAAAATAGTAGAAAAATCAGAAAATTATAAATAAGATCACTACGAAAAACTACAGAAAATTTCCTACAACTTTGAAGGAGGCCGAGAACAAATTCTGACTGCAGATAGGGTAACTGATCCATTCTTTCTGGACTGACGCTTTTGGCAGATTTGTGTTGTAATTTTAAGTATTACTTTCATAGTTGTACGCTTGCTTTAAATTAATGTTGAACATCTTAATTATGCTTCATTATCATGCTATTAATATATGCTTTAATGATGATGTTTAATGTATTATGTTACATTGATGATGAGAATGCAAGTATGTTGAGACATAAGTGGTAGTTAAGACCACTAATAGATACCATGTTAATGAAGTGATGCTCATCATAAGAAAAATTTGTGAGTGAGGATGAGAGTATGACATCGGGAGTTCTTGGTACATTCTTGAAATGGGTGAGACTCCAGATGTGGGTTTGGGGGAAAACGGGTAAACTTTAGGTGTTAAGGAGCGGACTGTAGTATGATTTCTCACTCGCCACGTCACTCCCGGAAAGGGGAGTTGACTAGAGTTAGAGAGGCCGCTGGTGCGCTCATGACGCACCAGGTCGGTAAATGATGGTTTTCTCCGTTTGTCCGACAGAAAAATCGAGATGAGTCTCGCTCCGGTACCTTGTCCAGTCGGGTACGGAGTTACGAGAGGCCCCTCCAGTGCTCGTGTCGTTGGAGTGGTACCACTTTTCACCCATCCTGGGTGAAGTCTGCTTCCTTAGCAGTCTACGGTTTGCCCGGGTTTCACAACAGAACAACCTTTAATTTTACTTAATTTAATCATTTGATATTTCAGTTCTGTTCACTGTTGTTTACTTTTAGCACTCATGCTCTGATTTTAATTTCTGCATAAACTTGTGACGATGTGACACTTGTAGTTATTTAGTTAGTTAGGAAGACCAGTTCTTAAACTGGGTTCTACTAGGGTGTTAGGAGTTCCTACTGGGTCACGCATTGACGTGCCCCGTCCCGTGGTTTTCAGGTGCGAGTCCCGAGCAGAATTTGGGTGTCCCGGAGCCAGAGACCGGTGCCAGTGCTGCTGAGGTAGAGCCTTCGGGCGACTTTGTACAGTTAGATTTCCCGAGGTTAGACTAGTGGGTGCGTTGTACCGGGTGTGGACTTTTGTACTTTTGGGCTGGGGGTTTCTACTTTTTGTGTACCCACTTTTGTACCCACTTTTGTACAGCTGATGTATGTACGTATGTATATGAACTTATGTGATGTAATGTAATTTCTGTGTTGATGTAATTTCCTTTCAGTGCTGCGTTTTATTTTCTGTTGGAGCACTTCTATTTTTCTATGTGTACTATTCCAGTGTTATTGCAGTGGCCTGCTCTCTATTTAATATTAAACCACAAAAAAATGCCTTGTAGTATTTAGATAAGCGGGCTCGAATCATGAGTCTGAGTACTACGGCACACTCGTCAGCTACGCTCCCCGTATTGGGTGAGCACGGCGTGACATGTTTTTGTGGTGGTCCATGCAGGTCAGCTCACACTGCGATACACGTAAAAATAGTATAAGTAAGCTCCAACATTATAATTCGCAATTTTGGTACTGAATGTTGTTTCCCTGTTCATTCTTGCAAAATGGATCCGGGGAATGGATCGTCCGAGAACAGGACCCCTGCTTCTGATGCTGCTTCGTCTGAGGCTTGCCTGATGGGGAAGATTCTGATAGGGATTCTGGAGCTCATGCAGCAGATGGAGGATATGGTGGCTAGTGGTTCGCCACCAAAGTCAGTGGGCATCAGGCAGTTTAGAGCCTTGCACCCGAGGTCCTTTTCGGGCAAGGAGAGTCCTCTGAAGGTGGACGAGTGGATCAGGCATTCTGAGGATGATTTGGAGGCTATTGGATACCCGAGAGATAAGTGGGTAGATGCCGCGAAGAGATAGCTGACGCATCAGGCACGAGATTGGTGGGATGCTCAGGAGTTACATTTGACCAAGCCGATCTCGTGGGAGAAGTTCAGAGAGTTATTTGAGGTTCAGCTCTTGCCAGAGACGAAGAAGGATGAGCTGTGGTGAGGTTTGAGCACCTCACTCAGGGAAGATGGAGCATATATGCCTACAATGCAGAGTTCTCACTATTGAGCAAGTTTGCTCCGGAGTTGGTGCAGTCGGAGGCCACCAGAGCTAGACAATTCAGGATGGGGCTGGGCCTTGAGTTCAGAGCAACGATGTCGACCCAGGTGTTGCTTACATACAGTGCCATACTGGAGGCGGCCAGGATGCATGAGATGCACCTGAAGAGTGTGGGTAGAGGTCCAGCAGCATCTGAGAGGCGCCCTGCGGGTCAGCAGAGGATTTTCCCGAGGCCCACTCAAACCACTCAGTTTAGGAGGCCTGGAGCTCCACCAGCGCCTGATGCAGTGACTCAAAGAGGACCACCTAGGCCTCCACAGCAGCAACAGCAGACCCCCAGGAGAGCGGCGCCGAGGCATCAGGCTTTCACTATGTCGGCTGTCGAGGCAGAGGACACCGGTCATGTTATCACTGGTACCTATTTTCTTTTTAGAGTTGAATGCATTGTTATTTTTACTATAGTATGTTATGTTTGTGGTTGTGACTAGGATGTTTAGATTCTTATGTTAGTTCATGTTTATCCTCTTAGGTGTTATTAGAGTTGCTTCCTTCCCTGCCTTGTCACTATTCGATTCAGGAGCATCCCATTGCTTCTTGTCTCACCAGTTTGTGACTAGGAATTCATAGTAGTAGACTCCTTTGCTTCTAGTTGGAATATCCATACATGGAATGGAGTGATCTTCGGGATACCGACAGTGTCCTGTTGAGATTTGTGGACGTAGGCTGTATGCAGATTTCTTAGTGATGGAGATGCCTCATTTTGAAGCAGTGTTTGGGATGGACTGGTTAGGGATGTTCTATGCCACTATAGATTGTAGGCTCAGGAAGATAGCGTTTCAGATTCCTGATCATCCAGAGTTTGAGTTTCTTTGTGGTAGTAGTTCCCTTGGACCATTGAAGTTTAAGGCCAGCCCAGTAGAAGTGATGATGGAGATGGATGCTGAACCTGTATTACCGAGGGTAGTCCGAGATTTTTCTGATGTCTTTCCAGACGATATCTATGGACTTCCTCCGGATAGATCATTGGAGTTTACCATCAATCTGATTCCAGGCACTCAACCGATTGTGAAGGCTCAATACCGTATGGCTCCTCCAGAGTTAGCAGAGCTTCATAATCAGTTGAAGGATTTGTCAGAGCATGGTTTGATTCAGCCAAGTGTTTCGCCATGGGGTGCGCCAGTGCTTTTGGTGAATAAGAAGGATGGATCTCGAAGGATGTGCATCGACTATCGGGAGTTGAATAAAGTTACTTTGAAGAACAAGTATCCTCTTCCTAGGATTGATGACATCTTTGATCAGTTGGGTGGATCTCATGTGTATTCAAAGCTGGATTTGAGAAGCGGGTATCATCAGGTGAAGGTCAGAGGATCAGATATTCCAAAGACTGCATTTAGAACTCGGTATGGTCATTATGAGTTTTTAGTGATGCCTTTCGGCGTTACTAATGCACCAGCCACATTCATGAGATTGATGAACCAAGTCTTCTATGAGTATTTGGATAAGTTTATGGTCGTCTTTATAGATGATATCTTGGTGTACTCAAGATCAGAGGAAGATCATGCTGAGCATCTGAGGATAGTCCTGGAGACTCTGAGGCAACACCAGTTATATGCTAAGTATAGCAAGTGCCAGTTTTGGCTGACCAAGGTTACTTTTCTGGGACATGTTGTATCTGGAGATGGTATAGCTGTAGATCCAGAGAAGGTTGTTGCAGTAGAGAAGTGGCCAGTTCCTAAGTCAGTAACGGAGATCAGAAGTTTCTTGGGATTGGCTGGGTATTACAGGAAGTTCATCAATGATTTTTCTAAGATCGCTGCACCGATGACTCATCTAACCAAGAAGAATGTTGCTTACAATTGGTCAGAGGAATGTCAGTGAGCATTTGATGAACTGAAGCATAGATAGATCATCGCACCTGTCCTGAAGATTCTAGACCGTTCAGGTGGATATGAGATTTACTGTGGTGCATCAGGCAGAGGATTGGGATTTGTTCTCCATCAGCATGGTAGGGTAGTAGCTTATGCATCTAGATTGTTGAAGACTCATGAGAGGAACTATCCTACGCATGACTTGGAGTTAGCAGCAGTGGTGTTTGCATTGAAGTTGTGGAGGCATTTTCTTTTGGGTGAACGTGTAAAGATATACGCAGATCACAAGAGTTTGAAGTATGTGTTCACTCAGAAAGAGCTGAATATGAGGCAGCGCAGATGGCTTGAGTTGATGGCTAATTATGATGTCGACCTCCAATATCACCCTGGGAAGGTCAACGTAGTGCCTGATGCTCTTAGTCGCATGCCGATAGTGATGATGTTGACTGTGCAGCGAGAACTTCGGGGTTATATTCGACAGTTGGAGATTGAAGTTGTCTTACCTGGTTCATCGGTGATGATGATGAACTTGCAAGTTCAATCTGATTTAGTTGAGAGGATTAAGGCAGCTCAGTCTGGAGATGCGAAATTGAAGAAGATTCACGAGCAGACAGAAGTCAGACTTCGTAATGATTTCTGTGTTCATGAAGATGGATCTCTACATTTTGGGAGCAGGATCTGTGTGCCATCAGGTGACATTCGGGATGAACTGTTGAAAGAAGCTCATAGCTCACCTAATTCTATCCATCCTGGAGGCACCAAAATGTATCGTGATCTGCGACAACATTTTTGGTGGCACGGCATGAAGCGTAATGTGGCTAGAAGTGTAGCTCCATGTTTGACATGTCAGCAAGTCAAGGCCAAACATAAGAAACATAAGAGAACGGCAGGACTTCTGCAGCCTCTTCCAATTCCAGAGAGGAAGTGGCAGCATGTGACGATGGATTTCATAACTGGCTTACCTCGCACTTCTCGAGGACATGATGCTATTTGGGTAATCGTTGACCGATTGACCAAATTAGCTCATTTCATACCTTTTCGAGTAGGCCATTCGACAGACAATCTTGCTAAGAGATATATGGAGGAAATCGTGAGGCTTCACGGAGTACCTGTAAGCATAGTCTCCGACCGTGATACAAGGTTTACGTCTCATTTTTGGAGAAGTCTGCAGGCTAGCTTGGGAACTCAACTGAGTTTCAGCACTGCATACCATCCACAGATGGACGGACAGTCGGAAAGGACAATTCAGATATTGAAAGATATGTTGAGGGCGTGCATGCTGGATTTCAAGGGTGCTTAGGACGAACATCTACATATGGTAGAATTCGCCTACAATAACGGTTATCAAGCCAGTATAGGCATGGCGCCATTTGCAGCCTTGTATGGAAGGAAGTGTCAATCTCCTCTCAGTTGGGATAATGTTGGAGATCGTGAATTGTTGGGCCCTGATATGATCGCTGAAACCATAGATGTTGTGAGAGTCCTCAGAGACAATCTTCGCATAGCTCAAGACTGTTATAAGCACTGGGCAGATGCGAAGAGGCGACACTTGGAGTTCCAGCCAGGAGAGTTAGTATTTTTGAAGATCTAGCCGACACGAGGGCTGATTCGTTTTGGAAGACGTGGAAAGCTGAGCCTAAGATATATAGGACCTTTTGAAATTCTGGCTCGTGTTGGAGAAGTGGCTTATAAAATTGCCTTGCCAGCATCTCTTGAGGGAGTGCATAATGTCTTTCACATATCGCAACTCAGGAGATGTGTTGGAAATCCTGATCATGTTGTTGACTTCTCTGAGATCGAAGTACGACCAGACTTGACTTATGATCAGCAGCAAGTAGCCATTCTAGACCGGAGGCAGAAGATGTTGAGGAAGAAGTCGATCAACCTAGTGAGGGTTATGTGGCACCGAGAGTCACCATGGGAGTCTATCTGGGAACTCGAGGATGAAATGAAAGAGAAGTACCCTCACTTGTTTGTCTGATGTAATTTTGTTTTTTTACGTGATATGATGTATAGAAAGTTTTTCTCCCTTAAATTGGAATTCCGAGGATGGAATTTATTTTAAGGGGGGTAGGATGTAATAACCCTAATTTCAATGTATGCGTATTTGTACGTATTTCGGTGTAGATGCGTACGTATAATTTTTGGGGAGTATGCCTGTATTTTTCTTTTAATTATTTGGTATAGGAATTTATTTTAAAAGATTTTAAAATCATTAATTGAATTTAGTAAAAGAGAGTATTTGGAGGAATACTTGTATTTAGAGTGTATGTAGTATTTCTCCATATATTTTGATTTTCTTAAAAATACAAAATCCAAATTTTGTAGCCATGACACTTAATATGGCTGTGTGTCATGATGTTAACTTAAGCTAGGACACATGGCTTATGGTTGACTAAGATGGAGGGATGAGAGGGTTTTGGGGGTTCAAAAACTTATGCAAAAGAAAAACAAAACACAAAAAAATCAAGAAAAAATCACATTTTCTCTCCCTCCTCTCCCCCAAAAATTCTGGCCGAAATTTTCATCCCCTTCCTTGCCACCATTTGCTCCTCCTTGCTCCTCCCATCACCACTCATGTCACGCCCCGCTTCCCTAAAATGGAGGCGAGACGTGAAAAGGTCCGCACGAGAGTGGAGCGGTGAAGCACCAAACCCGATAAGCGTCAATAAAACATAAGCAGGTCCCTGTAACCACCAACAGAACAACAATAATAACATAAGGAGAGACAGAAATAAAATCTCAAATCTCAGAAATTGTCCAACATTAAAGTTAAGTTCAACATCCAGAAAAGCCACCAGGCTAAAAGAAAGAGTCTAAAGGCCCAGAACAAGGCCAACAAAAGGGACAACATAACAAAGTATGGGTGCTACGCACCGATAACTAAAAGCAGTCTAAAGCAAAAGGGAAAGCTCCACGAGGACACTAAGACTGATCTCCAGTGTTCACGAAGTCCTCGATTAACGTGGGCTCTGACTCAGCGTCAGCATACACCACGTCCTCAGCGACAAACTCAGGCTCGGGATCTAACATGTGTCACCCAAAAGAGAAAAGGGGCACATGTCAGCAAGTTGAAAGACTTGTGCAAGGAAACTGAAAGAAAGGTAAACTAACAACCTAGCAGTTAAACTATGGTGCATGGCATGGCAAGTATTGTATGGAAATAACAAGTGAAGTACAAGTAGCAAGTAACAAGTGGTAGATGTGACATGTATTGTCAAGTAACAAGTACAAGGGGTCACCCACACACATGTGAGCGCCCTATTGCCCGCAGGCTGTATTCAAGTACAAGGGATCACTCACACACAGGCGAGTGCCCTATTACCCGCAGGCTGTATTCAAGTATAAGGGATCGCTCACACACAGGCGAGTGCCCTATTGCCCGCAGGCTGTATTGAGCTCGTTTTCTGGACCACGAGCCAGATTTGTAATTGGCCTAGGGTTGTGCCCGCAAAACAGGTACCTAGCCGGAACAAGTAGCACTAGTATGTAGCGATGCTACACAATCACGATGAGTGTTCAAGCATGCAATGACATGAGCAGATATTCGCGTACCGTTAATTGAAATTAAACATGACAGGCTGACGTGTGCCCCGGCTTGCTATCCGCAAATGGCCGGGGGACCCGCGTGGGGGTTTAGAAATTTGTAACCGCAAGCGCACGGTGTTGTAGTGTGGCTTGGGGGTCGAACACAGGGAGGCGAGGTTGTGCTTGAGTCAAGGAGGACCAAAATCACCCCGGGGGCGAGCTAGCCCGAATCGGTAGATGGTTGTCACGGAAAGGAATAAAGGGTATGAACAATAAGAAAATAAACCCGGGACTTTGGTTTCCACTCCAACGAGCGACTCTCGCCGATACGGCCTACGGGTATGGATAGCGATCAGAATTAGGGTCTAATAGTGGGACGTTGCCTCTGAAAGTGGTACCGGCATCCCATGGGCCCGATATTCCGGTCGGTGCCCAGGATGATACACCGGACTTCCCGGATTCGATCAGTGGGCACTCCCGTGTCCATTAACACTGATCGATCCCAGGAGCACTAAGCTTGCAACGATAACTCCCAACGTCTCATCCTGCCGCTCCCGCGTGCTAGGATTCGACGTCTACGCTATGGGCGTGAGCTACGGCTAGGGAGTCAACCGCCAAGTTTATTCCCCCTTGGCCCAACGGTCAAAGGCGGTCTTTTTCCCGCCGATGACAATGAAACACCCCGTGTAACCGTTAGATTCCTAATCCCTATCGATTTCCTAACCCTATGGATGCATCGAGAAGAGCCCCCGAAGGGGTTTCCACCAAAATCCCAGATTTGGGAACTACTCACAAAAATTCATTGAAAAGCGATCTGAATGAAAATTAACCGTTGGAATCATAATCGGACGATTGGAATGCGGAAGTAATAGAGTAATTAAGACAATACTAAAATTTGAGAAAGATCCGAAAACTTACAAAAGAACAATAATTACAGCCGTCACAATAGGAGAAAACAGTAAAAACTAGCAGCCCCCCCCCCGTTTCTGGAACCCTAGGGGTTCTATTTATAGACTCTCGCATCACCCGATCGGTTGACAAGTCAACCGATCGGGTGACCCGTTACAGATAATGAACAGAAAACGGCGAGTGTCACGCCCCGCTTCCCATTAGACTTGGGAGCGAGGACGTGAACGGGCCCGCTTGTGCAAGTCAGGAGGAGGTACTTTTGCTTTTCTTTCCTCCTTGACTTAACACAATAAGCGTCTGTGTGAAAACCGCAGGTTCTTGCTTGCATTACTCAAAACAATACAGATAAATAAAACATTATTACAATATCAACCGTCTCAATGGAATTACAACAATAGAGAAAGGAGAGTGGGTCTTATGACCCGTACAACCAACGAAAGAAATACAATGAAGGTTCGCTAGTCAACAATTCTTGGCCCACTGGTTCAGCTATCTCAACTAGTCATCCTGGTGCTATAGCTCGGGATCTGACATACATCCACAAACATGAATGTATGTCAGCAAGGGTCTGCAAGAAGATGTTAGAACCCAAGGCAAGATATACAAATTTATACTGGATTTAAGAGGCAATTTTAAATTAAACGAGATAACAATAAAAGTTTAAACATGCTGATTTTAAAGTAAATACATCCTATCATGCAGTTCTAAACAATCTGACAAGTAAAGTAAAGCATGTCAATTTTACCGAGATAACAATTTCAAGTTGCAAGTTTCTTGTTAGCATTTCACGATTGTTAGCATGTCATGTCCATTTCATTTTGCAAGTTTCAAGTTAGTGTCACACATCTATAATAGGGTTCTCGCCTTTAGGACGTGATGAGTGAGTCGTTCTTCTCACGGGGGCTTACTGTGATTGGCGCTAACCCACCGCATACGGGTGGTGCCCTTGAAGAGAGTACTCGTTCATACGCCTAGCAGCCGCTCAACCCTTACCCCACCCAAGATTTGTGATGGAACACAAGCCAGCCTAATTCACGATTTTCAAGCACGAATTTGTCAACTTACATGACATCACGAAAATCACGATTTCACCTTCGAGGCGCACGATTTCACGATGTCTCACGTTAGTTAATTATTTCAAGGCATGCAGCAATTAAATAACAAGACTAGTTATCTACAACAATTTCCATGGTTACGAGAGTAACGAGCAACATTTACATACAAGAGACTAATTTAACATCCAATTCGTAAATTCATTATAAATCGTATACTTGCCTGATTTCGGTGATTTTGGTGCCGTTGGGTTCGTCTCGACGGGTACTTCGTTACGGTGATAGTGGTTCTCTGTTTTAGTTAAACAAATCAATGAATTAGATTTTTTGTGAATAAACACAATATTAAAATATTTCCTAATTTGGATTCATCTGATTTTATCGGGTTCTCTGGCTAGGGTGATGTTTATATTATGTTAAATTAACTTGATACACCTCATTTTATTCTAATTATTAACCTAACGTTGTTTAACAATTATTAACATGATGGAATTATAACAAGGTAATGTTCAAATTAATATTAATACCCTATTAATAACAATCTTACCTTAAGCTAATGGCGTGTTTAACATCATGTCTAATATTACATTCAATACCCAATAGCAATGATGCCCCAAGACCCAATAATCTTAAAACCCAATGGCCATACCCAATACCCAATAAGAAACTAAACCCAATAGGAGTTAAAACCCAAATAAGGTAACTTTAAACCTAAACCCAATAATAAACTTTATACCTCTCTCTTTATCTTTTATTTCCTTTCATTACTACTGTCTTATTTCCTTTCATTACTACTTTCATTCTTTAATAGGGCTAGTATGAAATATTGTGTTTATCTTATAATTTACTTTAGAGCATGGGTACTTCATTACAGAAGCAAGGTTAATTAATTCCTAATATTACAATACCCATGCAGGCCAGGAAGATCACTTTAGGGATTACTGATTAAAAACATTACACAATATTACAATAATCCCACTACTATCCTGTAACATTGACTAAGGATATGGTATAATACTAATAAGTTATTATTTCTCTCCCTCTTTCTCATTCTTTAGTCCAAACCTATCTTTTTCTCCCAACACCCTAGGCTAGCTGTCACTCTCCTCCTCTCTCTGTCCCCTTCTTTCTCTCTTTATTATTCTCCCCTTTTTTTAACAATTCGTTGCTGCATCTTGAAACAAACCCACGCACTCGAGGGCAAGGGGCACCCACGCAACGCGCGTACACGGGAGGGGAGTCCGGCGGTCTCCGACGGGTGCACGGCGCGCGGGTGGCTCCTCGGCGCGGTGGTCCGACGGTCTCCAGGCGGCGGAGCACGGCGGCAAGGCCCCGGGCGCGGTACGGCGTACGGCGGAGCCTGGGAGGCGGTTCCACAGGCGACGCGCTGCGATCGACGGCAGCGACTTCCCGGAGGCGGCGGTAGGGCGGATCCGAGGCGAAGGAGCGCGGATCGGGCACGGGTGGCGTAGATCAGAGAAGGGGGCGATCCGAGGTCGGTCGGCGTCCCCAGGGCTGTTCGGGCTTGGGGATCGGACTCGGGCACGGCTTCTCGAGGCGGGGGTGCGGATCCGGGCGGCTCCGAAGGCAGGCGGTTGAGGATGGGGCTCAATTTCTGAAATTGGTTGGATTTGGGGTTGTTTGTGGTTTGTGATCCGTTTTGATTTCTGGTTTTGTTTTTGGTTTGTAAGGAGACGGTGGGGGCTGGGTTGAATAGGGGAGAGGGATGGTGCTGGTTTGGTGTTTGCTGGTGGAAGGAGGATGTGCTTGCTGATTGTTGCTTGTATGGAGGAGTTGTATGGTGGGGAAGGTTGTGGAGGCTGATGGTCGTTCGTTCCTCTTGCTGGGCGTTCTTCATGTAGGTGTGTTTTAAGAACAAGGGAAAAGGGGGAGACAGCTTGAAGAAGTTGGGCTGGAGGTAGGGGAGGCTGATGAATGTGGTGTTGGATCTCACCAGTATTTCGGTGGGATGAATGCAGTAGGGTTAGGGTTAGGTTAAAGTAATAGGTAATAGTAATATAGGAAAAGTAATTTAGTGAAAATAAATTAGTTAAAATTTGAAATTAATCCTTCAGTTAAAAGTGATTAAGTATTATTTATTAGCAAATAGTTAATTAGAGATAAACTCTTAATTAAAAGTAATTTGTAATTTAATAATTAACCTTTTAAATAAAAATAATAATAATAATTACGATTTAGAGATAAAAATTACGCTACGTTAAAACTGAAAACAACGACGCGCTCACGTCGACGCACGGACGAAAAATCCACTCAGACGAGAATAGCTGAATCAACAAAGTAAAACACTCGCACACATCAGTCAAACACGACTAAGGAAACAGGTCGTTACATCCTACCCGGCTTAGAAAAATTCCGCCCTCGGAATTCTTATCAACTAATGAGCAGGAAACAAATATGGATAACGCTCTCGTATTTCTATGAGGTAACTTATGACCTGAAATACTTCGAGACGAAGAAATGAAATTGGTTAGGTAAAGACACAAGTGGTGTGGTTAAGAATTGAGTTTCAAAAAGGGTTCGGACTAAGCACCATCGATGGCCTTAACTGTTAGTGGGCAAGTGGAAAGACTAGGGACGGTTACCTAAGATGCGCATGGATGAGGATGAGTGATGAATAACAATGTGTGTATATGTATACTTACAACTGCAACTCCCATAATCTAACATAATGCACACTAAACCTGTAATCTCAATCAAGTATTCCTCAAATAAATCATCACTACTCGTCTCATCATCGAACAGCTTTATAACCATAATCACATCCTAGCACTCAACTACTGTCCCAACCTTATCGTTCGAATTCTAACTCAAGGTTCTTGCTTCAAAATAATCAACACTTTATACCAAATAACCTTTGAAGGAAAAACACTAGGTATCCTCAATCAATACCATTTGCAAATTTCTTCACCCTCCACTTGTTATTGCTATTAGAGTAATATCATCTCCTATGAAATCTCTAATGTATAGTTCACCTATAGTCAAATTCTCCAAAATTATTTACTCTCCTAAGTTGTCTCCTCCATTATAAATCATCACATCGTCCAATGCATGACCTAACTGGTAACACTACAATTATGACATCTCCCATCCCGATCTTATCTTTATATCAAGCAATCAATATAATGATGATACACCGGTTACTAATGTATGACGACCATTACAAATACGCCTAGTATACATCACTATTTACCTTCAATAATTGTCCTGCTCCTAACCCATCCTTCCTTGTGGCAACTCATAAATTTATTCACCATACTTAACAAACTACTAAATCACTTCTTGCCATTTTCCATTGTATCTTGTTCTAAACAATCTCAATCAATCCACATAACTATCCATCAACATAACGTATCATTTCTAGTACCTTCATCACCATAGTTACTTCCGATATATCAAGTAGCCAAAATATGAGATAATGGCATTACATGAAAATGAGGGCTATTATGATAATGACACATGTTCGAACTTGGAACCTGAGGTGATAGGTCAGTAGCAAGCTATATTTAAACTACATAAAAAGGAAGAACATAAGTTTAAATTTCAATTCCTATCAAGGCTGACTACTAGGTTTTAATCATGTAAATCATTGCCATCACATATAAAAGCGTGAGGACTAATCCAAATGCATCCGCGCTGTTACAACTTAAACCAGTCGAGCACAAAAGACATCATCTGCCATGCTACCCAAATACAAGCCAATATCCAGAACGACACCAAAAGGCAGATATAAGGCCAACTCTCAAGAATCAAGATCATTGCTACCACTACTTCCAGCAATCTCCACAACATCCAATAATAAGCCAGCAACATAGCTGTCTCCCAAATCTGAGCACAAGAATGGTATCCAATTTCAACACCTAAGGCCAAAAGCAATCCGATACTCATCCCCAATGATACTCCTTGTCAACACCATTGGTCGACATCTACGGTTATCACCATCAGCTTAAGCAATTCAGCGACCAAAAACTCACGAACTCACAAATACGAAGGAGCGGCCCTAAGAAGGATTCGAAGCGGGGCAGCTCAAGGGGGAAGAACCAGAAAAAGGAGCTCCAAAGAATACCAAGAACGGTGAATTCCCAAGAACTCGACCACACGGCAACAACAAGGGTGACGGCGAGGACTGGCGATAAGCCCATCAATCCCCAAACTCGTCGGTGGGCCATCGACGACTGTCGATCCATGGCGGCGACGACTGCGATTGCTCAACGTGGCGGGGGCCTTTGAGATGGGGTGGAGCTTCAGGTGAGGTCTGAGGAGGTCGAAGCGAGATGGGCTGGTCTCGCCGAGAGAGGGGCAGGGCGGAGGAGAGGGTGATGTTGGGGCGAAGGGGAAGCCGTAGGATGACTTGGTGAGGAGGAAGAGGAGGGGTTTAAAAGAAAAAGGTAGGGTGAGGGTTTAGAGGGGGGTGCCGAAAGTCATGATATGGTAGGGTAGGTTAGGCGGGAACGGGTTTCGAGGAGAGGATAAGGACAACATGCAATAATGAGGGGGAAAGTGGTAGACGGGAAAGAATTCAAACACATGGAAAAATCGGGTACAAGATGGAAGTAGGGTTAGAAAAGAAATACGAGCTCAAGAAGGATGCGAAAACGTAACAGCCTACACGTCGGATCTGGCTCGATACTTCACTGGTCCTTCTGATCATCTTCCGCTGAGGAATTCGAATTTAGGATGGTTGGTTATTTCGAATTCTACCCTCCTTAAAATAGACATAGCTAGAGTTCAAGCAACTAGAAACAGAAAGATTCTAAGAAGGTCAATCGAAAGGTCATCAAGATAGTGAAGAAGATCGATGGCGTTACATAATAATGATTCACGTCCTTGCGGTCCAGCGGACACGGTCAGGGAAGTGACTAAGCCAGGATCACTTATCCCCAATCTAGCTAGGATGATCCAACAAACTTAGCCAAGCACATTGACCGGATCACGGTCCATTGAAGGAAGCTTATTATTTATATGCGTGTCATCAACAAAGTTTTTTTCTAACAACTAATTAATCCTATTAACTAGTTAAATCCTAAAAATTCAAAAATTTAAGTTTTGTTAATGACTTTTATTAAGTCTTTATCAATGGTACAGTTTTATTCATATCGAAGATTACTTAGATTATCGATGAAGGGGATTATTAGCGAAAGTAGAATCAGTATAGTAATGTGGATGATTCAAAGGACAAAGTTGGCTGTCAGGTAGATCGCGTGGATCGAGAGCAATGATTAGAGTAGGGTGATCAAATGTGAGTACCGGTAGGAAATGATTAGTGAAAAGCTACGATGGATTCCTAAGGTCATAAAGTGGAATGTAAAATGAAGGGAGATTAAAAATCAAGGATATACTGGTTTGGTTGACTAAGGATCAGGAATCTTAGGACTAGGAGGTTCTAATGAATTTGATTGGGGAGGAGATTCTAGGGAAGGTGTTGTTTGAGAGTCAAAATTGTAATATTATCCATGCTGTTTTAGAGTATTTTGCATGAGCATAGACCTGCATGGGCCACCACTAAAACCTGTCACGCCCCGCTTCCCATTAGACTTGGGAGCGAGTACGTGAACGGGCCCGCTTGTGCAAGTCAGGAGGAGGTACTTTTGCTTTTCTTTCCTCCTTGACTTAACACAATAAGCGTCTGTGTGAAAATCGCAGGTTCTTGCTTGCATTACTCAAAACAATACAGATAAATAAAACAGTATTACAATATCAACCGTCTCAATGGAATTACAACAATAGAGAAAGGAGAGTGGGTCTTATGACCCGTACAACCAACGAAAGAAATACAATGAAGGTTCGCTAGTCAACAATTCTTGGCCCACTGGTTCAGCTATCTCAACTAGTCATCCTGGTGCTATAGCTCAGGATCTGACATACATCCACAAACATGAATGTATGTCAGCAAGGGTCTGCAAGAAGATGTTAGAACCCAAGGCAAGATATACAAATTTATACTGGATTTAAGAGGCAATTTTAAATTAAACGAGATAACAATAAAAGTTTAAACATGCTGATTTTAAAGTAAATACATCCTATCATGCAGTTCTAAACAATCTGACAAGTAAAGTAAAGCATTTCAATTTTACCGAGATAACAATTTCAAGTTGCAAGTTTCTTGTTAGCATTTCACGATTGTTAGCATGTCATGTCCATTTCATTTTGCAAGTTTCAAGTTAGTGTCACACGTCTATAATAGGGTTCTCGCCTTTAGGACGTGATGAGTGAGTCGTTCTTCTCACGGGGGCTTACCGTGATTGGCGCTAACCCACCGCATACGGGTGGTGCCCTTGAAGAGAGTACCCGTTCATACGCCTAGCAGCCGCTCAACCCTTACCCCACCCAAGATTTGTGCTGGAACACGAGCCAGCCTAATTCACGATTTTCAAGCACGAATTTGTCAACTTACATGACATCACGAAAATCACGATTTCACCTTCGAGGCGCACGATTTCACGATGTCTCACGTTAGTTAATTATTTCAAGGCATGCAGCAATTAAATAACAAGACTAGTTATCTACAACAATTTCCATGGTTACGAGAGTAACGAGCAACATTTACATACAAGAGACTAATTTAACATCCAATTCGTAAATTCATTATAAATCGTATACTTGCCTGATTTCGGTGATTTTGGTGCCGTTGGGTTCGTCTCGACGGGTAATTCGTTACGGTGATAGTGGTTCTCTGTTTTAGTTAAACGAATCAATGAATTAGATTTTTCGTGAATAAACACAATATTAAAATAATTCCTAATTTGGATTCATCTGATTTTATCGGGTTCTCTGGCTAGGGTGATGTTTATATTATGTTAAATTAACTTGATACACCTCATTTTATTCTAATTATTAACCTAACGTTGTTTAACAATTATTAACATGATGGAATTATAACAATGTAATGTTCAAATTAATATTAATACCCTATTAATAACAATCTTACCTTAAGCTAATGGCGTGTTTAACATCATGTCTAATATTACATTCAATACCCAATAGCAATGATGCCCCAAGACCCAATAATCTTAAAACCCAATGGCCATACCCAATACCCAATAAGAAACTAAACCCAATAGGAGTTAAAACCCAAATAAGGTAACTTTAAACCTAAACCCAATAATAAACTTTATACCTCTCTCTTTATCTTTTATTTCCTTTCATTACTACTGTCTTATTTCCTTTCATTACTACTTTCATTCTTTAATAGGGCTAGTATGAAATATTGTGTTTATCTTATAATTTACTTTAGGGCATAGGTACTTCATTACAGAAGCAAGGTTAATTAATTCCTAATATTACAATACCCATGCAGGCCAGGAAGATCACTTTAGGGATTACTGATTAAAAACATTACACAATATTACAATAATCCCACAACTATCCTGTAACATTGACTAAGGATATGTTATAATACTAATAAGTTATTATTTCTCTCCCTCTTTCTCATTCTTTAATCCAAACCTATCTTTTTTTCCCAACACCCTAGGCTAGCTGTCACTCTCCTCCTCTCTCTGTCCCCTTCTTTCTCTCTTTATTATTCTCCCCTTTTTTTAACAATTCGTTGCTGCATCTTGAAACAAACCCACGCACTCGAGGGCAAGGGGCACTCACGCAACGCGCGTACACGGGAGGGGAGTCCGGCGGTCTCCGACGGGTGCACGGCGCGCGGGCGGCTCCTCGGCGCGGCGGTCCGAAGGTCTCCAGGCGGCGGAGCACGGCGGCAAGGCCCCGGGCGCGGTACGGCGTACGGCGGAGCTTAGGAGGCGGTTCCACAGGCGACGCGCTGCGATCGACGGCAGCGACTTCCCGGAGGCGGCGGTAGGGCGGATTCGAGGCGAAGGAGCGCGGATCGGGCACGGGTGGCGTAGATCGGAGAAGGGGGCGATCCGAGGTCGGGCGGCGTCCCCAGGGCTGTTCGGGCTTGGGGATCGGACTCGGGCATGGCTTCCCGAGGCGGGGGTGCGGATCCGGGCGGCTCCGAAGGCGGGCGGTTGAGGATGGGGCTCAATTTCTGAAATTGGTTGGATTTGGGGTTGTTTGTGGTTTGCGATCCGTTTTGATTTCTGGTTTTGTTTTTGGTTTGTAAGGAGACGGTGGGGGCTGGGTTGAATAGGGGAGTGGGATGGTGCTGGTTTGGTGTTTGCTGGTGGAAGGAGGATGTGCTTGCTGATTGTTGCTTGTATGGAGGAGTTGTATGGTGGGGAAGGTTGTGGAGGCTGATGGTCGTTCGTTCCTCTTGCTGGGCGTTCTTCATGTAGGTGTGTTTTAAGAACAAGGGAAAAGGGGGAGACAGCTTGAAGAAGTTGGGCTGGAGGTAGGGGAGGCTGATGAATGTGGTGTTGGATCTCACCAGTATTTCGGTGGGATGAATGCAGTAGGGTTAGGGTTAGGTTAAAGTAATAGGTAATAGTAATATAGGAAAAGTAATTTAGTGAAAATAAATTAGTTAAAATTTGAAATTAATCCTTCAGTTAAAAGTGATTAAGTATTATTTATTAGCAAATAGTTAATTAGAGATAAACTCTTAATTAAAAGTAATTTGTAATTTAATAATTAACCTTTTAAATAAAAATAATAATAATAATTACGATTTAGAGATAAAAATTACGCTACGTTAAAACTGAAAACAACGACGCGCTCACGTCGACGCACGGACGAAAAATCCACTCAGACGAGAATAGCTGAATCAACAAAGTAAAACACTCGCACACAGCAGTCAAACACGACTAAGGAAACAGGTCGTTACAGCGAGCTTTCACCCGGTCATATGAACCGGTCGGGTGAGTTCTTGGAGTGACCGGTTGGATCTTGGCGCCATCGGGTGAAGTGATCGGTTGGGTGCACGTGCCTTCAGTTTCTCATCATCAGCTACAGATGAAACGATCGGGTGAGAGTCACCCGATCAGTTGGAATTCTGCTCGAAAAAACAGAGAACAGGCCCCCGCTGAACCGGTCTGTGAACCGGTCGGGTGACTTCCATATGAGCTCCGGCTGAGACCGGGTGGTGCACGCGTGCATCACCCGATCGGTTGGAGATGACCAACCGATCGGGTGAGGGGCTGAAAGATGTATTCTTTGGCGTTTGACCCCCTGGATCACGCGTGACTCCTCCCGTTGCTCCGGGGACTTGAGATATCGTCGTTAAACGTCCCCTACACGGTCAATCTCCTGCAAGCATGGATAAACAAAGAAAAGTGAAAGAAAACGAGAAAATACAAGAAAACGAATAAAAGACGGCGAAAAACACGGAGAAACACAAAAGAAAACGTGTGTGAATATATGAAATATAAACGCACGTCAAAATCCCCCAAGCTGAACTCTTCCTCGTCCTCGAGGAAGACGAGTGAGAGTAGGAGCTCGAAGGGAGAAAATAGAGAGGAAGAAAGAAAAAGAAAACTATATATCCTAGATCGTCCGTCAGAGCCAACAAAATCAAAAACGACACACCAAGCAAGCAGACGTCAAATCACACCACTAAACCTAGGAAAACGAGTCCAAATAAGTGTCGTGGGCCCACGTGGTGAAGCGCGAGTGAGTGCGGTCGTGTGCTAGCAAATGGTGTCGCTTTCTACAATGTGCTATGAGCTCATATACGCAAATCCAGGAAATGACCCAAATACCGATTCGAATTTGAAATTGCGGTGAATATTAGTTCAAGCATGCATGAGAAGAGTAAGAATAGAAGCGTATCATGCATCGGGGACTCCACAACTAGGGTTAAGGAAATCACGCCACTATAGCCTAGATACTAGCTAAAAAGTTCCTAAGCCAAGTGTTTTCGAAAACGATGGGGGTTGAGATGATGTGGAGTAGAACACTCGGTGCAAATTCTCGCCTTCCCTTTATTCTCGGTAAGTAGGAAAAAATATTCACACGGGAAATTTTTTTTTGGTTTTGGGCATTTGTATTTTTTTTTGCTTTTCGGCTATACAAAATTTTTCTTTTCTTCCTTTTTTTTTCTTTTTTTTTGGATTTTTGGGTTTTTGGCTATACACATGTGCACTCTCCCAAGTGGGAGAACGGTACACGACGAGGGGATTTGCACCAAGTAAAACAAAAAAGAAGTCGAAATCTAAACACTCGGGCAAAGGAAACTATTCTCGCTAAATAGAGCATAGGCTAAATGGGTTATCCTAGTCCTTAATTGTGGAATCCCGACGCATGCGAATTGAAATTTACGATATAAATATAGCATGCATATAATGGAAGCAAGTACCGCATATTCAAATCGAAGTATGATAATCTAGGGGTCATTCCTGGACAGGTATATAAAGTAAAATCACCAAGTAGAAGCACATCAAATAGCTAGTCACGACGCACGACTCACAAAAAAGCTAAGTGGACCCACGATGCGTGAAATGCAAGAGGGCTCGAAATCCTAGGGTTAGTGAGCGTGATTATCGATGCAATGCTAGGTGTGTGTGATTTTGTGGCGATTCATCATAGGATTCATCTCTAGGAGAAAGAGCTAAAAAAGAAGAGAAGAGAGAAAAAAAGAAAAAATAAAAAACACGATGAAAACGACACAAAAAACGAAAAAGGACTCAAACGACGCACACAGTGCGACTCCCCCAAGCTGAAGTTTGCATTGCCCTCAATGCAATATGAGTGAGAACGGGAGGGCAATGACGATGGGGGGGAATACGCACCGACACAAAAAGAAATGAAAACGAGGAAAACACAGAGATGAAACTGAAAATAAAGAACGATCAAAATCAAAATCAAATGTCACGAAAATAAAAATAAAAATAAAAATAAAATAAAATGACACGACACTCAAAAAGTGAAAAACAAGCACACACACACAAAGATGAGAAAAACAACAAAACACGACAGCACACCAAAATAGACGTCCCCCAAGCTAGACCTGGCAGTGCTAGCGAAATGATATGATCAGTGAAATGCAGAGATATGCAAGGGGGAGTCAAAAACAAACAAGGTGAAATCAGAAAGCAGGAGAAGGTGAGTCCTCGTCCTCCTCGGAAGATGGTGGGATTGGGTGGTCGGGGGAGGCTGGGGGTGTGCGGAGAAGTGGGGAATGAGGTGGAGGAATAGGTGCAGCGGTGGTGTGAACAATGGGAGGAGTGTCGGTGGAGGTGGGAGGAGTGAACAATGGTAGGAAGGCTATCAATGCGATGGTGGTAGGAAGGCTATCAAGGCGGTGGTGAGAGGAATAGAAATGGGGGAAGAAGATGCGGTGGTGACGGTGGTAGGTGGTGGTGGAAGAGATCTGGAGCGCACCGGTAATTTCCTTCGACGCACGTATGCAGTGATAGAGGAGGAGGGAGGAGGTAGCGTGGGTGCGATGGAAGTGGTCGGGAGGGGTGAAGTGGATACCGGGACGGGAATAGATGAGGGGGGAGAAGAATGTGGTGAGGGAGGTGATGGATGCGGGGATGTGTGGGAGGGTGGAGGAGAAGATCGCCGAGGTGGTGAAGGTGGAGGTGGTCCGTGGATGTGAGTAAGAAGTCGAAGAATGGCGGCCACGTTCCTCTCAAGTGCGAGGAAACGTGGGTGAGTGAGGAAAGAGGACGGTGATGGGTCCGAGGAGGCAGAGGACATGGCGAGCTCACGAAGGGCAGCGACCTCCCTCTCAAGACCCAGACGGACAGAGACCTGGCGGTGACCAAAAGATGTGGACTGACGTGAGGCAGAGGTGGTGCCGCCAGGTAAGGTGGAAGTGGTGCCGGCGGCGGTGGTCATGCCGGCACAGGAGACAAGGCCAGAAATGGCCGCAAAGAGGTGCTCAGACGTGATGGGCCCCGGAGCAGAAACAGGACGACTCGGGCCAGCCCCTAAATCTCCTTGAGACGCAGGGATATCCTGCTCGCCTAATTGGGCGGCAGGGGACGGTGGTCTGCGTGCGTCTACGGGAAGGAAAGGAAGGTTCAACCCCGCTAGGAAGTTTGGATCAGGTGGAAAGGTCCAATCTCCCACGAGAGCAATGGTCATGCGAGCGGGGTTGGGGAGAATGGTGTAAGGGGCAGGGGGTGGCCATAATTGAAGATGAAGCAGCCATCTGAGTGGGGTCTAATCATGTGGATGTGCCGCAGGACATTAATATCAAGCTGTGAGGGTCCTGCGACAGTGGGAAGATTATTGGGGATGAGAATATTAAATTGGTGGTAAGAGCAAATGATAGTAATGATGCCCCCACAACAAAACTTTCCCTTACCGGCCCGGCTGATCTCGAGTAGCTTGTAAACAAGCCAATCGCCGCCATGGATGGGGACGGTAGGGGCCCTGAAGCTAATCCCATCATCGTCCCGGACAAAAGGGAAAGTCATGGCCCAAAGGATAAAAAGGTCAGGGATAGTCACGGTGCCGGACTCGTCCCTAGGAAAAAATGCAGATGAAATGATCCTGTGGGCCAAACGAAACACGGGATGAATGATGGAGGAGGCCTTGGCCCTTCCTCGGGGATAGTCATGGATTAGAGTGAGGCGGAACCAGAATTGATCGACGTTAAACTCGGGCGTGTACCCGTAGTGTCGGATGGAGTCATCCCCAAGATTGGGGAAACCAAATATATCGTTAATTGTGCTCAAATTTGTGGTGACACTCCTGTTACGCACCCGAAATTTAATGATCGACCCGGACTCCCAAACAAGTGTAGAGAGAAATTCGAGGGTGAGTGCCGGGTAAGATACGGCAGATGCATTAAGAAAGGCCAACCATCCTAAGTTAGCGAAAAGAGATTCGACCTCGGTGTAGACACCGAGATCGACAAGTGTTTGTGTGTGCGGGAACTTAGTAGATAGATGCCCCCGAGCATCGAGCCTACGGTAAAAATTCTTGTGCTCCTGGTTCCTAAAGATATACCCATACGGGCCCAACATTGGGTCCATAGGGGGGATAACAGGCGGGGGAGGGCCAAGTGTCAGTGCTCGTGTGCGGGAAGGGGGACGTGTTTGTTTACGTCTCTTTCGAGACGGTTCCTCCTCCCGCATAATCCCCTTACCCTTGTCCTTATCCTTAGCCATGCGTGAGTGTGCGTGTATGAATGAGTGCAAAAAGCAATGGATGCACACTAACACAAGCAAAACGAGCAAGCACAATTTATAGGGCAAAAATAGAAATATGAGCTTAGGAGCGAGTGTACCTAAGCGAAGTGGCGAAGCTTGCCCGTAGATGTCCCCACACTGCGCAATGAGAGTAGCGTGGAGCCGCGGCGACCTTTTTCAGCAAGAATTTTCGAATGGGTGTGGTTTGGGGGGAAATTAGGTCAGAAATTTGAAATGGAAGGAGAGAGAGAGTGAAGATGATGGAATGGTTGATGGAGGAGGTGGAGAGAAGGAGTATTGGAGGAGTGGAGGACGTGGGGGAGTGAGAATCGGCCGTTGGGGAGGAGAGGCAGGTGAAACGACGGCGATTTTGGCGATCGGGCGAGGGTGAAAACGAACGGGTGGTCGGGGGTTTATATAGGGTTTTAAGTCGAACCGATCGGGTGACTTGTCACCCGATCGGTTGACGATTAGGTCAAAAATTCTTGCCGAAGAAGTGCTACAGGCGAATCGGTCGGTTGACTTGTCAACCGATCGGTTGGCCGCTCCACTCATTTTCCCGAGAATTGAGGGCTGCTCACCCGGTCGCTTCAACCGATCGCGCTCGAACTCAACCGATCGGTTGATATTCCCCAAAAATTTCCCGAGAGTTCTCCCCAGCTCACCCGGTCTGTCACCCGGTCTCCTCATTCTTCAACCGATCGGTTCATTTGGGGACAGATCTCGGCTTGTATCTGATACATCCCAACCGATCGGGTGAGTTATCAACCGATCGGTTGGGGCTTTGTTTCCTGCAAAAACCAACAGATTGTCTAAGTCCCTGAACGGATGTTCTCGCGGCTGATTTTATTTATAAAAGTAGATAAAATAAAGTTAAAAATAACACTAAAAAGTGGGGAAAAAGTGTAACGACCACTTCTCGTGGTACGTTGTTCGTGCACGTGCTTTAGACCGTGCACGTGTTTGTTTTAGACTTTGTTTGTTTGTGAACACTTTAGTGTGATATGCCGTTGTGAACGTCCCTGAGAGTATTAAATAGTGGCACTATTTTGAAACGACGTTTCTCGAGTCGTTTTCCCACAATTTAAACTTACTCGATGAGACGTGACGATTCTCACTCTTGATGGGAGACGTTTCTATTTTTAGTTTCGTCGTCTGACGTCAAAATTGAGTTCCGTCTTCTTAGTTAGCTCACATTCGTCATCACGATCACCACGATATTTATTTTATAATTTTTGGAGTTTATTTGACCACTTTTATAATTTTTACAAGTTTTATATTATTTTTAATAATTAATTTATAAATTATTTTCGGCCAAATAAAATTTATTTAAGTTTTAAACGTTTTAAAGAATTTTTGAGCCAATTTCCAGCTCATTTGGACCAGGTCAAACCCTTGGATGAGATGGAGTAATTGAATTTCAAATTTTAAATCTTTTTAAACTTCTAATCCTATTAGATTTAGCCCTAGACCAAGTCAACCCATCTATACTATATAAGCAACCCCTAGCAAGACCTATTTTCCAAAGAAATTAGCCCTAGCCTCTTCCAAACTTGAAATTGGACGTTGCGACGAATCGTCGCAACGTTGCGACGTTCAGCCCCCCGCACGACCAAGAAAACCCACCGCATCCGCCCGCTCCGACCGATAGCCGCCCCCGCATCCTCGCCGTCCGCACGCTGCAGCAGCCGCCCACGCCCGTTCCCCCCGCTTGGCCGAGAGAGGCCCTCGGTCTGACCGAGGCCCCGCTCCGCACAAGCGCTCCGCATCGACCCGCCCCGTCGCCCCGCTCCGCTCCGTGTCTGACCGGTCGCCCCGCCCGCTGTGACCGAGCGCCCAAGCTTTGCACACCGCAGCCTCGCATCCCAAGCGCACGACCGACGGTCCCTATCGGTCTGACCGAAGGAAACGCCCGCACCCGCCGCTGTGACCGACCCCCGCTGCTGCACAGCCCCGTTCTCTCGCAGCGACCGAGGAATTCTCCCGCATTGGAGGGGTACGACCGAGAGTCACTCGTCGCAACCCCGCATCCGTCGCACCGCTTGCCACCGTGGGCCCCCCAAGTTCTCCAGAGTTATTGTGGGTCCCCCAAAGGCCCCTAGGAGTACTGTGGGCCCCACCTAGGTGCTTGCTCTTCGAGGATCCGTCGCGTACGACGTCGTCGCACGTCGTAGCCCGTCGTCGCACGTGCTAGCTTTGGAATCTGGAACCGTCGCCCCGGTCGAAGCTCTGAATTTTCCAGCAAGGAATATATATTGGAATCAGGACTTGGAGCGCGTTCTATTATTCCAACCCCCGGTGTCGCTACCCGACGCCGGTGTAGCTTTCGCGTCGTGTTGAGGTAACGTTTTGCACCCCTAGGACCCCCCAACCCAATGCATGCTAATCAAGACTAAAATCAGTATTTTCAAAGTATTTTAAATGTTTTAAATTCACTAATCAAGATTAATAATATGGACTTTAGGCCGGTGGACTTGTGCACGTAGGAATCGTGACTTTGGACTCGTTGGACGGTGTTTTCTTGACGTGATAGTTGCAGGCAAGTGAAACTTGCCAACTCTTGTGTAGGGCCATGTTTTTAGGCCACTTACTTGCTTTTAGCGTAAAAGAGACTAGTCAGTGAAATGATAGCTGGCTAGACGCCTACTTGATCTAGTTTGACAACGAAACTAGATCCGTCACCTAAATGATCTAGCTTGACAACGAAGCTAGATCCAACCCTTAAACTTGTCATTCATGCATGCTAAACTGTCACGTTTACTTTTCTTACCTGTACGCTTTACTACTTGCCATGCCATGTCATCCATGCATTGAATGTTGCATTCGTAGCACACGCTACAATACTTGTCCTTGTACTACTTGTCCGGCTAGGTGCACCCCTACGCCATACTTGTTTACACACTTCCTGGCTCGTGGTCCAGAAGCGAGCATTCCGTGTTCGGGGGTAAGGCCCTGGCTCGACACACGTGGAGGGGTAGGGATAAACGGTTACTTGAGCTTAGGAGTGGCCTGATCCGCCCTCTAGCCAAAGGACGGAATCTCTGTGCACGAGGTGCTTACTTTTCTTGTCTTGTACTTGTCTTGTGAATGTCATGCCATGCTCGTACCTTACTTCGCTTTACTTTACCTGTTGCACTCATTACTTTAACTGCCATGTCATTGCATCATGCTAGAACTTTTAGGTTGCTCTTACTTGTACTTTCAGTTTCACTTGCACAAGTCTTCCAGACTTGCTGACATGTGCCCCTTGCTCTTTTGGGTGTCACATGTTAGACCTGAGCCAGAGATCGTTGCTGCGTACGTGATGTGTTGCTGACGCTGAGTCTGAGTCCATGATTGCACATGAGGATTTTGGTGGACACCGGTGACCATTCTTTGAGTCTTTGTTGAGCTTTATTTTGCTTTAGGCTTTTTGTTAGTTGTTGGTGCGTAGCACCGTTGTTTTGTACTTTGTACTTTTGTTGGCCATGTTTGGGCCTTTAGACTCTCTTTTATTTCAGCCTGGTGGCTTTTCTGCGATGTTGGAATTTATATTTATGGATATTCTGAGATTATTCTTTTGTCTCATTTCATTATTATTATCTTGTTTCGTTCGCGTTGCAAGGACCTGCAGTTTTAAATTTGATTGACGCTTATCGGACTTGCAGCTTTGTAGCTTCAAGTCTGAGCGGACCTTCTCACGCTTCGCCTCCATATTTTTGGGAAGCGGGGCGTGACAGGTTTTGTTGGTGGCCCATGCAGGTCCTATCTTGCAATTGTGAATTAACGGAACAACGATAATAACAGAATGTCCATTAAATAAATTGCAACATCCGAATCAGAAGCCCTGAGTCTAGCCGTTTTTAGGACACTAGGTGATGAGAAGACTTAGTTAGACGTCTGTGCTTGCTAGTTAGAGGCCCTGACTGTAGTTAGACTCCCTTTTAGCAATGGATTTAATCGTCGTAGGAGTTACCTTAGTGGTCCTTGCCTAACCCTGACCATATTAGGCTTCTAGAATCCCCTTAGTCGTTCGCTTTTGGGTTCATCGATTTCGGACCAAGCTGAACGCATTTCTTTACCGTCTAACCCTTAGAAGTCTTAGCGCCTAGTTCCTAATCTTTAGTTGGTCGACCGTAGGAGTTTCTCCGTAGCCTCCTCTGGTTCATATCCTAGGCTTATGAATGTCTGATCTCCGACCAATTCCCTTGCCTCGATTCACGAGATCGCCTCATGACGATTGTCGTCAATTTTCAAACCTTTCCGTTACAATCTTGAATCTTCCAAAAGTATCTTTCGATTTCCTCTTTCCCTAGGTTTAAACTTGTTCAAAATTTTAATATACTTATACTTCATACTTCTTCATTGATTTAAATTTTTAAAAATGTTTGTAGGAATTTTTGAATGCTAGTTTATAGTATTTTCCCAGTCTATGCTTTTCTTACTTGTGTAAGTGTGTTGTTCTTTCATATATTAATTTTATTCTGAACCGTACTTTTATTTTGCTCAATTCGATTTATAATTTCCCTTCTTATTTATGCCATTCGAATAACACATCATGTTTACTTTTAATATACTTTTCAAGACACATGGAATTTCAGCTTTCAGCAAGTTGGTTTTTGCTCATCGTTTTCCCTGTTTCAGATTTTTGAAATTACTATTTTCATAACCACTTCCTGATTTAGACCCTCCGTGATTTGATTTTAAAGACTTACTATTCGACTTCGATAATTCTTATACTAAGTCAATATTATTATTTTTTCCGTGCACCATACCTACTTTCAACTATTTTTATCCGTGCCAGACTTGTGTGCTCGTATATTAAGAACCTTATGTAAATCAGTTTCTGATTTTTGGCAAACACTGGTTCTCTAAAAGAATTTTCAAAATTGATTATTTTAAATTTTCCATAGCCTAAAAGTTTTGAAAGCATTTAACATGAGTTTAAATTCTTCCGTTACTCGAATTCATTCTTCGACTTTCCAAAACTTTTGACAACATTATATTAAATTACCGACGGATAGAATTTTCCAAACCATGTCTTTAATATTCGCGTAAATGATTTTACTTCCTTTTAAAAGGATTTTTTAAAAACCAATAGGCCATTTTCTATTATTTTGAATATTCGACTCAGATTTATTTTGAACAACTCGTTTTATCGATCCCCAAACATTTCTTCTCAGATGAGGATTTTAAAGTACAACCGTTTTCAATTTTGCGTATTTTAGCTTATGCTATTTATCCTAGTTGCTTTTCTGTACTCTATTCAAGCATCACTACATCTCCTTTTTCCCTCAACCTAAACCTCACCTTTGAGTCAATGTTTCGTCCAACCAAGCCGTCTCCTCGTATTCGTCCTATCTGAACTCGTGCTTGTCGATCCTTCCCTCGTCTCGCCCTCGATCTCTCTTTATTGCTTAGGCCTTAGGGACCGTCAATGTCTGTGTCAACCCTTAGTTGTTAGTAGACCCTTGGACCCTTGTGAGGTGTCGTTGTGCACGTACCTAAGTTGTGTACGTGGGCTTGAATGAGTGTACCCCCATAGTATATTGATGCTTGCCTATTGTGTGATATATATATGTACTTAGAGTTATTCGTGATATTATGAAGTTGTTTGTGTGCTAGAATGTATAGACTTGTGAGTGGTTAGATATACTATACTAGGGATGCTTGTGTATATTTGAATTAGCGTTGGAATATCTAAGTTGTGTATGTAGTAAGAGATACTTATAATGGTTGAAATAAAATGATTGGTAAAGATATGTGTGTGCTAGGTGTGATAGTAATAAGTGTACGTATAATTAAGTAAGTAGGCCTATTGAGTGACCCATATATTATTACGTATGAGTATGTGCTCGTAGGTAGATATATATGTGCTTATATGTAAGTAGTTATGTTTCGTTGCATGAGTATATAGGTGATATATATATATAGGTAGTAGGGTTATAATTTTGATTGATATTGCTAGCCCTTGCGGGATGTTGCATGTGTGCATACCGTGAGGTATACACGACTATTGCACATCCTAATTATGTGTGTGTGGATGTGTTAGTATACTAATTATAGGTAGTAGGCTATGGTGTGAATATATATGTTACATGTGTGTGATTATACGATGTATACGTATGCATGTAAGAAGGAGTGTATTATAAATATACGTGTGCTAATGTCTGTATTATTATTATGGTATATAGAATGATTGAACTACGTGAGTATTGCCTGACTAATATTAAGTGTGATTGACTATGGTATGTATATGGTTGTATTGGTAGACATGTATATATAGGGGAGTGGTATTGGCATAGGTATGAATGTCGTGTTACGTATATAGAATATTCTGATATGTGTATTGAGTCTCACCCAAGCTTGAGTGGGTATACTCTAAGTATATTGAATGAATGTTTGTAGTATGTATAGTGATAGGAGTGGTTGTGCCTGGTCGTGCTACGCACATGACTGTGAGTCGCTACGCCAGTATATAGTTATAAGTGTTGGTCTTGTGGTATAGCTAATTACTAAGGACTTGTTATGTGAACGTATGTGTACTAGCTAAAACTAGGTGTGTGGATGTACTAGTAATATAATGGTATGATTGGTGTATGTAAATGAAATGTTAGCGTGTATAGGTGTGCACCATGCACGGGTAAGTATGTGCTTAGTTATAGGTTTTGATGACTATGGTATATGTGGCGTGTCGTAAATACAGTTATAGGACCGTACGTGATGTGAATATATGGTGAACTATTTGCATGTATTTGAATGACTATATATTGTGAAATTATAGTAGCGGTGAATGTATATTAGATATAGTGAATTTGATTTAGTAATGGTATGGTGTGACTATAAGTGCTGAGATGTTGGTATTGGATGAATATTAGAGGGAAGTATACTCTTGATGTTTGTGCATAGGTAGCTATCTATATGTAGAGCAATGGTTGTATTTGCTAAGTGTGACACTATTCTTATGTGAGTACCTGAATTATTGTTTGTGAGTAGTAGTTATATAAGGGATGTATGTTTATATACCTGATTGAAATACATGTATGAATTTGACTGAATATAATAGGTATAAGTGTATACGTATGTGAATGTATATACGTGTTGGTGGTATTAATGTTTGACTACTTAGTGCATATATAAGCACTTGCAATGACTATACTTGGTTTAAATTATAATGTGGCTTGACTGGGGTAGTTATTAGAGCGACTAGATATATTAGAAAGTCCGAGGACGGACTTTATTCTAAGGTGGGGAGGATGTAACGACCACTTCTCGTGGTACGTTGTTCGTGCACGTGCTTTAGACCGTGCACGTGTTTGTTTTAGACTTTGTTTGTTTGTGAACACTTTAGTGTGATATGCCGTTGTGAACGTCCCTGAGAGTATTAAATAGTGGCACTATTTTGAAACGATGTTTCTCGAGTCGTTTTCCCACAATTTAAACTTACTCGATGAGACGTGACGATTCTCACTCTTGATGGGAGACGTTTCTATTTTTAGTTTCGTCGTCCGACGTCAAAATTGAGTTCCGTCTTCTTAGTTAGCTCACATTCGTCATCACGATCACCACGATATTTATTTTATAATTTTTGGAGTTTATTTGACCACTTTTATAATTTTTACAAGTTTTATATTATTTTTAATAATTAATTTATAAATTATTTTCGGCCAAATAAAATTTATTTAAGTTTTAAACGTTTTAAAGAATTTTTGAGCCAATTTCCAGCTCATTTGGACCAGGTCAAACCCTTGGATGAGATGGAGTAATTGAATTTCAAATTTTAAATCTTTTTAAACTTCTAATCCTATTAGATTTAGCCCTAGACCAAGTCAACCCATCTATACTATATAAGCAACCCCTAGCAAGACCTATTTTCCAAAGAAATTAGCCCTAGCCTCTTCCAAACTTGAAATTGGACGTTGCGACGAATCGTCGCAACGTTGCGACGTTCAGCCCCCCGCACGACCGAGAAAACCCACCGCATCCGCCCGCTCCGACCGATATCCGCCCCCGCATCCTCGCCGTCCGCACGCTGCAGCAGCCGCCCACGCCCGTTCCCCCCGCTTGGCCGAGAGAGGCCCTCGGTCTGACCGAGGCCCCGCTCCGCACAAGCGCTCCACATCGACCCGCCCCGTCGCCCCGCTCCGCTCCGTGTCTGACCGGTCGCCCCGCCCGCTGTGACCGAGCGCCCAAGCTTTGCACACCGCAGCCTCGCATCCCAAGCGCACGACCGACGGTCCCTATCGGTCTGACCGAAGGAAACGCCCGCACCCGCCGCTGTGACCGACCCCCGCTGCTGCACAGCCCCGTTCTCTCGCAGCGACCGAGGAATTCTCCCGCATTGGAGGGGTACGACCGAGAGTCACTCGTCGCAACCCCGCATCCGTCGCACCGCTTGCCACCGTGGGCCCCCCAAGTTCTCCAGAGTTATTGTGGGTCCCCCAAAGGCCCCTAGGAGTACTGTGGGCCCCACCTAGGTGCTTGCTCTTCGAGGATCCGTCGCGTACGACGTCGTCGCACGTCGTAGCCCGTCGTCGCACGTGCTAGCTTTGGAATCTGGAACCGTCGCCCCGGTCGAAGATCTGAATTTTCCAGCAAGGAATATATATTGGAATCAGGACTTGGAGCGCGTTCTATTATTCCAACCCCCGGTGTCGCTACCCGACGCCGGTGTAGCTTTCGCGTCGTGTTGAGGTAACGTTTTGCACCCCTAGGACCCCCCAACCCAATGCATGCTAATCAAGACTAAAATCAGTATTTTCAAAGTATTTTAAATGTTTTAAATTCACTAATCAAGATTAATAATATGGACTTTAGGCCGGTGGACTTGTGCACGTAGGAATCGTGACTTTGGACTCGTTGGACGGTGTTTTCTTGACGTGATAGTTGCAGGCAAGTGAAACTTGCCAACTCTTGTGTAGGGCCATGTTTTTAGGCCACTTACTTGCTTTTAGCGTAAAAGAGACTAGTCAGTGAAATGATAGCTGGCTAGACGCCTACTTGATCTAGTTTGACAACGAAACTAGATCCATCACCTAAATGATCTAGCTTGACAACGAAGCTAGATCCAACCCTTAAACTTGTCATTCATGCATGCTAAACTGTCACGTTTACTTTTCTTACCTGTACGCTTTACTACTTGCCATGCCATGTCATCCATGCATTGAATGTTGCATTCGTAGCACACGCTACAATACTTGTCCTTGTACTACTTGTCCGGCTAGGTGCACCCCTACGCCATACTTGTTTACACACTTCCTGGCTCGTGGTCCAGAAGCGAGCATTCCGTGTTCGGGGGTAAGGCCCTGGCTCGACACACGTGGAGGGGTAGGGATAAACGGTTACTTGAGCTTAGGAGTGGCCTGATCCGCCCTCTAGCCAAAGGACGGAATCTCTGTGCACGAGGTGCTTACTTTTCTTGTCTTGTACTTGTCTTGTGAATGTCATGCCATGCTCGTACCTTACTTCGCTTTACTTTACCTGTTGCACTCATTACTTTAACTGCCATGTCATTGCATCATGCTAGAACTTTTAGGTTGCTCTTACTTGTACTTTCAGTTTCACTTGCACAAGTCTTCCAGACTTGCTGACATGTGCCCCTTGCTCTTTTGGGTGTCACATGTTAGACCTGAGCCAGAGATCGTTGCTGCGTACGTGATGTGTTGCTGACGCTGAGTCTGAGTCCATGATTGCACATGAGGATTTTGGTGGACACCGGTGACCATTCTTTGAGTCTTTGTTGAGCTTTATTTTGCTTTAGGCTTTTTGTTAGTTGTTGGTGCGTAGCACCGTTGTTTTGTACTTTGTACTTTTGTTGGCCATGTTTGTGCCTTTAGACTCTCTTTTATTTCAGCCTGGTGGCTTTTCTGCGATGTTGGAATTTATATTTATGGATATTCTGAGATTATTCTTTTGTCTCATTTCATTATTATTATCTTGTTTCGTTCGCGTTGCAAGGACCTGCAGTTTTAAATTTGATTGACGCTTATCGGACTTGCAGCTTTGTAGCTTCAAGTCTGAGCGGACCTTCTCACGCTTCGCCTCCATATTTTTGGGAAGCGGGGCGTGACAAAAAGTTTAGAACATGGGTTGCCTCCCATGAAGCGCACTTGTTTAACGTCGTTGGCTCGACGCCCGCAAGAGATGTTCACGGTGGTTGATACGGGTGATGCCCGAAGTTCGGCATCTCTTCTTCATTGGAGCTGAAGGCCTTTGGAGTAGTCAGCAGCTGGAGAAATAATTGCTCGACTACCCTCCCCTTGTTCTTGGGATCCGGGGGCTTCTCTTTAGTATTGGCGCTTCCCGCCATCTTCTTTAGGATCCGGACCTTGTCTTTAGTGAGGCCCATGGGTTCTTTCCCCGTTCTCCTCACAGGAGGAGCCTTGGGGAACCCGGGAGGGGTCGTTCTTGCTGCACTCGCTTTCCCAGCAGCATCTTTGTTCTTGGGGGGCGTCTCCATCCTCTGAATCCCCCAAGTCATCGGGGGGGTTCCTTAAGAGAATCTCCCAGGAGCTCTCTTCAGCAGCTTTTTCTTCTTCTACCTCAAGCAAATTACACCGAGGGTCATTTGGGGGATCGGGATACTTCATGGACAACCCCAGATCAAATTCAACTTTTTCTCCGCTGACGTTTAGAGAAAGTTTTCTGTTCTTCACATCAATCAAAACGCCAGCAGTGGCCATGAAGGGCCGTCCCAGTATGATGGGGGTATGTGCGTCTTCAGGCATGTCCATGACTACGAAGTCCACTGGCACATGCACCCCTTTTACATTAACGGGGAGGTCATCCACAATCCCCACCGGATATTTGACCGACCGGTCAGCTAGTTGTAGGGTCATACCGGTGGGCTCCAAATCACCCATTCCTATCCTTTTATACATCGACAAGGGCATCAAACTTACACTCGCTCCGAGATCGACGAGTGCACGATGAATCTTTACTGCCCCGATCGTGCAAGGAATTGAGAAGCTCCCCAGGCCCTTGAGTTTCGGCGGATTTGCCCTCTGGATGAGAGCGCTACATTCCGCCGTCAACACTACTTTCTCCTTTCTAGACCCTCTAGTCACAAAATCTTTCAGGAATTTCACGTAGGAGGGGATTGTTTCGATTGCTTCTAGGAAGGGGATTTGCAAGCTCAGGTCCTTGACCATGGCGAAGAATTTGCCATATTTCTCATCAATTTTGGCCTGAGCTAACCGTTGTGGAAATGACACAACGGGTTTGAACACTTTCGGGCTCCCTTCCTCCTTCTTCTTCTTCTCTTCTTCAGAGACTCCCTCCGGAGTCATAGGATTTGATGACGAAGCACCGGCGTCGTTTGATTTTTCGATCGGTCGCTCAATGACCAACGGTGCTTCCGGTTTGCTAGGGGGAACTCTAGTAGGGATTTGTGTCCCGCTTCTCAGAACGATAGCGGACACATTTTCGTGCTCGTGCACGAGTGCCGTCGTTTGGGTTGCCCCCCTCGGGTTCACCTCCGGTTGTGGCGGCAATTGGTTTTGTGACCTTGAGAGGTTCGCCACTTGTAACCCCAGCTGGGTTACTTGGTCCGTGAGGGCCCGCTGACCCATTTCCAGCTTTTGGTTGATCTTCTCCTGGTTGGTTATATATTGAGTCAAGAGAGACTCAACCGGAGAGACGGCCCTCTGTTGGCCATACTGCTGCTGCTGCTGGATTGGTTGCTGATTCCTGGGGGCGAAAAATTGTTGCTGAGGTTACTGCTGAAATGGTTGCTGCTGAACCTGACTCTGCTGTGGCCTAGCCGGCTGATATGTTTGTTGCTGCGGCTGCTGAGGCGGCGAGGGCTGAAATGGTGGCCGGTAACTGAAGTTTGGGTGGTTTCGGTTGTTTGGAGAGTAGGCCGGGTTGGAATTGGTCCTTGGCGGATACGGCGCATTTCCCGTGGGGTTGTAAAATAGTGCGCTCGCCTGATCCAACGTTGGTGAGATGTCACCACCGTCGAATTCCCCAAAGAATTCGGATTCTACCGCTGAAATTTGCTGTGTACCGGCCCCACCGGCTCCCACCATTAGTGCGGAGATCTGGGTTGAAAGCAAGTCGAACTTGCTTGAAAGTTTGTCGACGTCCTCGACTCTGTGTATACCCCCAGATCTTGGTGTGGCTCTCTCGTCACACCACCGCTCATTGTTGGATGCCATATTTTCCAGAATATGTCCGGCATCTTCCTCGCTCCTAGACATGAAGGAACCCCCAGCCGCGGCGTCCATAGAAGATTTCAGGTCATCCCTCAACCCATTGTAGAACAGATTAATAATCTGCCACTTCGGAAGCTCGTGGTGAGTGCATCTTCTTTGCATCTCCTTGTATCTCGTCCAAGCTTCGTGCAAGGACTCGTGGCTGGCCTGGGAGAAGGAGGAGATCTCACTCCTCAACTTCATGGTCTTCCCCGGAGGAAAGAACTTCGTCAGAAAAGCGTTGGAGAGCTTCTCCCAGGTATTGAAGGTGTTGGGGTCCTTCCCCCTTAGCCATTGCTTGGCTTTGTCTCGCAACGAGAAGGGGAACAGCTTCAGACGGATAGCTTCAGTTGTGACACCATTAATCCGGAAGGTGTCACACTGCTCCAAGAAGGAGTCTAGATGCTCGATCGGGCTCTCCATGGGTGCACCCGCAAACTGATCCTGCTGGATCCACGTCACCAAAGACGGCTTTAGCTCAAAGCTTTGGGCCGCAATAGCTGGAGAACGGATGGCGGAAGTCGACTCGATGGATGGCATCGAGTACTCCAACAGGGACTTGTGCGGCGGGGTGTTCTCCTCCATGGATTCGGGATCCTCTCTTCTTCGCTTCTCGGCGGCCAAACGCCTAAGGGTGGCGTTAATCTTTGGATCAAGGGGAATCAAGTCGTCAAGACTTCTTGAACTCATGCGCATGAAAAACAACAAACACCCGTGAAGCGACAAGTGGGAAAGAAACAGATAAAATAAGAAATAAAAATAAGGAAAATAAAAAAGAAAAAGGAGAATGCGAAAATTATCGCGAGGTAGGGATAAGAGCTAGACACGAGGGTTCAAGCGATCCTAAAATAACAAACACGTTGCCCCCGGCAACGGCGCCATAAACTTAACGTGTGCCCCGGCTTGCTATCCGCAAATGGCTGGGGGACCCACGTGGGGGTTTAGAAATTTGTAACCGCAAGCGCACGGTGTTGTAGTGTGGATTGGGGGTCGAACACAGGGAGGCGAGGTTGTGCTTGAGTCAAGGAGGACCAAAATCACCCCAGGGGCGAGCTAGCCCGAATCGGTAGATGGTTGTCACGGAAAGGAATAAAGGGTATGAACAATAAGAAAATAAACCCGGGACTTTGGTTTCCACTCCAACGAGCGACTCTCGCCGATACGGCCTACGGGTATGGATAGCGATCGGAATTAGGGTCTAATGGTGGGACGTTGCCTCTGAAAGTGGTACCGGCATCCCATGGGCCCGATATTCCAATCGGTGCCCAGGATGATACACCGAACTTCCCGGATTCGATCAGTGGGCACTCTCGTGTCCATTAACACTGATCGATCCCGGGAGCACTAAGCTTACAACGATAACTCCCAACGTCTCATCCTGTCGCTCCAGTGTGCTAGGATTCGACGTCTACGCTATGGGCGTGAGCTACGGCTAGGGAGTCAACCGCCAAGTTTATTCCCCCTTGGCCCAACGGTCAAAGGCGGTCTTTTTCCCGCCGATGACAATGAAACACCCCACGTAACCGTTAGATTCCTAATCCCTATCGATTTCCTAACCCTATGGATGCATCGGGAAGAGCCCCCGAAGGGGTTTCCACCAAAATCCCAGATTTGGGAACTACTCACAAAAATTCATTGAAAAGCGATCTAAATGAAAATTAACCGTTGGAATCATAATCGGACGATTGGAATGCGGAAGTAATAGAGTAATTAAGACAATAATAAAATTTGAGAAAGATCCGAAAACTTACAAAAGAACAATAATTACAGCCGTCACAATAGGAGAAAACAGTAAAAACTAGCAGCCCCCCCCCGTTTCTGGAACCCTAAGGGTTCTATTTATAGACTCTCGCATCACCCAATCGGTTGACAAGTCAACCGATCGGGTGACCCGTTACAGATAATGAACAGAAAACGGCGAGCTTTCACCCGGTCATATGAACCGGTCGGGTGAGTTCTTGGAGTGACCGGTTGGATCTTGGCGCCATCGGGTGAAGTGATCGGTTGGGTGCCCGTGCCTTCAGCTTCTCATCATCAGCTACAGATGAACCGATCGGGTGAGAGTCACCCGATCGGTTGGAATTCTGCTCGAAAAAACAGAGAACATGCCCCCGCTGAACAGGTCTGTGAACCGGTCGGGTGACTTCCATATGAGCTCCGGCTGAGACCGGGTGGTGCACGCGTGCATCACCCGATCGGTTGGAGATGACCAACTGATCGGGTGAGGGGCTGAAAGATGTATTCTTTGGCGTTTGACCCCCTGGATCACGCGTGACTCCTCCCGTTGCTCCGGGGACTTGAGATATTGTCGTTAAACGTCCCCTACACGGTCAACCTCCTGCAAGCACGGATAAACAAAGAAAAGTGAAAGAAAACGAGAAAATACGAGAAAACGAATAAAAGACGGCGAAAAACACGGAGAAACACAAAAGAAAACGTGCGTGAATATATGAAATATAAACGCACGTCACAGGCAAAATGCAATGACATGAACAGATATTCGCGTACCGTTAATTTAAATTAAACATGGCAGTTAAAGATGCATGGATGACATGAACAGTTAATACGCATACCGTTAATTGAAATTAAACATGACATACAAGCATGATGAAGGTGAAGGACCAAGCTTCGTTGTCAAGCTAGGTCAATGGCGTCTAGACGGCTATCCTTTCACTGTCTAGTCTCTTTTACGCTAAAGCAAGGAAATGGCCTAAGACATGGCCCAAATCGAGAGATGCAAGTTTCACTTGCCTAGCACCAAGAATGACGATCAACGAGGCCGTCACACAAATGCTAACTACAGAGATGAGATCACTGCCATGGCAAAACAACATTAAAACAACATCTAACCTAGTTTTATTAGGGTTTCACAAAAACACATTGGGTTATGAGGATATTAAGAGATCGAGTTACTACTGTATTCAGAAGCGGAAGAATGATGCCAAGCAAGCACGACAACGGAAGAAACGATCCGGGGAACCTAGGGTTCAGATCTGGAATGGATGGGGAAATCTGGAGAAATGGGGTTTTGGGGATTTTTGGGGGTTGGAGATGACCTAGGGCATGGTGGTTGGTCAAAATGGAGAGGGGGAGAAGCTCTAGATGAAGGAGGAAGGCTAGAGGAAGGTTGGGGAAGATCAGAGGTCAAGGGGGAAGGAAAGAGTCCAGGAGAAGAGAAAGAAAGAAAAGAAACGAAGTGGGGTATTTATAGAAAATAACCTGGCGGCTGCCCAGAAATTAGGGTTTCGACACTGATTAGTCGGTCAAAGAGCAACCACTGACCGACTAGTTTGTGAACAGTCGGTCGGTTGACCAACGCAGACCGACTAAGTCCAAACAATAACTCTTGTACAAAAATAAGATTTAGATTTAGTCGGTCAGAGAACAACTACTGACCGACTAGTTTCGAATCTAGTCGGTCGATGAACATTCTTAGACCGACTAAGAATGAATAGTACTTGGTATCAAAAATGATAATAGAGCTAGTCGGTTAAAGAACATTTACTGATCGACTAGTTTGCAACCTAGTCGGTCGATGAACGTTCTTAGACCAACTAACGATAAACAGTAACTCCTGAGAAATTTACAAAGCCCACTAGTCGGTCCATGAAGGTTTGCCGACCGACTAAATCGTCATCTAGTCGGTCGGTTCCCCTTCTTGTACCGGCTAACGTGCACAAAAAGTTCCGAAATGGAGCACGAAGCTCCGGGATCGATTCCTAAGACTCCTAGGCTTGATCTAACAATAAGATATGACCGATATGAAGCCCGTCACGAATGACTTACTCCAAAATCGACGATTCTAAGGAAGAAGCTAGAAAATCACGACGAAACGATCGAAAATGAAAGCTACGGAGACGAAAAACCACACATGAGGAGAAAATCCACCAAAACATATAATATAATATAATAAATCCAGATACATGAAAACCAGTCGTTACATCCTCCCCAACTTAAGAAAAATTCCGTCCTCGGAATTTCCCAACACTCACGTGTCCGGAAACAAAAGTGGGTAGCGCTCTCACATCTCATCCTCATTCTCCCAAGTAGACTCTCTAGGCGAGCCGTGTTGCCACATCACCCTCACAAGATTGACAACCTTGTTACGAAGTGACTTCTGACGCCTGTCCAGAATCTGCACTTGCTGCTGGTCATACGTCATATCAGGGCGAACGGTAATCTCCGAGAAATCCACAGCATGAGATGGATCGCTAATGTATCGATGAAGCTGCGACACATGGAAAACATTGTGAACTCCTTTCAAAGATGGCTGCAAGGCTAAGCGATAAGCTACCTCGCCAACTTTCTCCAGAATGTCAAACGGTCCAATGTATCGCGGGCTCAACTTCCCTCGCTTCCCAAAGCGAATCACACCACGATTTGGGGAAATCCTCAAGAACACATGGTCGCCCGGCTGAAACTCCAAAGGACGACGTTTAGCATCCGCCCAATGCTTAAAACGGTCCTGAGCAATCCTCAACCTCTCCCGAATATTGCTGACAACATCCACGGCCTCCACAATTATCTCAGGTCCCAACAACTCCCGAGCACCAACGTCATCTCAACTCAATGGCGATTGACATTTCCTCCCATAAAGAGCGGCGAAAGGCGCCATGCCAATACTCGCCTGGAAGCTGTTGTTGTAAGAAAACTCTACCAGATGTAGATGGTCCTCCCACGAACCCTTGAAATCCAACATGCACGCCCTCAGCATGTCCTCCAAGATCTGAATCGTCCTCTCGGACTGGCCATCCGTCTGTGGATGGTACGCCGTGCTGAAACTCAGACGCGTACCCAAACTCTTCTGCAAACTCTGCCAGAACTGAGATGTGAACCTCGTGTCCCTGTCCGACACGATGCTCACGGGGACTCTGTGAAGTCGTACGACCTCCTGCACGATTCACGTTACATCACTATCCAAACTAGGAAAGGAAATAAAAACGGAGAGTAAAAGAATTTACCTCCATATATCTCCTCGCTAGCGCCTCAATGGACTGTCCCACTCGGAATGGAATAAAGTGCACGGATTTGGTCAATCTATCTACGATCACCCAAATCGCGTCATTCTGCTTCGGACTCCGAGTTAGTCCAGTCACGAAATCCATAGTGATGTGTTGCCACTTCCACTCCGGAATCGGAAGCGGTTGCAGCAACCATGCCGTACGCTGATGCTCCGCCTTCACTTGCTGACAAACCAAACACTTGGCTACACTCCGAGCCACACTCCTCTTCATACCATGCCACCAATAGTTCAGACGAAGATCCTTGTACATCTTGGTCCCACCAGGATGCACAGAATACGGCGAACTATGTGCCTCCACCATCAACTCCTCTCTAATATCCCCAGTTGGCACACACAACCTGGCTCTAAACCTCAGCGAGCCATCCTCATGAATCAAGAAGTCAGTCCGCAGACCGGCTTCCACCTGCTTCCGAATCTTCACCAGCTTCGGATCCTCAGCCTGGCCAGCCTTGATCCGATCCACAATCGTCGACTGTATCTGCATACACATCAACGAAGAAGCCTCCCCAGGAAGAACAATCTCCACACCGGACTCGCAAAAATCCTGCTGCAATCTCCACTGCGAGGTCAAAACCATCACCGCTGGAAGCCTACTCAGCGCATCAGGAACCACATTCACCTTGCCAGGGTGATACTGCAAATCGATCTCATAATCCGCCATGAGCTCCAACCATCGACGTTGTCGCATGTTGAGCTCCTTCTGAGTAAAAATATACTTCAAGCTTTTGTGATCGGTGAAAATCTTCACTTTCTCACTCGGCAGGAAGTGCCTCCAAATCTTAAGAGCAAACACAACAGCAGCCAACTCCAAATCATGCGTCGGGTAATTCTTCTCATGAAACTTGAGCTGACGAGATGCATACGCCACAACGTGCCCGTGCTGATGCAACACACAACCGAGACCCTTGCCAGAAGCATCGCAAAAGATCTCAAATCCACCGCTGCGATCAGGCACAACAAGAATAGGGGCAGTCGTTAACCTCTCCCTCAGAACACCAAAAGCATTCTCACAATCACCCGACCAAACAAAAGATACATCCTTCCGCGTCAATCTGGTCATCGGCTCGGCAATATGGGAAAAGTCCTTAATGAAGCGCCGATAGTAACCAGGAAGCCCAAGGAAACTCCAGATCTCAGACGCTGACTGCGGAATAGGCCACTCTCTGATGGCCCTGATCTTCTCGGGATCCACTGAAATACCCTCTCCAGTCACCACATGCCCGAGAAAAGAAACTCTGTCCAGCCAAAACTCGCACTTCGAAAACTTAGCATACAACCGATGCTTCCTCAAAATCTCCAACACTGTCCTCAAGTGCGAGGCATGCTCTTCCTCCGACTTCGAATAGATCAGAATGTCGTCAATAAAGATAACGACAAACTTATCTAAAAAGTCATAGAAAATCAGGTTCATCAGATTCATGAAAACTACGGGTGCATTGGTTACGCCGAAAGGCATAACCACAAACTCATAGTGACCATACTTCGTCCTGAACGCTGTCTTCGGACCATCATCCTTCTTCATCTTCAGCTGATGATAACCGCTCCTCAGATCCAACTTCGAAAACACCCTCGAACCTCCAAGCTGATCAAAAATATCATCGAGCGAGGCAACATGTATTTATTCTTGATGGTCACCGTATTCAACTCCCGATAGTCCACGCACATGCGACGCGAACCATCCTTCTTCTTCACCAGCAGCACCGGTGCTCCCCACGGGGACACACTAGGATTGATATAACCCTTCTGCATAAGCTCATCCAACTGCCTACGTAACTCTTCCAACTCTGCTGGCGCCATACGATATGGTGCCTTCGAAATGGGCTGTGCCCCTGGAATAAGATCAATAGAAAATTCCAAAGCCAGATCAGGTAGCAATCCAGACATCTCCTCGGGGAAGACGTCATCAAAATCTCGCACCACAGCTGGCCTCTCCAACTCCATCTGCATAGTCACAACCTCCACTGGTCTGGCCCGAAATCTGACAGGACCAAGCTGTAGGATCCTGTCCAAAACAGAGTTAGGATCGATAATATGAAGTTTAGACTTACGCTTGCGTACGCTGCACGGTAGTCTACGAACTTCGCCTTCGGATTCACCACGACGGATCGAGTCTACTCACGAACGGAGTAAGGCTACTAAATCCACAATCTAAATCTCTACTTTAGATTAAGAACTTGGATAGAGGGAGAGGAAATATTTCTGCAGAGCTTCGCTAGGATGAAGATGCATGCATGAATTTCATGCAAAAAGTGTAAGAAATGGCTTACCCTTGGGTCTTATTTATAGCCCCCAAGGTAGTTATTTTAGGGTAAGTTGTTCCTTTGGAACAACTTAATTAAGGTGTACCATTATACATGGCACATTATAAGCTTAAGTTGTACCATATGCATGGTACAACATAAGCTTAAGATATTCCCCCTTTATAAGCCATATGTCGCATGCACTTATGCATATATATAATGCGACTTTCCCACTCATCCAGAGATCCTCTCCACAAGGGAACAGATTCCCTTTGTACACGACTGCGTGTACGCGACGTTCGAGGTCCGTATTCCCTCGTACATCCCCCACAAGGGTGTACAAACGTCTTCCATATCCAACATCTCCCACTCACACTTGAGGGGATTGTAAGAGAACGTCTTTCCCTTAGTTCTTTCATCTATCATACCGAGAAATAGACCGTGCGACCGTCATGCGCGTAGAGTCTGTTGTTGTGCACTTGTTAGAGATACACAACGACCTCGAAGGTGCAAAGTTGAGTAGTTCAACGCATGCTTTACCCTAGATTATTTCTTCGCATTTCTTATACTTTATATTCAACAATTGAATCCCATCTGGATTACAATTGGCTGGCCAGCTTTGAATCATTAAAGTCTAAATGCGAATATGAAATCAATCTTCCTCTTCTTGTGAACCTTCTGATCTTGACTTGATTCGCTTTTCTAACGTGCCCCGCCGAGCCGAATTACCATAGCCCATTAGTAACACGCTAAGATAGCGATCATCTCGTCAAATCTAAAGGAACCAATTGGAGTCCTTGAGGGTAAGAGTTAAGACCCGTATGGCCTTTGAGTCTCACATAATAGCAAACACTATTGCTACTAACTCAGTGGTCGAAATGCATACGTGGTATGAACACGTATTACAACATCACTCCTTTCCCAGGGAGAGTATGTCTTAATGATGTTGTACGGATGAAAGATCAGACACCACTGTGCCTATCTTTTTGAGTCCCCTTACTACTCGTGAAATATTCACGGACTCTCATCCTGCATAAGACAGATAGGATTTAAAATCCTACGAGATCTCTTTCAAATATCCTTGTGATACAGATCTCAGATCTTTTATAAGCATCCGTATGATGCAGATCTTTTATTCGACTATCTTGTTTAAGTCACGACTCTAAATCATTTGTCTAATGATTTTGACTTTAAACTTAGTCTCATCTCTATCTTATCCATCTGATAAGATAAGGCGGTTGCTCATGTGAGAGAGCCAACCTTAATCTGTCCGACATACACACAATTCAGCTGAGATTTCAAAAAATGTACACAAACATTTCTTTAAGAAATTCATATGCAATGCTTGAAAAAGAACTTATTCTTTTATTAAATTTGATCTTTCTTAGACATGGGAATATATATTGGTACAACTCAGCTCATACGCAATCCTTGGGATGATAAGTGTTTATAAAACACATTTCTGGGGATCGCTTTCGTAAGCTGATCCTCTATCATCTCATGTGTAGATATGTACCTTATGTCTACCTTCTTGGTTTTATCAGTCTTTTGCAAATCTGCAGTTCCTTTAAGATACTGCATTATCCTCTTAACCGCTTTCCAGTGTTCTTGCCCTGGGTTGTATTGGTAACAGCTTACCATTTCCAACTGCAAAACAGATGTCTAGTCTCGTACACACCATAGCGTACATAAGACTATCAACTGTACTGGAATATGGAACTTTTTCCATAATTTCTTTTTCCTTTTGGTTCTTTGGACACGATTCCAGATATAAATTATCGCATATGCTTATATGAATATCAATGGACTTGCAGTCCTGCATATTAAATCGTTCTAGAACCTTCTTTATATAAGTCTCATGTGAAAGAGAAAGAAGTTTCTTCGAACGATTCCTTGAAACCTTAACTTCAAGGATATATGCGGCTTTTCCTATGCCTTTCATCTCAAATACTGATGAAAGCCAAGCCTTGATACTCATCACAAAACCCTTGTCATTTCTGGCTATTAAAATGTCATCTACATATAGAGACATGATAATATACTTGCTTTTAATCCTCTTGATATATACTCAGTTATCTTCATCAAGCATGGAAAAAACCATTTGATAAGACAACTTCTTGAAATTGTATATACTATTGCCTCGAGGATTTACTTAAGACCATATATGGATTTACGAAGTTCACAAACCTTATGTTCGTTTCCTTCTTTTACAAACCCTGTTGGTTGTTCCATATAGATCTCCTCGTCCAATTCTCCATTGAGAAAGGCAGTCTTTACATCCATCTGATGTAATTCGAGGTATAAGCAAGCTACCATTGCCAGAAACATGCGAATCAAGGTAAAATGCACAACAGGTGAGAAGGTCTCTTCGTAGTCTATACCTTCCTGTTGCGTAAAACCTTTCGCGACAAGGCGAGCTTTATATCTGTCAAATAGAGCCATCAGCCTTATGCTTGATTTGAGAACCCATTTGTTCCCAATTGCTCTATGTCCTCTGGGTAAGTTAACTAAGTCCCAGACTTGGTTAACTTTCATGGATTTCAATTCCTCCTTCATCGCTTTCATCCATTTGTCTTTCGCAGGGCATGATGCGGCATATTTGAGATTCTTCAAGTCCTTGTTGACTCGAATTAAGATCAATTCTAATATCACTCCCACTTGAAATGTTGTTAGAATTGCTCCCACTTGGATCATTATTCCCGTATGGAATAGGATAATCGTCATTCGTATAATCCATTGGTGAAGGTTGAAAAGAATTTTCGTTTTCACCAAGAATTTCTCCCACTCGAATGAGGTAATCCTTTTTGATCATAAATCTCAAAATAAAGATAAGTCTGGACTTATCTCGCCCTGTCTTGGAAACTCGTTTTCCAAGAAAGTGACATCCCTCGACTCAAACTCAATTAGCCCACCATTGTCTTCCTGACTAACAAAAATATAACCTTTGGAGTTTTCTGCGTATCGTATAAAGATACGTTTCCTTCCCCTTGGCCCAAGTTTGCCATACTTATGGGAGGAAATATGTGCGTTGAATGCACAAACTCAAGGTAAAAATGTTTAAGTCAGGAGACCTTTGGTTCCACAACTCATAAGGAGTGGAGCTAACTGATTTCGAGGGTACGCGGTTTAAAATGAAAACGGTTGTCAATAATGCATCACCCAAAAAAGGTGATTGGCAAGTTAGCTTGCGCCATCATTGAACGGACCATTTTTCATTAAAGTCCTATACCTCCTTTCTGCAACACCAATTTGTTGAGGAGTATAAGGCATAGTTACCTGATGTACTATGCCTTTTTCATCACAAAGTTCCTTTAAACTTGTTGATTGATATTCACCGCCCATATCGGTTCGCATGACCTTAATCTTGCGATCTAATTGATTCTCCACTAAACTCATATAGTTTTTAAAGCAGGTTTAGTGATTTCACTTTTGTGGGATATCAAATAGATATGACCGAATTGGGTGAAATCATCAATAAAAGTGATGAAAAATAGGACTTCCCGCGACTTGTCTCGACATTCATCGGACCACATATGTCCGAATGGATAAGCTATAATGGAACCTCGGCCCTTGTGCCGGTTCCAAACGGCTTGCGACAAGATTTCCTCACAAGGCAATGTTCGCAGGTCGACATTTCAACCTTTGAAACATTGGATAGAAGTCCACGTTTGGCAAGTCTATCTATACGCATTGGTCCAATATGACCAAGCCTTGCGAGCCAACAAATTATATTAGACTCATTAGTCAAATAATTTGTCACAAGGAAATTTTCATTACATGAGGAAATACATTGTACTTATTACAATAAATCCTTTGAAATACAAACCCAGTACCAATAAAGGAATTATTACAAAAATAGGTCCATATTACAATCATGAAGGAACCAACTAGCACCAAGACCCATTAAATTGACCACAGTATTAATATTCCTTTGAATATATGGAATGAAGAGAACATCATAAAGTAGGAGAGTGTGGCCGTTGTCCAAGTCTAGCTTGCAATTCCCAACGCCTTTCTCTACAACACATGAGTTGTTTCCTACATCGATCCACTTCATTCCATGGTGTATCCGGTGATACTCCACGAAGGACCGTCTGTCCTTTGCTATGTGGTCGGTGGCACCTGAATCAATTATCCCATAATGGATTAGATTCCACAAGAAAGATTGAACTAGAAACACATATGTAACTAGTATTACAAGTTACCTCGTCACTTCCACTCGTACACGAACGAGCATAGTGACCGAGTTTGTTGTACTTGAAGCACTTGATCCTTTTCAAGTCTTTCTTCTTGTGTCATTTCTTGTGCCCACCCTTATGTTTGGGTTCCTTGGTAGACTCAGGTTGCTTATTACGTTCATTAGAAGACTTCGAACGATCTTTACGTTTCTTTCCCCCTTGTGAGGAACTAGCAACCATGTGCACTTCTGCACTTGGCTTGGCAGTCGCAAGCCGCTCTTCCTCTAATTCGAGGTGCTTGGAAACGTCGTTGAAGGTCTTGATGCACTCATTGTGAGTGAGATGCATCTTCATTTGATCCCACCCATTTGGTAGGGAACGTATGACTGCTTGGATTTGTTGCTCATCAGTGAGCACATGACCTGCGTCCTTTAACTCTGAGATAAGGTTCGCCATATGTCGCAGATGTTTCCCCATGGAATGATCTGGACGTTTCTTATATGTATCGAACCTTATAGTTAAGGCGCGAAGTTTGGACACCGATGTGCCACCGAACTTCTCCTCTAGCTTGGACCATATGTCCATGGCTAGGTCATATTCTCGGAAGATGCGCATTATGTCATCAGCCATACTGCTTAATAACGTAATGCGCGCTATCTTATTCTTCCGAGACCAAGCATCAAAAAGCTTCCTTGTCTCGTCTGTGTTGGGCCGTAGTGCCCAACTCGGGTTCAATCATTACGTTCTTTAGAGTTTCGAGCACTTCTTGCTCCTCTAAAACGTATTGTATCTTAATGGACCAAAGTTTGTAATTATCGCCATTGAGTTTTTCACCTTTGTTTAACTCAGCGACGATATTTTTTTGAAGCGGAAGACATTTTACTTTTAAAATGCTGCAAAAAACAAAAAACCGAAGGTTCGATCAAAACATTGCATAAAGAATTCTTAAAATATAACTCCCACTTGAAATGATAATAGAGTATCCCATTTGGATAGTTCTAAAAATTCAAATCCCACTTGGAATTATATTATATTTGATAAGTTACTTTCGAAAAATATTGAAGATGTTGTTCTAGAATCGAATAGGTCTCTATGATTCCAATCACCATCTAGAACAACCTTCAATATTCCCCCATCACTTATCAAACAATAGTACTCTTATAGTACTAGCAGCGGAAAACGAGTATTTGATAAGTTACTTTCGAAAAATATTGAAGATGTTATTCTAGAATCGGAAAGGTCACTATGTTTCCAATCACCATCTAGAGTAACTTTCAATATTTCTCCCTCACTTTATCAAATGTTAGTACTCTTATAGTACTTTGCAGCGGAAAAGCGTTTTTGAAAACGTATTTTTCAAAACGAATTTAAAATACATTGGCTAATCTCCGTAGAGTAGAGCACAACGTCATAAGTTCATTGGCTAATCTCCGTGGAGTAGAGCACAATGACATGGCTAATCTCGCATGAAGTAGAGCATTACGGCTAATCTTCAAGGAGTAGAGCACAATTACATAAGTACATTGGCTAATCTCCGTAGAGTAGAGCACAATGACTTGGCTAATCTCGCATGAAGTAGAGCACTATGGCTAGTCTTCAAGGAGTAGAGCCCAAGTTAAAAAACTTCATTAAAATGTTAGTTCCGTATGAACTAGTCGGCACTATGGTTAGCCCCGTATGGACTAATCGGCACATCCGAGTTTGGCCAATGCCTTTTGTCACCCCGTATGGGTCAGTAGGCAAGTTTGCAGTCGACCCAGACCTTCTGCCAGATTAGTCGACCAAAAACTCCAAATTGGTCGACCAATTTTTCGAAAGCAACTTCTTCCCGGCCAGGGCCTTTGCCCTGGCCGGTGCTTGGCCAAGGGCCGGCCAGGGCCTCTGCCCTGGCCGGCCAGGGGCCCTGGCCCCCTCGGCCAGGGCCGGCCAGGCCCTGGCCTCGGCCAGGGCCGGCCGGCCAGGCCACTGGCCGGGGCCAGGGCTCCTGCCCTGGCCTCGGCCAGGCCCTGGCCTGAGGCCAGGGCGCCGCCCTGGCCTGCCGCCCTGGCCTTTGCCAGGGCGGCCTGGCCGCTGGCCGGGGCCAGGGCTCCTGCCCTGGCCTCGGCCAGGCCCTGGCCTGAGGCCAGGGCGCCGGCCCTGGCCTCTGCCAGGCCCTGGCCTGAGGCCAGGGCGCCGGCCCTGGCCTCTGCCAGGGCCGGCAGGCCGGCCCTGGCCATTGCCAGGGCCGGCCTGGCCGGCAGTGGCCACTGCCGGCCTGGCCTTGGCCGGCCATTGCCGGCCTGGCCATGGCCGGTCATGGCCAAGGCCATTTGGCGTTGGCCGGCCATGGCCCCTTTGGCCATGGCCGGCCACCCCCTTTGAATGGGGTTGCCGCACTTATTCCTCCCCCTTGATGGGGTGGTCACCGGTGGTTATTGGCCGTAGCCAACCCCTTCCGCTTGGGGAGGGGGGTGCATGGCCTTCATAGCCCATTTGGCCATGGTGCACATGCACCAAATTTCCTCTTACCCGATGGAAATAACTACCATCATCTTCCTCGATGAAGCACCCGTTCGTCGAGAAATTAGTTATTTCCTAATGGCCGCGTGCCAAAAATGAAAAATAACATACTACGTGAACGGTCGGTTCTTCCCATCACGGAGAGTTCCTACCATATCCGTAATGATAGGAGACCCTAACGTGAAAAGAACAACCGCTGCGTTCTCTCCGTCACGAAGCGTTCCTACTATATCCGTAATAGTAGGAGACCCATTCGTGAAAAAAACAACGACTCGTTCATAGTTTCGACGGGGTGGTGGTTTGACCGGGGCGAACCCATATGGCTTTGATACCAATGTAGGATCATGTCCAAAACAGAGTTAGGATCAATAATATAAAGTTTAGACTTACGCTTGCGTACGCTGCACGGTAGTCTACGAACTTCGCCTTCGGATTCGCCACGACGGATCGAGTCTACTCACGAACGGAGTAAGGCTACTAAATCCATAATCTAAATCTTTACTTTAGATTAAGAACTTGGATAGAGGGAGAGGAAATATTTCTGCAGAGCTTCGCTAGGATGAAGATGCATGCATGAATTTCATGCAAAAAGTGTAAGAAATGGCTTACCCTTGGGTCTTATTTATAGCCCCCAAGGTAGTTATTTTAGGGTAAGTTGTTCCTTTGGAACAACTTAATTAAGGTGTACCATTATACATGGCACATTATAAGCTTAAGTTGTACCATATGCATGGTACAACATAAGCTTAAGATATTCCCCCTTTATAAGCCATATGTCGCATGCACTTATGCATATATATAATGCGACTTTCCCACTCATCCAGAGATCCTCTCCGCAAGGGAACAGATTCCCTTTGTACACGACTTCGTGTACGCGACGTTCGAGGTCTGTATTCCCTCGTACATCCCACACAAGGGTGTACAAACATCTTCCATATCCAACACAAGCGAACTGCTACCACGGCTGAACTCAAACACTGGGTGTCTGGGAATCTCGAACACGACCTTCTTCCTCCGACAGTCGATCGTAGCATATAAGCTCACAAGCCAGTCCATCCCGAGAATTGCATCGTAGTTGATGATGTCGTGGACAATGAAATCAGCGTAAAGCTCATGTCCACAGACCACCAACGGGCAAGAATTGCAACCAAGATGCACCGAGACCACGCCATTCCCTGTAACGATATTCCAACTCTTGGAAAGAGGGGACGTCGACAAGGAATGCTTCTCCACGAAGCTCCGAGAAGTAATGCACATAGATGCACCTGAGTCAAAGAGAACTCGTGCAGGAAATGTGCACACCAAAATCACACCTACAAACAGTCTAACAATCAAGCCCTAGTCTAGCAACAAACATGAGCAAGCAACCAAACATAATCTAACAATCAACATACCTAAGGAAGAAACAGCTAGGAGGGAAGTTACCTGTGATAACCTCATCCATGGCCATGCTCTCCTCCTCAGTCATCAGAAAAGCCTGCCCTCTCGGTGGAACAGCCCGCTGAAAGGCCTGGCTCTGTGGAATAAGAGGCGCTCCACGTCCAGCGGGCACAGAAGCTCGCTGCTGCAACGGCTGTGCTGCAATAGGAGCACGCCAAGGCTGCTTCGACTTGGGACACTCCCTGATGGTATGGGCAGGATCTCCGCAGACAATACACTGCCCAAGGAACCTCCTACACTGATCCCTGAGGTGCCCGGTCTTGCCGCAGAAATAGCAAGTCTTCAGAATAGGCCCTCCTAGCCTCTTGAACTGAACTGGCTGATTAGGCTTGAAACCAGGCCTAACCACTGCCCTGGCCTGCTCCACAGGCCTCTTCCCAGCCCCTGAAACATGTCCCTTCCTCTGGTTCAAATTCAACTCCTGCCGCCTCGCAGCAATCAGAACCTTCTGATATGTCTCCAGGTCAGAAGAGGTCACAAATCTCTGAAGCTCCAAGGCAAGTCCCTGGAGGAACCGCTGAGCTTTCTCATCGGCATCTTGCACCATCTTTGGTGCAAACCGACTGAGCCTCGTGAACTCTTGGTGGTACTGATCCACCGACAAGCTCCCCTGCTTCAGATCTATGAAGCGCTGCAGCATCACCTGTCTAGCAGCCTTCGGGAAGAATTCTCCATCAAATCTGGACTTAAAGGTAGCCCAAACTATCGGCTCCACCAGCATCTTCTCTTCAGCATCCCACCAGTTTCTGGCATTGTCCTTCAGCTGCCTCTTAGCCAAATTAACCCATCCAGCCGGGTTAATCTTCGCCATCGCCAGGTTATCCTCAATGTTCTGAATCCACTCATCGGCAGCCAGAGGACCCTCAGACCCATCAAAATATGCGAGACCCAGCTCCCGAAATTGCTTCGCTCCCGGCTCGGAGCGAGGGGCATCCGGAAGTGCCCGGGCAGCTCGAGCAAGTGGAGCATTCTGGACTTGCAGGAGCACGCCCTGCTGCACTTGCATCATCTGGAGCATCATCCGCATCATCTCTCCATTGGTGGGTTCCGCTCAGGCTCCTCGTCATGAGGGGGCGCACCACTACCTCTACCACGGGTGAATCGCCTTCCTGCCATCTAGTGACACAGAAAACGAAGCAGATTAGACTCATAGCTTATGACTCGGATTTCGAACTTGGTTTATTGGACATTCTAATATTATTATCGTTATTCCGATAATCGCAGTTACAGAAGAGGACCTACATGGGCCACCAACAAAACCTGTCACGCCCCGCTTCCCTAAAATGGAGGCGAGACGTGAAAAGGTCCGCATGAGAGTGGAGCGGTGAAGCCCCAAACCCAATAAGCGTTAATAAAACATAAGCAGGTCCCTTTAACCACCAACGGAACAACAATAATAACATAAGGAGAGACAGAAATAAAATCTCAAATCTCAGAAATTATCCAACATTAAAGTTAAGTTCAACATCCAGAAAAGCCACCAGGCTAAAAGAAAGAGTCTAAAGGCCCAGAACAAGGCCAACAAAAGGGACAACATAACAAAGTATGGGTGCTACGCACCGATAACTAAAAGCAGTCTAAAGCAAAAGGGAAAGCTCCACGAGGACACTAAGACTGATCTCCAGTGTCCACGAAGTCCTCGATCAACGTGGGCTCTGACTCAGCGTCAGCAAACACCACGTCCTCAGCGACAAACTCAGGCTCGGGATCTAACATGTGTCACCCAAAAGAGAAAAGGGGCACATGTCAGCAAGTGAAAGACTTGTGTAAGGAAACTGAAAGAAAGGTAAACTAACAACTTAGCAGTTAAAGTATGGTGCATGGCATGGCAAGTATTGTATGGAAATAACAAGTGAAGTACAAGTAGCAAGTAACAAGTGGTAGGTGTGACATGTATTGTCAAGTAACAAGTACAAGGGGTCACCCACACACATGTGAGCGCCCTATTGCCCGCAGGCTGTATTCAAGTACAAGGGATCACTCACACACAGGCGAGTGCCCTATTGCCCGCAGGCTGTATTCAAGTACAAGGGATCACTCACACACAGGCGAGTGCCCTATTGCCCGCAGGCTGTATTGAGCTCGTTTTCTGGACCACGAGCCAGATTTATAATTGGCCTAGGGTTGTGCCCGCAAAACGGGTGCCTAGCCGGAACAAGTGGCACTAGTATGTAGCGATGCTACGCAATCACGATGAGTGTTCAAGCATGCAATGACATGAGCAGATATTCGCGTACCGTTAATTGAAATTAAACATGACAGGCAAAATGCAATGACATGAACAAATATTCGCGTACCGTTAATTTAAATTAAACATGGCAGTTAAAGATGCATGGATGACATGAACAGTTAATACGCGTACCGTTAATTGAAATTAAACGTGACATACAAGCATGATGAAGGTGACGGACCAAGCTTCGTTGTCAAGCTAGGTCAATGGCGTCTAGACGGCTATCCTTTCACCGTCTAGTCTCTTTTACGCTAAAGCAAGGAAATGGCCTAAGACATGGCCCAAATCGAGAGATGCAAGTTTCACTTGCCTAGCACCGAGAATGACGATCAACGAGGCCGTCACACAAATACTAACTACAGAGATGAGATCGCTGCCATGGCAAAATAACATTAAAACAACATCTAACCTAGTTTTATTAGGGTTTCACAAAAACACATTGGGTTATGAGGATATTAAGAGATCGAGTTATTACCGTATTCGGAAGCGGAAGAATGATGCCGAGCAAGCACGTCAACAGAAGAAACGATCTGGGAAACCTAGGGTTCAGATCTGGAATGGATGGGGAAAATCTGAAGAAATGGGGTTTTGGGGATTTTTGGGGGTTGGAGATGACCTAGGGCATGGTGGTTGGTCAAAATGGAGAGGGGGAGAAGCTCTAAATGAAGGAGGAAGGCTAGAGGAAGGTTGGGGAAGATCAGAGGTTAAGGGGGAAGGAAAGAGTCCATGAGAAGAGAAAGAAAGAAAAGAAACGAAGTGGGGTATTTATAGAAAATAACCTGGCGGCTGCCCAGAAATTAGGGTTTCGACACTGATTAGTCGGTCAAAGAGCAACCACTGACCGACTAGTTTATGAACTAGTCGGTCGGTTGACCAACGCAGACCGACTAAGTCCAAACAGTAACTCCTGTACAAAAATAGGATTTAGATTTAGTCGGTCAGAGAACAACTACTGACCGACTAGTTTCGAATCTAGTCGGTCGATGAACATTCTTAGACCGACTAAGAATGAATAGTACTTGGTATCAAAAATGATCATAGAGCTAGTCGGTTAAAGAACATTTGCTGACCGACTAGTTTGCAACCTAGTCGGTCGATGAACGTTCTTAGACCGACTAACGATAAACAGTAACTCCTGAGAAATTTACAAAGCCTACTAGTCGGTCCATGAAGGTTTGCCGACCGACTAAATCGTCATCTAGTCGGTCGGTTCCCCTTCTTGTACCGGCTAACGTGCACAAAAAGTTTCGAAATGGAGCGCGAAGCTCCGGGATCGATTCCTAAGACTCATAGGCTTGATCTAACAATAAGATATGACCGATATGAAGCCCGTCACGAATGACTTACTCCAAAATCGACGATTCTAAGGAAGAAGCTAGAAAATCACGACGAAACGATCGAAAATGAAAGCTACGGAGACGAAAACCACACATAAGGAGAAAATCCACCAAAACATATAATATAATATAATAAATCCAGATACATGAAAACCAGTCGTTACAACTCATCACTCCTCCCACTCCACCACCAATAACTCCCACTTCCCCTCATCATTCCAACACCAAAAATATCCCCAAATTAGCCAAAAATCCAACTTTTGGAGGCCAAACTAGGAGCTTGAAGGAAGGAGATTTTGGAGGAGGGCCCAAGCTCTACAAGGATTAAGCCCAAGCAATTTAGAGAACACTTACAAGGTAGGATTTCTAACCACCTAAGTAGAGTCTAGTTTTAGGATTAGTTTTCTCATTAAGTTAGTAAGTGTAACTATGTTGAGTTTCATGTTAAAAACCATGTTGAGTTAGTAAGTTAAATGTTAGTAAATTCAATTTTGTGTTAGGATTCATATGTTAGCAAGAATCAATTTTTGTACTCATATGTTGCATGTGGTTTCTTTGTAGTTTCAAATTAATATGCTTATTCTCATTTTGGTTTGATATTCAAGATTTATAATGTTAAATCATGTTGTAAAATGGAGAGAATGAGAAATATGTTAACTTGCTAAAAATGGTGCTAGATTGTAGTTTGTGATGTTTAGAGAATTTGATTTCTATGTTAGTTTCACTTTAATAGGAAGTTGCAAGTTATATGGTCATGTTGTGTGACTTATGTTAAGTAGAAAAAAATACCCTATTTGTAAAGTTGGAAATATGTTATTGATTTGTAGATGTTGTAACCTTATTGACATGCTAGTGTAGTTATATTAATTGTGGCATTCAAACATGTTAGGACTAGATTTAGAAAGAAAATTAGTTGCTGGAATTTTTTGTGTAGCAGGACAGTAACTTGTAAAAATCATATAAAATAGTAGAAAAATCAAAAAAATATAAATAAGGACACTATGAAAAACTACAGAAAATTTCCTACAACTTTGAAGAGAGGCCGAGATCCAATTCTGACTGCAGATAGGGTAACAGATCCATTCTTTCTGGACTGACTCTGTCACGCCCCGCTTCCCAAAAATGTAGAGGCGAGACGTGAGAAGGTCCGCACAGACGTGGAGCTGTGAAGCCACACGCCTGATAAGCGTCATGAAATCGTTATATCTGCAGGTCCTTGCAACGCGTTACGAAACAAAGATAATAATAAAGGAAAAGAGACAAAAGACAATCTCAGAATATCCATCACATTGAATTCCAACATCACAGAAAAAGCCACCAGGCTTAAAGAGAAAAGAATCTTAGGGCCCAAACATGGCCAACAAAAGTACAAAGTACAAACAAAGGTGCCACGCACCGACAACTAACAGGAATCCTAAAAAAAAAGGAAACTGTAAGATCCTAAGAAAGATCACCAGTATTCTCAAGCTCCTCTTCAACCAACAGAATCGGGCACGAACTCCTCGAACTCGTCTCCCTCAACAACAATCTCAGGCTCGGCAACTAACATGCGACACCCAAAGAGAAAGGGGCACATGTCAGCAAGTCTAAAAAGACTTGTGCAAGGAAACTGAAAGTAAGGCAAACTAACAACCTAACAGTTATAGTATGCATGACATGGCAGTTATGGTATGAGTGCACTAGTAAGACATGTGGAAACAATAAGTGCAAGAGAACAATTTATCAAGGCATGACAGGAGTAGCCAAGCTACTAACAATCTCAATCTTTTCACTAGTCACGTTTCAAGTTGTTTGTAGATGTTTACGCCTTACAGCTGAACGGTTTGACATTCACACTGATTGGCCGCTTAACACTACCCCAGAACCCAGAGTTTACACCTTACTACTGCAGTTGCTGATCGGGCAGTCTCCCAGTTGATTGGCCGCTTAACTCTTACCCCATCCCACACGTAAACGAGACAGGGTCCCTGTACACGAGCTCAGTAAATGAGCCAAGGTTGCCCCGCACAGGAGCTCGCATTCTAGTTCACGATTCATAAGTATTTGGCATAGGGTGCACCTAGCCGGAAACAAGTAGATCGGGCATTGGCTATCAACCAACACATGGCCCGCTTCTGGAACACGAGCCAGGAAACACAAGTATTGTAGCGTGTGTTACGAATGCGACATTCAACATGGATGGCATGGCTTGTAGTAAGGCGTACAAATAAGGAATTAAACATGGCAGTTTAATATGCATGAACAACAAGTTAAAAGGGTTGGATCTAGCTTCGTTGTCAAGCTAGATCAATTGAGGTGACGGATCTAGTTTCGTTGTCAAACTAGATCAATTGGCGTCTAGGCGGCTATCATTTCACCGTCTAGTCTCTTTTACGCTACAACAAGCAAATGGCCTAAAACATGGCCTAAACCCTAAGTGGCAAGTTTCACTTGCCTCACGCCAAGGAAGATGATCAACGAGGCACGCCACAAAAGTTATCTACGGAGAGGAAATCGCTGCCACAGAGAAATAATCATCAAACAACATCCAAACTAGTTTATTATTAGGGTTTCAATAAAATCACAAGGAGAGTTATGAGAAAACGAAGGGATCGAACCCTACCGTATAGAAGCGGAAGATCGATGCCGAGCAAGCACGGCAACGGAAGAACGATCCGGGGAAACCTAGGGTTCAGATCTGGAATGGGGAGAAAATCTGGAGAAATGGGGTTTTGGGGATTTTTGGGGGTTTTCCGGCGACCTAGGGGTGGTGGCCGGCCAAAATGGAGAGGGGGGAAGGGCTCTTGATGAAGGAGGAAGGCTAGGGGAAGATGGAGAAGGATTTGGGGAAGAAGGAGGCTCAGGAGAAATGAAAGAAGAAAAGAAAACTTTGGGGGGTTTAAATAGGAAGAGCTGGCGGCTGCCCAGAAATTAGTGTTTCGACACTGATTAGTTGGTCAAAGAAGAGTTACTGACCGACTAGTTTAGCAACTAGTCGGTCGGTCGACCAACTGTGACCGACTAGAATCAAACAGCGAAAGAAGGGGAAAATCTGGAAAGTGAATTAGTCGGTCTGTGAAGTCCAGTCGACCGACTGTTTGGAATCTAGTCGGTCGGTGAGTTTTCATGAACCGACTAACGAGGAACAGTAGCTTAGGTAAAATTAATCAAAGGAACTAGTCGGTCTGAGAGCAAGTTCTGACCGACTAGTTTCACATCTAGTCGGTCGGTGGTTGTTCTTAGACCAACTAAGAGTAAACAGTAACTCCTGTACAGTAGATTTAAAGAACTAGTCGGTTGGAGAAGAGTTCCTGACCGACTAGATTGAATTCTAGTCGGTTGGTCCGCCTTCTCGAACCAACTAAGATGCACTAAAAGTGCCGATTCAAATCACGGAGCTTCGGGAAGATTCCTATGGCTTCTAAGATCACTCTAACTCTAAGATATAAGCGATTTGAAGCTCGTCACGAATGACTTACTCCGAAATCGACGATCGAAGGAAGAAGCTAGAAAATCACGACGAAACGATCGAAAGTGAAAGCTACGGCGACGAAAACCACACATCCAAGGAGAAAATCCACCAAGCATATATTTTAATATAGATAATCCAATTACACGAAAACCAGTCGTTACATCCTACCCACCTTAGAATAAAGTCCGTCCTCGGACTTTCTAACATATCTAGTCGCCCTATTAACTATCCCAAAATATTTCACGTCATACTTTAAACCAAAGGTAGTCATTACATGTGCTTATATATATATATACGCACTAGATAGTCAAACATTATTACTACTAACACGTTTCATTCACGCACGTTATGCTCTTATACCTATCATAGTCATTCGTACTCATACATGCATTTCAATCATTTATATACCTCCATTATATAGCTACTACTTACCCAGCACAAACAATAGTTCAGATTTTCACAAAAGATTTGTCTCACACTTAGCAAATACAACCATCGCTCTACGTGTAGATAGCTACCTATGCAACAAGCAACCATGGGTATATTACTACCTAATATTTCCTAGTATACATCCAATACCAAACACATCGACACATGTAGTCGCACCACGCCATTATTCAAACAAGTCTTACTATATCTAATACACATTCACCATTACTATAATTTCACAAATATAGTCATTCAAAGTGCATGTAAATTTTTCACCATATCTTCACATCACATACGGCCCTATAACTATACTTACGACACGCCAAACATATCATAGTCACCAAAACTTATAACTAGGCACATACTTACCCGTGCATGGTGCACACCCATACGCGCTTACATTTCATCCATGTATACCAATCATACAATTACAAACTCAGTACATTGACACGCTTAGTTTAGCTAGCACACATACGTTCACACGGGCAAGTCCTTAGTAAATATCTATACCATAAGACCAACACCTATAGCTATATACTGGTTAGTGACCCACAACCATGTGCGTAACACAACCGGAAACAAACAATCCAAACATTATACATACATCATCCATCACTATACACCAACCACATACAAATACACCAACGTATATAGAGTATACCCACTCAAGCTTGAGTGAGACTCAAAATCATAGCAGAATAATTCCATATACATAACATAGCATCCATACATATGCCAATACTATCTAATGCATACACGTCTACCAACATAACCACATACATATCTAAATGTCAACACCCTTAATATCTAATCAGGTAATATCGCATATTTCAATCACTTCATATACCATGATATTATTACAAACATTAGCATACCTATAATTACAATATCCCCCCTAATAAATACAGTCATCGTATAGTCACATACATGTATCATATATTCATACCATATCCATCCATCTATAATTGGCACACCAATACACTTACTTCATCCATTAGTTAAGCTATGCAATAGCCGGGTATACCTCATGGCATACACGCACACAACATCCAAAAAAGCAAGCAATACCAATCAAAATTATATTTCTACTACCACAGGTATATCATCTATATACTCGCGTAGCAAAAGCATAACTACTTACGTCTAAGCGCAATACGTAACTACGTACAAGCACACACTCACGCGTACAACACATAGGTCACATAATAGGCCTACCCACTTTAACTATACGTACACCTATTATTATCACACCCAGCATACATATAGTTTCACCAATCATATTATTTCAACCATCATAAGTATCTCCAACTACATACACTCTATTCAGACACTCCAATACAGAATCTTATATACATAGACGCCCCTAGAGTGGTATAGCTTTCCTCGCACATATCCATAAATATTAACACACTTACAATTTCATAACATCATGAATAACTCTGAGTATGTATATATCACACAATAGGCAAACATTATCATGCTATAGGGGGTACACTCTTCAAGCCTACATACTCAACTTAGGTACATGCGCTACGACAACATCACCAAACGTCTAAGGACCCACTACTAAACTGGCGCGACGTAAATAACGGCAAACACTAATGGGATAACTAAGCAGAAGGAAGGAAACCTAGATTAGATGGCGTAACGAAACAAGATCGTAAAAATGGGTTCAGGTAGGGCGAGGACAAGGAGGTAAATAGATCAAGTGGAACTGAGATATAATTGTGGATGTTTAGACGGTGAAGAAAGACGTAAACATTACTCTCATAAGTTTTCGGAAATGGTACGTGAATAGCGAAAGTCAAAAACACTAAAAGTATAAAACGGTCATATTTTGAAAAGTTGGAGTTCTCCTCCGTATAAACGATATTTGAAGATCGATAAAATAAGTTGTTCGAAATAAGTTTGAGTTAAATACACATAATAAGAGGAAATGATTTATTGGCTTAACGGAAATCATTATGAAAGGAAGTAAAGCGTTCATACGAACATTAAGGACGTAGTTTTAGAAAATATTATACGGCAGTGATTTAACAATGTTGGCAAAAGTTTGGAAACGAAATTAAATTAACGAAAGAACTTTAAACTCGTGCTAAATACTTTCAAAGTCTTTAAGCCAGGAAAAAGCTTAAATAATCAATAATGAAACCACCTTTTAGTGTAACCAGGATTTGCCAAAAGAAATCGTTTTACACAAAGCTCTTAACATACAGGCTAATGAGCCTAGCACGGATATATGAAAATATTCGAAATTCAATTTAGTTTAGAAATTATTCTAAAAGCATGTATGGTGAACGGAAAACTTAGTAGTAGGTTTATCAAAATTCGTAATAAGCTTTAAAACCAAATTATGGAAGGTCCAGGTCAGAAAATGGTTACGAAAACGTAATTTTCCAAAAATTGTTATAGAGAAAATGTTGAACATATCTTTGGTTTGTTGAAAGCTAAAATCATGTGTGACTCGGAAGGTATATTAAGGGAGCGTGATGAATCATTTGAATGGCATAAATAAGAAAGGAAAAGCTTATAAATCGAATTGGGAAAAATAGAAATACGCTCAGAACTAAATTGATATATGAAAAGGGATGAGATATTTAAATAGGTATGAAAGTAAAGGCTGGAAAAACATTATAACCAGTAATCAAATCTCGTCAAAACTTTCGAAATTCAAAAAAAAAAATAAATTTAAGTCAACGAAGGGTAGGAGGTATAAGTATACACATTTCAAAGTTCCGAACAAATGTAAACTTAGGAAAAAGGAAGTCGAAAGGATACCTTCAGAAAAGTCAAGATTTGCAACAGAGAGGTTCGAAAATAATTTACGGCAGTAGCTTAATACAATACTTCGGCAGAAATGGAATCCGATCAACTATACTGTGAAAATTTAGGCCCATGCTAAGTGCTTACAAGTTTTAAAACTGAAGAGAAATTCCAAATAAATAACATTTAAAATACTTTTTAGAGGGACCCGGATTTGCCAAACAACTGATTTATACAAGACCTTAAAGTACGAGTACAATGAACCTAGTACTGATATATGAAAATAATTGAAGTTCTATTTATCTTGGAAGAGATTTTAAAGTGTGTATGCTATGCGATTAAAATGGATCTCATAATTAGAAAAATGGTATGTCGAATTTTTCAAAATAGTAATAGAGTCTTTAAACCGAAATGCGAAATTATAGATTAGAAAATGGTTACAAGATAGCAATTATAATTACAACCATTAGACTCCGAAATCTACTAGGAATTGACTCAATCGAAAAGTGAGAAATTTAAGTATATACGTAGCGGGTTTAAAACAAAATTTAAACTTAGCGAAAACTTTAATAAGGGAAATCGAAAAATAACTTTAAAAGAAATTAAGCCTTGCGAATGGGGACATTCGAAGGATCAACGATTATCGAAACATGGTGGTCATGGGAATCGAGGCAATGGATTTGGTCGGATGATCAAAACATAAATACGCCTAGGTTATGACTTAGGAAAATCTACGGAAACTCCTACGATCAACCAACTAAAGATTATGGAACTAAGCGATAAGACTCCTTAAGGGCTAGACAGCGATGAAATGAGTTCAGCTTGGTCCGAAATCGATGAACCAAGCGAGAGACCAAAGAATTCTAGAAGTCTATCCTAGTCAAAGCTAGACAGGAACCACTAAGGTAACTCATACGACGACCAAATCAACTCCTAGCGGGGAGTCTAACTAACAATCAGGGGCCTCTAACTAGCAAGCACGGACGTCTAACTAAGTCTTCCTACCACCTAGTGACATAGGAAAACTACTAGACTCAAGGCTATAGACTCGGATGTTGCAATTTATTTAATGGACATTCCATAGTTATTATCGTTGTTCCGATAATTCGCAATTGCAAGACGGACCTGCATGGGCCACCAACAAAACATGTCACGCCCCGCTTCCCAAAAATGTAGAGGCGAGACGTGAGAAGGTCCACACAGACGTGGAGCTGTGAAGCCACACGCCTGATAAGCGTCATGAAATCGTTATATCTGTAGGTCCTTGCAACGCGTTACGAAACAAAGATAATAATAAATGAAAAGAGACAAAAGACAATCTCGGAATATCCATCACATTAAATTCCAACATCACAGAAAAAGCCACCAGGCTTAAAGAGAAAAGAATCTAAGGGCCCAAACATGGCCAACAAAAGTACAAAGTACAAACAAAGGTGCCACGCACCGACAACTAACAGGAATCCTAAAACAAAAGGAAACTGTAAGATCCTAAGAAAGATCACCAGTATTCTCAAGCTCCTCTTCAACCAACAGAATCGGGCACGAACTCCTCGAACTCGTCGCCCTCAACAACAATCTCAGGCTCGGCAACTAACATGCGACACCCAAAGAGAAAGTGGCACATGTCAGCAAGTCTAAAAAGACTTGTGCAAGGAAACTGAAAGTAAGGCAAACTAACAACCTAACAGTTATAGTATGCATGACATGGCAGTTATGGTATGAGTGCACTAGTAAGACATGTGGAAACAATAAGTGCAAGAGAACAATTTATCAAGGCATGACAGGAGTAGCCAAGCTACTAACAATCTCAATCTTTTCACTAGTCACGTTTCAAGTTGTTTGTAGATGTTTACACCTTACAGCTGAACGGTTTGACATTCACACTGATTGGCCGCTTAACACTACCCCAGAACCCAGAGTTTACGCCTTACCACTGCAGTTGCTGATCGGGCAGACTCCCAGTTGATTGGCCGCTTAACTCTTACCTCATCCCACACGTAAACGAGACAGGGTCCCTGTACATGAGCTCAGTAAATGAGCCAAGGTTGCCCCGCACAGGAGCTCACATTCTAGTTCACGATTCATAAGTATTTGGCATAGGGTGCACCTAGCCGGAAACAAGTAGATCGGGCATTGGCTATCAACCAACACATGGCCCGCTTCTGGAACACGAGCCAGGAAACATAAGTATTGTAGCGTGTGCTACGAATGCGACATTCAACATGGATGGCATGGCTTGTAGTAAGGCGTACAAATAAGGAATTAAACATGGCAGTTTAATATGCATGAACAACAAGTTAAAAGGGTTGGATCTAGCTTCGTTGTCAAGCTAGATCAATTGAGGCGACGGATCTAGTTTCGTTGTCAAACTAGATCAATTGGCGTCTAGGCGGCTATCATTTCACCGTCTAGTCTCTTTTACGCTACAACAAGCAAATGGCCTAAAACATGGCCTAAACCCTAAGTGGCAAGTTTCACTTGCCTCACGCCAAGGAAGATGATCAACGAGGCACGCCACAAAAGTTATCTACGGAGAGGAAATCGCTGCCACGGAGAAATAATCATCAAACAACATCCAACCTAGTTTATTATTAGGGTTTCAATAAAATCACAAGGATAGTTATGAGAAAACCAAGGGATCGAACCCTACCGTATAGAAGCGGAAGATCGATGCCGAGCAAGCACGGCAACGGAAGAACGATCCGGGGAAACCTAGGGTTCAGATCTGGAATGGGGAGAAAATCTGGAGAAATGGGGTTTTGGGGATTTTTGGGGGTTTTCCGGCGACCTAGAGGTGGTGGCCGGCCAAAATGGAGAGGGGGGAAGGGCTCTTGATGAAGGAGGAAGGCTAGGGGAAGATGGAGAAGGATTTGGGGAAGAAGGAGGCTCAGGAGAAATGAAAGAAGAAAAGAAAACGTTTGGGGGGTTTAAATAGGAAGAGCTGGCGGCTACCCAGAAATTAGGGTTTCGACACTGATTAGTCGGTCAAAGAAGAGTTACTGACCGACTAGTTTAGCAACTAGTCGGTCGGTCGACCAACTGTGACCGACTAGAATCAAACAGCGAAAGAAGGGGAAAATCTGGGAAGTGAATTAGTCGGTCTGTGAAGGCCCGTCGACCGACTAGTTTGGAATCTAGTCGGTCGGTGAGTGTTCATGAACCGACTAACGAGGAACAGTAGCTTAGGTAAAATTAATCAAAGGAACTAGTCGGTCTGAGAGCAAGTTCTGACCGACTAGTTTCACATCTAGTCGGTCGGTGGTTGTTCTTAGACCGACTAAGAGTAAACAGTAACTCATATACAGTAGATTTAAAGAACTAGTCGGTTGGAGAAGAGTTCCTGACCGACTAGATTGAATTCTAGTCGGTTGGTCCGCCTTCTCGAACCAACTAAGATGCACTAAAAGTGCCGATTCGAATCGCGGAGCTTCGGGAAGATTCCTATGGCTTCTAAGATCACTCTAACTCTAAGATATGAGCGATTTGAAGCTCGTCATGAATGACTTACTCCGAAATCGACGATCGAAGGAAGAAGCTAGAAAATCACGACGAAACGATCGAAAGTGAAAGCTACGGCGACGAAAACTACACATCCAAGGAGAAAATCCACCAAGCATATATTTTAATATAGATAATCCAATTACACGAAAACCAGTCGTTACAGACTCTTTTGGCAGATTTGTGTTGTAATTTTAAGTAGGATTTTCATAGTTGTACTCTTGCTTTAAATTAATGTTGAACATGTTAATTATGCTTCATTATCATGCTCTTAACATATGCTTTAATGATGATGTTTAATTTATTATGTTACATTGATGATGAGAATGCAAGTATGTTGAGACATAAGTGGTAGTTGAGACCACTAATAGATGCCATGTTAATGAAGTGATGATCATCATAAGAAAAATTTGTGAGTGAGGATGAGAGTATGACATCGGGAGTTCTCGGTCCATTCTTGAAATGGGTGAGACTCCAGATGTGGGTTTGGGGAAAAACGGGTAAACTTTAGGTGTTAAGGAGTGGACTGTAGAATGATTTCTCACTCGCCACGTCACTCCCGGAAGGGGGAGTTGACTAGAGTTAGAGAGGCCGCTAGTGCGCTCGTGACGCACCAGGTCGGTAAATGATGGTTTTCTCCGTTTGTCCGACAGAAAAACCGAGATAATCTCGCTCCGGTACCTTGTCCAGTCGGGTACAGAGTTACGAGAGGCCCCTCCAGTGCTCGTGTCGCTGGAGTGGTACCACTTTTCTCCCACCCTGGGTGAAGTCTGCTTCCTTAACAGTCTACAGTTTGCACGTGTTCCACAACAGAACAACCATTAAATTTACTTAATTTAATCATTTGTTATTTCAGTTCTGTTCACTGTTGTTTACTTTTAGCACTCATGCTCTGATTTTAATTTCTGCATAAACTTGTGACGATGTGACACTTGTAGTTAGTTAGTTAGTTAGGAAGACTAGTTCTAAAACTGGGTTCTACTAGGGTGTTAGGAGTTCCTACCGGATCAGGCGTTGACGTGCCCCATCCCGTGGTTTTCAGATGCGAGTCCTGAGCAGTCTTTGGGTGTCCCGGAGCCAGAGACCGGTGCTAGTGCTGCTGAGGTAGAGCCTTCGGGTGACTTTGTACAGTTAGATTTCCCGGGGTTAGACTAGTGGGTGCGTTGTACCGGGTGTGGACTTTTGTACTTTTAGGCTAGGGGTTTCTACTTTTTGTATACCCACTTTTGTACCCCCTTTTTATACGGCTGATGTATGTATGTATGTATATGAACTTATGTGATGTAATGTAACTTCTGTGTTGATGTAATTTCCTTTCAGTACTGCGTTTTATTTTCTGTTGGATCACTTCTATTTTTCTCTGTGTACTATTCCAGTGTTTTTGCAGCGGCCTGCTCTCTATTTAATATTAAACCACAAAAAAATGCCTTGTAGTATTTAGATAAGAGGGATCGAAGCCTGAGTCTGAGTACTACGGCACCCTCGTCAGCTACGCTCCCCGTACTTGGGTGAGCGGGGCGTGACACACTCGGTCGAGTCGGGTGGCTCTCCAACAATTTTCTGGGCCGAGTTGAGCTTCTGCGTCAATTTTTATGGGTCCGAAACCACTTATATTTAAGCACTTTAATTTCCTAGGTTATAGAGGAGTTGATTAGTTTTAATTTTAGAGAGTTTTGAGTTCTCTTAGCCATCACTATTCCTTTGGATGACAACGGTTGGATCTTTGGATTGTTATTGCTTTGGAACCTCATTTATCTTAAATTTCTGAAGAAGACTCTTGCTCCCATTGGTTTGGTATTATTTTCTTATCTCTCTTATTGTTTTGATGTTTATCGTTGCGATGATGTTGAATCTTATTATTTTCTTGTTTTGATTGTTATTTCTATGAATCGTGAGTAGTTCTATCTAGGGATAATGGATGTGCCCTAGGATTTTAGGATTTAGATATAAAATTGTGATTTTTAGATCGATTTGGTGAATAAGAGATGTGATGTGATTGATCTATTCAAGTTTATAGAACTTTTATCTAGGGTTTGTGACCACGATAGTGGCACTCGACCTAGAAATTATTCTATATGCTTGATTAGGGTCGTTAATGAATTCACTTAGGGTTCGTGAACCACGATAGTGGCACTTGCTTTGAGGGTCTCCACTAATGCCCTATATTACTAATTGGTGATTTACGATAGTAGCATCAATCAGAGCCATCATATCACATATCGAAACTCTAACCCACGATAGTGGCGTGATGTAGATTGAGAATAATTGTCGATCTAATGAATGTGTCACGTGCGGGGCCATCCACGATGGTTGGGCTAAGCACATGATACGTTAGATGAGCAGTGCAACGATAGTTGGCTACGAATTTCACATTCAAGATGTGACAATCTCGCCCTATAAAACCAATCCAACCTAGAAATTATAACCTAGCATCGATGTCCGATGATCCTAGTGGTGACTCCTAACGCCCTAGTTTCCATTATATTGATATTATTTGTGAGAGGATTACAGTGACAAACTTCTTGGATACCCACATAGCCGACAAAGTCATATAACTTTGAACAAAAACCCAAAACATTAACCAATCGCCTCCCTGTGGGATCGACAATCTTTCTATATTACAAAGCCTCGACACCGTGCACTTGCGGACACGAAAACCTGATACCTTTGGGCCAGACGTCTAGGAGTGGACCAGGCATATGAAAAGTCTTCTTCAGACGTCTGCCAAGTGTCCGTTAGACTGCATTAATGACCCAGTCAGAACAGTACAACAGGTGTCTGGTTTGTCTACTTCAGGTGCCTGGTGACTAGAATTTCGGCCCGTTAATAGCTATTTCCAGCATTTAATGCTTGTGATTTTTCTAAGTTTTTGGACGAATTTTGGTGGCTTATTTATATGGCTTAATGTCTTGACTTGAGAACTCTTAGACATACCATTGAATACACTCCAAAGTTATTACAAGTCATTCATTCTTCTTTAGAGCATTAAATAGCATTCAAAGCCATTCAAGCTCAAACTCTAATTGTCAACTTGTCTCCAAAGCTTTCAAGATCAAGCTTCTAGTATTCATTGTATTTTGCACTAATTAAGGTTGCATACATGTTTTATAATTTGGCGTAATTTCATTATTATCATTATAAAACACTATTCACCACCCATCTATTGTTTCTTCCTATTGTTTCAGATCCTACAGTCTACTCCTTTAAGAGAGTTTCTAAGAATTTCCCATGCTTGCTTGGAAGTGATTGCATTTGCAACTTTCTCGAACATAGTCTCATCTAGACATTGATAGATGAGAGTAAGAACTTGTCGATCGTTCTTTCTACTCTTGAATAGAGAATCCCTTTGGGATTGATTTAAAGAGGCCTCATTTTGAGGTTCTTCATAACCTTTTCAGCAACCTCGCAAGCATCTTGCAACGGATGCACCAAGTAGAGTAGTTTTCTTTTGTGAGACAGGAAAATTGGAAAGGAATCATGCCATTGGCACTCTTTGATATTGGATGGCTCTGATACCACTTTGTTAGGTTTGAAGGTTAAGGTGATTTGGGTAGTAGGAGGTTTTGGAGATGGAAGAGGAAAAATAGACAGTATGTGGAGAACTATTTGGAAAGAGTGATTTCTTATTGAGATTTGCCTTTGGCTTTTTGCTTGGTGTACAGTGGCATGAGAGCTCCTTTATTTATAAAGCTAGAGGATAGCTTCTACAACATTCTTTCATTTAATACAACATCCACATAATACTAGTAGTTTCCAATTGACTCTTACTAGAATAACTTAAAATACGACTCTTTCTAGAATTTACTTGGACTGTGGCACTTACTAGAAACTTCTACGTATGGACTCTAATACAAATATGACTCTACTAAATGGGCTCTAAATTCTAATACAAGTAGCCCAATAAGCTTGGGCCTAAATCAAGCTTATTATCTAACAAGACGTCAGGGTTGGCTCGCCATTGTTGAATAATTAACAAACAGCACTCTCTTATGGATTATGAGACCAATAGATAGACTACATGAAACAAAAGCCATCTCATGCAGAACAAGCGCTCCAGCTCATTAGAAAGCGAAACCAAAACATTGGTCCTAAAGAGAACGACATCACGATTCATCCTTTCAAGATCTTGGGTAGAGATTACACAACTGCACGCACATCATCAAATGGACATGGACGTATCGCATGGGTGCCATTGACACCGAGATGGACAGCCGAACATGGATTGTTCAGCGATGTCTCTCAAGTCGACCAGCAGGTCAAGGCCTCCAGATAGGAACAGCCTGCTGCTGCACTGGACGCGATAATGGCTGACCCATCGGTAACATGCTTTGTTATGTATCAATGTCTCGATTGATCAATCTGCTTGCTTCCTTTACTGTCCTACGGGCTCGTACGCGCTGACCACACAAAGATGACAGTACGTTGACAATCTGAATGAGTTGTTATTCTGTATGGTTTGTTGTCCATCCGCGAATGCAACGTCTGTGTGTTTAGCGTGGGCCGGGGAGGTGAGCAGCATGCACGATCGGGACCATATCTAGTAATTGAATTACACTTATGATTTACACATTGTGTTGGGAAATGTGTGCTCTCGATGCCAATTAATTATAATTGGGACATATTATCCAAAATGATAGTGTGCTATCTGGTAATGTTTACAGATTATAATCATAATGTTTGAGTGCATATATTGTTTGTTAACATCGCAAGAAACATAATTTGTTGACATTTTTTGAACTTGAGCATATTTAGTGCTCTTGATTAATTACCGTCGCGTAGTAATCAGATACAGTAATTGTACGGGTCATGGTCACATCTAGTGTTGGGTGCAATGCTGCTCTACTCTGGCAATCATATTGCGAGTGCCTATTAGCTAATTAACCACACCATAAGATCGATGTGGTATGGTATCCACCAGCACGATGTTCTGCTGCTTAATTCTGTCTCTCGATCGAGTCAAGGCCCATTCAATGTCCGCCACGCATTCTGCATGATTTGCATGAGAGATATCAGGGTTGGTTCGCCATTGTTGAATAACAAACAGCTGACCTCTCTTATGGCGTATGGGTCCAATACAGACTACAAAGAAAGAAAAGCCAACTCATGCACGTCAAGGTCTCCAGCTCATTAGACAGCGATACCAATACATTGGTCCTAAAGAGAACGACGGCACAACTCCATATCGATCCATTCAAGATCTAGGTCCTTCCTTGTCTGTTGAAAACACATAAGAGATTACACAACTGCATGCACATCATCAATATGTACATGGACCAAATACATATGCTCATAAGAGAATAAGTTCACCGAACGACCCGACAAAAGCTGTTACATGGTAGCACATAAAAAACTATCAATATATAGTAGCTCTCAAGTGATGATAGACAACCTGATTCATTGATCTCTGGCCTCATTCGGATCGTAACATATGCTAATATATATGATCTCAAAACCATGTTCAAAGTTTCTTTGTACAGTTGCCTGTGATAACAGGGTCTCGTTCTTTCAGATGTATCAAAAGAAAAAAAAAGGGAAAAAAGAAGATAACAATGTCTCAAAACTATATATTTTCTTTGTACGCTTGGCTTCAACTGGTCGGTGGGTGATGGTGAAACGATCAGAGCGTGCATTTCTTCGGCATCTCGACAACCCAAGCGTGGTAGATGAAGTCTTATTTTCAAGGGGTAGAGCCCAATCCCCTCGCATCAGACCCTCTCATTAATTATCCTCAGCCGCTTGCAGGAGGAAGAAAACATTCTCCATGGAACATCACCCACCAGCATCCAGTCTCCATCTTTATCCTCGTAAGTGATCGCATAATGATCGCCCAAAGAGAAGCACCTGAACAAATTCTCGAGGGCCTCTCTCAGTTCCTCGTACCCCCTGTACATCTTAAGATCGATCTTTCTCAAGTAGGGGGCCCCGTCCATGCTGACCTTCAACAAGGTTCCCCCGGCCTCGTCCTCCGTCTTCCTTGCCCGAACGGCGCCGTTCTTCCAACATGATCGTACCGGCGGCCATCCCACGGCTTGCGCGGGCGACTTGGTCCTAGGCCGTCCGTCATCGTTGCCCTCCTCCTCCGGTGCTCGCTTGACGCCCCGTGCCGGATTCTTGGGCTCGATGTCTGTCCCCGGCAAGCCAAGCCTCAGCTCTGTTGCCTTGAGGTTGTCAACCCCACCTTCCTAGCTTCTCGTGCCTTCCATCAGTTTCTAATGGCTACCTCTTCTGCGGGGAAAAAAAAAGATTGTTGCTTGTGTTTGGTGACCGATGAGAGGCTACTAGGGGTTTTTGTGGTCTTAATTTATAGGTAGAGGAGAATACAGCTCCGGGTTCTTTATCTCAAGGTGGGCATTGACAACTAGGGTGGTCGGTTGAATGGGGGGCACCCCATGAGACATGTGCCGGCCCATACCAGGCCGACAGCCGGGTCGTCGGTCCGGTTCGCTGGGGTAGGCGAGGGAGCAGCCCATGTGGGCTTATTAAAGTCTAATTACACTAGTCCATTGTAAGCTTCAAGGCTTTAACAGGCATCGACAAGAGGTATTTTTTGGTTATTTTATTGTATTACTCCTATTAGCTTAGAATATTATGTATTAGCGGAGAATATTATGGTAATTGTTGCACCCGTGGGCTAGCGCTGGAGGGATCGCCCTAATGGCGATAAAAGCCCACAAAGCCTATGTAAGAAGCCCGAAGCTGATCCAGTCAAAGTCCACATGTCCTTTGCACGTTGGATTTCTTTCGTCACAAACGTGCGATCGATAATGGGCTCATAAATAGTTGAGGCTTCGGCGACGATTACCCCTATTAAGGGGGATCGTGGCGACATAATTGATGACTGTTATCCTTCCAACGTCACTGAAGAGACCACCGAGGTCTATGCTCCTCGTCAAAGCTCCACTAGCTAGCCTGTAGGATTCAACACTTTACACGCAATTGGTTGGTCACCATTAAATATATCTCTGCATCAACTCAAGTATGAGATTGTGTAGATTTGGCAATCAACAGGAGGCTTGAAGATTTCATCAATCTGTATGGGTCACAGCTGAATCAACGATAAGTGATTATATGTCTCCTGCCTATATGAGCTGCCCTCATGTTGCACAGTATTATCTTTATAATTAACGTCACTTACTTTCCAAATATCTGGGAATACTAGCAGCTTGCATGGTTGCATCTGCATGGTCAAGCTGACATGTTCAGATAACGATCATATGAAACGCATATATAATTTCTGCCATTTGGAATACATACCAGGATTGACAAGCAGAATTTGTTAAAAAGGTTGCATCTCTTTGTGCTCAAATCGGTAGAATACCATGTCAAAATGACTGGTCACTCGTGGGGAATCCCCCACAAGCCTCCAAGCACACCGTCATTTGATGCATCGGTGTGAAGACCAGCCACGATGAATCATTTGTACAAGGATGCGATTTGGTTAGTGGCTGTTCTAGAAAATTTTACCCCTTCTCTCTTATACTATGTCAAGTCTTTGTGAAATAACTTTGATAATAAACACAGCGTTAAGAGACCGCCTAGCCCAACGGCATAGACACTCTAAGATCCTTTTTCAAAACTGCCTCCCACTTCGAGTAAAGAGATAGGTAAATCGAAAACGTATTCTGCATGATTTGTCAGGGTTGGCTCGCCATTGTAGAATAACAAACAGATAGACTACAAGAAACAAAAGCCAACTCATGCAGAGCGAGTTCTCCAGCTCATTGGAAAGCGATACCAATACACTGGTCCTAAAGAGAATGACAGCACACCTCCTTCCTCCATTCAACATCTTGGGTCTACCTTGTCTGTTGAAAACACACAGAGATTACACAACTGCACGCACGTACATCATCAATGGACATGGACATATCGCATGGGTGCCATTGACACCGAACGTGGATTGTTCAGCGATGTCTCTCAAGTCGACCAGCAGGTCAAGCCCTCCAGAAAGGAACAGCTTGCTGCTGCACTGGACGCGATAATGGCTGACCCGTCAGTAACATGCTTTGTTATGTATCAATGTCCCGATTGATCAATCTGCTTGCTGCCTTTACTGTGCTACGGCCTCGTACGCACTGACCACACAAAGATGTTAGTACGTTTGACCATCTGATCATGAATTGTATTATACTGTCTAGTGTGTTGTCCACCCGCAAATACAATGTCTGCGTGTTCAGCGTAGGCCGGGGAGGTGAGCAGCTTGCAGGATCGGGTTAGTGTACAATAATCAGTACTATCATTGTAGCACCTATATTTCAAAGATTTGGTATAATTGATAACTAGCAATTGAAGTACACACATGATTTACTCCTAGTGTTGGAAAGTGTGTTCCTTCGATGCCAATTATTTTTAACTGGGACATCTTATTCAAAATGATAGTGTGCTATCTGGTAATGTTTATCTGTGTATAATCATAATGTTTACCTGCATTTTATACTTAGATAAAACCCTGAGACTTGGTCGAACATGCGTCGATATGAGGATCTCGATCATGAAGAAATGTTTCGACGGCTAATAGTATAAGTCTGAAACTATTGGTAGTCATAGATGCATTGAGAAAGGATATTGATACAACCTCCCGAGTGGGCTGGAGAAAGACGAACCGACCGTTAGACCCAGAACTGCACTGGGCTCCGGCCCAAAGGGGGCCCTGGAGTGGGTCTGTAATGATATGTATTTTAGGCGTGTTTGATTGCGTGTGTATTTGTATTTTACTTCGGTCATCCGAGCGTTTTTCGTCCGTATGTCTGTTTCTTCTACGCGTCGACGCGAGCGCGTCTCAGTGTTTGGAATTTTTTCACCTAGCTTAACTAATTATTTTAAACCCTAACTATTTACTGTAACCCATATTAAATTAACCATCCCCCACACCTCTTTAATTAAACACCTCCCTCTTGGCAGATGAGATCCGAAATATTCGGATCTCAAACTTATTGCCTATTGCTCTATTTAGAGACCCTCATACCCTCTCCGGTTCATCCCCCTCCCCCCTTCGTCAATCATCAACCTCATCATCATCCTCCCCTTCATAAATCAATCACCCAAATCACAAATCAGAAATTGAGAGTGAAAAATAGAAATTGAAAGTGGGAATCAGATCTGAAACAATCAAATCCCCCTCCCCCTCTTCCATTCTCCCCCCAGCAGCCTGCAGCCGCCCTTCCCTTGCGCGCGCCGCCAGCTCCGCCTAGCCGTCCCCCCCCTCCCCGCCCACCAGATCTGCTCTACCTGGTTGAAAATTTAGCCGATTTTAAGACTATTCAAAAACATTAATTTTGCAACCACTTGATGCATGGGCAAAACAAGTCCAAATTAGTTGAAATTTTGTTTGGCTGTAGTTTAGACATGTTAGATCACATCCAACGATCGGATTTCCTATTCATATTGTCTAATTTTAAATTCCACTTGGATGGATCTGCATGTTTGATCCATCCGAATGGATCCTAGTCAACATCATAAGTTTTAATATTAGTTATAATTTATATATTATTAAGTTTTAAGTTAAATAAGTTATTAGCTTATATGATTATAATTATAAATTAGTTTAAGTTATTAGTATATAAAGTTAGTTTGTGATAAATTCATTATAAATTAATTTCAGTTAATATTTTCATAATAATAAGTTAGTTATGTGTTCTTATTATATAATTTTCGTTTTAAATCTATTATAAGTTGGGTATCTAACTCGCTTTGCAACATATCTGAACCCAGGTATCGCTACTGCTGATCAAACCGAGCCTTTCACGACACGGCGTATCAGTAACTCGGCATACCATAACTATGGGTTTTAAAAACTATAAATATGCATGCTGTTGAGAGATAGTTGGAAGAAGAGCAAAATAAACTCTCAAATTTGTAGTAGCCATGGCACAAGCCATTGCTATCTATATATTCAATTGGAGAATAGGAGTCCAAGGGACTCCCCACTAACTTAGTGGGGAGTAATGGTGAGATGTTGAGGGTGGAGGCCAAAGGCCTCCCTCAACTCACAACACTTTCCCTCATCTCTACATTACCTTGGGTTAAGCATATGAATACTTCAGGATTCAGTATGCTAATGGGGTGGATACTTCTGGATCCAGAGCCACTGTAGTTGCCTCGTTAAAACCTTAGCTGTGGAAAACCCAGTGGGAAAAACCAACAGCTTAAGGGAAAAGAGTACAACTATCGAGGGACTCCCCCTGATCTGTACAAGCTTCAGGCTTGCAGATCTCCTATGTATCTATACAATCATCTCCTATTCATCTATACATCCATCATGTTCTGAAAGAAAATACAATCATCACTCATCTATACAAGTTTCACTCATCTAGCGGCTATAGTAAAGCAGTGGCGTTCTGGTGTGGAATGCTCTTCGAAGTTTGGTAGATGACGCCACTAAAGTATTCATTGAATCAGTCTTCAGTGTGTCTATGAGGTACTGATGGACCTGGCTGAGTGTTTTCAATACTTGCTTCTTGGATGATGAGCTTCTCAGAAGATGTAGACATTGGAGGATGATGTGTAGATATTTAGGAGGTGGCCGGCCTATTGTGTTTTAGTCATCGCGCAGATCTTTAAACCTGCATATGTGATATATATTCCTTGACCCTTGGAAGTTGCGCAGAAGCAGCTTATCCTTGGTCTAGTGTTGCTCTCCAGGACAACACTGTATCTGGTTAACAACTTTACTGGAGAAGTTCTATCAAAGATACGTACAATTGGCCAGATAAAGAAGTGTAACAAGTACACTAGAGCTAGGCTCTTCGGGACCTAGGATGTCCTCCCCCTCTTCCAGCTACTGGAAGGTGTCATAAATAAGCATCCATTTTTAATAGGATGCAAGTGGACATCATTCTGATATCTAAATATATAAGCCGAGATAATACCTTGTTATACATAGGTTTTTCATTTCCAAGGTATGCTTAAAGCTATCTGATATCTAAATGTCTCTGCAGGAGATCCTATTAGCTTTAAGTCGACCACATATACGGCGAATATCACAAATTCTGTCAACGATCTTTTGAAAAAGATTCACAGACAGAATATTGCTTAAGATCAACTAATGATCTTTGTAGCCTTTATGGAGAAGACGTTTCTACGTCTTTCTTTCATCTCTGTGGGTAGAGTATACCCTTCTGGAAGTTTTATATAGATCTCTATATCTTTATTACCGTATATATATGCAGTCACAACGTCCATGAGCTGCATGTATTGGCTTTTTCAGAGAAGTTTAGGCTTAGTAGGAAAATGATCACATTTCCTTCATTTCAATTTCTTTATGAAATCCGAATTGTATTCCACAGGTTTTTACACATTCAGGTGTATGGACTACTGGTCCAAAGACTTTGCTTTTCAAGAGTGAGTCCAGCTCTACTCTTATTGCATCGTCCCACTTTGGCCAATCTATGCGTTTACGCTATAGAAAAGTGGGTAGACGTCATCGTCGTATTCAGCGACGTGAACGGCAATAGCGAAAGCAAAACCGTCGTCGACGACTATGCTATATCTGTCCAGTACCTCTCCAGTACGTACATAATATAATGATTTTTCTCCTGTTGTTTCCTCTGCAGGGGAAATTAGGAGAGGAGAGATTGCTGGTCTGAGCTCAGCACCCTGTGGATGGATCATTTTAATATATCCAGGAATCTTCCTCTTTCGACGAATTTTATATTTTTAACCTGGCAGGCGTCCTCTTTTCAATTGAGGTACAGCCAATTCTTCTATCGGTGGATTGCATCCATCTTTGGGAATGTCAATCCTAGCTGGCGTGTTGGCAGCAGGGACGTGTGAACGAACAATCTTCTGGTTGTCCGCAAATTTATCCGTCAATTGATGTACTTTAGTCTGAATGTGAAGGATCTTCTGGATCTCAACTTCACACAGAAAAAGTATGCGGATCATAACGAGATGATGACTTTTGAGTCCCATGATATGGTCTCAGAAGCTTCAGGCTTCTTTAGACTGTGTGCCTATTTCAATGAGATTTTGCTCATCAAATTCACATTTATCAAGACTTGGTGGTAAACCATAAGCAAGCAGCATCAGCAATAAGATATGGCAACAAGTGGGCCGTATCGTGATAAGCGATGCGGAATGCAGTGTGATGGTCCCTAAACATCAACATGCAACAACGATTTTACAATGAACGTGAAATCCATTGGAGTCTCTTTACCAGAGACTCTGCTAACCCGTTATGAGTTTTAACATGCTACAGGATGTTCAATTTTAATGCCAGTTGCTTGGCAGAAGTCTTGAATGATATGTGTAGTAAATTCACCTACATTATAAGCTTTTGATAAAGTTAGGTTGCGAGTGAATAGAAAGGCACACATAAGACCATCTAGTAGATGCATATATCAGTACAGTAATGAAGTATCGATAATGGGCCATTTACGGGGTGAATAGGCCCGCAAAGGTCACCATGTATTCTCTCAATGAAGCCAGGAGACTCTAAACCCACTTTCAAGAGGGAAGATCTCTCTATTAGTTTTCCCTTATGACAAAGGGGGACAAGGAAACTCAACCTTTTGAAGAATCTTCAGGTTCTCCAATGGATTCATTTGATGATGCGTCCATCATCGTGAATCCAGGATGACCAAGTCGATTTTGCCAGAGTTAAAAACTATGGCAAAGAAAGGCACTTCTGGTGCTCAGTCAAGTTGACTTTCTATAGGATGATTATCTGTAATTATAGGGGCCCGACGGGGGTCCAATGAAATCGTAAGTAGATGATCTTCTGGCCATTCTCTTGACGAGTTACATATTGATATTCAATATATATTATCCATAATTTTCAAGTTATTTCCGTAAAAAGAAATATCCTTGAAAATTGGAGATTTCCTATATGTTTAAGAGGAGAATTTGCATCTTATAGTCTCGTTGTATGTGGAGCAATATCAATGATACATCAGTGCAACGAGGCACTGTCCACAATATTCCATACTTCATCTATAAATAAAACGAAATTTTATTTAAGTCAATGAAAAAGACATTCAAAATAAAAGGTCGTACTTAAGCAAATTAAAGATGAAGCAACATTGAATTTTAAATGCATAGATAAAAGATGAAGCTTAATCGAGCAGGTCTTCATTCTCGAAGTCTTTTGCAGTGAACATCGTTGGTGGCTGAACAGCCGCCACGTTTGTTTCAGGCAGAGACTTCTGGCTCGCCTGATATAGTTCCTGGAGGTGGCGAGGAGTGCGGCAGATTCTGGACCAATGGCCAGTCATGCCGCATCTATGGCATTTATCCTCCCAGTTCTTCTTAGGAAGTGACACTTGGTCAGTGTTCTTTTGCTTCCATGTGCAGTTACTCTTTCTTGTATTATTGTTGTTGGACAGGGGTGCTGCTTCTCGTCCATTCTTCATCACAGCTTTCCCTTTGTTATTATTAGCCGTCTTCTTATTTTTCCACTTCTGGGGAGAAACGTGGTGGGCTTCAGGGATAGGTGCAGTGCCAGTTGGACGTAAATTATGAGTGGCTAGAAGTAAATCTCGATTCTGCTCTGCCCTAAGTAGGCATGAGATCAGATCAGAGAATTTCGTGAAGTTGCGTTCACGATACTGCTGCATGAGGATTGCATATTTCTCGTGAAACGAGGTAAATGTCTTTTCCAATATGAGTTGCTCTGTCACTTCTTCACCACACAACTTCAGGCGTGAGGTGATATTATGAAGTGCAGAGTTATACTCAGCAACGGACTTATAGTCCTGAAGTCTGAGGTTTTCCCACTTATAACTGACACGCGGTAATATTACATCAATTTGATGTTTATACCGTGCCTCTAGCGCTGTCCACAGCTTCATTGGGTCCTCTACTGTTAGGTATTCGGCCTTTAAGGTCCGATCTATATGTTTCCTAATGTAGATAATGGCTTTCGCCTTATCCACATCGGAGACAGGGGTAGGTGTGCTGCTAGACGATTGGGCCGCTTCTGGGGCCTTACTAGCAGAAGCATCGGTAGCTGCTAGGGCCGACGAAGGAGCTAAAATTGAGCCAAGGAGGGCCATCGAACGCAAGTGGAACTTCATGTCCACTCGCCAACTCAGGAAATTCTTTCCTGCAGCATCAAGAACTTCAAAATCGACGCTCGCCAATTTTGCCATTTATCTATGCAATTTAAAACAAGCATAAATTAATTAAAATAGAAATTCACGCATAAAAAATAAAATAAGTAAAATGTGGGGATCGGCCAGATACCCAAAAAATGTACAAAGTCCAAAGTCCGAATATACAGTTCATAAAGAAAAGGAAAATACAATTTGGAAACCCAGAAGGGGTCCCAATCAATTGAAAAAATCTCCTCCGTCTTCATATTCTGGTACACCGGTCTTTGGCATTTAATACATTTAATTCTCACTTACAAATTCTCTCAAAAAGAAAATAAAAGTGCTAGGAATATAAAAGGTATCAAACTAGCCGATCCCAAAAACACATTTTAACTTATATAAACATCCACGCAGTTTGAAATATGCTACATGCACAAACAACCACGCATATAACACATGCATATATGATATGGAAAAAGAAACTATGAAATATAATAATCTCTCGGACCACGGGGAGACGTCATACACCGTTAGATTAGATGACTAACGGCAGAGCGGTCGCAGGATCCTTAAGATAATTATATTTTAAAATATTTTAATAATCCATAAATAATAATGCAAGTTTGATATTTAACATAATACTAGAAAATTGACTAACTGGGCTACATGCCCAAACAAGAATTTAAAATGAATTCTTATTATTATTGGGGCTGCAGGCCCATAAATAAAATAATAATCATTTTAATAATTAATTTAATGTTTTGGGCTGCAGGCCCATTTGCAAAAATATAATTAACATGTTCATTTTGCAATTGGATTAACTGGGCTGCTGGCCCATAAAGCTTATATGCATTGTTATGAAATTGGCTTCAGGCCCAAATTAGAACACAAAATTTAATTATTATTCTAATATGGGATGTAGTCTCATAAGCAAAATTAAACACATATTAATAGTAATTGTTATGTACTGGCTGTGGGCTGAACCATAACAAAATAGAATACATTATTAAGATGATACCAAGGTCCCCCAACCGTTATTGCCCCCCCACCGTTTCAATTAGGTTAAGATATCATTTCAAAATGATACCAAAATGATATCATTTCAAAAAGATAACAAAGATAATGCAAATGTTAATGGCCCCCCAGCGTTTCAAAATGAAACCAAAGGAGAAAGACATTTACCTCATATTAATATTTGAGGTATTAATTTTTTGAATAATGCGTACAGTATTAATTGCATGTCCCCATAATTGTATGGCCTCATATTAATTTTTAAGGCAACTGTAAAAGGACTACAGGAAGGCCAAAAGACCCGATAGCAGGCGGAGGCCAGCACTCGGAGATCCAACTTGATGAAATCCCCCTCGACAGGAGCTCCGGTGAACGGAGATCTGAAGGCCCCATCCCTACAGGGGGTGGCGCACAAGGAGCCCCCCTCCGACAGGGAGGGGGGCGGCGATCTGCAGGGCTCCCCCGATTCGATTCGAGGCCCCCGACCTAAAACGAAAAGAGCCCCCACCCGGGGTGGAGGATCGATTCGAGGCCATCTGCGGGGCGATCTGCGGCCATCGATTCGAGGCCGCCCCTCCGACAGGGGGGCGGAGCTGCAGGAGCGCTCGACGTTCCGACGCGATCCGACACGGGGGGGTAAATCTGCCGGGGAGGTGATTCGGGAGGCTCCCTCTCCGACAGGGAGAGGGGCCTCCCCCTGTTAGGGAAGAGCCCTATGGTGAGAATTTTACAGAAGCCCCGCGAATTTTGACAGAAGCCCCTCTGTCGACCGCGATCCGAGAGGAGGGGCGTAGCCACCCGACATGGGTGGCACATCGGCACTCGGGAGCCCCTCCGATGGGCGAGAAAATCATAAATATCAGTTAACTTTAGTGGAAAAAATTCAGCCTGATATTTACGTCCGAAATTTTGGGGTTTTTTTAAAGGAGAATTGTTTAATCCATTGAAAACTGTGATGGGCCAAAGGGATATTGAGAATCCATTGCTAATCCATTTAAACAATATCTCGTACACCCCCAGATTTTCTAATATATATTAAGCATTCATGATTTTGAAAACTGTCCTAATATATATTTTGCAATAGAAATTACTATACAGCTCTTAGAAAACAGAATTTTGATGTAACAACATGCGCATGTTAATGCGCATGTTAAGATTATTGATCTAGGGGTTTCTCAAAATTTACCTCTAGATCAAAGATCTAGGGAAGATCGATTAAAAAATAAAGATCCGTAGATAAAATAATCCTCGCTCTGTAAATTGATGTCGCAAGAGCTTTGCCACAATGGATCGCTGCAACGAATAGATTCCTTAGCGTGTAGAGGATTTAATTTGAGCGGATACGAAAAATAAAGCTCAAATAATTTAAAGCAAACGATCTGATAACGTGTTGAGAGATAGTTGGAAGAAGAGCAAAATAAACTCTCAAATTTGTAGTAGCCATGGCACAAGCCATGGCTCTATATATATTCAATTAGAGAATAGGAGTCCAAGGGACTCCCCACTAACTTAGTGGGGAGTAATGGTGAGATGTTGAGGGTGGAGGCCAAAGGCCTCCCTCAACTCACAACACATGCCAAACTAGTTTTATTTCATTAGCAAATTGTCTTGTTCGAACAGTTAGTTAAGCTTGATAAATTGTACAGTATCGTAAAAGACTCGATCAGACTACGAGTTGTACTTGATCGTAAAGTGTGTCAATCTAGATAATGATTCCTAAATTCACTACTACAAAATGGACCTTTAATAGCACACCTTTAATAGCGCTTGCCAATTATAAGCGCTGCTTATTAAAGGCACAGATAATAGACAGCGCTTTTTTCTGCAAGCGCTGTTAAAGGTCTATAATAGACAGCGCTTCTTTCTGCAAGCGCTGTTAAAGGTCGGATAATAGACATCGCTTCTTTCTGCAAGCGTTGTTTATTAGAAGCATAGATAATAGACAGCGCTTCTTTCTGCAAGCGCTGTTAAAAGTCAGATAATAGACATTGCTTCTTTCTGTAAGCGCGGTTAAAGGTCAGATAATAGACAACACTTCTTTCTGCCAGCGCTGTTAAAGGTCAGATAATAGAAACGGTTTTGTTCCAGTGGTGGTAATGTAAATTTGTAATGGCAAACTTGTAAATAAATAGTATCCCGGAAAAGATAATGACAAAATTGCTGGCAATCATGTATTATCTAAATTATTTGTCTACCGATGCTTGTAAATAAAAAGTCAAAATAACAAAATTTCTCGCAATTAATCTTGTAAATTTCTCGCAAGCTGTTACTACCATTGCATTTTTCTTCTGATTGCCTTAGAAATATAAATCATTTTTCTTCTGTTAACCATTGCATCGTATTTTCCCTCAAAGCGCTTCCATTGCATCGTATTTTGCCTCAAAATGTGCGACAGTTAATCCTAGGTCATGCCACCCAAAATTTTTCACTCAAGCTGCCGCCCTCAAAACTCTCCCCTGGGTCCCGCAAAATTCCCTCAAAACCTAAGTTAATCCTAGGTCAATTCTCTCCCGCAACATTTTTCCCTCTTAGAAATATAAATCCTAGGTCAATTCTCCCCCGCGAAATTCTCCCCTGCGAAAGTTACCGCCCTCAAAACTCTCTGGCTTCCGTTGAAGTCATACGATGTGTTGCTCTTAATCGCGATCCGTTGGCGTCGCCTCCGTCCCCATCAACTTCGCCCATTGGCGTCCCCTCCGACTCATCGCTTCCGACCTCATCAGAATCGCCCAGTAGCGTCCCCTCCGATTACAACTCATCGCTTCCGACCTCATCAGCATCGCCCATTGTCACCGACTACATCTCATCGCTTCCGACCTCATCAGCATCCCCCGTTGGCGTCCCATCCGACTCCATCTCATCGCTTCTGACCTAGGGTCCGGTTGGCGTTGATCTCATCCGATTTCAAGGTGCTAATCTCCTTTTGAATCTCAATTTCTGAATCAAAGAGGGTGATTATATGTCTCATGCGCCTATAAGCTGCCCTCATGTTGCACTTAACGTCACTTACTTTCCAAATATCTGGGAATACTAGCAACAATTGCATGATTGCATCTGCATGATCAAGCCGACATGTTCAGATAACGATCATCCGTACACTATTTGAGGTATTTTAACATGATTTCTTCTCACTTTGATCAAAATATTACACTTTAGTGAATAATAGAAATAACTTGTTAGGTTTGAAAGAAAGGTAATTTGGGTAGTAGGAGGTTTTGTAGATGGAAGATGGAAATAGAGAGTATGTAGAGAACTATTTGGAAAGAGTGATTTCTTATTGAGGTTTGCCTTTGACCTTTTGCTTGGTGTATAATGGCATGTGAGCTCCTCTATTTATAGAGCTACTGGAGAGCTTCTACAACATTCTTTTATTTAATACAACATCCACATAATTCTGGTAGCTTCCAATTGACTCTTACTAGAATGACCTAGAATATGAAACTTTCTAGAATTTTACTTAGGCTATGACATTTACTAGAAACTTCTAGTAATGGACTCTAATACAAATATGACTCTAACAAATGGACAATAATACAAGTAGCTCAATAAGCTTGGGCTTAAATCCAGTTTATTATCTAACATTTTTCCGTAAACTTGATTTATTGACACCAAAAAATTTTGCATCTTCATAAAGTCTTCATGCTTGAGCGACTTCGTGAAAATATCAGTAACTTGGTCTTGAGTATTAACATACTTTACCTGTACTTCCTTCTTCGCAATTTACTCCCGAATGAAATGATATCGAGTATCAATGTGTTTACTCCGATCATGAAAGACTGGATTCTTTGCTAGTGCAATCGCCGACTTGTTGTCCACATAAATATCTACTGCTTCATTTTGAGTCATTTCGAGTTCTTCCAACCAGCTACGAAGCCAAACTGCATGGCAAACACATGATGTAGCGACAACATATTCAGCCTCACAAGTGGAGAGTGTGATGATTAATTGCTTCTTTGAAGTCCAAATGATAGAAATGTTACCCAAATAGAACAGAAATCCACTTGTACTTTTTCGATCATCGATATCTCCAGCCCAGTCGATGTCACTGAATCCAACTAATTTGAACTTGTTGGAGGGAGAATAAAGTAGGCTATAATCGGTGGTGCCTCGGAGATAGCGTAAAATTGTCTTTGCCACCTTCAAGTGTGTTGTTGTCAATGCCTCCATGAAGCGGCTGATGACTCCCACTCCGAAGAGAATGACTGGCCTTGTGCAGATAAGGCTCTTGAAATAGCTTGGGTCCACCGGCTTTCCATCATCGTATCCTGATATCTTCAACCGAAACTCAACTGGAGTGTTCATTGGCTTACAATTCTCCATGTTACATTTCTTGAAAACTTCCTTCGTGTTTCCTTCTTAAGACCTTAACTTATTGGTTTTTATTGGGTTTTGGGTTGGCTTTTTGGGGCTCTTCGAATTTTAGCGGTGTTACGACCTAAAGATCGTAGTAGCCCGATACCCGCCCGGATCCGCTAATATACCCCTTTGGTTCACCATTTAATAATTAGGGCCGCCGCCCCGGAAACCCGGGGCATCATGGAGATAGGCGCGCCTCACAGCGCTCCCCGAAACGGCCGAGGCGGCCGAGGCGAACTGTAGCCGGCCGAGGCGAACAACCGCAGCCGCCCGACCCACCGGGGAAGCGCGTTTAGCAACGCTTGGGCAGCTAGGCCCGGCCCATTGACGGGCGCGGCCGGGCCGGACAACTCCCGACCTGAACGGCCCGTCCGATTCCCGCGAGCCGCGACGCCTAAAGTGAGCCAGACCATTAGTTCGACGCTAACGACAAACAGCCTAGGATAAGGACACGGCTGACACATATGTCACCCGACCACCTGACAAAGCACCCCCAGGCGGCTGACCTATCCGACGATTAGTGCTTTCAGCCCTGACATCCCGACAAAAGCGCCCCTCGGCCGTTGCGCCGCCAGATAAAAGCGGATCAGGGACTCCTGTTCCCGACGTCCTCGTCCGAAGCTTCCGCTGACACCCGAGCCAGCTCAGCACGCCTAGTCATCACCCGTCAGGTATAAATACCTCCTCTCCTCTTACGAAGAAGAGGTTAGAAAAACTCTCCCATCTTCTATCATTCACACACGAGAGCAAAGATCCTCCATATCTTTGTTCTCCCACCTATAGCTCGTCACGTGAGGCGGACACACAGTTAGTCCGGCCGGCGTGTCCAGCCCCCCATTTAAGCCCTGTTACTGACTTAGGCATCGGAGGGGCTAAGGGTTGAACCCCAACCCCGCCCTTCTGACGAGTTGTTCGTGCTGCAGGAGAGTTCGCCCCTTAGCCAAAGTCAGCGTCAGCCTCCAGTCGTTCGACCTCCCTCAGCTGTGTCCGACGAGATACGATCCTGTGAGCTCCACCGGCAACGGATCCGACCTCTTCACCCCACTAATCTCTTGTAAAACAGCCTACCTAACCCCTCATTTCCATATAACCACCGTGCCCTTGGTTCCCCATAATACAAATTCATTGTACGCGAGTTCCACCTCGTAACAATTGGCGCCGTCTGTGGGAACGAAGGGTCACACCCATGTTAGACTCCATGCCGATCTCGCGGAACCCTGACCACGGTAAAGATCCCGTGGGTCAGGAACCGCTTTCTCTACAAATCACCCCGGCGTCCGACCCCCTTCTGGGGATGGGCACCGAGACTGAACATACTTCGGCCCCTGTCGTCCTGAAGAGCTTCGAGGCAGTCCCCCTGGCCAGGAAAGGCTATCAGACGGCTGGAACGGAGCCTCCGCCCGGCCCCTCAGAGCCCCAGAACGTGAGGCGGAACCTCCACCCTCAATTCGAGGAGGAGGGGGAGAATGGGGGGCTCGCTGAGGAGATTGCGGCCCAGCAAAGGCTCCTGGAAGAGGAGATGGAAGTTGCGCAGCGGTGGAGGCGCCTGGGGGAGGCGGCCGCCGCGCAAAGGCGTTTGGACGAGGCGGCCGAGACCGCCCGAAGGGCCTACCAGGAAGAAGAGACCGCCCGCCGCCAACTCCGCTTCATCGTCGCGAAGCGGGAAAGGCTGAGGAAGGAAAACCGAAGCAACCAAGAAGTCATTGAAGAGACGACGATGGGGCGGAGACCCGGGAACGGGCGGGACCCGTTGCTGAACAGATCCCCACCTGGAGGAGGCGACCCGCGTCACCAACACCACCCCTCCGATACCCTGCACGAGGAAGCCGTTTGTCGACAACTACGCTTCCTCGCCGCCGAGCGCGAGAGGCTCCTCTGAGAGAATCAAGAACGGATGGAGGCCCGAGGAGAGCTGGCCGGGAGGCGCTGGCGCTGGGAGAGCCGTAGCCCACAACCTGTCGAGTCCTCGGCCCGAGGAAGGAGCCCCGCCCGACGACCATCGGACTACTCCCCGGGGGCAGGGGACCGTCGTCGGCCGTGGCGCGACCGGAGCCGGACCCCCGAATGGCGGAGAGGGGAGACCCCGGATCGCCCTACCTATCCGGAGGAGGCCACGCCGCTCGCACGGTGGATCACGTCCGCCCCAAGGCCCAAAAAGTTCAAACCTCCTCACTTGGCTATGTACAATGGGAGGGGCGACCCCCTCACCCACGTGCAACAATACCGGGGGGCAATGGAGGCGCCGGATGTGGACGAGGCGTTCCTGTGCCGACATTTCTCCCAAAGCCTAAGGGACACCGCGCTGGACTGGTACTTCGGCTTGCCAGCGAGATCCGTCGGGGGCTTTGGCGAGCTATCCCACAAATTCTGCCAAGAGTTCCGGGCCGGGCGGACGAAGAAGAAGCCCCTGGACTATCTCTGCACGATAGTCCAAGGAGAAGGAGAGACAACAGGTAGATACCTCCGCCGTTTTCAGGAGGAGAGACGGGCGGTGGTGACATGTGGGGATGAGGTGCTTATGCTGGCCTTCAAAACGGGGTTGCGGACTCGGAGTCTCCACAAATCCCTGCTCCGGGACCCGCCGAACGACTATGAGGCGCTGGTTGCCATGACGGAGAGGCACGCGTTGGCCGAAGAAACTCTTGGTACTAAGGCCTTGTTCCCCCGGGCGAAACCAACTCAAGGCGAACCCCGATCACGCCCTCGGCCGAGACAGGAAGAGGGGGACCAAGGTCACGATCGGCTAGCCCGACCGAGGCGGGAACCGCCCGGGCCTCGCCCCCAAGATCGCCCCGGTCCGGCACGCGAGTTTGCTCCGGTGCAAGGGCTCCCTCGAGTCGCCCCAAGACAAGAGGTCCCCTTGCGGGCGCATTACACGCAACTCAATGCCCCCCTGATCGAGGTGATGGCTGCGGCCACCCGGGCCGGTCTGCTGCCGGAGCCGCCCCGAGAAATGAAGTCGGACCTGGCCCGGAGAGATTTTAAGAAATACTGCCGATACCACCGGGACCACGGCCACGACACCGATGACTGCTTCACCCTCATAAGGGAAATCGAGCGGCTGATCCAGGCGGGCCACCTGGGGGACTTCGTCGGAGGCCGAAGACCAGGCCGAGAGGATGGGAACCACCGAAGGGCGCGGAGGGCAGACCCTCCGGCAAACGGCGAGCGGGAAGAGCTTCACCCACCAAAACCCGTCTTGCGCATAGATACGATATGCGGCGGGCCGTCTTCGGGAGGGGCGTCGTCGTCAAGCAAAAAGGCGTACGCAAGGCAAGTGATGACGGCGGGTCTCGGAGGGGGCCAAAGAGACAGAAGGATGGCCTACCCTCCCATTACTTTCAGTGACGAGGACCTAGAGGGGATCGAGCAGCCCCACGATGACGCCATCGTCATCGAGGCCCAGATTGGGACAGCCATCGTCAGCCGCCTCCTGATCGACACAGGGAGCTCTTGCGACATCCTGTTCATGTCCACAATTGAGAAGATGGGGTTACGGCCGACTGACCTGAGACCTTGTACCGGACCCCTCGTCGGTTTCACCGGTCACTCGACCCCCATCATGGGGGTGATCACCTTGCCAATAACCCTCGGAGAAGAGCCACAAGTCGTCACTAGAATGACGATGTTCGTTGTGGTCGACATTATGTCGGCGTACAACGAGATTATAGGACGACCATACATGTCGGCCATTGGAGCGCTCCCCAGCCTCCTCCATCAGATGGTCAAGTTCCAGACCCCCCGAGGGGTGGGGATCGTACGGGGAAGCCAGAAGCTGTCCAGGAGCTGCTACGTAGGGTCGACCAAGCACAAAGGGCCAGAGGTGAACCTGAAGATCGACTCCCTGAGGCGGTGTTATGACCCCCACCAGCCAGAGTTAGCCCCAGCCGATGCCACCGCCGAGGAAAACAGGATCGACCACACGCCCACCAAAGCCCCCCCCATGAGAAGGACGGGCTAATCACTCCAAGGGGCGCGGCGCGCAGGTCCTCGCATGGCCTGGAACTGTAAGTCCTGAACGAAGTACCTTGTTCTTTTCCTTTCATATTCGAATTTCGCCTTTGCTACACGACAATTTCAGTTCAACCCTGTCAAAGACTCCGGGGCAGGACCAGTCCTAGCCACCCAAACCGGAGAGGGACACGGGCCGAGCTGCGCACTCGCTCCCCCCCAAGAAGACCTCCGGGGCAAGTTCCCTGAACTTGGCCACCCAAACCGGAGCGCCATATGCGGGGTAGGCGACGGCCCAATACCCGTCCGACTATAGAGGCTGCGGGGAGGCGACGGCCCTGTACCCCCCCTCTCAAAGACTCCGGGGCAGGACCAGTCCTCGCCACCCAAACCGGAGAGGGGCACGGGCCGAGCTGCGCACTCGCTCCCCCCCCCAAGAAGACCTCCGGGGCAAGTTCCCTGAACTTGGCCACCCAAACCGGAGCGCCATATGCGGGGTAGGCGACGGCCCGATACCCGTCCGACTATAGAGGCAGCGGGGAGGCGACGGCCCTGTACCCCCCCTCAAAGACTCCGGGGCAGGACCAGTCCTCGCCACCCAAACCGGAGAGGGGCACGGGCCGAGCTGCGCACTCGCTCCCCCCCCAAGAAGACCTCCGGGTCAAGTTCCCTGAACTTGGCCACCCAAACCGGAGCGCCATATGCGGGGTAGGCGACGGCCCAATACCCGTCCGACTATAGAGGCTGCGGGGAGGCGATGGCCCTATACCCCCCCTCTCAAAGACTCCGGGGCAGGACCAGTCCTCGCCACCCAAACCGGAGAGGGGCACGGGCCGAGCTGCGCACTCGCTCCCCCCCAAGAAGACCTCCGGGGCAAGTTCCCTGAACTTGGCCACCCAAACCAGAGCGCCATATGCGGGGTAGGCGACGGCCCAATACCCGTCCGACTATAGAGGCAGCGGGGAGGCGACGGCCCTGTACCCCCCCTCTCAAAGACTCCGGGGCAGGACCAGTCCTCGCCACCCAAACCGGAGAGGGGCACGGGCCGAGCTGCGCACTCGCTCCCCCCCAAGAAGACCTCCGGGGCTAGTTCCCTGAACTTGGCCACCCAAACCGGAGCGCCATATGCGGGGTAGGCGACGGCCCAATACCCGTCCGACTATAGAGGCTGCGGGGAGGTGACGGCCCTGTACCCCCCCTCTCAAAGACTCCGGGGCAGGACCAGTCCTCGCCACCCAAACCGGAGAGGGGCACGGGCCGAGCTGCGCACTCGCTCCCCCCCAAGAAGACCTCCGAGGCAAGTTCCCTGAACTTGGCCACCCAAACCGGAGCGCCGTATGCGGGGTAGGCGACGGCCCAATACCCGTCCGACTATAGAGGCTGCGGGGAGGCGACGGCCCTGTACCCCCCCTCTCAAAGACTCCGGGGCAGGACCAGTCCTCGCCACCCAAACCGGAGAGGGGCACGGGCCGAGCTGCGCACTCGCTCCCCCCCAAGAAGACCTCCGGGGCAAGTTCCCTGAACTTGGCCACCCAAACCGGAGCGCCATATGCGGGGTAGGCGACGGCCCAATACCCGTCTGACTATAGAGGCTGCGGGGAGGCGACGGCCCTGTACCCCCCCTCTCAAAGACTCCGGGGCAGGACCAGTCCTCGCCACCCAAACCGGAGAGGGGCACGGGCCGAGCTGCGCACTCGCTCCTCCCCCAAGAAGACCTCCGGGGCAAGTTCCCTGAACTTGGCCACCCAAACCGGAGCGCCATATGCGGGGTAGGCGACGGCCCAATACCCGTCCGACTATAGAGGCTGCGGGGAGGCGACGGCCCTGTACCCCCCCCCTCTCAAAGACTCCGGGGCAGGACCAGTCCTCGCCACCCAAACCGGAGAGGGGCACGGGCCGAGCTGCGCACTCGCTCCCCCCCAAGAAGACCTCCGGGGCAAGTTCCCTGAACTTGGCCACCCAAACCGGAGCGCCATATGCGGGGTAGGCGACGGCCCAATGCCCGTCCGACTATAGAGGCTGCGGGGAGGGGACGGCCCTTTACCCCCCCTCTCAAAGACCTCCGAGGCAAGTTCCCCGAACTTGGCCACCCCAACCGGAGCGCCATATGCGGGGTAGGCGATGGCCCAATACCCGTCCGAATATAGAGGCTGCGGGGAGGCGACGGCCCTATACCCCCCCTCTCAAAGACCTCCGGGGCAAGTTCCCCGAACTTGGCCACCCCAACCGAAGCGCCATATGCGGGGTAGGCGACGGCCCAATACCCGTCCGACTATAGAGGCTACGGGGAGGCGACGGCCCTATGCCCTCCCTCCCCCGAAAGGGCCTGACACCCCTCTCCTCAAACCTCGGGAAACTCCCCGCGGACCGCGAATCAAGGCCACCCCTACGAAAAGCCATCCCTGAGGAGTAACGCCAGACCCCCATAAAGCCGGTACACGAAACGACTTGTCCAACTCAAAAAGGACACTCGGGACAAACGCCAATAACAAATGTCAGGCATGCCTGAGGGGTCACATCACCCGTCACCCATCGGGGTCACATCGCCCATTAATGAAGAATAAATGAGGGCAGAAGTTCACCGTTATAAATCAACCCCCTCCCCCTCTCCCTCTCCTCAGCTTCCTGCAGAAGGGGAGAAATGCAAAAGAAAGGATGTGGAGAAAGACTCGTCATTTTCTCAAGCCTCCCTCCCCTAAAATACGTGGAAAATGCGAGCTTCGCCGACCGCAAAGGTTGACGAATCCCCAACAGGATATTCCGCTTACACAACGGCTGCCCAGCCGGCTGCTCCCCTCCTTCCCTTAGACAACTTAAGGCAGGGGACCGGGCGCTCCGTGGGAACACCATGCCTCCCCACGAACGCCCTGGGTACGCGGGCGCGGCTGGCTGACAACCCGATGGAGGGGACGGGCCTGCCAAGTCACCTCACCGGACCCCCCGGCAGCCACACGCGCCACCCCTTCTGTTGGATATGGAAGACGTTTGTACACCCTTGTGGGGGATGTACGAGGGAATACGGACCTCGAACGTCGCGCACACGAAGTCATGTGCAAAGGGAATCTGTTCCCTTGCGGAGAGGATCTCTGTATGAGCGGGAAAGTCGCATTATATATGCATAAGTGCATGCGACATATGGCTAATAAAGGGGGAATATCTTAAGCTTATGTTGTACCATGCATATGGTACAACTTAAGCTTATAATGTGCCATGTATCATGGTACACCTTAATTAAGTTGTTCCAAAGGAACAACTTACCCTAAAATAACTACCTTGGGGGCTATAAATAAGACCCAAGGGTAGCCATTTTCCTTACACATTTTGCATGAAATTCATGCATGCATCTTCTTCATAGCGAAGCTCTGCAGAAATATTTCCTCTCCCTCCATCCAAGTTCTTAATCTAAAATAGAGATTTAGATTGTGGGATTAGTAGCCTTACTCCGTTCGTGAGTAGACTCGATCCGTCGTGGCGAATCCGAAGGCGAAGTTCGTAGACTACCGTGTAGCGTACGCAAGCGTAAGTCTACACTTCATATTATCGATCCTAACTCTGTTTTGTACAGTATCCTTCATTGGTATCAGAGCCATATGGGTTCGCCCCGGTCAAACCACCGCCCCGTCGAAACTACGAACGAGTCGTTGTCTTTTTCACGAATGGGTCTCCTACTATTACGGATATAGTAGGAACGCTTCGTGACGGAGAGAACGCAGCGGTTGTTCTTTTCACGTTAGGGTCTCCTATCATTATGTATATGGTAGGAACTCTCTGTGACGGGAAGAACCGACCGTTCACGTAGTAAGTTATTCATTTTTTGGCACACGGCCATTAGAAAATAACTAAATTCTCGACGAACGGGTGCTTCATCGACGAACGGGTGCTTCATCGAGGAAGATGATGGAAGTTATTTCCATCGGGTAAGAGGAAAATTTGGTGCATGTGCACCATGGCCAAATGGGCCATGAAAGCCATGCATCCCCTCTCCTCATGCGGAGGGGGTTGGCTACGGCCAATAACCACCGGCGACCACCCCATCAAGGGGGAGGAGAAAGTACGGCAACCCCATTCAAAGGGGGTGGCCGGCCATGGCCAAAGGGGCCATGGCCGGCCAACGCCGAAAGGCCTTGACCATGGCCGGCCATGGCCAAGCCATGACCGGCCATGGCCAGGCCGGCAGTGGCCGGCCAAGGCCGGGCCGGCAGTGGCCGTCCTTGGCCAAGGGCCTGCCGGCCAGGCCGGCCCTGGCAGAGGCCAGGGCCGGCGCCCTGGCCACTGCCAGGGCCAGGCCGGCCCTGGCAGTGGCCAGGGCCGGAGCCCTGGCCACTGCCAGGGCCAGACCGGCCCTGGCAGAGGCCAGGGCCGGCGCCCTGGCCTCAGGCCAGGGCCTGGCCGAGGCCAGGGCAGGAGCCCTGGCCCCGGCCAGCGGCCAGGCCGCCCTGGCAAGAGGCCAGGGCAGCGCCCTGGCCTCAGGCCAGGGCCTGGCCGAGGCCAGGGCAGGAGCCCTGGCCCCGGCCAGTGGCCTGGCCGGCCGGCCCTGGCCGAGGGGGGCAGGCCCCCTGGCCGGCCAAGGCAGAGGCCCTGGCCGGCCATTGGCCAAGCCCCGGCTAGGGCAGAGGCCCTGGCCGGGAGAAGTTGCAGTTCGAATATTGGTCGACCAATTTTGTGTTTTTGGTCGACCAATCTGGCAGAAGGTCTGGGTCGACTGCAAATTTGTCAACTAACCCATACGGGGTGACAAAGGGCATTGGTCAAACTCGAATGTGTCGATTAGCCCATACGGGGCTAACCACAGTACCGACTAGTTCATACGGGACTAACGTTTTAATGAAGTTTTTCATTGGGCTCTACTCCTTGAAGATTAGCCATAGTGCTCTACTTCATGCGAGATTAGCCAAGTCATTGTGCTCTACTCTTCGGAGATTAGCCAATGTACTTATGAAATTGTGCTCTACTCCTTGAAGATTAGCCGTAATGCTCTACTTCATGCGAGATTAGCCATGTCATTGTGCTCTACTCTACGGAGATTAGCCAATGAACTTATGAAGTTGTGCTCTACTCTACGGAGATTAGCCAATATATTTTTTTTGAAAAATACGTTTTCAAAAACGCTTTTCCGCTGCTAAGTACTATAAGAGTACTAACATTTGATAAAGTGAGGGAGAAATATTGAAAGTTACTCTAGAAGGTGATTGGAAACATAGTGACCTTTCCAATTCTAGAGTAACATCTTCAATATTTTTCGAAAGTAACTTATCAAATACTCATTTTCCGCTGCTAGTACTATAAGAGTACTATTGTTTGATAAGTGATGGGGGAATATTGAAAGTTGTTCTAGATGGTGATTGGAATCATAGAGACCTTTTCGATTCTAGAACAACACCTTCAATATTTTTCGAAAGTAACTTATCAAATATAATATAATTCCAAGTGGGATTTGAATTTTTAGAACTATCCAAATGGGATACTCTATAAATTCAAATCAAGTGGGAGTTATATTTTAAGAATTTTTTATGCAATGTTTTTGATCGAACCTTCGGTTTTGTGTCTTTTGCAGCATTTTAAAAGTAAAATGTCTTCCGCTTCAAAGAATATCGTCGCTGAGTTAAACAAAGGTGAAAAACTCAACGGCGATAATTACAAACTTTGGTCCATTAAGATACAATACGTTTTAGAGGAGCAAGAAGTGCTCGAAACTCTAAAGAACGTAATGATTGAACCCGAGTTGGGCACTACGGCCCAACACCGAAGAGACAAGGAAGCTTTTGATGCTTGGTCTCGGAAGAATAAGATAGCGCGCATTACGTTATTAAGCAGTATGGCTGATGACATAATGTGCATCTTCCGAGAACATGACCTAGCCATGGATATATGGTCCAAGCTAGAAGAGAAGTTCGGTGGCACATCGGTGTCCAAACTTCGCGCCTTAACTATAAAGTTCGATACATATAAGAAACGTCCAGATCATTCCATAGGGAAACATCTGCGACATATGGCGAACCTTATCTCGGAGTTAAAGGACGCAGGTCATGTGCTCACAGATGAGCAACAAATCCAAGCAGTCATACGTTCCCTACCAAATGGGTGGGATCAGATGAAGATGCATCTCACTCATAATGAGAGCATCAAGACCTTCAACGATGTTTCCAAGCACCTCGAATTAGAGGAAGAGCGGCTTGCGGCTGCCAAGCCAGGTGCAGAAGTGCACATGGTTGCTAGTTCCTCACACGGGGGAAAGAAACGTAAAGATCGTTCGAAGTCTTCTAATGAACGTAATAAGAAACCTGAGTCTACCAAGGAACCCAAACATAAGGGTGGACACAAGAAATGGCACAAGAAGAAAGACTTGAAAATGATCAAGTGCTTCAAGTGCAACAAGCTCGGTCACTATGCTCGTTCGTGTACGAGTGGAAGTGACGAGGTAACTTGTAATACTAGTTACATATGTGTTTCTAGTTCACTATTTCTTGTGGAATCTAATCCATTTTGGGATAATTGATTCAGGTGCCACCGACCACATAGCAAAGGACAGACGGTCCTTCGTGGAGTATCACCGGATACTCAAGGAATGAATTGGATCAATGTAGGAAACAACACACATGTTGAAGTGAAAGGCGTTGGGACTCGCAAGCTTGTCTTGGACAACGGCCGCACTATCCTACTTCATGATGTTCTCTTCATTCCATATATTCAAAGGAATATTAAAATTGTGGTCAATTTATTGGGTCTTGGTTAATGGTTGGTTCCTTCATGTTTGTAATATGGACCTATTTTTGTAATAATTCCTTTATTGGTTCTGGGTTATGTATTTAAAGGATTCATTGTAATAAGTACAATGTATGATTTCTCATTTCCTTATGACAAATTCTTTGACTAATGAGTCTAATATAATTTGTTGGGACTCAAGGCATGGTCATATTGGACCAACGCGTATGGATAGACTTGCCAAACGTGGCCTTCTATCCAATGTTTCAAAGGTTGAAATGTCGACCTGCGAACATTGCCTTGAAAGGAAATCTTGTCGCAAGCCGTTTGGAACCGGCACAAAGGCCAAGGTTCCATTACCGCTTATCCATTCGGACATATGTGGTCCGATGAATGTCAAGACAAGACGCGGGAAGTCCTATTTCATCACTTTTAATTGATGATTTCACCCGATTCGGTCATATCTATTTGATATCCCACAAAAGTGAAAGCACTAAACCTGCTTTGAAAACTATATGAGTTTAGTGGAGAATCAATTAGATCGCAAGATTAAGGTCATGCGAACCGATAGGGGCGGTGAATATCAATCAACAAGTTTAAAGGAACTTTGTGATGAAAAAGGCATAGTGCATCGGGTAACTATGCCTTATACTCCTCAACAAATTGGTGTTGCAGAAAGGAGGTATAGGACTTTAATGAAAAATGGTCCGTTCAATGATGGCGCAAGCTAACTTGCCAATCACCTTCTGGGGTGATGCATTATTGACAACCGTTTTCATTTTAAACCGCGTACCCTCGAAATCAGTTAGCTCCACTCCTTATGAGTTGTGGAACCAAAGGTCTCCTGACTTAAACATTTTACCTTGAGTTTGTGCATTCAACGCACATATTTCCTCCCATAAGTATGGCAAACTTGGGCCATGGGGAAGGAAATGTATCTTTAAACGATACATATTAAACTCCAAAGGTTATGTTTTTTTTAATCAGGAAGACAATGGTGTGCTAATTGAGTTTGAGTCGAGGGATGTCACTTTCTTGGAAAACAAGTTTCGAAGACAGGGCGAGATAAGTCAGGACTTATCTCTATTTGAGATTTGTGATCAAGAAGGATTACCTCATTCGAGTGGGAGAATTCTTGGTGAAAACGAAAATACTTTTCAACCTTCACCAATGGATTATACGAATGACGATTATCCTATTCCATACGGGAATAATGATCCAAGTGGGAGCAATTCTAACAACATTTCAAGTGGGAGTGATATTAGAATTGATCTAAATTCGAGTCAACAAGGACTTGAAGAATCTCAAATATGCCACATCATGCCCTGCAAAAGACAAATGGATGGAAGCGATGAAGAAGGAATTGAAATCCATAAAAGTTAACCAAGTCTGGGACTTAGTTAACTCACCCAGAGGACATAGAGCAATTGGGAACAAATGGGTTCTCAAGATCAAGCATAAGGCTGATGGCTCTATAGATAGATATAAAGCTTGCCTTGTCGCGAAAGGTTTTACGCAACAGGAAGAGATAGACTACGAAGAAAACTTCTCACCTGTTGTGCGTTTTACCTTGATTCGTATGATTCTGGCAATGGTAGCTTGCTTATACCTCGAATTACATCAGATGGATGTAAAGACTGCCTTTCTCAATGGAGAATTGGTCGAGGAGATCTATATGGAACAACCACCAGGGTTTGTAAAAGAAGGAAACGAACATAAGGTTTGTAAACTTCGTAAGTCCATATATGGTCTTAAATAATCCTCGAGGCAATGGTATATACAATTTCAAAAAGTTGTCTTATCAAATGGATTTTTCATACTTGATAAAGATAACTACGTATATATCAAGAGGATTAAAAGCAAGCATGTTATTATGTCTCTATATGTAGATGACATTTTAATAGCCAGAAATGACAAGGGCTTTGTAATGAGTATCAAGGCTTGGCTTTCATCAGTATTTGAGATGAAAGGCATAGGAAAAGCCGCATATATCCTTGGAATTAAGATTTCAAGGAATCGTTCGAAGAAACTTCTTTCTCTTTCACAGGAGACTTATATAAAGAAGGTCCTAGAACGATTTAATATGCAGGACTGCAAGTCCATTGATATTCATATAAGCATATGCGATAACTTATATCTGGAATCGTGTCCAAAGAACCAAAAGGAAAAGGAAATTATGGAAAAAGTTCCATATTCCAGTGCAGTTGATAGTCTTATGTACACTATGGTGTGTACGAGACCGGACATCTGTTTTGCCGTTGGAAATGGTAAGCTGTTACCAATCCAACCCAGGGCAAGAACACTGGAAAGCGGTTAAGAGGATAATGCAGTATCTTAAAGGAACTGCAGATTTGCAAAAGACTATGATAAAACCAAGAAGGTAGACATAAGGTACATATCTACGCATGAGACAATAGAGGATCAGCTTACGAAAGCGATCCCCAGAAATGTGTTTTATAAACACTTATCATCTCAAGGATTGCGTATGGGCTGAGTTGTACCAAATATATATTCCCATGTCTAAGAAATGATCAAAATTAATAAAAGAATAAGTTCTTTTTCCAACATTGCATATGAATTTCTTAAGAAATGTTTGTGTACATTTTTGAAATCTCAGCTGAATTGTGTGTATGTCGGACAGATTAAGGTTGGCTCTCTCACATGAGCAACCGCCTTATCTTATCAGATGGATAAGATAGAGATGAGACTAGTTTAAAGTCAAAATCATTAGACGAATGATTTAGAGTCATGACTTTAACAAGATAGTCGAATGAAAGATCTGCATCATATGGATGCTTACAAAAGATCTGAGATCTGTATCATAAGGATAAAAAGATCTCATTGGATTTTATAATCCTATCTGTCTTATGCAGGATGAGAGTCCGGGAATATTTCCTGAGTAGTAAGGGGACTCAAAAGATAGGCACTATGGTGTCTGATCTTTCATCCGTACAACATCATTAAGACATACTCTCCCTGGGAAAGGAGTGATGTTGTAATACGTGTTCATACCACGTATGCATTTCGACCACTGAGTTAGTAGCAATAGTGTTTGCTATTATGTGAGACTCAAAGGCCATATGGGTCTTAACTCTTACCCTCAAGGACTCCAATTGGTTCCTTTAGATTTGACGAGATGATCGCTATCTTAGCGTGTTACTAATGGGCTATGGTAATTCGGCTCGGCGGGGCACGTTAGAAAAGCGAATCAAGTCAAGATCAAAAGGTTCGCAAGAAGAGGAAGATTGATTTCATATTCGCATTTGGACTTTAATGATTCAAAGCTGGCCAGCCAATTGTAATCCAGATGGGATTCAATTGTTGAATATAAAGTACAAGAAAATGTGAAGAAATAATCTAGGGTAAAGCATGCGTTGAACTACTCAACTTTGCACCTTCGAGGTCGTTGTGTATCTCTAACAAGTGCACAACAACAGACTCTACGCGCATGACGGTCGCACGGTCTATTTCTCGGTATGATAGATGAAAGAACTAAGGGAAAGACGTTCTCTTACAATCCCCTCAAGTGTGAGTGGGAGATGTTGGATATGGAAGACGTTTGTACACCCTTGTGGGGGATGTACGAGGGAATACAGACCTCGAACGTCGCGCACACGAAGTCATGTGCAAAGGGAATCTGTTCCCTTGCGGAGAGGATCTCTGTATGAGCGGGAAAGTCGCATTATATATGCATAAGTGCATGCGACATATGGCTAATAAAGGGGGAATATCTTAAGCTTATGTTGTACCATGCATATGGTACAACTTAAGCTTATAATGTGCCATGTATCATGGTACACCTTAATTAAGTTGTTCCAAAGGAACAACTTACCCTAAAATAACTACCTTGGGGGCTATAAATAAGACCCAAGGGTAGCCATTTTCCTTACACATTTTGCATGAAATTCATGCATGCATCTTCTTCATAGCGAAGCTCTGCAGAAATATTTCCTCTCCCTCCATCCAAGTTCTTAATCTAAAATAGAGATTTAGATTGTGGGATTAGTAGCCTTACTCCGTTCGTGAGTAGACTCGATCCGTCGTGGCGAATCCGAAGGCGAAGTTCGTAGACTACCGTGCAGCGTACGCAAGCGTAAGTCTACACTTCATATTATCGATCCTAACTCTGTTTTGTACAGGATCCTTCACCTTCCACTCATCGGCCTCCCCTGGACCGTTCACACCGGGAGGACGCACGGAGGGGCTACAACCCGCGTCCCTCCACGCCTACCGCGCGGAGCCTCCAATCGAGAGGAGATACACGGCCCAGTGGGACAGAACAACCACCAAGGACTCCCTCTCCCCCCAATTCTGGGAACGAGGACCAAAGCCGCTGCCCGGCTCCGACGCTGTCATGCCCCCTTCGCCGAGGGGAACCCGCCAAATCCACTCCACGCCCCACGTCAGGGGCATAACACCAGAGAAAGGCGGGACAGCTGCGATGGGAACCTCAACCTACCTAGGCCGATACAATGTTACGCATACGGGCCGATACAATGTTACGCCTACGGGCCAATACAATGTTACGCCCTCGGGCCGTTTCAACGTTACGCCCCTAAGGCGACCCCGTCTTATTAAACATTCGATAATAGCCGATGAAAAGTCCATAGACAAATGCCGGTTAGCCGCTAGTCATAACTCGGATAGACCTAAACTCGAACAACCTACGAAAAGGGAGGCGACCCCGCTGTAAGTCTCTTGGGCGCCCTACGCGAAATAAAGGGACTCGACACAATTCAGCCTACGACCGAGATAGAAACGTCCGCACCAAGGCGTAATTCTAAAAAATAAATTTATGCATACATAGGCGGAGAGTCCAAAAAAAAGGCAAGGGCCTACATAGGTGAACCCTCACACAGGGGGGGCCTACACAAAACTACTCGACGCCCCCGCCAATCACGGCGCCCTCTCCCTCCATAGAATCCCCCCCCCCCCCCCCCCGCCCCGCCGTCCTCTTGCTCCTCACCCTCATCTCCATCCCCCTCCTCCCCGCCGCTTGCGGCGAGCCCGTCAAGATCGACCTCTATCGGCGGGACCAGGCCAGCCGCTTTCTCCTTCATCCGAGCCAGGCAGTCATCCCATCCCTCCACGCGGCCCTTCCTTATGCCCTCGACCATCGAATTGGTAAGGGCGGGTATGACGGTTGTCTCCTGATACGTCCGGAATTCCTCGACCCTACGGGCCAACTCCTCCTCGGCGGCCTTGGCACGCCCCGCCAGATCCTCCGCACGAGCCTCCTCCCTCCGAAGGGCCCCCTCCAGCTCCTTCGCTCTCCATCCAGCCTCTGTCGCCTTCTGCTCATGAGCGGACAAGACCATCTTCAGGCGCTCTACCTCCGCCTCGTATCGGTCGCCCCGCTCCCTCTCCTTCTCCAGGTCCTCGCCGGCTTTCTTACGAACGGCAGCGACCTCGGCTACCATCCTAGCCACGGCGCCTTCGGCCTTATGTATGGCCGGCACGTGCCGCATCATCCTGAGCATCAAGTTGAGGATCTACGTAAAGAAACGCCGAAAAATAAACACATTCAGGACGTCCCCTAAAACACAACGAAATGCGCCACCCGTCTTACATAACATACCTGGACGCCATGCATCACCGCGGTCCCGCACAGACCCTCAGGCTCCACCGCTTCCAGCGCCACTCTATCGCGAGGCAGGAAGATGTTCTCCGCCAACCTCGCCGCCACGCTCCCATCCTCAAACACGGACTCATTATCCGCCACTTTGTACGGCGCCTGATGAAGCGCCCCGTCGGGATAGCCCTCGACATCGGTCCTCGTGGCCTTAAACTTGGCCAGCGCGGCCTCACAGTGGGGGTCGGTTGGCACTCTCTCGAGGCCAAACATGGGACAACCATAAGGCCATGTGTCCCATCCTCCTGATCTGGTCGGGCCACTCGACGCCTCGGCCCTATGTGACTGACCGCTAGGATCCTCCCCCTCCCCCCTGCGGGCGCCATGGGGCTAGGCGATCTCGCTCGGGGCAGTTCCGCCCCTCCCCCGGTCGACCCTTCATCGCCGCCCTCCAGGTCGATGATGGGGTTCGCCACGCCACCCCCAGCTCCGCCATCCAACGGACCGCTTTCTCCTGGCGCGTCATACCCCGACGACTTCGCCGACCTCTTCCTCCTCTTCGTTGACGCTGGCACACAAGTCGAGCTCCCAGCCCCTCCTTCCGCTCGCGCCCTCTTGGGGCCACCTCTCGCCGACGATCGCCCCGCCTGATCCGCGGCCCTCCTCATCATTTCCTCAAGGGATAGACTCATCGTGCCACCTGCCAAAGAGAGAAAGTTCAGCGTAAGCATATCAGGTGCCGGCACGCCAAAATCTTTTGTACCTTCGGGCCATATGTAGGCCGTTATCATCTCAGCCCGAGATAGCTTCCGATAATCTCGGCCCTCTGCTGGGATAGCCATTAAAATCTGGGCCACCAACTTCTCCTCGTCCCCGAATTCCACCACCTCTCTCGCCTCGGGATTCAGCTCCGCCCAGTCAGACCTTATCAACACCTCCTCCGGCACCTCCACAAACACATACTGATGGCGCCAAAACTTAATTTTGCTAGGCAACCCCCTGACGAGCGGATGAGTCCTCTTCGCGGACAGATAGTAGCCCGACCCCAACCTCTTGACCGAGAAGAAGTGCCGAAATAAGGACAGCGATGGGCGAACCTGGTTGCTCAAGCACAGCACCAAGAACCCCACAATGGCACTGATGGCATTGGGCATCAGGCGATAGAGAGGCAGCTCCAGGAAGTTCAACACTTCTAGCACGAAGGGATGAGGGGGAAAGCGCAAACCCTGCTCAAATGAAGAGACTTAAACTCCCACCTCCCGGTCACCTGCAAAACACACCCTTTCCTGCGGCTCCGGTTCACGAACCGAATATGGGGGCCTGACGTACTTCGTGAAGATCTCCCCAATGGATTTCTTCAGCACCGACTTCACCCCCGCAATCTCGGCGGGCACCCTTCCAGTCTCCGCGGCGGAACTCCCTTCCCCAACTACCCCAGAACCCTGACCCCGAATCGGAGACATCGAGGAAGACATTAGTCAAATTGGCGTCTTACCTAACGGGTGCTGTCGCCTCGGCCTCTCGCGTTTCTCCGCCGTCCGCTCCTACGAGAACGACTCTGGAAAGGATTCTTAAACCTCTTACAAGCCCTAGTTCCTCGACATTCAACCTTTCAACCCCCCCACGGGCAATATATCTTTAAAGCGCTCCCGCAAAGCATCAACATCGTGACCGTCGAACCCGCGACAAGTGTCACCAATCCGGGTCTGATCCATCGCCAACCCACGTGTTCAGACGCTTCGCGTCCTGTCAAAAACCGTCAGTTGCGTCACGCGTCGTCACCACAGCGGCCGGGCCTCCTCGGTTCCCGCCCGCCGACGATTCGCCAGGATGACGTCAAGTCAGACGACCGCCAACGAATCCCGCCCAAATCCCTGCAAAATGATTACCCTCTTTTGAAATTACTCTTCGATATCGCCGCTAGGTCCAAGATTTGGTCCGGCCTCCGCCTGTCCGGCCAAAACACGGCCTCGACGCCATATCCAAGATTTGGCCCGGCCTCCGCCAGTCCGACCAAAACATGGAATCGACGCCATATCCAAGACTTGTTCCGGCCTCCGATAGTCCGGCCAAAGCGTGAAATCTGCGCTATATCCTTGATTTGTTCCGGCCTCCAACAGTCCGACCTAAACGCAGTCAGCGTTGGACCCAATATTCTACCGGATAGTGATTTGGTCCGGCCCACAACGGGCTCCCGACCTAACGGACAGATCATGACTCATCTCAACTCCCCTCTCCCGGAAACCCCGGCAGAGCGAAGTTGGGGGCAATCACATCCCGCACAAACCGTATATTCGACGGGCAAACCGTATATTCTACGGGCAAACCGTATACGAACACAGTTTGGCACAAAAAAATTCATAGTTTATTAACTCAAACCGCTAACCCGTACATGGGACATTTGACTTTCCACCCACTACAACAACACATCGCTCATAACCCTATCACGAGATGGTACGGCCCTCCCCGAACCCACGTTTCTAGCGGCGCCGCTTCTCGACCGACCGATCCCTCACATCCTTAACTACTTGCCGAATCGCCGCCTCCTTAGCTTCTTGCAGCATCGGCACAACATGCTCGTCATGATACCGGTGGATAGCGGCTTCGACCAGTTTGCCCTCAGCATCCCGCTTATCCTCCAGTCGCCGCACCGCTAGACCCTTCTCCCTCTTCTCGGCCGCCAGAGCTACCTTTAGGTCCTCAATCTGCTGCCTCTGTAACCCGATCACAGACTCCTTGCTGACAACTTCTGAGGTATATTTCGCCCGGATATCATCCCTCTCTCGCGTTATTTCTTGAAGCTGCTTCTCGATCACTGCTTTGGACGAATCGAAATATGCAGCTCGCCCCTTCTCCACGCCGTGGGCCGCCCTAACCCTCTCCAGCTCCGCCTCCGTGTCCCTCAGCTTCTCCCTGACCTCGCCAAGGTTCGCCTTCGCTTCACGCAGGGCCGCCCTGGTGGCGACCGCCGCGGGACGGCCCCGCAGAGCTAGCACGTTCGCAAGCATCTACATAAACCTTGAACCAGTGAGACACTGGCACACAGCCGGCGTGCGAGTAAGGAAAGCCGCTTTACCTGTACGACGTGCCACATAGCCGAGCCACACAGCCGCTCCGCCCCCACGCGAGCCAACGACTCACGATCGCGCGGCAACCCGCAGTACTCGGCGAGGCGCGCCGCCACTCCCGCATCTTCGAATACCGACTCGTCGCGGCTGACTCGAACGGGAAACTTGCGGAGATGGTCATCAGGGTACGCCTCGACCTCTTCTCGGGTCCTCTTAAAGCAAATGAGAGCGCTCTCACAGGCTTGACTCGACGACGCCCCCATTTCCCACGAAGGGATCACGTATGGCCACTTCTGAATCACAGGCGCCCGGCGGGGCGCGACCACCTCGGGTACCCGCGGGGGGACGGAGGGTCGGGCCCCTCGCGCGGGCACGCCCTCGAGACGATCCTCGCCGGGCCCACCCGCGGAGCGGTCTTGTCCGACTGTCGCCCGTCCCGGGTGCAATCTCTCCCCCGGAGGGGCCCCGCCCCCACGATCCGGGGATCCTGCCTCACTAGCCCCCACCTTGCCTTTCCCGCGAGGATCAGTACCCCCCGAGGTCGGGGCACCGGCCGAACCTGACACCTCCTCCGGCTCCCTCATCGTATCTTCACCTGCAAAAGGAAGAGAGACAATCAGGGCGAGCCTAGCCCAAAGTTTACAAAACTTCAAAGATACCTAGGGCCCAAAAGTCCTGGGCGAGCCGACTGCTCTGCGTTAGACTCGCCCAATTACGACACTCCTCGGGCAGCTCCCTCAAAATCTGAGCTTTGGCAATATCCTCCCCGGTCAGCTCCACCCCTTCATTTACGAAGGGATTCCGCGCCCCCCAATTCGACGTCAGCGCCACGTCACTTGGCACTGTCACGAAGACGAACTCCCTCATCCAATCGCCGATATCATCAGGCACCTCGAGGATGAGTTCTCGCCCTCTCCTGGCGCAAACGCGATGATACACCCCCCACTTCCGAACCACGAAGAAATGCTGAAACAACGCCAAGGAAGGACTCAAGGAGCAAGCAAGACACAAGACGACAAACCCCACTAGCAAGCCCCAGGAACGGGGCGCTAGGGCGAATATCGGCAGCTCCAGGAAATTCAACAAGTGAAACAAATACGGGTGGATCGGGAAGCGGAGCCCCAACTCAAAGGACCGGACATAGACCCCGACCTCATTATTCCCCGGTGAGCTCACCGCTTCCTCCGACCCGGGAACCCGCACCTCATAGGGTTGCCGCACAAACCGCACACGAATCTCCCGAATGTTGATCCTATCCAACCTACGTCGGAGGGACTCAATGTCTCTTGGTGCAACGGATAACCATGACCATCTTTCCCTGGCCCGCTGCACCCCCGGCTGCGACACCCCCTCGAACGCCGACTCCTCTTCCCCGACCCGGCTACTCCCCCCAATCTCTAATCGAGAAGCCATTGATCGGAAAGGAAGGAAATTAATTGTTGTTACCTGTTGCCCCCTTGAACCCGGAAGGCGATCGGAAGGAGATGGCCGGTGACGAAAGGGACAGGTTAGCCAACCGGCTCCAAACAAAAAATCGGGCGCCGGAGGAGAATCGGAGAAAAACAAAAATTCCCGCCGAGCGCCTCCCAAACCCTTTTAGCGGTACAGGTGGCCCCCGGGCCATCTCGGCCGTCAAACTTTCGCCACGCGGCACCCATCGAGACATCCCCGACGCCTCGACTGGCGTGAGGGTCACCTCATCCACGTGTCGCAAACTCAATCGCAGGGACGCTTCGTTTTCATCTGCCTCCTTTTCAAATCGTAATAATGACCACTAAATCGGGAATTCCGAAGCCGCCGCCGGCACTGCCCGGTGGGTCCAAGGCCCATGTTGAGGGTCCGGAATGTTGGATAGGGTTCGCCCTCCGAGCCGAGCCGGGCCGCCGCCTCAGACTCGAAGGCCGGGGGCAATTGTTACGACCTAAAGATCGTAGTAGCCCGATACCCGCCCGGATCCGCTAACATACCCCTTTGGTTCACCATTTAACAATTAGGGCCGCCGCCCCGGAAACCCGGGGCATCATGGAGATAGGCGCGCCTCACAGCGCTCCCCGAAACGGCCGAGGCGGCCGAGGCGAACTGTAGCCGGCCGAGGCGAACAACCGCAGCCGCCCGACCCACCGGGGAAGCGCGTTTAGCAACGCTTGGGCAGCTAGGCCCGACCCATTGACGGGCGCGGCCGGGCCGGACAACTCCCGACCTGAACGGCCCGTCCGATTCCCACGAGCCGCGACGCCTAAAGTGAGCCAGACCATTAGTTCGACGCTAACGACAAACAGCCTAGGATAAGGACACGGCTGACACATACGTCACCCGACCACCTGACAAAGCACCCCCAGGCGGCTGACCTATCCGACGGTTAGTGCTTTCGGCCCTGACATCCCGACAAAAGCGCCCCTCGGCCGTTGCGCCGCCAGATAAAAGCGGATCAGGGACTCCTGTTCCCGACGTCCTCGTCCGAAGCTTCCGCTGACACCCGAGCCAGCTCAGCACGCCTAGTCATCACCCGTCAGGTATAAATACCTCCTCTCCTCTTACGAAGAAGAGGTTAGAAAAACTCTCCCATCTTCTATCATTCACACACGAGAGCAAAGATCCTCCATATCTTTGTTCTCCCACCTATAGCTCGTCACGTGAGGCGGACACACAGTTAGTCCGGCCGGCGTGTCCAGCCCCCCATTTAAGCCCTGTTACTGACTTAGGCATCGGAGGGGCTAAGGGTTGAACCCCAACCCCGCCCTTCTGACGAGTTGTTCGTGCTGCAGGAGAGTTCGCCCCTTAGCCAAAGTCAGCGTCAGCCTCCAGTCGTTCGACCTCCCTCAGCTGTGTCCGACGAGATACGATCCTGTGAGCTCCACCGGCAACGGATCCGACCTCTTCACCCCACTAATCTCTTGTAAAACAGCCTACCTAACCCCTCATTTCCATATAACCACCGTGCCCTTGGTTCCCCATAATACAAATTCATTGTACGCGAGTTCCACCTCGTAACAAGCGGGTTTGTATAAAAGTGTACAATTAATTAGGGTTAATTATGCTGGATTTTAGAGAACTTTTTGGCGAGTCGTCATTGGGAGAACGAGGAACTTCTCATCTTTTGCTACAATTCGATCTCTTGTGAACGGTTCGAAATTTATCATTTTAATTTATCTCGGCATTACTTTTGATTCTCTTTCTTTCGATATTAATTTTATTATATTTGTAATGTCTGCGATTAATTTATTGATTGCTTTGATCATGATCTCTTTTGCTACGCTTTAGTAGTGTGTTTCTAAGGTTTATAGATGAACCCTAGAATCCTAGGGATTGAATGCTAGTTTGTCCTTAATTGAACAAACCTAGGGTTACACTATGGTTGATTGAACCCAGATTTTGGGGGATTAGCCCTTGAATTGGAGATTCGTTAGAACGACTTCAGATCTAGGGAAAATCCCCACGAATCTGATTAGGGTTTAGCAGTCACTTTCTTGGGCTCGTGTTCACGAGAGTGACACGTGCACTAGGGAACATTACCAACCTCTAATTCGCTAGTTGGTGTCCTACGATAGTAGCCTGACTACCCGAGCCAATCATAGTGTAGTGCCCAAACCTTAGTCCATGATAATAGATGAGGGTTGTGACACGGGAATCGTGTCAAGCACAATGCACGTATCCAAGTGTGAAGCCAAACGATAGCAAGGCGACACATTGAAATACGTTAGACGAGTAGCTCAATGATAGTTGACTACTTGTTCTCATTCTTGGATGTGACACTCTCACCCTAACTTATAATTCAACAATAGGATTCTCAATCTACTATCCAAGCCTGAACGACCTAGTGGGGATTCCTGATTGCCCTAGACTTATTAAAATCCTATGAAACCAATCGTCTGTGACAACGATCTTATTGTGACAACCTCTGACCATGTATTCTCCTACTTCTTATAAACTAAATACTAAACAAATACCTCCCCAGAGTTCGACACTTTACTCTATACTACACCACCGTACACTTGCGGTGAATCGCACCTCCGAGTGTAAATCCAAAACCGAACACAAACCTTTTACCATCCCGTTTATGGACAACAATTTTAGGCCACCAAAATTTAGGTGTCCATATCTTAGGTGCCACAACCAAGATTCATCTTTATCATAAGCCATTAGACATATGGCTTCGTCAGTTTGAATTTCAGCAGGAATATTCGATTTCTTATCATTGGAACTTTGGCCATTAATTAGCCTCCCAGTATGATCTCTTAGAGAAAGACTATGATCTTTCAAATTAATTTCATAGTCCTTTTCTAAGGGTTGCCCTAAACTTAAGATATTGGCTTTCAAATTTGGCACGTAGTAGAAATCAGAGATAAATTGGTGGCTACCATCTTTTAGGCGAATCAAGACTTTACTGTTTCCCTTCATCGTCACTTTGGACTCACTCCAAAGGTGACATGGCCTTGAATGTCTTCCATTTCCATGAACAGGCTCTTGTCTCCGGTCATGTGGTTGCTAGCCCCAATGTCCAAGTACCACGTGCTTTTTTCATTCATTTCTTCATAATGAGCCACTAACAAGGTCAGCTCGGTTGGATCCTGTGGATGGCAAACAACACTAGAAGGGGGGATGGTTGAATAGTGTTGTATAAAATAAACTTTTTCGTTCTTAATAGGTTAACACGAATCAAAGCCTTCTAATGTTGCCTACGAAACCAAGTAGAGTGATCTACGCTTGGTTCTTAATCAACTTAATCAATCTTTAAATCAAATCAGAGATAAAAATCTTCTGGTAGTCGACTCCATATGAACAGTAGTCGACTCCCAGAGGGAAATTAAGCACAGCTCAGTTAATGAAATACTTAATGAAGATATAAATGATTGCACAGAAGTATAAGAGTAAAGCAGATACAGAAATTGATCTTTGAAAATATTTTAAATGAGTTACAAGAATAATACTCAACAACCAGATAAACAATCACAGAGAGTGCCAACGCAAACACATGGATTTTTATCCTGGTTCCCCACAACCTTGGGTACGTCCAGTCCCCGACCAATCCGGTACGAGATTTTCCACTATCTGCCTTAGCAAATACAAGCACCTAACTTCACTTGTTAGGATTTTCCCACACGCCTAGCCTTAACCAGGATTTCTGATTGCAACACTGCAATATCTCAACTCCTAGACTTGTCTAGGGTTTCTGACACCCTCTTAACAGAGAGCAAACACAAAAAAAAATCGATATCCAACTCACCACAATTGTTTGGTAGAGATTGGATTTACACCCAAATTCTATAGCCAATAGTAATAGACAACTATGTGTATTAGTGGCTTGATAGAATAAGATTTTAGATCATACAAAGATACGAACGAAGTCTTTTTGATCTAAAACAAATGTTTTTTAAAATCCTTTTAAATAAAAATCAGAGAATAAATAATATGGATTTTGAAAATGAATAGCCAAATAAACATCGATCTTCAGAAAATAATATCTCAAAGAAATACAAGATCAAGAACGTAAAAACAGATTTGGCTAAGAGAAAATGAGAGTTGAGAATTTGAGAACGTTTAGAACTTTTGCGCAAGAGAATTTTGATTTCAAGTATTGTGTTTTTTCTCAAAGAAATAGTCCTCTATTTATAGGTAAATGAGGAATTCAAAATTCAAATTCATTTGACTTTTGCCCCGAAAATCATGGGAATAATAAATTAGAGATATGTCAAAAGTCAGGTCAAACGTCGAATTTCGACAGCTGGTAGTCGACTCCCTAGGATTGGTAGTCTACTTCCAGTGTATTTCAGGAGAAATTAATTCTCAGCTAGTAGTCGACTCCCACTCCTTGGTAGTCGACTCCCAGTGGAGTTTCTTCTGAGACACAGCTAGTAATTCATGTAGTTTGCTCCAGTGTGTAATGGAGTTTCACTACGAAAATGCAAAGCGACTAGCAAAAGCTCTCAATAACCTTGAAAATGATTTTAAAAGTATTTAAAATGTTTAACTTCGAAATCATTTTTGTGTGTGTGTGTTGTCTATACGTTTGGCTTTAACATAACCCTAAGAAGGAAATAACTCACACACTGTAGACTAGGACACGTCTTCGGAAGCTTGATCAACTGATGATGATGTAGATGTTAGCTTCTCTTGAGCTTCTGTTCCATTTGATCTTTGAGCTTCATCATCGATCTAGCAACGTTCGTCCTTGTCTTTGCTAAGTGAGTGTAAGTTGCGCTTCTTTGGAGTATGTATAAGGCTGCGTAATCTGCACACGTAATCGTAGTGTAGTTAGTACACTAAGGTTCATTTGGTGTGCTCCTCATCAAAATCACTTGGGGTGAAATTCAATTTCCATCACTCTCCCCCTTTTTGATGATGACACCCAAATGAAAAAATGAAGTAAGTTAACATAATAATATGACATAAAAATAAAACTTACTCCCCCTGCTTTGATGCGATTCTCCCGCTGCATCGAAGCCGTTAGCAAAACAATACATTCATTTTTTGCATTTTATACACTTTCTCCCCCTTGTCATCAACAAAAAAATGACATATACAATTTAATCTTTGCATAATTCTTTTTCTCCAACAATACCTAATTCTCTACGCAGTTTAGAAAATGTATCTTTTTGTAGAGGTATTGTCATAATATCTGCAACTTGATATTCAGAGGAGACAAATTTAAGTTCAACATCCTTTTTGACACAGTGATCGTCTATAAATATGTGTCTAATGTCAATATGCGTTGTTCTAGGATGAAGAACGGAATTTTTAGTGAGATTAATAGTGCTTTTATTATCACAATAAATTACACATGTAGATGTATTAATACCATAATCTACGTGGACTTGATTCATCCAAAGTATTTGAGCACAGTCAAGTCCGGCAGCTATATACTATGTCTTAGTGGTAGATAGTGAAACTGAACTTTGCTTTTTGCTAAACCACGAAATAAGGGAATGTCCAAGAAAGTGACATGTTCCACTTGTACTTTTTCTTGTGGCTTTACAACCAACATAGGCTGCGTCGCTAAAAGAAGTTAAATTAAATGTGCCACCTTTGGGATAAATTAGTCCAAAGTCAGAAGTGATTTTAAGATATCTAAATATGTATTTTACCGTTTTAAGATGTGATTCTCTAGGGTCACATTGAAATCTAGCACATGCACAAACATTAAACATTATGTCGGGTCGGTTAGAGGTTAAATAGAGCAGAGAACCGACCATACCTCGATATGTTTTCTGATCGACCTTTTTACCTGCTTCGTCTTTGTCTAAAGAAGTGGATGTTGACATCGGTATGTTCTTTCCTGATGCGGTTTCCATCCCGAACCTTTTGATCAAGTCTTTGGCATACTTCGTTTGATGAATAAAGGTTCCTTCTTTTCCTTGTTTGATTTGCAATCCGAGAAAGTATGTGAGCTCGCCCATGTGGCTCCTTTCGAATTCTTCCTGCATTAACTTCGCAAACTCTTGACAAAGATCTTCATTAGTTGATCCGAAAATGATGTCATCTACATAAATTTGAATAAGAATGATATCATCATGAATTTTCTTAACAAATAAAGTGGTATCTATCTTTCTAACAATTTAGCCCGAGTCAATTAAGAATTTTCTTAATCTTTCATACCAAGCTCTTGGAGCTTGTTTTAGGCCATACAAGGCTTTGTTTAACTTGTACACATATCCTATTTTCTTATCATGTGCAAATCCGAGAGGTTGTTCAACGTAGACTTCCTCCTTTATGAATCCATTCAGGAATGCGCTTTTCACATCCATTTGGTATAATTTAAAGTTTTTATATGATGCAAATGCAAGGAGCATCCTATATATTCTAATCTAGCAACAGGAGCGAAAGTTTCAAATCTATACCTTCTTCTAGTGAGTATCCATGTGCTACTAACCTTGCTTTATTTCTTACCACATTTTCATCTTTGTTTAGTTTGTTTTGATACACCCATTTAGTACCGATAACTGGACGATCTTCCGGTCTAGGTACTAACTCCCATACTTGATTGCGCTCAAATTGTAGAAGTTCTTCTTTCATGGCTTCAATCCATGCTTCATCTGCAAAAGCTTCTTCTACCTTTTTTGGCTCAATGTTAGAAACAAATGCAATATGTGTCAACTGTTCTATTTGAGATCTAGTTCTAATTCCTGCATCAATATCACCTATAACTTGTGTGTGTGGGTGATGTGTGACTTCAGGAAATGTTTTGGCAAAGAGCTAGAGGTGTTGTTAACAGTGATAGGTTCATTATCGAAGGTAGGTGCAGTGAGTATGTTATCATCATCATTATGAGCAGTATGAGAAAGAGATTCATCAAATGTTACATGTAAAGTTTCAACAATAGTTTCGAAACTTTTATTGTAGATTCTATAAGCTTTACTATGTAAAGAATAACCGATAAATATGCCTTCATCTGCTTTGGAGTCAAATTTATCTAAGTTATCTTTAGTGTTCAGAATATAGCATTTACAACCAAAAACTCTGAAGTAAGATACTTTCGAATTCGTTGGAGCAATAATCGTACGGAGTCTTTTCAAAAGGTTTTCTTATTAAAACTTTGTTTTGAATATAGCACGCGGTTGCTACAGCTTCCGTCCAAAAACTTTTTGGAAGGTTGCTTTCACACAACATTGTTCGTGCACACTCTTGGAGTGTTCTATTTTTCCTTTCAACTACCCCCATTTTGAGAAGCAGCTTTAGGAAAAGCAAAAGTATGAGAAATGCCTCGTTCTTCACAAAATTGTTTAAAATGTTCATTTTCAAATTCACCACTATGATCACTTCATAAAGAAATAATTTTCAAAGAGTATAAACGTTCAAATATTTTGAAAAATATTTCGAATTCACGGAAGGCATCATTCTTATGAGTTAAGAATAATACCCACGTATATCGAGTATAATCATCAACTATGACAAATACGTATTAGAGTTACAAAGAGATAGAGTTCTGGTTGGTCCAAATAAGTCCATATGAAATAGTTCAAGTGGCCTGTTCGAACTAAGGGCTCTAATATTCTTAAATGAACTCTTATGCATTTTTCCAAATTGACATGAATCGCATATTTTATCCAATTTAAAATTTATTTTTGAAAGTCCTTGCACCAACTCTTTCCTAGAAATCTTATCCATGTTTTTGATGTTCACATGACCAAAGCGTCTATGCCAAGCAAGGGGTCATTTGTTGAAACAATCAAACATACATTTGATTCACATTCATTTAATCTAAGTACATAGATATTTTCTACTCGCTTACCTTTAACAAGAATGTTTTTCATATCCTTGTCTTATACTAAACAAGAGTCAAGTGTAAAGAGAACTTTCATAACTTTGTCGCATAATTGGCTTATGCTCAATAAATTATGCTTGAACCCATTTACCAAGCTTACATCTTTAATGAGTAATTTTGAAGGACTGCTGATGTGGCCTATTTCGACAATTTTACCTTTCTTGTTGTCGCCAAATGTTACGATTCCGACGTCATATATTTTTAGAGCGCTAAGTAGTTTTGCGTTCCATGTCATGTGTGCGGAGCATCCGCTATCCATTATCCATATGTCCTGAAAGAAAGTAATTTTGACACGTTTGGTACCCACTTATGATTGGGTCCGTTTTGTTAGGAAAAAAAATCTATCATTATGTATAGTCTTAAATGTTGGGTATCGAAGGAATATACATGAAGTATGCGGATACCCTAATATGTGCACATATTGGAGAGTCGTCTATTAGGAACCCAAATTCGATTTGAATTTGATTTCCTATGAACAATTTTTAACATGGTGGAAACATAAGTATTCTTTTCATGTTTGCTTAAGTGTTTTGGTACCCAAATTGTATTATCAGCAAAACTGTTATAGCCATGTATGTGATGTGCATTGTGTGTAACATGATTGTAACGATAAGATTTATCATAGTAATTATGCTTGGCCTTTTTGCTATAAACAAAAGTATTTTGTCTCACATTTCTATTAACAATATTTTGAACTATCCTATCATTAGAGGTGGATGCACACATACATGATATGATAGCTTTTACATTTGGTTTGTTCTTAACCTTTTCAAGTCGTAGAACAAGTTCCTCATGTTTAAGCTTACTAGAAGATAAATCACTTGCGAGAAGATTGAATTTATCATCAAGGTAGAAACATACATAGCATATTCAGATTTCAGAGCATCGTGATCACACACTAATTTATCATACTTGTTGATCAATTCTTTTTTATCATTGCAAGAGAGTTTTAGAGACTCATGTTCATTAACAAGAAAGTCAAATTCATTTTTGAGATTATCATGTTCTTCATGCAGAGTCTTGTGCTTTTTGTCTAGAGTTTTGTGCTTCTTTGATAAACGTTCATATTCTCGATAAAGATTTTTCTATGCGCTTGCAATATCAAATTCATTTTCTTCATCGGAATTAGAATCACTTACCACGTTCTTGTCGTTCTAACGAGCCATCATGCATAATTCTTCATCGTTGGCTTGAGGTGTCTTTATGAGTGTTTGGATCTCATTAAATCTTGATCCGAATCTTTCGTCCAACAAGTTTAAGATTTGGTGTGCAGTTTCCGCCTTTTCTGCAAGATCTAGCATTTGATCAGTTAATCCAGTGTAAAGTAAATGCATTACCTTTATGTTGTTGTAGTAGGCTTCCTCTTGATCAGGATTCCATTGAGTTTGCGGTATGGTTGGGATCTCGTATGGTTCTTTAAGAAATTTCATGTATTTCAAATCTTGTGCCTCCAAGAAGATCTCCATTCTCCTTCTCCATTGGGAATAAAAGTTGCCGTTGAAGATCGGAGGAGTATGAGTGTTGCAGACGTTTCTTGATGCCATCGCTTTGACCTGGCTCTGATACCAAGTGTTGGATCATGTGGATGGCAAACAACACTAGAAGGTGGATTGAATAGTGTTGTATAAAATAAACTTTTTCGTTCTTAATAGGTTAACACGAATCAAAGCCTTCTAATGTTGCCTAAGAAACCAAGTAGAGTAATCTACGCTTGGTTCTTAATCAACTTAATCAATCTTTAAATCAAATCAGAGATAAAAATCTTCTGGTTGTCGACTCCCTATGAACAGTAGTCGACTCCCAGAGGGAAATTAAGCACAGCTCAGTTAATAAAATACTTAATGAAGATATATATGATTGCACAGAAGTATAAGAGTAAAGCAGATACAGAAATTGATCTTTGCAAAATATTTTAAATGAGTAACAAGAATAATACTCAACAAAGAGATAAACAATCACAAAGAGTGCAAACGCAAACACAAGGATTTTTATCCTGGTTTCCCACAACCTTGGGTACGTCCAGTCCCCGACCAATCCGGTACGAGATTTTTCACTATCTGCCTTAGCAAATACAAGCACCTAACTTCACTTGTTAGGATTTTCCCACACACCTAGCCTTAACCAGGATTTCTGATTGCAACACTGCAATATCTCAACTGCTAGACTTGTATAGGGTTTCCGACACTCTCTCAACAGAGGGCAAACACAAAATAAAATCGATATCCAACTCACCACAATTGTTTGGTGGAGATTGGATTTACACCCAAATTCTATAGCCAATAGTAATAGACAACTATGTATTAGTGGCTTGATAGAATAAGATTTTAGATCACACAAAGATACGAATGAAGTCTTTGTGATCTAAAACAAATGTTTTTCAAAATCCTTTTAAATAAAAATCAGAGAATAAATAATATGGATTTTGAAAACGAATAGCCAAATAAACATCGATCTTCAGAAAATAATATCTCAAAGAAATACAAGATCAAGAACGTAAAAACAGATTTGGCTAAGAGAAAATGAGAGCTGAGAATTTGAGAACGTTTAGAACTTTTGCGCAAGAGAATTTTGATTTCAAGTATTGTGTTTTCTCTTAAAGAAATAGTCCTCTATTTATAGGTAAGAATGAAGAATTCAAATATAAATTCATTTGAATTTTGCCCCGAAAATCATCGAAACAATAAATTAGAGATATGTCAAAAGTCAGGTCAAACGTCGAATTTCGACAGCTGGTAGTCAACTCCTTAGGATTGGTAGTCGACTCCCAGTGTGTTTCAAGAGAAATTAATTCTCAGCTGGTAGTCGACTCCCACTCCTTGGTAGTCGACTCCCAGTGGAGTTTCTTCTGAGATACGGCTAGTAATGTAGTTAGCTCCAGGGTGTAATGGAGTTTCACTACGAAAATGCAACGCGACTAGCAAAAGCTCTCAATAACTTTGAAAATGATTTTAAAAGTATGTAAAATGTTTAACTTCGTAATCATTTGTGTGTGTGTGTTGTCTATATGTTTGGCTTTAACATAACCCTAAGAAGGACACAACTCACACACTGTAGACTAGGACACGTCTTCGGAAGCTTGATCAACTGATGATCATGTAGATGTGAGCTTCTCTTGAGCTTCCATTCCATTTGAGCTTTGAGCTTCATCATCGATCTAGCAACATTCGTCCTTAACTTTGCTAAGTGAGTGTAGATTGCGCTTCTTTGGAGTATGTATAAGGCTGCGTAATCTACACACTTAATCGTAGTGTAGTTAGTACACTAAGCTTCATTTGGTGTGCTCATCATCAAAATCACTTGGGGGGTGGAATTCAATTTCCATCAAGCTCGACCTCATCCTTCATCTCCACAAGGTGAGCTTTCTCCTCCATTTGATTGTAACATTTGCAATCATGTGCTTAATGACCATATTTATTGCAATTATGGAATCCAATGTGATATTTATCATACAGCTGAGTCTTGCTTCCTCTTTCACGACCTCTTGATGAGTGCGATCATTATTGAAGGTATCATAACAACCACGTACTACTGCCACGACCACGACCACGACCACGGCCTTTTTGGCTCCTACCTCCGTTGTCTCCTCTTTCTTTGAAAGATAGTTTTGAATAGAGAGCTTGCTCCAAAAACTCTTGTGGCGTCTTCCTTTTGAATCTCTCTTCATGGGCTTGCAATGAACTCATGAGCTGGTCGATGGTCATGGAATCCAGGTCTTTGGACTTCTCAATAGCCACAATGATGAAGTCAAAATTTTGGGTGAGAGAGCGTAGGATTTTCTCTTTGACCCATTTTCTCTTTCACCCTTCTATCCTTCATTTCTTCACTATTTCTCTTCATCTCATTAGTAATATCCAATACTCTAGAGAAATAAACTGAAATAGATTAGAATTCTTTCATGTGAAAAAAATCAAATTTCCCTCTAAGAGTTTGAAGACGTACCTTCATCACATTGTCTACTTCTTTAAGAGAATTGAGAAAAGCTTCTGTTAGTGCTTGGATACTAACCCGATGGGGTATCTGCTTACCCGACCCGTATACCATCTGTGACCCGTTACCCCCGCACTCTAAGCGGGCAGCGACTGAGTCGGTCGAACGGGTCAGTCGACCGTTCGACTGGCACCGACATTCAAGGAGGAGTTAATAGGGCCGATTTATGGCAGCCGTTGGCTCGAATCCCAGAGAAGATCATGCCCTAATTAATGAGGGGCGGTTACACCTCATCGAGGAAGGACTACCTATAAATTGGTCGAAGGACAAAGGTAAATGGGTTCCATCCTCAAGGTACGCGTGCTAATACATAGAACTCTATCTTCTTATTTCTCCATTTCCATATTCGAGCTTGCGTCGTTAGGTTAAGGACGAACCTCAGTGGGTCGATCTCTACTAAACCAAGCTCCCGCTCTCCCTTAAGTTTCTCACTAACTTAAGCATCGGAGGGGATTTGGGTCGGAACCCAGATCCGACCCCCCTAATGACTCTATGTGGTGCAGATCGACAATCGCATCCAACGCTCGAGGTCGATATCGAACTCTTCAACATCGAACGACCGATCCAACGCTCGTTCTTAGGTCGATCAACGGTCGTACCATCATCAACTATTAACTACCGACCCCGGTTTATCCAACCGAGGGTCCCACTTCGAAGGCTGACTAGGCTCCATCTCAGCACCGCGAGTCCCTGTCAGCTGGACAACTGTGCTGGTCAATTTTGGCCTTAACAGTTTGGCACCGTTTGTGGAAAACCACGAGTCGACATCCCCCTCGACGAATCACTCGAGTATACCGACTCGCCCAACCACAACCTACGTGGTCGCTACAGGATCCCCTAGTGTCGTGATCACCAACATGATAACAGGAGGTCCCCGCACCCCGGAGCTATCCACATCACTCCAAAGTTCATACGCTGGAAGAGTGATGACAGTTTCTATGGATTGAAAGCGCCCCAGACACTCAACGCCTCCTATCTCCTTCTCAGACAAAGATCTGAAAGGGATGGAGTTACCGCACGATGATGTTGTGGTTATCACGTCCACGGCCAGAGAGATCGCCGTGAAAAGATTGCTCGTTGGCATCGGAAGCTCATGCAAATAAATTTTCTTCATTACGCTGGAGAGGGTGAAAACAATGTCCGAAGAGATTGACGCCTGGCATTGGACCCAAGGTGGGGTTCACCGGGCGCTCCGTCCTGATAGCAGGCATCATCACCTTACCGGTGACACTTGGTACACATCCTTGACAAATTGCTCGCTTAACCAACTTTATGGCGGTAAAGATCAACTCGGCGTACAACGGGATCATCGCTGCTGAACTCCGTTGAAGCGGTGGTCTGAACCTTCCACCCGATGATCAAGATCCAGACCCCAAAGGGGGTTGGAAGGGCAAGAGGGAACCTGGATCATGCTAGCTGACGGTTCGTCCACAGAAGTTAGAGCGGGGCCGGAATAATCGTCCAAAACCCCCGGGGGCGACCAATTCGAATACACTCTCCGCCACCAACAATGGAGCGGGATATGAGGCGGCCATCAACAAACTCCGACGGACTCGAGCCCTTGGGGCAAAAGTAGTCCAACTATTCAGCAACCTCAGCCTCATCGACCGTCAACCGAGCAGGATCATCGAGGCTTACAACGACCCAACGCGGAGAAGCACACAGGTCGCAAAAGCTAAGCACGCACCCTTCGCACGTGCTGAGGTTCACTACGCTCCAAGGTCGAGGAATCATCGAACTGGCGCCCTGTCAGCAGTTGGTCGTCTAATCCCTGCTGGGCCCGTTTGAATCGGATACGTACGAGCTCTACCCCATCCCAACAGGCCACCTCAAGAGCCTCCAAGCCCCGATCAGAGAGCCACATGGGTGGATCCACTGCTTAAACACGGAAAAGACTATGGAGGTGCGGGACCGACCCCACGGAGGCATGAAAGTTTAAGCAGAAGGTCAATCAATTCGTCCTATTGGATGGTTCATGGTACAAAAGACAAAGGGCCAGGTACGACATCGTCCCCCATCTTAAGTGCTTAGTCCCGCATGAAGCACACTACGTGATCCAAGAGATTCACGAGGGTGACTGTGGGAACCATCGCGAAGAAAAACCTATAACTCTGAAGGCCGTGAGACAAGGATATTCCAGACCAATGATGTTCAAAGATGCCGGCGAGTACGCCCGATGATACTCTACGTGCCCATAAATCCTCGAAGATCAGATCCATGGCATATTACGGTCGTACAGAACGACCCACAAAACCCCGACATGGGAGACGCCCTTCATGCTGGCCTATGGATGCGAGGCCGTCGTCCCCATCATGGTCAATGAGCGGCCACTTCATCTCCGACACTACACCAAAAAAAGAAACTCAGAGTACCTCGAGTTCAACCTACAACTGGGGACTAGGTCTGTAAACGAGTGTCGGCAATCCTCACCGAACGAAAGGTGCGTATGGCACGCCTCTTCAACTCGAAAGCTCGTGAGCACAATTTCTGTATGTGAGACTTGGTACTGCACAAGGCCAATCTTGCTCCCAAGATCCTCAAGAAGGGAAGGCTCGCTGCAGTATGGAAGGGGCCCTACACAGCGATCGACGTACTCGGTCCTACCACCTACCAACTCACTACTTTGGACGGCGAGGAGCTTCCTCATCCTTGGGACACGAAACATCGGCGAAAGTGATATCAGTGGTGGTACCAAAGAGGTAGATCGACTGGACACTCTATATCCTTTGGTCATAAGTTGAAGGGGCCATGCCCCTCGCCACCGAACGACCTCCGTCGGTCGTAAGTCGCATGGGCCATGCCCCTCAGCACCGAATGTAACGACCCGCTCTCGGGGGCCCGTTACTTATTTGATTTATTTGCAGGTTCCACAGTTTACCAGTGAAATCAGCATAGTCACAACGCAGAGATGTACCAACAACACTCAAACCAGCTTACAGACATTATTACAGTCCAAATTAAAGTACAACAACCAGCACTCTCTCACACCGATACATGAAAGGAAAAGTACGGAAAGGAAATACAGAATGGAAATACATCTCACAACACACACCAACACAGATAACTAAAACTCCGCTGCTTCTGGGTCGTACGCAGGCTCCTCGTACTCTGGAGCGATCTCCTCGATCAGGTCGTCGTCTGTCGGTGCCACAAGTGGAACCGAAGGTAAGTCACAAAGATTCTAAACAAAGAAAAGGAGTACTGTACAAGTATGACAAGCAGAAGTAAAGTACGGTGTAATGTCTGTACAAGTGCAGAAAATAGAGTGCTACAAGTGCAGAAAGTAAAGTGCATGACTGTAAAGAAGTAACTGTGCAAGCTCTGCTAAAACTACGTGACTCAAGTCGGAGAGTACAATATGTGACCGTTCAGTTCGTCTCTTGCCTGGGTGCTACCCAGACGATTGCCGGAACCCAGGCAGCAGGATGGTTTGCCGAAACGCAGGCAGCTAGACAGGAGGCCGAAACACAGGCAGCTTGACATGTAGATCGAACTCTAGTCACTCCCGTACTCTCGCAACTATGAGTTACCCCAAAACCCGGTGTTGTGTCAAGTACAAGTTCTTTACATGAACGTTCCACGGGATGTTCCAAGTCAAATCCAACACAAGAAAGTGGCGTATGTTTCCGTGCTTCGAGCACGTAGTAGTGCGGTGCTACAAGTTCGTACGAGCACAGTGGCTAGATTTCTAAGGTTAGAACCTATCGTGACTTACCAATTTCGGGATCGACGTAGCAAGCCGGAACTGGTTCTAAGACTTCCACGGAAGCTGGTGCACAAGAATTTGTACCTGCAAAACACAAGAACAATCGGTTACAGAACACCTATTTTCTACCTATTTATCTTAACGTGTTTGATTTTATAATCGATTGAAACGGTGTCGGAAACTGTTCTAAATTTTTCTATAGCCTAGATATGATGAAAATAATTTTTCTGCAAGAGGAAATATTTTTCTGAAGTTTGTAGGAATTTTATAATTTTTAAAAGCTCAAAATAGATTTAAAACTAATTTTTAATTAAGTAACGTAATCATTCAACAATTTATTCCGGATGCAATCTGCATCGGAAAGTTGCAAATGAACTGTCAAAATGGCCGTCTCGAAGAGTACTTTATCATATATTTTTATCACTTAGTAGTGTACGTAAAAATATCAAGATACGGATTTTTAAAAGAAAGTAACGTATTTAAAATTTAGGCTTAAAAATTAATTCTGGAAAAACTAAGCGTCGGATTGAGATGAAACTAGTGCCATTGGGTCCGAAATGTTGTTTCTGATTTTCTGGGGCTATCCACACATTTTTCGGGCCCCTGTATAATTAGTTATAGATTAAAAACCCTAAAACCCAATTATTAATCATTTAAAATTACGAAAATTACGAATTTCTTCGTATTTACAAGTTTGCCACTGCGCAAACTTACGCTGCCCCGACGCTTACTTCGTCGGAGGGGGCTGTGCTGTCGACGGCGGCGGCGGGGGCAAAGGCCGACGGCTCGGGGTGACTGCGGCGACGACGAGGCGGCGGCTCGGGGCGGTTGCGGAGGCGGAGGGCACGGAGGCAGGTGGAGATCATCGGAGGCCGTCGTGGGGGCTGTCGGAGCGGGCTCGAGATGATCGGAGATGGGGTGTTCGAGGCTGAGGGCACGTCGACGAAGGCCGGAGGAGCGGAAACGGTCGGGGCTAGGGCAGCGAGCTTGGGGGGTGGTGTTTCGCTGCAGTGTCTTCGTCGGAGAAGCAAGGGCAGAGGGTTGTCTTCAGAGCTCGGTGAAGAGGCTCAGGCGAAGGACGTCGACGGTGGAGGGGATGTGGGGTCCTTTCGGGGTGCTGGAGCTCACGGCGAGCACGAGGGAGGGCTTCAGGGGTCGTGTGCGGTCGAGAGGGGGTAGCAGCGTTTGCAGCGGCGGCGGAGATGTGGGAGAAGCTTGGTGCGGCGCTGGGTGCCGTCGGGGATCATGGCGGAAGCGTGGCGATGGGCTGACGACAGTGACGACGTCGACGTCGTCGACGGTGGTGAAGCGTGGTTGGAAGAGGTCGGACGTGGGTGTGGAAATAGGCGGACGAGGGTGTTTGTCGGAGAACAGGGATGGGTTCGGGGTGATAGCCTGGGGAAGAGAGCGATTAAGGGGGATATTTGTAGATAATCAGAATTAACATATTCAATACTTAGTCAAAGTGTAATAAATTAGGGGGTTGGGAAAACTTGACTAATTTTAGAAAATGCGCAAGGACGTGAATCACATGGTGCTTACGGGTATAAGTTAGATAGATGAGTAGTTAATTAAAATAGTTAATAGGGTAATTAGTAATTAGGTAAAAAGGTTAAAACGTAATTAGTAGATAATGTCAAAAATACAAAATTACGATTTTGCCCCTACTAGTAAACGTGTCCGAAAAATTACGAAAACATACCCCCGGGATCGTATCGTCGCGAGGATCGCGAATACGAAGTCCATTTCAGGGTTTGAGCTACGGAGTTACTGGTTTTGGGCCAAAACGTTTAGAAAGCGGGTTTGCGGGTTCTCTATTGATTTGACTTCAGAAAATTACGAAATTAATGTGGGAAGCCCTAAATGATCATTGAAGGATACTGTAAAAGTTTGAAAGCGTTTTGAAGATATTTGAATAGAAAATAAATTCATTAAGCAAAAACGGTAATAACTGAAAATGAATTTTCATCAGATCTTTTAGAGGTATTTGGTGAAACTCGAACTTACTAAAATATTTCATGACTAGTCTGATATCTCAAAATATTTTTATAAGAAATTTTTGAAATCGTAAAACTCCTAACAAATCATTATAAAATAGTTGAAAATAGGTTAAATATGTAAATAGTTGTCTTGATAAAAACAGGCCGTTACACCGAAACACCTTCGTCGGCCATAAGTCGAAGGGTCCACACCCCTCGCCACCGAACAACCTCCGTCGGCTGTAAGTCGAAGGGGCCACGCCCCTCGCCACCGAACGACCTCCGTCGGCCATAAGTCGAAGGGGCCATGCCCCTCACTAAACAACCACAGTCGGCCATAAGTCGAAGGGGCCATGCCCCTCGCAACAGAACCACTTCTGTCGGCCGTAAGTCGAAGGGGTCATGCCCCTCGCCACCGAACGACCTCTGTCGGCTGGAAGTCGAAGGGTCCACGCCCCTCACCACTGAACGACCTCTGTCGGTCCACGCCGTAAGTCGACCCTCACCACCGAACGACCTCCGTCGGCTGTAAGTCGAAGGGCCATTCCCCTCGCCATCGAACGACTTCCATCAGCCGTAAGTCAAATGGTCCACGCCCCTCGCCACCCAACGACCTTCGTCGGATGAAAGGGCCATGCCCCTTGCTACTATACGACCAAAGGAGCACGATGTATGGTGAAGACGCCTAACCTATCCACGACATAACTCGCTTAAAAGATTTTTACTTTCTTCCAAGACAAGTCGTCGAGGGGCCATACACACGCAGCAGATATAGCAGCGGATACAAATTTTTCGGATAAAGGAATGAAATTGTAAAAAGTTTCTTCTTCACCGATTTATCGGAGAAATTGCAAAATTACGGGTTACAAAGGGACTGCCTAACACCTAGGAGTGAGGGGAAGCGCTCCCTGACACCAAAATGTTGGTGAAGGCCTCTACCGCCTTCGTGACTTTAGCAGTCAGCTCGGCCCTCTCCTTCGCGGCAGCCTCCTCGAGCCCTGCACCTCTGGCTTGGAGCTCAGCATTCTCCACCTTACTGGCCACCGCCCACCTCTCAAGGTCGAAGACTTTGGTCCGAAGCTCGACCGTCTCCTTCTTGAAGGCATCGAGCTCCTCTTCAAGCTGGGCCCTCTCCGTCCGCCACTGAAGCTCGGCAGACTTCTGGATGGCCGACATTGACGAAAGGCTGTCTTTTGCCTTCGTCGCCTCCCACTCGACCGCCGCTTTGTCCACGAGGGTCATCCCCAAGGCTTCCTCGGCCTCCTTCGCCTGCGCTTCGATGCAGAGGGCTCTACGCTCTGCGTCCGCCACCCGCCGACCTCCGTCGATCAAGTTGACAGCCTGGCGACGCAATGTAGCCCCGAGAACAGACATCTGCAAGTAAAGCGAAGGTCAGTCAAGAACGACGACCAAGTTGGGTACCAAAAAACAGAGGTTCGGACGGCGTACTGGTCTAGCTTCTGCAGGAACTCTGAATCCTTGGGAAGGATCGATTTCTCCACCACCCTAGCCGTCGTCCCGAAGTCCGCCAGGGCCGACTCCTCCCTACCGACGACGAAGGGGGCTGGTGAAGCTCACCTTCGACCGGCCCCAAAGGCCAAATTGAGAGCCGATTGAGCATGATCGCCCGATCGAACTCCCTAGGAATTGGGCCAACCAACAGGATGGTCAACACGATGTCCCCCAACGACCACATATCCATGAGGGGCATCGCGGGGCCTTGGGGCACCAACGAAGTCTCCGCCGCCTTGGGAGTCTCGAGGGGAACAGCCCCCTCACCTTTTCCATGGAGCCCCCTCTACTCACCCGCCTCCTCTTCGGAGACCCCTCCTCCTCACAAGAAGACGTCTCCCTCTTCTGATCGACTCCATCAGTCGGCTCGACGACGCTAGCAGAGTCGACATCAACCACCGTTGGCACTGCTCCAACCACAACAGAAGCCAGAGGAGCGGGAGTCTGTGTAGGAGCTTGGCTAAAGGCCTCCCTCGAAGAGGCTCGAGGAGGAGGCCTGGGCGTCCGCCTGGTCTCTCCCCCTTCGGAGGAGGAGCTCGGGTGGACGAAAAGGGGGGACCGAGAGTCCGACCCCTCGACACCAGTGCTCGATCGATCGCTCCAGGTGCAAGACCTCTCGGCCATCCTTTTCTTCTTCCTCTGCTCCCTGCAGACCCGGTCCAGGCTGGACTCGTCGCTGCGTCGGTTGCCGTTAATCATATCTGTAGACAACAAAGATAATTATCGTGAGTGGCGAAGATAAGGACATTGATTCGGAATACCTTACCCAGGCACCATAGGAGGATCTTTCTCGTATGGTCATCCAGCAAATAATGAATCGACCTATCTTCTCTCGGTCGATCCAGAAGAGCCTTCACTGCCACATCCTTGCTCGGCGACAACCCGGCTCTAACTTGCTCCAGGGACAGACGAGACTCCCTCGCAAGCTCGGGGTTCGAGGAACTCCAACCATTGAGCAACGGACCCAGGTCGGGTAGAGTGACAAACATGAAGGTGTCCGACCACCCAGGGTCGGAAACTAGGAGGTCATATATGAGCCTAGTACCCAAGCGAGCAACTAAATGATACCACACTCGATGAGGGTCGGCGACTATCCTGGAGAAATACCCGAACAGCCCAAGGGTCGAACAGACTCCACAAAGCTCACACAGCTCGATAAAACCCACCAAGGGAGGGAAGGAGTAAGGAGCAAGTCTACAGAGAGAAAGCTCTGAGAAGCACAAAATCTCGATAATGAAGGGGTGAATGGGGAATCGAAGTCCTAAGCAGAAAGACTTAAGATACACTCCAACCTCCTTCTTCCGCGGGAAACACACTCTCATCCGAATCAGGCACCCTAACCCTAAAGGGCTCGCAAAGATAGCCTCGCCAAACCACGGTGGTCAGGTCAAGGGAGAACCTAGGGGCAGTTTCTAAAATGACTCTAGGAGCTTTCGACTTTCGATCCCTACGACGAACGGGAAGGTCGGACTCAACCCAAATTGCTTTCCCCTTTCCAGGAGCTTCCACAGTACGAGGGAGCCGAAGGCACTCCACTAGCTCCTCGGGGGTTGGCACTTTGAACACCACCTGCAACGACCCGGTCCCCGGGATACCGGATAAGTACGAATCTGTATCAGGTATTCCCGAAGAGGCGAGTGTTACGTAGAAAGAAAGAAAAGAAGAGAGTAGGAAGAACACTGTAGGTACTACGCACGTGCTAGGAAGTACAAGTAAAACTCCGTCACAGATAAAAACACTGAGAAAATAACAAAAGTACAATATTCCATTTTATTGATACATGGATACATCTTATACATACACCAACATCTTCATATTCACAACTCTAAGTACAAAGGTCCACCCGAAAAGAACACCTAAAAGTACAAGTCTCTCATCATACCCCTCACCACCCAATACTACAACTGATCACCAACTCCGAAGCTCCAGCCGCTATCTCCAACCTCCAACTCACATGACCTGAAAGTCAACGGGGACACGTCAACGCGTGACCCAGTAGAAACTCCTAACACTCTAGTAGGGCCCAGTTTTAGAACTAGTCTGTCTATCTAGGGAGGGTAGTCTAACAAGTAAGGTTCATGGTGCGTAAAAGTAATCACATTCCAACATGCGAACCTAGTTATGAGAACGTGCAAAAACATGCATATGAAGCCATATTATGAAATGCAGCTATTGAAAGGAAGCATAAGAACATGTTACCATGGGACAATAGCATTAAAGTACACAAAAATAAGGAGACATGAGATAACAACATTTATAAAGTAAAGACAACTACTATAAGTTGTTGATTCACATATTTGGAATCCGTGTAAACCGTAGGACGCTAAGGAGGTGGACTTCACCCAGGGTGGGTGAAAAAGTGGTACCACAACCAGCGACACGAGCACTGGAGGGGCCTCTCGTAACTCTCCGTACCCGAACGGAACAAGGTATGGGAGTGAGACAAACTCGGTTTTTCTGTCGGATAAACGGAGCAAACCATCAATTACCGTCATGATGCATCACGAGTACACCAGCGGCCTCTCCAACCCTTTCAACTCGCCCTTCTGGGAGTGATACAGCAGGTGATATCATATGTCCGCTCCTTAACTCCTAAAGTTTACCCGTTTTCCCCCAAACCCGTGTCACCCTCCTTTAGGAGGACTGATACATTCCTCATTCTCACTCTCAGTTTTTAAGATATTATTTCGTTTGTCAACGAATCATCTAGCGGACTTGAATACCGCTTTAACCAAATTTTAACATCATCATCATCATCATCATCATCATCATCATCATCTCAATTAAAGAATTTCATGGAATATCATCACAAACTCATCGTTATGAACATACTAATGTGAAAGCATAAACAAATTGAACTTAAATATTATTGACATAACGAATATTTCATGAACCATCTGCATAACTACATGTATCAAGAGCATGTCATTGAGAACATGATTAGCACAAACAAACTTAACTTCAAACAAAACTACACCATGATAAGTACTAAGCAAAATTAGCATATGAATCTGTCAAAACCGTTACAGCAGAAAGAATATCACTTTTAGCCTATCTACATTCAGAATTGGTGTCTTATCCCTTCACAAAAGTTGTAGATATGGGTGTTTTCCTTTCACTGACCAATTTTCATAAGCTCAGTTGACATATGTGATTTATGGTGGATTTTCTCCTAACAGGTATAATTTCAGCATTCTGAACCAGAAACTGAGTTCAGTTCAAGTCCATTTTTCTACAAGTTACAGACAGAATTAAAATCTAAAAAACATTATGGATTGAATATCTTGAAGTCATCTTTCCAACGGCATCAAGATCATAATATTTTATAAAGTGTGCATGGAGTTCTACTCGTTTTACTGAAAGGTGTCAAAACTGTCTAAAAACAGACCAGTTTTAGAAACTGAGTTTTTACCCTAGCTTTCAGTCCGAATTTGCAAAACTTGTAAACGTGAAAGTTATTAAGGACTACAATATGAGTAACATATATTTTTTTCATATTTTTCTTTTATCTACGTTGGGAGATATTCTCAGTTTAACAGAGAATAAAAATACTGGAATTTCAGAACAGTTTTGATTGAAACACCAGTTTGCATATCCAAATTTTTATAAAATCATACGGCTATAATTTGGAAAAATGATCTAAATAAAAGTTGTTCATAACAATGAGATACCCAACATATAAAATTTTTAAAGCATTCCCATTAGCCAATTAACCCCAGCACTTAGTCAAAGTTTCAGTTTTTCTAGATCAAATTTCAGCATGAAGAACAAAGATGTTTCATGAAAGTTAATTCAATTCTCCTTATCCTAAAACTAAATTCTACCTAGGTGAAAGGAATTTCTACCTTGCAAAAGTCCTCCAAAATATTTCTTTGGCCCTTCTTAGTCCTTGATGGAGAGCCACCTATTCTCCTTCTCCAAGCTCCAATTGATCTCCAAAAAGTAGGGTTTTGGGGCTTATTTGGACTAATTTCAGATGTTGGAATGATGATGGGTCATTGGTGGTGGAAGGGGAGGAGTAATTGGTGGTGATGGAGGAGGAAGGGGTGGTGCAAGAGGGGAGAAATGGGAGGAGGAATTTTGTCCAGAATTTTTGGGGGTGAGGGAGAGAAAAATGAGGGTTTTCTTGATTTTTTTTGTATTTTGTTTTCCATGCCTAGTTTTAGGAATCCCTAAAATCCTATCCACCATCCATTTAGTCAAGATTTTTTCCATGTGTTCTCTAATTAACTAACAATATGTCACATAATAGGATGTGTTGTCATGGTAAGAAAAATGTGTATTTTGTATTTTAAGAAATTAAAAATACATGAAGAAATACTTCATACACTCCAAATACATGTATTTCTCCAAATACTCTCATATACTAAATTCAAGTAATGAGTTTAAAATATTTTAAAATAAATTCCTACACCAAAATAATTAAAGAAAAATACGGGCATACTCCCCAAAAATCATACGCACTTATCTACGCCCAAAAATACCTACATATATACGTATATAGGGATACGGAGTATTACACCACCGGAGCAAACATACCTGACCAACATGTTGAGATAGTCAAGATCGAAGGAAGGAGGGAAAGAGCAGGCGATCTCCGAGAGAAGCGACGATGGAAGAAAGTAGGCGAAGGAGGAAGAAGATGATGCTGGGGAATTTCAGCCTTCCACTTCGAAATCTCTCTTATTTGTTAAGAAACTCAACCGCCAAGCCCCCGATGCAGGCCACGTGTTCAAAATCGGCCACCAGAAACGGCGGAGATCGCTCCAAAGGCAAAGGGGTTTTTGCGGCACATAGCAAAACAAATATTTTGAAATCCATGCGCATTTAAGAAGACTACACATCATCCGGTCCCAGTCAGCGCGACTCCTGAGGCACAAATGATGGGGGCCATTGTTAGTGCATAGATACTAACCTGATGGGGGTATCCGCTTACCCGACATGTATACCATCCACGACCCGTTACCCCCGTACTCTAAGCAGGCAGCGACTGAGTCAGTCGAACGGGTCAGTCGACCGTTCGACTGGCACCGACATTCAAGGAGGAGTTAACAGGGCCGATTTATGGCAGCCGTTGGCTGGAATCCCGGAGAAGATCGTGCCCTAATCAATGAGGGGTGGTTATGCCTCATCGAGGAAGGACTACCAATAAATAAGTCGACGAACAAAGGTAAATGGGTTCCATCCTCGGGTAGAGATTACACAACTGCATGCACAGCATCAATGGACATGGACGTATCGCATGGGTGCCATCGACACCGAGATGGACAGCCGAACATGGATTCTTCAGCGATGTCTCTCAAGTCAACCATCAGGTCAAGGCCTCCAGATAGGAACGACCTGCTGCTGAACTGGACGCGATAATGGCTGACCCATCAGCAACATGCGTTGCGTGGGTTAGAATGGGTTTAAGTGTATCACACATAGTCATTTTGTGTATGTATCAATGTCTCGATTGATCGTGGGCCGGGGAGGTAAGCAGCATGCAAGATCAGGACCATATCTAGTTAGTCTACAACAATCAGTAGCCTCTTTTCTGCCGCCATTTGCAAATAATCACATGCTTCATCCGGTTCATTATCAAAGTATTCCCGTTGCACATTGTCTCCGCAAATTGCCTTGTCATAGGTCGTAGTCCTTCATAGATGAATCCAATAACCCGACACTTTTCAAACCCATGGTGCGAACTAGCTAATAGTAACGCACTGATATTCATTGCTTTTCTGGGCAAAACTCATGATTTGCTCCTTTAAACTTTGCATCCTGTGCAAAGAAATGAATTTCTTTAGAAACTCACTTTGTAAATGCAACCAAGAAGTAATAATTTGTGGGAGAAGTGCATTTAGCCAATCCTTGGCTTTGTCTTTCAAAGAAAAGTGAAACAATTTAAGAAAAATCCTGACAGCGCTTGTTTTCCCATCAAAACATGTAGAGCATACTTCATCAAATTCTTTAATGTGTAAATAGCGGGTCTCCCTCTCCATCCCATGGAAATTTAGGAGGAGTTGAATTACCACGGGCTTGAATTTAAAAGAATTTGCATTCGTAGGCAAAATAAAATAAGAAGCTGAGTTGGACTTCATGGGTCCCAAATGATCTCTCAATGTCCTAGGGACATTGGCCTCGGAATTTACATCATGGTTACTAAGGTTTTTAGCATTTTCATCCACCATAATGAAATTCCATGCTAATATTTGTGTACGTGTTGTATGATGCCACACAAACTAGCAAAGCGATCAATGTTTGTGTACAAGTATGCAAAGAAAAGCAAAACAATCAAAATAAAATCTATGTATGAAGTATGTACGAAAGATGATATTATCACAAAGAAAAGTCTAAAATCAACGATAGTTGTCCATCGTGGAAATCGTTGTCTCCGGGAACGGTGCCAAAAACTTGGCTATGGCGAAATAATGTGCACGCTAACTCCCAAGTATATGAGGTCGCCAAGTAGTAAATTTATGGTGAGTCAAGGATCGAACACGGGGACAAACTGTTCTACAATTAAAACAACGGTTGACTAAAGAACTTAAACGATGTAATCCTACAACCTTTTAAGGTGAAAGGGTGGATTGTGAAAGTTATGCTACAAATAAAATAAACTTGCAATGGAAGGAAACTAGGCAAAAGTGTTCACAAAGGAGGAAGACTTGTTGATATATGGGTCATTGAGGTTGCAAGGCATATGTGTTTCATCTCACAATATTCCTCAATCGATCATCCTGCTAAGGCATGCTCAATCAGTAGATTTAACATTCACAAGCACAAATAATTGAATTAAGTAGTAGATGTATCATTAGGACACTAATCAAGATAGCAACATGGGCTTCTTTCAGAGTTTGCCCTCTTGTGTTTTAACCAATAATAGTATGTCACAGTAATATTTCATCTAGCATAATCAATAAAAACTTGCAAGAGATATGAAACCAATAGCCTTACAATCCTCAACTACATTATCACCACACAAGAGGTATTTAGCTACTAATATAAAATATGGATTTCATTTTTGTCTCCAAAAATACAATCAACATGTTCTTACAGGCAATCAAAGTACAAAACGGACTTAAAAATGATAATATTTAAGCTAAACACACCTCCTTTGATGGTGAACTCCCAAGCTCCACATTTCATCCAAGGATGTTTCTTTGCCCTAAACTCTGCAATGATTCGTCTAAGATGAGAGTAGCTAGGGTTAAGAGAGGTTAGCAGCTTATAAGCCCCCCTCCTTCCATCAATCGTGGCCATCCATCCAAATATCAAAGGATGAGATCAAAAATTTAGTGAAACGGGTTCTGGGTCGAATCTGTAGTTTTCGGGTTAATCAGACGGCTGATTGATCGGCTCCAGACGTCTGGAATTAGTCGGAAGTATTTGGCCCGGTCAGCCGCCTGATGAGTGGCTTTTAGACGTTTGGAATAGATTTCAGAACTTGGGAAGTCAGACATCTAATTTGGCGTCTCCAAACGCCTGGATGAAGTCTAGGCACTTGGGCTGTCAGACGTCTATAGCGCAATTATCAGACATCTGGGGCATGGGCCGTAATTATTTTGAACTCTCTGAAACTGGCCATACTAGCAAAAGCGTCTGAGTGACTCCCTTCAGCCATCTGGAGAATAACGTCCAAACATCTGTAGAAGATCTCCAGACGTCTGGCGTATCTATTTTTGTTGGAAATGACTGCTTTGTCTCCAGAAATTCCAGAAAATAGCTCCGATCTCAGGAAAATCTGTAAAAATAATCATTAGATTCAAGAAATTGCTATTTCATTAAAAAATATGAGAAGACAAAATTAAGCAATAAAAATCGAATATTTGCACATAAATGTGGTAACTCTGATTATTTAATTAGTACATTGTGAAGATGCATGAATTAAATCAAGCGAATGACATGTGCAAAATGATACCAAAAACGGGGTAAAATAAACAATATTCTCCCAGTATTATTATGCACCATGTCCAAAAAAAGGTGTGAACCAACGACCCAATACTAACAGACAGATTTACCTGTCAGTGAAATTAGTGAAAAAATCCCAACATTCGCTGACGGAGCCCCCCATCAGCATTGTCCCCCATCATTGACGGTACGGTCAGAGAAACCAGGATATTACTGACGGTTGTATGCCCGTTAGCGATAGTACTGATATCATATATTACTATAATCATCAAAAAATCACAACTTTCGCTTATATATAGAAACCACCATCAGCAACGTCCAACTTTACCGACGGTTGTGGTCAGAGAAAACAAGGATATTACTAACAGCTACGTATCCATCAGCGATACTGCTATAGCACCAATGTGTCGCTGACGGTAGGATTTTTCCATAAGTCATAGCATGTTTTCTCTGACCGCTAACGTCGGTGAAAGTCGACTTTCCTTGACAGCCGTCTCTCCCGTCAGCGCTGTCCCTGTTTCACTGACGGGCACTATTTGTCGTCAGTAAATCCAACATTTACTGATGGTATTTGATGCAGACATTAAAAGTTTGTCAGAAAAGACAGTTTTTCTTGTAGTGACATAGGGGTTGTTGAGGATGTTGTTGGATTAAGAGCATATGTAACAGATGTTGTCACACGGCCCTCCCTCTAGCGTCAACTGTTGTTGCACGTATTTCACTGGGCCGGATTGGGCCATCAGGCGCCTCGACCAGACCCTGGAGACGAGTAACCACATAACAAATGAGCCCAGACATGGTAGTTTTATCAAGCCATCCTCCTTCTCTGGTACCTAAAAAAGATAATGAGTGACATTTTGAGGACCGAGAGGTGTACCTTCTGGGTCAGGGGGCGTACTCCCCTTTTACCATCCGATGCCTAAGGCAGTCGATGGTTGGAGAGAAGGAGGTGATGTGCGTAAGATAGCGTGACAGGCGTAAGATAACCAGTGTGTGGTGGCCGGCAACGTATTTGTTGAGCAAAGTTGTGCCCACAGCCATTAGGGGTTTGGAGTTTGGGTTTTGCTTACTGAATCTTACGTACCTGGCAGTGGATAAGTCCTATTGCGTATATAAAGGCCGTGCGGGTGTCACTTCACGTCAGATAAACGTTGGGATCGTGGGTTCACTGGTGTAACCTTCTCTTGCAAATTGGGAGTGCGTGATATGATAGGAGGCAATTAATACGTGGAGTATTAATTGAACGTCCGTGGATAACGGCTAGCTGATTGTCAGCCCGGATTTGTGCCACGTGGAGTGGGCTGGGCCGAGCTGACTTGAGCTGGGTCAGGTCGGGCTGACCTCTCAAGCGGGGTCAGGAGGTCCCCGATAGCGGGTCTCATCTGGTAGACTGGGTTGGGCCCCACCGCTGGTGGGCCCAAGTGAAATTTTGTGTCCACCGGAACTTATAACTCTTGGGAAAGTTATAACTGTCGGGCCAAATGAATAACGGATTACAACGGTTAATTTTCTCAAGAGAACAAGTGAAAACAACAGGGTAAGGAGAGGTCCTTTGGTGGGGTCTTCCCGTTTCGATCGAGTCCAAAACAAGAGAAATGAAATGAAATGGTGCAGTCGATTGATTTTCTTACGACTGCCTCTACATGTAACCGAAATGATCCATTTAACCGAAAGGAATTACTGTGCGTCAATTTGCATTTCATAAATGAAAAATAATATGCATGTATTGCACCTACTGCAATGGTTATAACCAATGATATCACTGTTAAATGGTGGGGTGAATATTTTGTGTGTTTCACACACTTATAACTTACATAAATAACTAAGAAGCAAATCTATCATGCAATCGAGGGATGTTTTAGAATGTGGTCACTGGCAAAAGAAATCAAATGGTGTGAGATAATTGATGTTAAGTTGGATTTTTTTTGATAGAATATTTGAAGTAACTTTTTTGTTTGCGTGTGCAATTGCATGGAGCCCATGATCCCATGCAATGCACGTCGCACATTCATTGCCTGTTGTCCTCTGTCTGAGTCTTGTCTCTATGGCCTGATCAGCCAACACACTGTGACCAAGCCTTGTGTGAATAGAGAGATGCGATGATGAGGGATTAATTTCCATGGTCCTAACGGGCAGAGAATAGACGACTCCTTGAGAGCCAAGGGCATGGGGATATTAATCATTATCCTTGGGACTTGGGACTTTAACATATGTACGTGTGGAAGATAAGAAGTTGATGTGTGTTCAAATTTGGCCAAATGCTTGATTTGGTGAGGTTAGCAATTGGCATTAGTAGGGTTCTCGTTTTTAAGGAAACCAATGAAGATGATTTGATCTGCATAGACATATGTATGTCCGATTACTACCATATGATCGGCTAATTAAATACTTGAACGTTTAATTAACGTCTTTTATGAAAGCTTGGTCACAACTTCTCACGGAATCTTGTGTTAAACACCTCAAAGTGTTGCAATTCTGAGACCTCTCTCTCTCTCTCTCTCTCTCTCTCTCTCTCTCTCTCTGTGTGTGTGTGTGTGTGTGGGCGCGTGCGCGCACGCGTGCGCGCACGCGTGCGTGCAGAGGTGCTCTTGATCCGTGTTAGTAAATAACGCGAATTTTTATGTTTTTATGTTTTTTACGTTTAAACCCGGTCTAACATGGTTCCCGTATTAAACGTCCATCCATTTGAATTATTCGGAAAAATACGCGCTTTTTTAGAGGTTGACGAACAAAACACGTTTTGTTCCCGTATTGCGCATTTTATGCGTTTTAACCGCGTTTTAGGGGCGCTTTTAAATCATTTTGAAATATGATTTAATGATTATACTTTGATTTAGTGCATACTACATAGAATATAATATTTTGATCATGTCATTTTGGTTAAAATTATGAATACAATTTAAATTTTGAATATAGAACTTATTTTACTCTTATTTCATATTAATATGGTTGATTTTTAAGTTCATTTGGATGAATGATATCTTGAAAGTATTCTTATTTTTAGTCGTGTTTTTTATCCGGTTTAACGAATTAAACACGCTTTAACCCATTTACGTGTTATTTCTGTATTACACATATTTGACCGAATTTTTGACCAAACGCCTTTTGAAATTGATCGAATTAAACACGTTTAATTCACGTCACGAACATTTCTCGTATTATGTATTGCTAACAAGGCTCTTGACTCCTAATTGGGGAAACCCCACCACCCAAGCCTCCTAACTACTCCAATGACTTTAATCAGAAACCCACCATGTCCTTCAAGGATGTGGTTTCACCTCCCTCCGCCATTGATCTCGATATGCTATTAGATGATGATGATGATCTTGAACTTCCCAAAGAGGATGTAACAATATATACTATTGATGATGGGCCGACCATTGATACTACAAAATACTTCCATGAACGTATTTACAAGGGATGGCAGAAAGTCGTCATCGTTCTATGGGGTCAATCAATTAGTTACAAAATCCTCTGCCAAAAACTCCAAAACATTTGGCTACCTGAGGGGTAGTTTACTGTTATTGATTTAGAATTCAATTATTTCATGGTTAAATTTTCACATGAATCTGATTACTTTTCTACTTCGACACATGGACCATGGCTAATTTTCGGACACTACCTAACTTTTCATCCATGGCAGATCAGTTTTAGACCAGAGCAACACAAACTTATCTAAGTCATCGCTTGGGTCAGATTTCCATGTCTTCCTTGCGAGCTATACTATCGTACATTTCTAAAGCTCATGGGAAAATTAGTAGGACATATAATCAAGATTGATGCATCCACCGCTTCTACTTCTAGAGTGCAATTTGCCAGAATTGCGGTTCAAATCGATCTTAACTAGCCACTTGTTATAAAGATTCGAATTGATGGCATATGGCAAAAAGTTCAACGGGCTCTTGACTCCTAATTGGGGAAACCCCACCACCCAAGCCTCCTAACTCCTCCAATGACTTTAATCAGAAACCCACCATGTCCTTCAAGGATGTGGTTTCACCTCCCTCCACCATTGATCTCGATATGCTATTAGATGATGATGATGATCTTGAACTTCCCAAAGAGGAAGTTGCAATATATACTATTGATGAAGGGCCGACCATTGATACTACAAAATACTTACATGAACGTATTTACAAGGGATGGCAGAAAGTCGTCATCGTTCTATCGGGTCAATCAATTAGTTACAAAATCCTCTGCCAAAAACTCCAAAACATTTGGCTACCGGAGGGGTAGTTTACTGTTATTGATTTAGAATTCAATTATTTCATGGTTAAACTTTCACATGAATCTGATTACTTTTCTACTTTGACACATGGACCATGGCTAATTTTCGGACACTACCTAACTATTCATCCATGGCAGATCAGTTTTAGACCAGAGCAACACAAGCTTATCTCAGTCATCGCTTGGGTCAGATTTCCATGTCTTCCTTGCGAGCTATACTATCGTCCATTTCTAAAGCTCATGGGAAAATTAGTAGGACATATAATCAAGATTGATGCACCCACCGCTTCTACTTCTAGAGGGCAATTTGCCAGAATTGCGGTTCAAATCGATCTTAACTAGCCACTTGTTATAAAGATTCGAATTGATGGCATATGGCAAAAAGTTCAACAGGCTCTAGACTCCGAATTGGGGAAACCCCACCACCCGAGCCTCCTAACTCCTCCCATGACTTTAATCAGAAACCCACCATGGCCTTCAAGGATGTGGTTTCACCTTCCTCCGCCATTGATCTCGATATGCTATTAGATGATGATGATGATCTTGAACTTCCCGAAGAGGATGTAGCAATATATACTATTGATGAAGGGCCGACCATTGATACTACAAAATACTTACATGAACGTATTTACAAGGGATGGCAGAAAGTCGTCATCGTTCTATGGGGTCAATCAATTAGTTACAAAATCCTCTGCTAAAAACTCCAAAAAATTTGGCTACCGGAGGGGTAGTTTGCTGTTATTGATTTAGAATTCAATTATTTCATGGCTAAATTTTCACATGAATCTGATTACTTTTCTACTTTGACACATGGACCATGGCTAATTTTCGGACACTACCTAACTATTCATCCATGGCAGATCAGTTTTAGACAAAAGCAATACAAACTTACCTCAGTCATCGCTTGGGTTCAGATTTCCATGTCTTCCTTGCGAGCTATACTATCGTCCATTTCTAAAGCTCATGGGAAAATTAGTAGGACATATAATCAAGATTGATGCATCCACCGCTTCTACTTCTAGAGGGCAATTTGCCAGAATTGCGGTTCAAATCGATCTTAACTAGCCACTTGTTATAAAGATTCGAATTGATGGCATATGGCAAAAAGTTCAATAGGCTCTTGACTCCTAATTGGGGAAACCCCACCACCCAAGCCTCCTAACTCCTCCAATGACTTTAATCAGAAACCCACCATGTCCTTCAAGGATGTGGTTTCACCTTCCTCCGCCATTGATCTCGATATGCTATTAGATGATGATGATGATCTTGAACTTCCCGAAGAGGATGTAGCAATATATACTATTGATGAAGGGCCGACCATTGATACTACAAAATACTTCCATGAACGTATTTACAAGGGATGGCAGAAAGTCGTCATCGTTCTATGGGGTCAATCAATTAGTTACAAAATCCTCTGCCAAAAACTCCAAAACATTTGGTTACCGAAGGGGTAGTTTACTGTTATTGATTTAGAATTCAATTATTTCATGGTTAAATTTTCACATGAATCTGATTACTTTTCTACTTTGACACATGGACCATGACTAATTTTCGGACACTACCTAACTATTCATCCATGGCAGATCAGTTTTAGACCAGAGCAACACAAGCTTACCTCAGTTAACGCTTGGGTCAGATTTCCATGTCTTCCTTGCGAGCTATACTATCGTCCATTTCTAAAGCTCATGGGAAAATTAGTAGGACATATAACTAAGATTGATGCATCCACCGCTTCTACTTCTAGAGGGCAATTTGCCAGAATTGCTGTTCAAATCGATCTTAACTAGCCACTTGTTATAAAGATTCGAATTGATGGCATATGGCAAAAGGTTCAACAGGCTCTTGACTCCTAATTGAGGAAACCCCACCACCCGAGCCGCCTAACTCCTCCAATGACTTTAATCAGAAACCCACCATTGCCTTCAAGGATGTGGTTTCACCTTCCTCCGCCATTGATCTCGATATGCTATTAGATGATGATGATGATCTTGAACTTCCTGAAGAGGATGTAGCAATATATACTATTGATGAAGGGCTGACCATTGATACTACAAAATACTTACATGAACGTATTTACAAGGGATGGCAAAAAGTCGTCATCGTTCTATGGGGTCAATCAATTAGTTACCAAATCCTCTGCCAAAAACTCCAAAACATTTGGCTACCGGAGGGGTAGTTTACTGTTATTGATTTAGAATTCAATTATTTCATGGCTAAATTTTCACATGAATCTGATTACTTTTCTACTTTGACACATGGACCATGGCTAATTTTCGGACACTACCTAACTATTCATCCATGGCAGATCAGTTTTAGACCAGAGCAATACAAACTTACCTCAGTCATCGCTTGGGTCAGATTTCCATGTCTTCCTTGCGAGCTATACTATCGTCCATTTCTAAAGCTCATGGGAAAATTAGTAGGACATATAATCAAGATTGAAGCATCCACCGCTTCTACTTCTAGAGGGCAATTTGCCAGAATTGCGGTTCAAATCGATCTTAACTTGCCACTTGTTATAAAGATTCGAATTGATGGCATATGGCAAAAATTTTAATAGGCTCTTGACTCCTAATTGGGGAAACCCCACCACCCAAGCCTCCTAACTCCTCCAATGACTTTAATCAGAAACCCACCATGTCCTTCAAGGATGTGGTTTCACCTCCCTCTGCCATTGATCTCGATATACTATTAGATGATGATGATGATCTTGAACTTCCCAAAGAGGATGTTGCAATATATACTATTGATGAAGGGCCGACCATTGATACTACAAAATACTTACATGAACATATTTACAAGGGATGGCAGAAAGTCGTCATCGTTCTATGGGGTCAATCAATTAGTTACAAAATCCTCTGCCAAAAACTCCAAAACATTTGGCTACCGGAGGGGTAGTTTACTGTTATTGATTTAGAATTCAATTATTTCATGGTTAAATTTTCACATGAATCTGATTACTTTTCTACTTTGACACATGGACCATGGCTAATTTTCGGACACTACCTAACTATTCATCCATGGCAGATCAGTTTTAGACCAGAGCAACACAAGCTTACCTCAGTTAACGCTTGGGTCAGATTTCCATGTCTTCCTTGCGATCTATACTATCGTCCATTTCTAAATCTCATGGGAAAATTAGTAGGACATATAATCAAGATTGATGCATCCGCCGCTTCTACTTCTAGAGGGCAATTTGCCAGAATTGCGGTTCACATCGATCTTAACTAGCCACTTGTTATAAAGATTCGAATTGATGGCATATGGCAAAAAGTTCAACATGCTCTTGACTCCTAATTGGGGAAACCCCACCACCCAAGCCTCCTAACTCCTCCAATGACTTTAATCAGAAACCCACCATGTCCTTCAAGGATGTGGTTTCACCTCCCTCCGCCATTGATCTCGATATGCTATTAGATGATGATGATGATCTTGAACTTCCCAAAGAGGATGTAGCAATATATACTATTGATGATGGGCCGACCATTGATACTACAAAATACTTCCATGAACGTATTTACAAGGGATGGCAGAAAGTCGTCATCGTTCTATGGGGTCAATCAATTAGTTACAAAATCCTCTGCCAAAAACTCCATAACATTTGGCTACCGGAGGGGTAGTTTACTGTTATTGATTTAGAATTCAATTATTTCATGGTTAAATTTTCACATGAATCTGATTACTGACACATGGACCATGGCTAATTTTCGGACACTGCCTAACTATTCATCCATGGCAGATCAGTTTTAGACCAGAGCAACACAAACTTACCTAAGTCATCGCTTGGGTCAGATTTCCATGTCTTCCTTGCGAGCTATACTATCGCCCATTTCTAAAGCTCATGGGAAAATTAGTATGACATATAATCAAGATTGATGCATCCACCGCTTCTACTTCGGGAGGGCAATTTGCCAGAATTGGGGTTCAAATCGATCTTAACTAGCCACTTGTTATAAAGATTCGAATTGATGGCATATGGCAAAAAGTTCAATAGGCTCCTGACTCCTAATTGGGGAAACCCCACCACCCAAGCCTCCTAACTCCTCCAAAGAATTTAATCAGAAACGCACCATGTCCTTCAAGTATGTGGTTTCACCTTCCTCCGCCATTGATCTCGATATGCTATTAGATGATGATGATGATCTTGAACTTCCCAAAGAGGATGTAGCAATATATACTATTGATGAAGGGCCGACCATTGATACTACAAAATACTTCCATGAACGTATTTACAAGGGATGGCAGAAAGTCGTCATCGTTCTATGGGGTCAATCAATTAGTTACAAAATCCTCTGCCAAAAACTCCAAAACATTTGGCTACCGAAGGGGTAGTTTACTGTTATTGATTTAGAATTCAATTATTTCATGGCTAAATTTTCACATGAATCTGATTACTTTTCTACTTTGACACATGGACCATGGCTAATTTTCGGACACTACCTAACTTTTCATCCATGGCAGATCAGTTTTAGACCAGAGCAATACCAACTTACCTCAGTCATCGCTTGGGTCAGATTTCCATGTCTTCCTTGCGAGCTATACTATCGTCCATTTCTAAAGCTCATGGGAAAATTAGTAGGACATATAATCAAGATTAATGCATCCACCGCTTCTACTTCTAGAGGGCAATTTGCCAGAATTGCGGTTCAAATCGATCTTAACTAGCCACTTGTTATAAAGATTCGAATTGATGGCATATGGCAAAAAGTTCAATAGGCTCTTGACCCCTAATTGGGGAAACCCCACAACCCGAGCCTCCTAACTCCTCCAATGACATTAATCAGAAACCCACCATGGCCTTCAAGGATGTGCTTTCACCTTCCTCCGCCATTGATTTCGATATGCTATTAGATGATGATGATGATCTTGAACTTCCCAAAGAGGATGTAGCAATATATACTATTGATGAAGGGCCGACCATTGATACTACAAAATACTTACATGAACGTATTTACAAGGGATGGCAGAAAGTCGTCATCGTTCTATGGGGTCAATCAATTAGTTACAAAATCCTCTGCCAAAAACTCCAAAACATTTGGCTACCGAATGGGTAGTTTACTGTTATTGATTTAGAATTCAATTATTTCATGGCTAAATTTTCACATGAATCTGATTACTTTTCTACTTTGACACATGGACCATGGCTAATTTTAGGACACTACCTAACTATTCATCCATGGCAGATCAGTTTTAGACCAGAGCAATACAAACTTACCTAAGTCATCGCTTGGGTCAGATTTCCATGTCTTCCTGGCGAGCTATACTATCGTCCATTTCTAAAGCTCATGGGAAAATTAGTAGGACATATAATCAAGATTGATGCATCCACCGCTTCTACTTCTAGAGGGCAATTTGCCAGAATTGCAGTTCAAATCGATCTTAACTAGCCACTTGTTATAAAGATTCGAATTGATGGCATATGGCAAAAAGTTCAATAGGCTCTTGACTCCTAATTGGGGAAACCCCACCACCCAAGCCTCCCAACTCCTCCAATGACTTTAATCAGAAACCCACCATGTCCTTCAAGGATGTGGTTTCACCTTCCTCCGCCATTGATCTCGATATGCTATTAGATGATGATGATGATCTTGAACTTCCCAAAGAGGATGTAGCAATATATACTATTGATGAAGGGCCGACCATTGATACTACAAAATACTTCCATGAACGTATTTACAAGGGATGGCAGAAAGTCGTCATCGTTCTATGGGGTCAATCAATTAGTTACAAAATCCTCTGCCAAAAACTCCAAAACATTTGGCTACCGAAGGGGTAGTTTACTGTTATTGATTTAGAATTCAATTATTTCATGGTTAAATTTTCACATGAATCTGATTACTTTTCTACTTTGACACATGGACCATGGCTAATTTTCGGACACTACCTAACTTTTCATCCATGGCAGATCAGTTTTAGACCAGAGCAATACAAACTTACCTCAGTCATCGCTTGGGTCAGATTTCCATGTCTTCCTTGCGAGCTATACTATCGTCCATTTCTAAAGCTCATGGGAAAATTAGTAGGACATATAATCAAGTTTAATGCATCCACCGCTTCTACTTCTAGAGGGCAATTTGCCAGAATTGCGGTTCAAATCGATCTTAACTAGCCACTTGTTATAAAGATTCGAATTGATGGCATATGGCAAAAAGTTCAATAGGCTCTTGACCCCTAATTGGGGAAACCCCACAACCCGAGCCTCCTAACTCCTCCAATGACATTAATCAGAAACCCACCATGGCCTTCAAGGATGTGCTTTCACCTTCCTCCGCCATTGATTTCGATATGCTATTAGATGATGATGATGATCTTGAACTTCCCAAAGAGGATGTAGCAATATATACTATTGATGAAGGGCCGACCATTGATACTACAAAATACTTACATGAACGTATTTACAAGGGATGGCAGAAAGTCGTCATCGTTCTATGGGGTCAATCAATAAGTTACAAAATCCTCTGCCAAAAACTCCAAAACATTTGGCTACCGGATGGGTAGTTTACTGTTATTGATTTAGAATTCAATTATTTCATGGCTAAATTTTCACATGAATCTGATTACTTTTCTACTTTGACACATGGACCATGGCTAATTTTCGGACACTACCTAACTATTCATCCATGGCAGATCAGTTTTAGACCAGAGCAATACAAACTTACCTCAGTCATCGCTTGGGTCAGATTTCCATGTCTTCCTTGCGAGCTATACTATCGTCCATTTCTAAAGCTCATGGGAAAATTAGTAGGACATATAATCAAGATTGATGCATCCACCGCTTCTACTTCTAGAGGGCAATTTGCCAGAATTGCGGTTCAAATCGATCTTAACTAGCCACTTGTTATAAAGATTCGAATTGATGGCATATGGCAAAAAGTTTAATAGGCTCTTGACTCCTAATTGGGGAAACCCCACCACCCAAGCCTCCTAACTCCTCCAATGACTTTAATCAGAAACTCACCATGTCCTTCAAGGATGTGGTTTCACCTCCCTCCGCCATTGATCTCGATATGCTATTAGATGATGATGTTGATCTTGAACTTCCCAAATAGGATGTTGCAATATATACTATTGATGAAGGGCCGACCATTGATACTACAAAATACTTACATGAACGTATTTACAAGGGATGGCAGAAAGTCGTCATCGTTCTATCGGGTCAATCAATTAGTTACAAAATCCTCTGCCAAAAACTCCAAAACCTTTGGCTACCGGAGGGGTAGTTTACTGTTATTGATTTAGAATTCAATTATTTCATGGTTAAATTTTCACATGAATCTGATTACTTTTCTATTTTGACACATGGACCATGGCTAATTTTCGGACACTACCTAACTATTCATCCATGGCAGATCAGTTTTAGACCAGAGCAATATAAGCTTACCTCAGTCATCGCTTGGGTCAGATTTCCATGTCTTCCTTGCGAGCTATACTATCGTCCATTTCTAAATCTCATGGGAAAATTAGTAGGACATATAATCAAGATTGATGCATCCACCGCTTCTACTTCTAGAGGGTAATTTGCCAGAATTGCGGTTCAAATCGATCTTAACTAGCCACTTGTTATAAATTTTCTTGTTACCACTGGGGCATCTTTGCCAGAATTGCGGTTCAAATCAATCTTAACTCAGACCATAATCCCCTTATTGTCCACCTTTCTCACTCCCCTCCCTTACCTAGTACTAAAGCCTTTAATGTCATCGTTGCCTGTTTCACTCACCCCGACTTCCCCCGACTTGTCTCCTCCTCATGGCCATGTGATCTCCCCATCTCATCCACCATCTCATCCTTCACCTCCCAGGCTTCTTCTTGGAACCCTGCGATTTTTGGTAATATCTTCCATAACAAACGACGGCTTCTTGCTTGGCTTCACAGGATTTAGAGAGCCATATAGTCTGGCCCAAATCCCTACATTCAAAACCTCGAGATGTCCTTAGCGGATGAATATGAGCTTATCTGAACTCAAGAGTAAACATATAGTTCCAAAAGTCCCGCTGCCAATGGATTCGTAATGGGGACCGCAACACGAGGTATTACCACACTGCCACCATGATGAGATGCCATAAAAATCGTATCCATGGTCTTTAGCATGCAGATGCTTCCTGGTGCGATAACCATCTTAAGATTTGCGAGTGGGTTTGAACTTCTTCATTTCCCTATATTCACATGATCAACCCCCCCTTTCCCCCGTTCTCGTGCGTGGGCTTTTTTCTCACCTCACTTCTAATGACCTTTCTTCTTTTATTTGCCCCATCTTAGATGAGGAAATCCACAATGCCCTCATGTCCATGGCCAGTTTCAGTGCTCCAGTGCCTGATGGCATCCTGGCCACCTTCCTTGAATCATACTGGAACACTTGCGACCCAACCCGATGCTCTATCATCAATGATGCATTCATCAACCAAAGCTTTGATACTTCTATAAGCCACTCTCCTGGTCCTAATTCCTAAAATTCCAACACCCATCACATTTTCCCATTTTGACCGATTAGCTGATGCATTGTCTCATATAAACTCCACACTAAAGTTCTTACGAATCGTCTGAAAATCAGAATCAAAAAACTTATTTCTCCTGAACAAGCCAGTTTCCATAAAGGTCGTCAATCCACCGATAATATTGTCTTGGTCTAGGAGCTCATACACTCCATGAAAACCAAATCTTCTGGCAAAGCCTTCATGGCCATTAAGATTGATTTTGATGTTGGGAGATGTGTATGCCCTCGAGGCAATTTATCTCTGTGTATGTATACAAACATCTTATTCGAAATAACGATAAGTTGTTTGGTAAGAATTTACCTAAGTAAACATTAATGTAGTCTACATTAAAATTTAAGTAAAGTCCTAAGACTTGATGCAAGGTCGAACACGTATCGAGATGAGGATCTTGATCATGGAGAATTATTTGACCGTTTGTAGCATTAGTCTAAAATCGTTCGTGGTCGTAGATGTTTCAAGAAAAGGATATTGATACATCGGATAGACCATTGTGTCTTTGTCTTCACCATGGAGTGGTGACGATGATCTCATGGTCGTTTGACTTGTCGAAGTCGGAGACGAGACACATGTGCTCATTGGAGAATGAGTTTACTGAACGACCCAACGAGAGTTATCATATGGTTAACATTAAATAATCTATCAATAATAACTCTCAGTGATGATATGCAAGTTAAAAACAAAAAATTAGTGCCAGTTTTAGAAACCGCTTCTAATAGAACCGCTACAAATCACACATTCTGTTGTAGTGGTTGGTCCTTAGACTTGAGGTCATTGTACGAACATGTATATAAACGGTGTCACTTAGATCCCTGACCTAGCTTCGAGGCAAGGCCTGTCGAACGGTCTTTGGTTGGATGACACTTGAAACATGCGAGGAGAGTAATGACCGAGAGAGGATTCGTCTCTTCTGTTTATGGGGAGTTAATGTCGCACGTGTTAGTTCGGTCTTTAGTAAAAACTCTGGCCAGAGTATGTTGGAAGAAATCCAACATTATGTTGCTAAAGATCAATGGAGACTAACTGATTTCGAGCTATTGGGGTTGACAGTTGACCATACCATAGGCTTGACTCGGCGACATAGTTATGACAAATGGACTAAAACTACGGTATTCATCACAGACACAATCAGAATGATCCTGATGACACTTTAGTCAATGGGTCAATCACGTAATTATGATGCCAAAATAGAGACGACACCTGCTGCTCGTGGTCATTGTTGTCTAGAGGATTCGAGACCCAACCTGTAGTAGGATCAGGCTGTAGTGTCTTACACCGAGTAGGATTTGTGTTTTATAATATGAAGGATTAAGGAGGAGTGCACTCGGTGCACGAGAATAATTTGTCACAAAGGGTCTGGGACAATAAGTCTATAATACTTTAATGTGAATTATAATATGCCATAAAATGTTTATGGACATATGACGCATAGAAATAAAGAGTGGATTTTTCTACGAAAGTCGAGGAAAAAACTGTGCTAAAATCGGAGTCCAAACGGACGCTAAAATGATATTTAAAAGGTGTTTTAAATATCTATTTAAAAATGTTTTAAATAAAAAATGAGAAAAATAGGAATAAATAAGGCTGAATAAGGGGGGCCATGCCCTGGGATTTTCGCCCAGCGGCCCAAAAGTTCGGGCATTGGCTGTTGAGTATTGGACTTCTCCCTACTTAGTGTTAATGATGAGCAAACATAAATACTTATGACTAATCCCTTATTTGCAGTTAATCCATTGTCTAAGCATATCATCAAGATCAATTAGCAATAGATGTCACTCAAAGATCAATCAAAGCATGAAAAGTGGATTAGATGATCAAATTTGGTGATTGAAGCTCCTAGAAGACTTCAAGCTCATACTTTGGATAGAAGAGAGGCTTTTACAAAATGTAATCTTTTTATTCTCTTGTAGTATGTAGCTTAGAAGTAAAACTATGTTGGAGCACACACACACTGTAGGATCCTGTCCAAAACAGAGTTAGGATCGATAATATGAAGTTTAGACTTACGCTTGCGTATGCGGCACGGTAGTCTACGAACTTCGCCTTCGGATTCGCCACGACGGATCGAGTCTTCTCACGAACGGAGTAAGGCTACTTAATCCACAATCTAAATCTCTACTTTAGATTAAGAACTTGGATAAAGAAAGAGAGGAAGCATTTCGGCAGAGCTTCGCTAGGATGAAAATGCATGCAAGAATGCCATGCAAAAGGTGTAAAAATGGCTTACCCTTGGGTCTTATTTATAGCCCCCAAGGTAGTTATTTTAGGGTAAGTTGTTCCTTTGGAACAACTTAATTAAGGTGTACCATGATACATGGCACATTATAAGCTTAAGTTGTACCATATGCATGGTACAACATAAGCTTAAGATATTCCCCCTTTATAAGCCATATGTCGCATGCACTTATGCATATGTAATGCGACTTTCCCACTCATCCAGAGATCCTCTCCGCAAGGGAACAGATTCCCTTTGTACACGACTTCGTGTACGCGACGTTCGAGGTCCGTATTCCCTCGTACATCCCCCACAAGGGTGTACAAACGTCTTCCATATCCAACATCTCACACTCACACTTGAGGTGATTGTAAGAGAAAGTCTTTCCCTTAGTTCTTTCATCTATCATACCGAGAAATAGACCGTGCGACCGTCATGCGCGTAGAGTCTGTTGTTGTGCACTTGTTAGAGATACACAACGACCTCGAAGGTGCAAAGTTGAGTAGTTCAACGCATGCTTTACCCTAGATTATTTCTTCACATTTCTTATACTTTATATTCAACAATTGAATCTCATCTGGATTACAATTGGCTGGCCAGCTTTGAATCATTAAAGTCCAAATGCGAATATGAAATCAATCTTCATCTTCTTGCGAACCTTCTGATCTTGACTTGATTCGCTTTTCTAACGTGCCCCGTCGAGCCGAATTACCATAGCCCATTAGTAACACGCTAAGATAGCGATCATCTCGTCAAATCTAAAGGAACCAATTGGAGTCCTTGAGGGTAAGAGTTAAGACCCGTATGGCCTTTGAGTCTCACATAATAGCAAACACTATTGCTACTAACTCAGTGGTCGAAATGCATACGTGGTATGAACACGTATTACAACATCACTCCTTTCCCAGGGAGAGTATGTCTTAAAGATGTTGTACGGATGAAAAGATCAGACACCACAGTGCCTATCTTTTGAGTCCCCTTACTACTCAGGAAATATTCCCGGACTCTCATCCTGCATAAGACAGATAGGATTATAAAATCCAATGAGATCTTTTTATCCTTGTGATACAGATCTCAGATCTTTTGTAAGCATCCATATGATGCAGATCTTTCATTCGACTATCTTTGTTAAAGTCATGACTCTAAATCATTCGTCTAATGATTTTTTTTTTTTGACTTTAAACTAGTCTCATCTCTATCTTATCCATCTGATAAGATAAGGCGGTTGCTCATGTGAGAGAGCCAACCTTAATCTGTCCGACATACACACAATTCAGCTGAGATTTCAAAAATGTACACAAACATTTCTTTAAGAAATTCATATGCAATGCTTGAAAAAGAACTTATTCTTTTATTAAATTTGATCTTTCTTAGACATGGGAATATATATTGGTACAACTCAGCTCATACGCAATCCTTGGGATGATAAGTGTTTATAAAACACATTTCTGGGGATCACTTTCGTAAGCTGATTCTCTATCATCTCATGCGTAGATATGTACCTTATGTCTACCTTCTTGGTTTTATCATAGTCTTTTGCAAACCTGCAGTTCCTTTAAGATACTGCATTATCCTCTTAACCGCTTTTCAGTGTTCTTGCCCTGGGTTGGATTGGTAACAGCTTACCATTTCCAACGGCAAAAACAGATGTCCGGTCTCGTACACACCATAGCGTACATAAGACTATCAACTGCACTGGAATATGGAACTTTTTCCATAATTTCCTTTTCCTTTTGGTTCTTTGGACACGATTCCAGATATAAATTATCGCATATGCTTATATGAATATCAATGGACTTGTAGTCCTGCATATTAAATCGTTCTAGAACCTTCTTTATATAAGTCTCCTGTGAAAGAGAAAGAAGTTTCTTCGAATGATTCCTTGAAATCTTAACTCCAAGGATATATGCGGCTTTTCCTATGCCTTTCATCTCAAATACTGATGAAAGCCAAGCCTTGATACTCATCACAAAGCCCTTGTCATTTCTGGCTATTAAAATGTCATCTACATATAGAGACATGATAATATACTTGCTTTTAATCCTCTTGATATATACTCAGTTATCTTCATCAAGCATGGAAAAATCCATTTGATAAGACAACTTCTTGAAATCGTATATACCATTGCCTCGAGGATTATTTAAGACCATATATGGACTTACGAAGTTTACAAACCTTATGTTCGTTTCCTTCTTTTACAAACCCTGTTGGTTGTTCCATATAGATCTCCTCGTCCAATTCTCCATTGAGAAAGGCAGTCTTTACATCCATCTGATGTAATTCGAGGTATAAGCAAGCTACCATTTCCAGAATCATGCGAATCAAGGTAAAACGCACAACAGGTGAGAAGTTTTCTTCGTAGTCTATCCCTTCCTGTTGCGTAAAACCTTTCGCGACAAGGCGAGCTTTATATCTATCTATAGAGCCATCAGCCTTATGCTTGATCTTGAGAACCCATTTGTTCCCAATTGCTCTATGTCCTCTGGGTGAGTTAACTAAGTCCCAGACTTGGTTAACTTTTATGGATTTCAATTCCTCCTTCATCGCTTCCATCCATTTGTCTTTTGCAGGGCATGATGCGGCATATTTGAGATTCTTCAAGTCCTTGTTGACTCGAATTAAGATCAATTCTAATATCACTCCCACTTGAAATGTTGTTAGAATTGCTCCCACTTGGATCATTATTCCCGTATGGAATAGGATAATCGTCATTCGTATAATCCATTGGTGAAGATTGAAAAGAATTTTCGTTTTCACCAAGAATTTCTCCCACTCGAATGAGGTAATCCTTTTGATCATAAATCTCAAAATAGAGATAAGTCCTGACTTATCTCGCCCTGTCTTGGAAACTCGTTTTCCAAGAAAGTGACATCCCTCGACTCAAACTCAATTAGCACACCATTGTCTTCCTGATTAACAAAAAACATAACCTTTGGAGTTTTATGCGTATCGTTTAAAGATACATTTCCTTCCCCATGGCCCAAGTTTGCCATACTTATGGGAGGAAATATGTGCGTTGAATGCACAAACTCAAGGTAAAAATGTTTAAGTCAAGAGACCTTTGGTTCCACAACTCATAAGGAGTGGAGCTAACTGATTTCGAGGGTACGCGGTTTAAAATGAAAGTGGTTGTCAATAATGCATCACCCCAAAAGGTGATTGGCAAGTTAGCTTGCGCCATCATTGAACGGACCATTTTTCATTAAAGTCCTATACCTCCTTTCTGCAACACCAATTTGTTGAGGAGTATAAGGCATAGTTACCTGATGTACTATGCCTTTTTCATCACAAAGTTCCTTTAAACTTGTTGATTGATATTCACCGCCCCTATCGGTTCGCACGACCTTAATCTTGCGATCTAATTGATTCTCCACTAAACTCATATAGTTTTTAAAGCAGGTTTAGTGCTTTCACTTTTGTAGGATATCAAATAGATATGACTGAATCGGGTGAAATCATCAATTAAAAGTGATGAAATAGGACTTCCCGCGTCTTGTCTTGACATTCATCGGACCACATATGTCCGAATGGATAAGCTGTAATGGAACCTTGGCCCTTGTGCTGGTTCCAAACGGCTTGCGACAAGATTTCCCAACAAGGCAATGTTCGCAGGTCGACATTTCAACCTTTGAAACATTGGATAGAAGGCCACGTTTGGCAAGTCTATCCATACGCTTTGGTCCAATATGACCAAGCCTTGTGTGCCAACAAATTATATTAGACTCAAAAGAATTTGTCGCAAGGAAATTTTCATTACATGAGGAATTTATACATTGTACTTATTACAATAAATCCTTTGAAAAACAAACCCAGTACCAATAAAGGAATTATTACAAAATATGTCCATATTACAATCACGAAGGAACCAACTATAACCAAGACCCAATAAATTGACCACTATTTTAATATTCCTTTGAATATATGGAATGAAAAGAACATCATGAAGTAGGATAGTGCGGCCGTTGTCCAAGACAAGCTTGCGAGTCCCAACGCCTTTCACTTCAACACGTGTGTTGTTTCCTACATTGATCCACTTCATTCCTTGAGTATCCGGTGATACTCCACGAAGGACCGTCTGTCCTTTGCTATGTGGTCGGTGGCACCTGAATCAATTATCCCAAAATGGATTAGATTCCATAAGAAATAGTGAACTAGAAACACATATGTAACTAGTATTACAAGTTACCTCGTCACTTTCACTCGTACACGAACGAGCATAGTGACCGAGTTTGTTGCACTTGAAGCACTTGATCCTTTTCAAGTCTTTCTTCTTGTGCCATTTCTTGTGCCCACCCTTATGTTTGGGTTCCTTGGTAGACTCAGGTTGCTTATTACGTTCATTAGAAGACTTCGAACGATCTTTACGTTTCTTTCCCCCGTGTGAGGAACTAGCAACCATGTGCACTTCTGCACTTGGCTTGGCAGCCGCAAGCCGCTCTTCCTCTAATTCGAGGTGCTTGGAAACGTCGTTGAAGGTCTTGATGCTCTCATTGTGAGTGAGATGCATCTTCATTTGATCCCACCCATTTGATAGGGAATGTATGACTGCTTGGATTTGTTGCTCATCAGAGAGCACATGACCTGCGTCCTTTAACTCCGAGATAAGGTTCGCCATATGTCGCAGATGTTTCCCCATGGAATGATCTGGACGTTTCTTATATGTATCGAACTTTATAGTTAAGGCGCGAAGTTTGGACACCGATGTGCCACCGAACTTCTCCTCTAGCTTGGACCATATGTCCATGGCTAGGTCATGTTCTCGGAAGATGCGCATTATGTCATCAGCCATACTGCTTAATAACGTAATGCGCGCTATCTTATTCTTCCGAGACCAAGCATCAAAAGCTTCCTTGTCTCTTCGGTGTTGGGCCGTAGTGCCCAACTCTGGTTCAATCATAACGTTCTTTAGAGTTTCGAGCACTTCTTGCTCCTCTAGAACGTATTGTATCTTAATGGACCAAAGTTTGTAATTATCGCCGTTGAGTTTTTCACCTTTGTTTAACTCAGCGACGATATTCTTTGAAGCGGAAGACATTTTACTTTAAAATGCTGCAAAAGACACAAAACCGAAGGTTCGATCAAAACATTGCATAAAAATTCTTAAAATATAACTCCCACTTGAAATGATAATAGAGTATCCCATTTGGATAGTTCTAAAAATTCAAATCCCACTTGGAATTATATTATATTTGATAAGTTACTTTCGAAAAATATTGAAGATGTTGTTCTAGAATCGAAAAGGTCTCTATGATTCCAATCACCATCTAGAACAACCTTCAATATTCCCCCATCACTTATCAAACAATAGTACTCTTATAGTACTAGCAGCGGAAAACGAGTATTTGATAAGTTACTTTCGAAAAATATTGAAGATGTTACTCTAGAATCGGAAAGGTCACTATGTTTCCAATCACCATCTAGAGTAACTTTCAATATTTCTCCCTCACTTTATCAAATGTTAGTACTCTTATAGTACTTTGCAGCGGAAAAAAGCGTTTTTGAAAACGTATTTTTCAAAACGAATTTAAAATACATTGGCTAATCTCCGTAGAGTAGAGCACAACGTCATAAGTTCATTGGCTAATCTCCGTGGAGTAGAGCACAATGACATAAGTTCATTGGCTAATCTCCGTGGAGTAGAGCATAATGACATGGCTAATCTCGCATGAAGTAGAGCATTACGGCTAATCTTCAAGGAGTAGAGCACAATTACATAAGTACATTGGCTAATCTCCGTAGAGTAGAGCACAATGACTTGGCTAATCTCGCATGAAGTAGAGAACTATGGCTAGTCTTCAAGGAGTAGAGCCCAAGTTAAAAAAACTTCATTAAAACGTTAGTCCCGTATGAACTAGTTGGCACTGTGGTTAGCCCCGTATGGGCTAATCGACACATTCGAGTTTCACCAATGCCTTTTGTCACCCCGTATGGGTCAGTTGACAAATTTGCAGTCGACCCAGACCTTCTGCCAGATTGGTCGACCAAAAACACAAAATTGGTCGACCAATTTTCCGGACTGCAACTTCTTCCCGGCCAGGGCCTCTGCCCTGGCCGGGGCTTGGCCAAGGGCCGGCCAGGGCCTCTGCCCTGACCGGCCAGGGGCCCTGGCCCCCTTAGACAGGGCCGGCCAGGCCCTGGCCTCTGCCAGGGCCGGTCGGCCAGGCCACTGGCCGGGGCCAGGGCTCCTGCCCTGGCCTCGGCCAGGCCCTGGCCTGAGGCCAGGGCGCCGCCCTGGCCTGAGGCCAGGGCGGCCTGGCCGCTGGCCGGGGCCAGGGCTCCTGCCCTGGCCTCGGCCAGGCCCTGGCCTGAGGCCAGGGCGCCGGCCCTGGCCTCTGCCAGGGCCGGCAGGCCAGTCCTGGCCACTGCCAGGGCCGGCCTGACCCTGGCAGTGGCCAGGGCGCCGGCCCTGGCCACTGCCAGGGCCGGCCTGGCCGGCAGGCCTTGGCCAAGGCCGGCCACTGCCGGCCTGGCCATGGCCGGCCATGGCTTGGCCATGGCCGGCCATGGCCAAGGCCATTCGGCGTTGGCCGGCCATGGCCCCTTTGGCCATGGCCGGCCACCCCCTTTGAATGGGGTTGCCGCACACTCTCCTCCCCCTTGATGGGGTGGTCGCCGGTGGTTATTGGCCGTAGCCAACCCCCTCCGCTCGGGGAGGGGGGATGCATGGCATGCATAGCCCATTTGGCCATGGTGCACATGCACCAAATTTCCTCTTACCCGATGGAAATAACTACCATCATCTTCCTCGATGAAGCACCCGTTCGTCGAGAAATTAGTTATTTCCTAATGGCCGTGTGCCAAAAATGAAAAATAACATACTACGTGAACGGTCGGTTCTTCCCGTCACGGAGAGTTCCTACCATATCCGTAATGATAGGAGACCCTAACGTGAAAAGAACAACCGCTGCGTTCTCTCCGTCATGAAGCGTTCCTACTATATCCGTAATAGTAGGAGACCCATTCGTGAAAAAGACAACGACTCGTTCATAGTTTCGACGGGGCGGCGGTTTGACCAGGGCGAACCCATATGGCTCTGATACCAATGTAGGATCCTGTCCAAAACAGAGTTAGGATCGATAATATGAAGTTTAGACTTACGCTTGCGTATGCGTCACGGTAGTCTACGAACTTCGCCTTCGGATTCGCCACGACGGATCGAGTCTTCTCACGAACGGAGTAAGGCTACTAAATCCACAATCTAAATCTCTACTTTAGATTAAGAACTTGGATAAAGAAAGAGAGGAAGCATTTCGGCAGAGCTTCGCTAGGATGAAAATGCATGCAAGAATGCCATGCAAAAGGTGTAAAAAATGGCTTACCCTTGGGTCTTATTTATAGCCCCCAAGGTAGTTATTTTAGGGTAAGTTGTTCCTTTGGAACAACTTAATTAAGGTGTACCATGATACATGGCACATTATAAGCTTAAGTTGTACCATATGCATGGTACAACATAAGCTTAAGATATTCCCCCTTTATAAGCCATGTGTCGCATGCACTTATGCATATGTAATGCGACTTTCCCACTCATCCAGAGATCCTCTCCGCAAGGGAACAGATTCCCTTTGTACACGACTTCGTGTACGCGACGTTCGAGGTCCGTATTCCCTCGTACATCCCCCACAAGGGTGTACAAACGTCTTCCATATCCAACACACACATCTTCATTTTTGTCCTAGGATATCATTAGATCACATTTCCTTCGACTCCAAGTCACATTTCTCAAGCATGTGCATTTTGGGATCTCAACAGGTGACTACTGAACATTTTACAGGTGCATGTCTCAAAACAGTCGACTGTGATGTGTTCTACAGTCGCCTGTTATGCACATACTTTATCAATTGGTTTTTGGGCCTTTTTAGCTTTAACTCTATTCAGACGACTGCTGTACAAAAGACAAGTGCCTGTCCAAGCAACAGGCGCCTGTGATTTGTTAATCAGTCGCATGTCTCTTTCCTGTCCAAAGGTCACTTTCTTTTCCATATGGCCAGTCGACTGATGTTGACAGTCACCTGTCCAAGGCACAATCTACTGTCAATGCTTCAACAGTCGCATGTCTATACTTTCTCTGCAGACTCTGCTTTCTGAAAAGTTTCACTTATTAGTGACAGTCACTGTTGTTGGTTTCACAATCGCTTGACCATGCCACAGGCGCCTGTGTGTTCCACATCAGTCGCCTGTTGTATCTTTCCAAAACTTTCTGAGTTTTTCTCAGCTTACCCATGTTGCAGCCAGTCGCCTGTAGAAGGATTTATAGTCGCCTGTTAGGTTTACAGGCGCATGTCTTTTCTTCATCAGTCGACTGTCCTATGTGGTAAGTTACCGTTTGAGTTCTCACCTACCCTCTAACACAGTGCAGCAGTCGACTGTGTTTTCTTCACCAGTCGACTGTCCTACGTGGTAAGTTACCGTTTGAGTTCTCACCTACTCTCTGACACAGTGCAGCAGTCGACTGTGTTTTCCTCACCAGTCGACTGTCGAGTGTGTAAATTCGACTGTAGAAGGATTTATAGTCGTCTGTTAGGTTTACATGCGCCTGTCTTTTTTTCATCAGTCGACTGTCTTACGTGGTAAGTTATGGTTTGAGTTCTCACCTACCCTCTGACACAGTGCAGCAGTCGACTGTGTTTTCTTCACCATTCGACTGTCGAGTGTGTAAATTCTATCTACTGGCTTTTTCTCCACGGATTTCAAAGGGGTTTTTTTGGGGATTCTGTTTGAGGATTTTGAGGAACCTATAAAGAGAGCTTCTACTGTTCCATTGAGGGGTTACTCATCTTATTGATCATATCTTGAAAAACCCTAGCTTTCAACTTCACGTTTTTCTAAGCTCTCAAATTCAAAAGCCCAAGAATTCCAATCTCATTCTCTCTTGCTCTCCAACCTAGAATCAAAGTGGTTTCCTCCAGGCAATTGGTGGTGACATCAGAAAGTGCTTTTCTCTCTTCTTGGAAGAGACTTCAACACACAACACACTTGTTCCTTTATGTTCTACTTCAAGGCATAGGTGATTGTAAGTGTTACTAATTCATTATTTCATATCTTTCGATATTAGCTTAACTCTCAGCTTGTAAGAGTGGTTTGCTTGCTCCCAAGTTGTGGGAGTCAAAGACATCGATGTGTTTCGATTTCACTTGTAGGGTTGCTACAAGTGGGTTTAAAGGAAACCTCAAGTTATGGTTCTAACTTGAGTATCCGGTGGTATTCGGGTGGAAGGGATGTAGGATTACCAAGAACAAGTCAGGAGTTGACTTAGGTAATCCAAACACTTGAAACATACTTTGTGTTAGATTTTTTTCAATTTGGGTTTATTTATAATTCCGCATTTATTGTTGGTTAGGAATTTAAATTGGTATAACTATCGTTTAAATTTTATAAACATTATTCAACCCCCTTCTAGTGTTTTCCTCATTGCCAGGGTCCTTACAATTGGTATCGGAGCAAAGATTTATAGCTATGGCATCCAACAACAACATTCCTCCACCTCCTTCGTACAACAATCACGACCATGATGGTGCGTCTACCGTCTTCAAAGGACAATCAATGGTTCGTCCTCCGTGTTTCAATGTCACGAATTTCGGCTATTGGAAATGCCGGATGGAGACGTTTGTTAGGGGTGCTTCTATTTGGAGAACCCTCCATAAGGAATACATTGAACCCTCCGAAGAGGATTTTGACAAATGGACTCCCTCCAAGAAGTCCGCCGAAGTGAACAACGCCAATGCAATTAACGCTCTTAATTGTGCATTGGATCCGGATGAGTTCAATAAGATATGCACTTGTAAGAGTGCATATCAAATATGTAACCATCTAGTCGTTATCCACGAGGAAACGCACAAGGAAAAGTTGTCTAAATTATATGTTGCAATACAAAACTTTGATATGTTTCATATGCAGGATAATGAGAACATTACAACGATGTACGGACGCTTCACCGACATCACCAATAAGCTTGAAGCCCTTGGACAAGTCTACACCCAAGAAGAAAAGGTGAGAAATATAATCATGGGAATGACCTCGAAATGGGAAAGAAGAGCAATCGCCATTGAGGAGGTTAATGACATGAAGAACTACACCGTGGTGAATCTCATCGGTACTCTCATGTCTTACGAAGTAAGAAGGGAGAACCGAATAAAGATTAGAGTAATGATGAATCCAACGAAGGCCAAGAAGAAATCATTAGCATTCAAAGCTACTTCTTCATCCTCCAATAGTGAAGAATCCGAGAACGAAATGGACTTAGAAGAAATGGCACAAATGGTGAAGAAGTTCCAACGCTTCTTTCGCAAATGTAAATTTCCTTCCAAAAATAAATTTGATTCCAATAACAATACATCATCTCTTCGTTTTAAGTGTAACAAGCCGGGGCACATCAAAAAGGATTGCCCAATGCTTAGAAACAAAGAAAAGTGGAAAGCTCCAAAATACCACATGTCCGACAAATACAAGAAGGATAAGAAAAAAGGACTTGTTGGGACGGTCAATGATTCAAGTGGAGATTCCTCAGATGAATCCGAGCATAAAAAGGGTGAGAGTGCACATATGTGCTTCATGACCTGAGAAGATCAACTCTCCGATGAGAGTAATAGTGACGTCGATGAACCCGAGGTAACCATGGATGAACTTCGTATTACTAACGAAGAATTTTTTTCTAATTATCAATCCCTTATGCTTAGATATACTATTTTAAAGAAATCAAATGTTAGCAAATCATCCATGCCATGCATTATCAACAATGACACCGTTGTTGATAGACTTACACTTGAGAAAGCCACTTTGGTTTCTCAAAATGACATCTTGAGAAATGAGGTGAATTCCCTCAAATCTCAACTAGATCAAACTTATCATAAAGATAGTATTGATCTAGCTTCACATAACACACAATTGGGTATTGATAATGATTCTCTTAAAACCCAAGTACACGAGCTCAAAACACGTGTGTCCACCTTGGATACCAATATTTCTTCTCTTAAGGAGAAATATGAGCTCATGTCCTCCCAAGTTAAGAGATTTAACAAAGGGAAAGGGCAATTGGATGAATTGCTTGCAAACCAATTTTCGGCCACACATCGTGTTGGACTTGGTTATGTGGAAGCAAATGCCTCCAAATCTCGCAACTCCTATAGTGGCGTAACTAAAGATTTTATGAGGCCATCCTCCGATGCATCCACAAGCGGCGTCAAAAACACTATTGGTAGCAAACCTACCAAGAAGGCCACCACTTCACAATCTCTTCCTTTTGGCAAGAAACCCACTAAGGGTGGAAACCAAAAGCAAGGTCATGCTTATATGTACACCAACTCTCATACACGTAGGAAATCTCTTACTTCACATGTGGACACTAATGACACATTTTATGCTCCACACCCACGGACACGTGTAAACTCACACATAAGAAATACTCATGCACGTGCCCCTACACGTTCATATGTTCATACACATCATTCTTCCATGTATGCTCATCCACCTCATGTTATGCATGCTCCATATGTTGCATACAACATGCATGCTCCTAATTTTGCATACAACACATATATATCTCATGCTTATCCACCTCCATCTTCATATGCTAGAACTCATGCTCCAAGGAAGCATGCACCACATAGAACTCAACCAAATGTGCATGCAACTAGGAAAAGGACACCCAAAACATACACAATTGGGTGTCCTAGGAACACTAGCATAATTTATAGGAATGCTTATGTTAACTCATATTTTAGTGATGTAATAAATAGTGGTAATTATGTTGGGAAGCGAAAGTCCACTTGGACTTGGCTTCCAAAGGGCTAATCCCCTTGGACCCAACAAAGCTTAGGTACCATGAGCTTATGGTATATTATGTAGGTACCCAAGAAAAAGAAAGAGAACAATAAAAGTTGTATTGGCTCTAAAAAGAAAGGATGGATACTCGATAGTGGATGCTCCAAACACATGACGGAGGACCCCACATTGCTCTCCGAAGTGATTACCCTCAAGGATGGTGCAACGGTCACTTTTGGAGGTAATCAAAAGGGAACCATCATTAGAGTAGGCAAAGTCGGTAATCCTTCCAAACCACTTATTACAAATGTCTATTTAGTTAGTGGTTTATGTCATAACCTTATCTCAATTATCAACTTTGTGACAAGGATTACAAGGTTAACTTTGGAGAGGGTATGTGTAAAATTGTAGATACTGATTCATATGTTTTATTTACCAGTATTAGGCATAAAAACATTTATTATTTGAGCTTGCCTAAAACCATAGAGCATTGCTTAGTTGCTAATATAAATGAACAACTATTATGGCATCACTATTTTGGTTATGTTTATTTTAAGTACGTATATAAGTTAGCCATGCATGATCTTGTTAAAGGTTTTCCGAAAATTGTTTTTAGTAAGAAAAACTTTTGTGATACGTGCCAAAGAGGTAAACTAAATAAATCACCTTTCTAACTTAAAGAAGGCATAACTTCTAAGAGGCCCCTAGAATTATTTCATCAAGATTTATTTGGGCCAACTATAACCGCTTCTTTAGGAAATTCTTACTATGGATTAGTCGTCATTGATGACTTCTTTAGATTTACTTAGGTTTCATTTTTAACCAATAACACTGAAGCTTTTGAAGAGTTTACTATATTTGCAAAGAAAATTCAAAATTTCTTAGGATCCACGTTATCACTATTTGTAGTGATCATGGAGGAGAATTTGAGAATTAATCTTTCACCAAGTTTTGTGATGACAATGGGATTACTCACAACTTTTCTTTTCATCGTGCACCACCAAAAAATGGTGTTGTTGAGAGAAAGAATAGGACCCTAATAGAGTGTGCTCGTACCATGCTCCATGATAGTCATCTTGACTATAATTTTGGATGGAGGCGGTGCACAAGGCATGTTATGTGCTTAATAGGATCCTAGTGAGGTCCTGAACGAACAAAACTTGTTTTGAATTTTTTATGATAAAAATCCGCAAGTTAAATATTTTTGTGTTTTTGGTTCAAAATGTTTTATAAAGAACACTTTTGGTAACTTAGATAAATTTGAGTTAAGATCCGATGTAGGAATTTTTGTTGGATATTCCACACGTAGTAAAGCCTACCGGATATACAACAAAACCTCTTCAACGATCAAGGAATCATTACACGTATCATTTTATGAAGATTTTGATATTCCTCATGGTGTTGTTGATAGTGTAGATGTTTTATGTAATTCCATTAGTTATGTTAAAATTAATGATTCTATTATTGAGACTGACAATACTAATGAAATTGTTGAAGATGTTCCAAATGATGCAGGGATTTTCAAAGCTTATCCAACCGTTCGTAATCACCCCCATGACCAAATTATTGGAGATATTGGTATGTGTGTATGAACAAGGTCAAGAATTGATGAATTCTCTCATTGTGCATTTGTATCTACCATTGAGCCATAAAAAATCCAAGAAGTGTATGAAGATAGCTCTTAGATAATTGCAATGGAAGAGGAGCTCATGTAATTTGAGAGAAATGAAGTTTGAGAGCTCGTTCCTCTTCCAAGTGGTCCCCAAGTGATTGGGACCAAGTGGATTTTTAAGAACAAGACTGATAAAAACGAGGTCATCACAAGGAATAAAGCAAGGTTAGTAGCTCAAGACTATCGGTAAGAGGTAGGTATTGATTTCTAAGAATCCTTTGCCCATGTAGCTAGATTAGAAGTTATTAGATTGCTTTTATCTTTTGTATCCCATAAAAATTTTAAATTATTTCAAATGGATGTTAAAAGTGCATTTTTAAATGGTATTGTTAATTAAGAAGTTTAGGTTTCTCAACCACCCGATTTCATTCATGAAAAATTTCCAAATCATGTTTTCAAATTTAAGAAAGGGTTAAATGGGTTGAGACAAGCTCCTAGAGTTTGGTATGATCAACTCAAAACCTTTCTTTTAGATTTAGGTTTTAAAATGGGTGAAGTTGATTCAACTCTTTTTATTAAAGATTATGAAAATGACATCCTGTTAATTCAAGTTTATGTAGACGATATATTATTTGGTTCTACTAAATTTAATCTTTGCCAAGAATTTTCTAAGTCTATGAAGGATGAATTCGAAATGAGCCATATAGGTGAGCGCAACTACTTCATTGGACTACAAACTCGGCAAATGAGGGAGCTTATTAAGCTATTCGGGATGGAATCGTCTTCAAGCAAATGGACTCCCATGAGTATGACAACCCATCTACATAAGGATGAGAATGGGAAAGATGTAGACGTTCATCTATATCGAGGTATGATCGGTAGCTTACTTTACTTAACCGCTAGTAGGCCCGATATTATGTTCTCTGTATGTCTTTGTGCTAGATATCAAGCTAGACCTAAGGAGTCACATTTGATTGCGGTTAAACGAATTTTTCGTTACCTCAATCATTCACTAGACTATGGGTTACTTTACCTTAAGTCTAGCACATATGAGCTAATCTCATATAGTGATGCCGACATTGCCGGATGCAAATCCGATTGGAAGAGTACTAGTGGAACTTGCCATTATCTAGGAAATTCCCTAGTTTCTTAGTTTTCCAAGAAACAGAACTCGGTATCATTTTCCACGACTGAAGCAGAATATATTACCGCGAGTCTTACACGTGCACAAGTTCTTTGGATGAGATACACGCTCAAAGACTATGGTGTCAATTGTGATACTTGTCCTATCATGGTTGATAATCAAAGTGCAATTTGTCTAACCAAGAATCCGATACATCACTCACGTACCAAACACATAGATGTGAGACACCACTTTATTAATGATTATATAGCTAAGAAGGACATCATCTTAGATTACATTGAAACCCAAAAACAAATCGCCGACATCTTCACTAAACCTCTTAAAGAAGATTCATTTGTGAGGTTGCGTGGAGAATTAGGGATTATAGATGAATCTGAATTATAGGAGTTTATACTTTTATGTTATATCATGCCTTGAACTCATGTCATCATTTTACTTCTCTTGTTTTGATATGCTATATGTTTTTCATATATATTTTCAAGAGATGTATTTAAGATTTTGATGATTTCATTTGTTTGGATTAATATACTTGATTTCTATAATATTTTGATAATGATTTCTTGATTAGAGTATTCTTAAAGTATAGGTCTTAGGGTGAGTTGTCGCAATCCTCTGGATTGCAGCCTCTCTGTACAAATTTGGACCAGGACAGACGAATGTCATTCCTTCGACAGTCGCCTGCCCAACTCTATTTATCCTACTGATGTCTGAATTTTTCGCACAGGCGACTGGTGAATGTTTTCCAGTTGAATGTCTCTTCGACAGGCGACTGCAAGTTGTTCATCAGGCGCATGTCCTAATCTGGAGATGTATCTGTTCCTTCAATATATTCTTTGACCCGATGTCAGCCGACATGCGTAAATTACAGTCGACTGTCTGTCCAACGGGTGACTGTGAATAACTCAACAGGTAACTGTCTATCAACCCAAGCCAATCTCTATCTTTTCGGCCAGTCGACTAACGATTTCACATCAGTCGACTGTCCACTTCAGTGGCGATTCGTTAACTCGATCTGAGCCATCGATCTGACGATCCAACGGCCCAGATTCATTTGATCCCTTCATACATTCACGAGGCCGTCGATATTTTTCTCTCTCATCTGTTCGACTTCCCTCGTCTTCCACTTCGAACTCCAACCGTTTCTTCGTATCTCTCGTCGATTGGAAGATCCAACCCATCGATCTCTCCCCGTTCACTCGATTGAGAGTGTGGGTCTCTCCTTCTCCTTCGATCGTCGCTAATTAGGTAAATCTTTCTCTTTTTCGTTTGTTCATGCGCTATTCTTATCACCGTTTCTCTTGATTCGTGCGATGGCTCCTCCCAAGACCAAAGGGAAAGCCGTTGTTCTTAAGAGACTTAGGAACCCTAAGACCAGTGCTGCCGAACCCAAGACCTTATAGAGCCCGCACCAATTTTTTGCAAACTCACTCTGATGTTTCGAATACTTCTGACTCCACTTCTTCTTCCAGCGAAGAATAAGAATTCGTTGAGCCTCTTCTGAAGCGTCAGCGTACACACATTGGTGTTCGCATCAATGAGCCTACCGCTGAGGCTGAGTCTACTCGTGTGGCTGCTGACACCCATCCTGAGACTTTCCCACTTCAACCCAAGGCCAAAATCCTTCCAGGCCTCCTCCTGCTGATCCTCTTGTGCCCATTTGCCGAGATGATGCTTGTCTGGCAAAATTTCATGATATGCTTAGGATCAAGCTCCTTCGTGAGCGATTCATTGTATTTCAGGCCTTCACCATTGAGAGACTATCCGAGACTCTCACATCGACCCATTTAAGTGATCTGTTTCGTTTCTCTCATGTCGATTCATCTCGTGCCTATCCATTCCTTGTCAAGTTATTTTATGCCAACCGCATTCGCGGTGAATATGCTGACATAGGTGTGATTGACACAGTTGCTCACGGGACCCATATCAAGATTGACCCTACTCTCCTAGGAACCATTCTTAGGATTCCTTCCACTGGCTCCTTACCCGCTGATATTTCACTCTCATACGTTGCAGATCTCGATCAGGCTGTCCTTCAGGACACGTTCTGTGTGATCCCTTCATATCTCTCCTCTGGCGTCAGGGCATACATGTTTTCTGCAAGAGGTTGGGTTGTTCACCTAGTGGCGAAGTCCAACATCTTGCCGAAATATGGCTCCTCTGATCAGCCTTCTTAGGAGATCCTCTACTGCATGTACGCCATTTTCTCTGGCATGTCTGTGAACTGGGCCAGAGTCCTCCTTGGTCGGATGGACAAGGTCAAGTTCACTACTGCCTCCTCTCACATTCCATATGGAGGACTTTTCACTTTAGTCTTTCTTCATTTCGAGATCGATCTGACACTATATAAGCTCATGCCCCTTGGCCCTCTTCTCGATGCTTCTGCTAAGTCAAAGTCCTCTTCGGCTCTGTAGATAGCATCAAAGAAGAAGCAGTCTTCTTCAACTCCGTCTTCATCTACCGTTCCACCCACTGATTAGCCCTCTTCCTCTGATGCACCCTCTCATGATCTGTTGGACGAGAAGGTGTCCGGTATCTATGAGTTATTTCATCTGCTGTTCCAGCATCAGGGCATTCCTTTCCCTGATCATCTCAGATATTTTGTACCATTTCCTCAGCCTTCTCAGCCTCCTCCTCCGGTCATCACTGAGCTTTCTGAGCATCCTGTTGACACTGCTCCTAAGCCGGTTGCTTCTTCGGCTCCTCAGGATGTCTCCACTACTGTAGCTGCTGCTCATCCCCCCGAGGATACTCCAGATGATCCAGAGGCCCAGGAGTTCTGAGTTGAGTTGGCTACTCCTGTACACTCCTCCCTGCTGATTTGGATTGACACTTCACGGAGACTACTCACCCTTAAGCCTAGATTTATTTTGTTATTGTTTAGAGTTTGAGTGTCGGTTTGTAGTTTGATTTTTTTTACTGATGGATGATGATGTATGTATGTATGTTAGTCATACTTTTGATGTACATGGAGTTGATGTTGTCATTTGTACTCCTTATATCTTTTGATTATATATATAACTAGTCATAACCCGTGCCCGCGGGCACGGTTCAATTAAGATTTTCCCCCGCAAAATCTTTGTTCCCCAAACAGTTATTTCCCCGGTCAAAATTGCGTGGAACAACAAATTTGCGTAAAAATATTTAACGACATGGACGCATTCGGCATGAAACAACAAATTCGTCGCAGAACAACAAATTAGTGTAAAAATATTTAGTGGGCGCCTTCGGAGCGGAACAACAAATTAGTTTAAAAATCGGCGGGGGCGCCTTTAGCGCAGGCGCCGAAGGCGGCGAGGGCGCCTTCAATTAAGATTTTCCCCCACAAAATCTTTGTTCCCCAAAAAATTATTTCGACCGTCAAAATTGCGCGGAACAACAAATTTGCGTAAAAATATTTAGCGACATGGACGCATTCAACATGAAACAACAAATTCGGCGCGGAACAACAAATTAGTGTAAAAACATTTAGCAGGCGCCATAGTTCAAGCAATTGAAGTTTCCCATATCTAGTACCCAACACTCACATTCATATCAAATAAAACTTCAACGCAACATAACCATAGTTCAAGCGTCTTAGAGGCCGCACCAAGCTACGACTACCAGAACCTCCAATTTGGAAAAGGTTTAAACAACATCTAAAAATAGAAAAAGAAGTTAAAGAAAGAAATCAAGGTAATATCACAAAATAAAGGACTGTTCATCCAAGACAATCATATCATTAAGACTAACAAAATTCTACAAAAGTACACATATCATAGAAGCCTCCAATCTCAGCCTAACGGCCAAACTTTACTTTCAATGTAGAACTTCTGAAGTAGAACTTCTGAAGTTCAGTGAACATAGTTCTTCTCCTTCCTTTTTAAAAGAAACGACACTAATATCACAACTTTTCTTTCTCTTTGTTAATAGAACCATTTTGCCTAGAAACCAGAAAATCAAGTATTTCCTTTATAACTTTTCCAAAACCCTGCTCAAGGATCCTGTTTACAATAAAAATGGATCACAAAAACAACATAAACAGATGATCTCACAGAAAGTTCAACAAACATGGATGAGGATGCACCCTATATGATATAAAGCATGCATTTGTACCATTTATGCAGATGTTACAATGCAAAATCCTGCTACAATGCAAAAAGAGAAAGAAAAGAAACCATTCAAAATTTTAAGTCAGACCTTCTCTCAGAAACTTTTCTTTCCCTTTGTTAACAGAATCATTTTGCTTAGAACCCAGAAAATCCAGTATTTATTCTATAGCTTTTCCAAAACCCAGCTCATGGATCATATTTACATTAAAAATAGATCACAAAAACAACATAAAAATGAACTCACAGAAAGCTCAACAAACATGGATGAGGATGCACCCTACATGATATAAAGCATGCATTTGTGCCATTTATGCAGATGTTACAATGCAAATTCTTGTTACAATGCAAAAAGAGAAAGAAAAGAAACCATTCAAAATTTTAAGTCAGACCTTCTCTCAGAAACTTTTCTTTCCCTTTGTTAACAGAATCATTTTGCTTAGAACCCAGAAAATCCAGTATTTACTCTATAGCTTTTCCAAAACCCAGCTCATGGATCATATTTACATTAAAAATAGATCACAAAAACAACATAAAAATGAACTCACAGAAAGCTCAACAAACATGGATGAGGATGCACCCTACATGATATAAAGCATGCATTTGTGCCATTTATGCAAATGTTACAATGCAAATTCTTGTTACAATGCAAAAAGAGAAAGAAAAGAAACCATGCAAAAAGATGCTCACATAATTCATATACATTTCACAATGCAATATACCAAAAATGTCACAATGTCATATACCAAAAATGTCACAATGTCACAATTTCATACACAATGTCATAATTTCAAAAAATTGCTAGCTTCATTCACCTACAACATCATTCTCAAAAAATTGCTAGCTTCATTCTCAAAAAATACACCTTCTCAGTCTCAGTTCAAAAATACACAGTATCTAGCCCCTTTTGTTCAAAAATACGCAGTCTCAGTTCAAAATTGGCATGTGTAGCTTCCATGTTACACAGAAATTTCCCACAAGGGTTGTCCAGCATCCAGGTTGCAGCATGCATGTTACCCCTTCAGTGATACCTGAGTATCTGAATCAAAAAAATCTGTTACAATATGCAATGGCAAGTATCTGAATCAAAAAAATTATATAAGCGTTGAAATGGCAAGTATGCAGTGAATATATGCAATGGATCTAGCATGTTACACCTACGGCATCCATGGATGAAATATAATTTCCATGTTCCTCAAGAAAGGTTTGAGCAACAGACATTCACATTCACATTCAGACATGCTCAAGTGACATGCATATTTGGCATCGAGGTTCAGACAAATTCAACATGCATATTTGACATGCATATTTGGCTTCCAGGTTACAGTTTGACAACTCGTTTTAACTATAAATAAAAACCAGGAAGTGAAAAAATTCCATTTGCCAAATAGTCTCAATTCACGTGAAGTATCTGAACTTCATTTGTTTTTAACACTTTGGATGGAAATAAATGTCTGGCTGAAAATGCAGTAGTTGATCAACTACATATGTAGGAAAATGTAGTTCCAGCATGAAACTTGTGATTTTAAGGAGATTACATAATTAGCAAATACATAGAAACAAACCATATTATCAATTCAAAATGTTAGATTGCTCACATGCAACATCGGTCCAGAAGCAGATGCTTTCAGTGGGAGAGAAATAGTGGAGGGGTTAGGAACCTCAACATACTCTGAGAAATTGATTGTACCCTCCCCAATTGGTTGCAGGTTCCAGGTTGCTCAAACAGAGTGTCCAACTTCCAGATTACTTTCATCATGTGACAAAAATTTAAAAAAATTCAGCATGCTGGAGTGACATGCATATTTTTCTTTAGTTTTGCATGTGGAATAAGAGGTATGCACAACAGATTAAGCTAGCATATGACAGAATTGCTTATTTTTGACATTTATTGCTTTATAATGGACAAATCTGATCCACAGAGCTCTTCTCATACCAAGAGCTAATAATGATCGTGCATCCATTATTTGTTGGTTTGAGATATAATGGCAATCAAATAGTATTGGGAGCATGTCTAGGTGTTGTTTCGAGATGTACCTTGGAATGCAACCTCTTTACCTTCATGCAAGTGATGAAGTAACCTCTGTATAAAAATAAACAAATAATAATCTCCTTCAACATAACAAAACATATCTTTATTTGATAAGATTACACATACAAAAATATCACCTTCAGCATAATGAGTGTGTAATGTTCTAACCTTCTCCTTGTTCTGTTTTTCTGTTAGTTGCAACTGCTGCTTCAGCTCTTGAACTTGATTTTCTAGAAGATTGGATCACTGACGCTCAGCCTCCACCTCTCCAAGAGTGACAGCATGTCTTGCAAGTTCTATATTGGACTCCAATTCTTTCTGATAAAAGGGAAAAGAATCCAGTTTAGCATATAAAGAAAAGTAAAAAATGCAAGTGTAGTTGTGAAGTATGATTGAGCTAGAATTTCGATACATAGTTGAACAAAATTAAATTGATAGGTCTTCTAATAAAATACTAAACGTTATTATAACGACTTAGCCTTTTTATAATAAAAGGCCACACAACATTCAATATTTCTTCACATATATGGGTGGGTGACTATGTTCAAAAAACATCAAATTTGGTCTTCACACAATGCTCATCCTAGAGACAGACACTCTTCTATATATATTATACATCCATATGTGATAAGTCCATTCGATTAAATTCCATCCAACCCTTCAATTCAACTTAATCCTTCTATGATATTTACATGCATGAACCCTAAGATACCATTTTGCCTTTCTTCGGTTTGCAAACTTCGTGGAATCAACTGTAAGCGGTAAGGCCACTAACCCATGCATCACAGAGTTGCACGAAGAGCAGTCAGAACTGATTGTCAATAAAGACATAAGCTATAAATCTGGCAGGATGAATCATATAAGAAAACAACATCAAACGCTAAAAATGGCAGCATGCTTATGATTACATAAATAAATGAGAGCCTACTGACTAAAGGAATAGCCTCCAAATTGTTTATATGCAGAACATATCAAACTTAGAGCATTTTGCAGGCTTCTAAGAGGCACAGAAGAAAAGACGTTCATGCTATATTCATGCTATAATACTGGGATACATGCCATAAAATCTCATATAATATGCAGGAAGCGAAGATTTCAGGTTGGAATTTAACAGGGAAGTGCAGAGGGAAAGATGTTGTTACAACCCGCAATTGGAGAGAAAGCAGGCACGCATAATTTAAATGGCCCTAGCAAGGAGTTAATCATTAGTAATGTGTTAATATGATAGTTATTCCCTAGCAATCTTTTCTACATGGTTGAAGGAAGAATTAGAAAATTGCTTATCGATTACTTTTTTAGAAGAAATAAACATATACTGAATTAGGAAAAAAATTTGTTTATCTTCTTGCAATCCCAGCAGCACCATAGGAACCAATTTGGAGCAGACCAAGGAAGGCATAATATCAACTTAAAGCAAGCAAGACAACGTATCAGAAATGTTAAGCAAAATGACAGTAATCGGAGACAAAAATGAAGCAATGGAAGCCGAGCTGAAGGAAATGAAAGAGAGATACACAGATAAGCCTCAAATTTGCAGAAGTAGAGGGTGAAAGGCAGCAGCTTGTAATGACAGTTCGCTCTCTTAAAAACTCCTCGAAGAATTAAATCAGTTCTTCTCTTGTTAGAAGTTTGCAAACTCAGGGTTTTTGTATAGGAGACATCTGGTGATGTGGTAGAAGTTGTAAGGTCATTGGGCACTTCAGTGGCAACACATTGCATCTATGTCTTTGCATATGTTTCTCTTGTTAATACCATAGAGGTTAAGTTTATCTATATATGAAAGAATCTGAAAGATAAAAGTTGTATTATCAGTACGAACTTTCAGGAAGAAGTTTCATCGGTATCCCTACATTGTTACAATGTAATTGGTAAAGCTTTCAAGTGAATGCAATCCATATTCCCGTCTATGGAAATTTGGACCGATACTACTTGTTGCATAGGTTAAGCTTCAGTCTGGAAGCATGTACATAGAATGCTACCTAAATTGAACATGGCAATAACAAAAGTCCATGAAAACTACAAAGCATTGCCCCAAACACATCACTGTGTGTGATTTGTGCATTTATGCATTTGCTTATATGTAATAATACTCATGAAACATGAACACTTCCATGTAAAGCCCATCAAGTTGATGATGCTGTTGTCATTACATGTTTAGAAGAAATATTGGATATTGAACAGAATCTGATTCTCCATAACAGCAGTTGTCAATAACTGCTAAATATAAAATAAGCATTATATCACTTTAATATAGTAGCCTCATAAATATTTGATACAGTTAGCCAAATAAAATTAATATACTGGCTTTGTAAGCAATGAACTTCACATTCGAATACTGTCCCCAATAACAAAACAACAGAATTTTAAAAAAGAACCACAAATTATGAGTTAAGCAACAATCGGGTAAAATTTAAGATATGGACCATGCTTCCCGATGATGGATCTATAATGAAGAAATGTATAGCCAGTAGAAGCAGAAAAAAGCATGAGAAGCAAAATGATAACTGCAAACAGGCAACATTCAGTAAATTCAGTAAATGATAATTATAAGTACCATTCAAACAAATTGAATGAAAATTCTAAGCAAATAGTTGGGATTACTATTCATATGATAACACAAATCATACATATTACAATATATTTTGGAATTTCTTGCATTATGTTCCCAATTGAAGTCTTGACAAAAGAGCTGAATACCCATAACCCGATATTGACCAAAAAAACCCCACTAATTATGCATTCATAGCTTAATCCATTCAACTAATTCGAAGAAGAGCACATATATTTTATCACAAACCAATGACCTTGATATGCTCAATAAAGATAATATTTTGGAACATCATATAATATACCTGAGGGCCTGAGCATCACCATTTGGAAATATGCTGAACTAACAATCTTCACAATTCTCCTTCAAATCCAATGCATCCACCATTTCCACTCGTTCATGTTTATGAATAACACACCAATTTGGTGATTGTACTGCTAACAGCCACTTGAAATGATCTGCATTGGCACAGTCCTCCATCTCCACATCAAGACTCGAACTCCACAAATCCTCGTCAATCCCTCCAAATATCACCCCGTTATAAATAAATCAATATGCTCCGTTTACACATGCAAATTCAAATGAAACATACACATGGGCATTTTGAAAGAGGTTAAACCCAAAACAAACCTGCAAGGTTTTCCCCATCCTCTCCGTGGTATATGCCACTTCATCATATGTGAGACCTTATAGAGCCCGCACCAATTTTTTGCAAACTCACTCTGATGTTTCGGATACTTCTGACTCCACTTCTTCTTCCAGCGAAGAATAAGAATTCGTTGAGCCTCTTCTGAAGCGTCAGCATAAACACATTGGTGTTCGCATCAATGAGCCTACCGCTGAGGCTGAGTCTACTCGTGTGGCTGCTGACACTCACCCTGAGACTTTCCCACTTCAACCCAAGGCCAAAATCCTTCCAGGCCTCCTCCTGCTGATCCTCTTGTGCCCATTTGCCGAGATGATGCTTGTCTGGCAAAATTTCATGATATGCTTAGGATCAAGCTCCTTCGTGAGCGATTCATTGTATTTCAGGCCTTCACCGTTGAGAGACTATCCGAGACTCTCACATCGACCCATTTAAGTGATCTGTTTCGTTTCTCTCATGTCGATTCATCTCGTGCCTATCCATTCCTTGTCAAGTTATTTTATGCCAACCGCATTCGCGGTGAATATGCTGACACAGGTGTGATTGACACAGTTGCTCACGGGACCCATATCAAGCTTGACCCTACTCTCCTAGGAACCATTCTTAGGATTCCTTCCACTGGCTCCTTACCCGCTGATATTTCACTCTCATACGTTGCAGATCTCGATCAGGCTGTCCTTCAGGACACAGTCTATGTGATCCCTTCATATCTCTCCTTTGGCGTCAGGGCATCCATGTTTTCTGCAAGAGGTTGGGTTGTTCACCTAGTGGCGAAGTCCAACATCTTGCCGAAATATGGCTCCTCTGATCAGCCTTCTTAGGAGATCCTCTACTGCATGTACGCCATTTTCTCTGGCATGTCTGTGAACTGGGCCAGAGTCCTCCTTGGTCGAATGGACAAGGTCAAGTTCACTACTGCCTCCTCTCACATTCCATATGGAGGACTTTTCACTTTAGTCTTTCTTCATTTCGAGATCGATCTGACACTATATGAGCTCATGCCCCTTGGCCCTCTTCTCGATGCTTCTGCTAAGTCAAAGTCCTCTTCGGCTCTGTAGATGGCATCAAAGAAGAAGCAGTCTTCTTCAACTCCGTCTTCATCTACCGTTCCACCCACTGATTAGCCCTCTTCCTCTGATGCACCCTCTCATGATCTGTTGGACGAGAAGGTGTCCGGTATCTATGAGTTATTTCATCTGCTGTTCCAGCATCAGGGCATTCCTTTCCCTGATCATCTCAGATATTTTGTACCATTTCCTCAGCCTTCTCAGCCTCCTCCTCCGGTCATCACTGAGCTTTCTGAGCATCCTGTTGACACTGCTCCTAAGCCGGTTGCTTCTTCGGCTCCTCAGGATGTCTCCACTACTGTAGCTGCTGCTCATCCCCCAAGGATACTCCAGATGATCCAGAGGCCTAGGAGTTCTGAGTTGAGTTGGCTACTCCTGTACACTCCTCCCTGCTGATTTGGATTGACACTTCACGGAGACTACTCACCCTTAAGCCTAGATTTATTTTGTTATTGTTTAGAGTTTGAGTGTCGGTTTGTATTTTGATTTTTTTACTGATGGATGATGATGTATGTATGTATGTTAGTCATACTTTTGATGTACATGGAGTTGATGTTGTCGTTTGTACTCCTTATATCTTTTGATTATATATATATATATATATATATATATATATATATATATATATATATATATATATATATATATATATATATATATATGATGATGCTTTTACTTTATCATATGCTGCTTCACATTGTGTCTCAATTTTTTATGGTGATTGTGTGAACATTGTGAAATTGTCTCTCTTTGTATGCTCTATTATATGCATGATGTGGTGTGAGACGTTTTTCTCATTTTTGAAATGTTGGTATTAGATTCTCGTTCCATTCGTCAACTAAGATTTCTTGAGTTTATGAGTTTTTGGTATTAATCAATGAGATGAACCTTCGTGATTTTTTCGATTATATTTTGGCATCACATTATATATATATATATATATATATATATATATATATATATCCTATCTTTAGACTCTCATGATTATTTTAGTACTTATTTAGCACTGTTGTTGTTTTTCTACTCCCACTTTTTGGATAATGTCATGAGAGAGAGAGAAATAAACATATCATAATTATGTGATAAGTAATTCCTAAACTTGAATCTAAGATTGAAGTTGTCTTAGATTCAGGGGGAGTAAGATATAATGAACTTGGATTATAAAATCCTAGATTTCAAGAGTTAAAATCATTTCATTCATACATATCTCAATGCTTGCTTCAATTGATCTATAGATGCCCTTATATATTGACTAACTTCATTGGCATCTATGTAAGGGGAGTAAGTTTTCATTAAGCATAAGTATTTATCTTTTTGTTTATGTTTGTTTGTCATCATCAAAAAGGGAGAGAATGTTGAGTATTGGACTTCTCCCTACTTACTGTTAATGATGAGAAAACATAAATACTTGTGACTAATCCCCTATTTGTAATTAATCCATTACCTAAGCATATCATGAAGATCAATTAGCAATGGATGTCACTCAAAGATCAATCAAAGCATGAAAAGTGGATTGGATGATCAAAGATGGTGATTGAAGCTCCTAGAAGACTTCAAACTCATACTTTGGATAGAAGAGAGGCTTCTACAAAATGTAATCTTTTTATTCTCTTCTAGTATGTAGCTTAGAAGTAGAACCATCTTGGAGCGCACACACATCTTCATTTCTATCCTAGGAAATCATTAGATCACATTTCCTTAGACTCTAATTCAAATTTATCAAGCATGTGCATTGTGGGATTTCAACAGGCGACTGCTGAACGTTTTACATGCGCATGTCTCAAAACAGTCGACTGTGATGTGTTCTACAGTCGCCTGTTATGCACATACTTTATCAATTAGTTTTTGGGCATTTTTAGCTTTAACTCTATTCAGGCGACTGATGTACAAAAGACAGGTGCATGTCCAAGCTACAGGCGCATGTGATTTGTTAATCAGTCGCATGTCCCTCTCCTGCCCAAAGGTCACTTTCCTTTCTATACGGCCAGTCGACTAATGTTGGATTTACAGTCGTCTGTCCAAGGCACAGTCGACTTTCAATGCTTCAATAATCGCATGTCTATGCTTTCTCTACAGACTCTGCTCTCTGGAAAGTTTCACTTATTAGTGACAGTCAACTGATGTTGGTTTCACAGTCGCCTGCCCATGGCACAGGCACATGTGTGTTCCACATCAGTCGCCTGTCGTTTCTTCCCAAAACTTTTTGAGTTTTTCTCAGCTTACCCATGTTGCGGTCAGTCTCCTGTAGAAGGATTTACATTCGCATGTTAGTTTTACAGACGCCTGTCTTTTCTTCATCAGTCGACTGTCCTACGTGGTAAGATGCCTTTTAGTCTGAAGAACACTGGGGCCATCTACCAGCGGCTGGTCAACAAGATGTTCGCAGAACAGATTGGCCGAGCCATGGAGGTCTACGTCGACGACATGCTGGTCAAGTCCCTAGCAGATGCCAGCCACATCACCGACCTCGAATAGACCTTCGCTATTCTGTGGAGGTATCATATGATGCCCAAGCAAGTGCTACAGTTTGAGTTCTCACCTACTCTCTGACACAATGCAGCAGTCGACTGTGTTTTCTTCACCAGTCGACTGTCGAGTTTGTAAATTCTATCCGTTGGCTTTTTCTCCACGGATTTCAAAGAGATTTTTGGGGATTCTGTTTGAGGGTTTTGGGGAACATATAAAGAGAGCTTCTACTGTTCAATTGAGGGGTTACTCATCTTCTTGATCATCTCTTGAAAATCATTAGCTTTCAACTTCAAGTTTTTCAAAGCTCTCAAATTCAAAAGCCCAAGAATTCCAATCTCGTCCTCTCTTGCTCTCCAACCTAGAATCAAAGTGATATCCTCTAGGCAATTGGTGGTGACAACAGAAAGGGCTTTTCTCTCTTCTTGGAAGAGACTTCAACACACAACACACTTGCTCCTTCAAGTTCTACTTCAAGGCATATGTGATTGTAGGTGTTGATATTTTATTATTTCAGATCTTTCGATATTAGCTTACCTCTCGGTTTGTGAGAGTGGTTTGCTTGCTCCCAAGTTGTGGGAGTCAAGGACATCGATTGTGTTTTGATTTCACTTGTAGGATTGCTACACGTGGGTTTAAAGGAAACCTCAAGTTAGGGTTCTAACTTGAGTATCCGGTGGTATCCGAGTGGAAGGGACGTAGAATTACAGGAAACAAGTCGGGAGTTGACTTGGGTAATCCGAACCCTTGAAACATACTTTGTGTTAGCTTTGTTTCAATTTGGGTTTATTTATAATTCCGCATTTATTATTGGTTATGAATTTAAATTGGTATCACTATCATTTAAATTTAATAAACAGTATTCAACCCCCCTTCTAGTGTTTTTCTCATAGCCAGGGTCCTTACACTGGCTTGGGCCAGCACCCGCAGCGCCCACGGGTTGGGCGCCCAGAGGGCGCACCCAAGTGGCGCGCCTGAAATTCTGGTGGGACCCGCAGCTAGGGCCCACACTTTAGGGTTTGTGAAACCCTTTTGATGACTGCGTTTTTCAGCTAAATGCAACTTTTTTGATAACTTTGAGGCTTCGTTTGAAGGGTCAAACAAAGTCGGAATTGACCATCTTTTGTTTCTATGTGTTCACCATTCAATACTCTTCGATTTGATTTATGATATCACCTTCAGAGTTCAACGGTGAGAAAGAAACAATTCGTTAAAGTTCGGTCTTTACGAAATACAAACTTGAACTTAATTGTTTCTCTAAGTTGATTAGTCCCACATTGCTCGTGAGACGAGGAAGGGGGACGGCTTCTTATATAAATAGGGGCTAACCCCTTTGAAAATCTGCACCAACTCTTGGCCTCGGGTAGCTCTAAAAAGTTTTGAACACGCCCGAACTTAGACTAATAATTATTCCCTCCTTAAATTCTTATGTTCCTCCCTTCGAGTCCTAGCTAGATGGCAAGAAGGTTTGGATCGGATCCAAAGTCTTTGACGTAGGTCCTGCTCAAGTGAAACTTTCTTCGACAAGTGGTTGGCTCGGAGACACGGTGTTGGCTCACCTCGGGACGCAATTCGGCTTAGGACGCGGTTCGACTCGAGAGAAGCGGCTCGGCCCCAACGTGGGGGCATCGCTTCGGAGATAAAGACATGTCACTAAAAACGATGCTTTGCGTGGTAGCAAAGTGACGGGTATGTCTTTTATTTTATGCTTTCATATATGTTGCAGTAGTTTAGATCTTTCTTTGGGGTTGGTCAGACTCATCCCAAGATAGTAGTTTTTCCTGGCTAGGGTTCATGAAATTCTTATGGCTGTCATAAAATAGTTTTAATGAATTGTATTCTGTTGCCTTTTATGCTTCTATCGTCCGTCCGACGTAGGACGAGCGTAGATTATATGCCCTGAGAGTCCATCAAAACCTAACACTTGATAAGGCTTTCGATAGACGTAGATGTGACTTCATCCAAGACACGCTCCAGGACATTGGCATTCCATCCTCTTTCATCAAACTTGTCTTGTTTTGTGTTTCTCATACCTCGATTTGTCTCGCATGAAATGGGATCCATTCAGAACCTTTTTCTGCTGGACGTGGCATTAGGCAAGGTGACCCCGTCTCATCCAACCTCAATATCCTCTACATGGGACGCCTTTCACATGCCATCCACCTGGCTACTGCCAACCATCATTGGAAGCCTATCAAAGCTAGCCACCAGTGTCCTCCCAACTCCCACCTCCTTTTCCCTGATGATCTCTTCCTTTTTGCAGAAGCCACCACTGACGAGGCTTGCCTCATCTGATCCATTCTCAACACTTTCCATTCTTCTTCAGGACAGAAAGTCAGTCCCTCTAAGTCCAACATCTACTTCTTCCGAAACACCTCTCCTCACCTTGCCATGTCTATCACCAACATTCTAAGTTATCCTTGTGTCATGGATCTTAGGAACTACCTTGGTGTTCCTATCATCCACCGCAGTCTACCCTCCAGCTCCACATACTCCTCTATTATTTACTATCTCGATGACAGATTGACTGGGTGGTCTGTTAGAACCGTTTCCCTATCGGGTTGCCTCACCCCAGCTCAGTCTATTCTCCAGAAAGTCCCTTCCTATACCATGCTATCTACCCCTACCTCTTAGTATCTGCGATATCATTGACAGGAAAATTCGTTCTTTCATCTGGGGTTCCTCCATGCAAAATCTTCATATCCATCTTTTGGATTGGGCTCACCTTGCTCTCCCCAGGAATCATGGCGGCGCTGGTATTCGTTCAACCCAGAACCAAAATCGTGCCTTCCTTTCCAAACTAACTTGGCGCCTTATTTGTAACCACACGTCGCGTTGGTCCCAGACTATTTGTGCCAAGTATCACTTATGCTCACATCCCGTTCCCAAAATTGACACCTCTCCTCCTAGTTCTGTCACTTAGTCTGCTATCTGCAAAGGATGGCCTATAGTTAAGCATGCTCTTAGATGGCAGATTAATGATGGTAATACTGCCTGTTTCTGGACCGATGCGTGGCTCCCGGTTCTTCCACCCCTTGTTACCCTTTCCTCCACCCCTCATCCCCAAGATTCTCTTCAAGAACCTATCAGTAGCTTTGTTTCAACATCCGGATCTTGGCTTTGGGAATCCTTTCATCAATTCCTTGATTCTAACATTTGTTTGAGTCTTGCATGTTTTAGAACACCAACCCTGGGAGCATGTGATGATAGACTAGTTTGGGACTACACCCGCAATGTTGAATGCACTATGAACGATGCTTACTCCTACATCATTGATAGGGGCCTTCCTCCTCCTTGCAAACAAAGGCGCAAGATATGGAAGTGGTCGGGCCCCCAACGTATCAGTTCATCCTCTGACTAACTCGGCATACAAGAATTCTAACCAATGTGGAAAGAGCGCGTCGCCATCTCACAGCCGACGAACTGCCCCTTACACAACCGGGCATGCACCTGAGACTCTTATTGATTGTCTCAGGGATTTCCCTCAGGTTTGCTCTCTCTGGCTCTCCCTTATTCCCATCTCATCTCATTTGAATTTTTTCTCCATGGATACAGGTGACTGGATTGACTACAACTTAGCTCCTCAGCGTAGGCACCTATTGGGTTACAACTTGTCCCATATCTTTGGCACCGGTTGTTGGCTGATTTGAAAAGCTAGGAACGAAGCTGTTTTCAATAATTATGTCCAGTGGTCAGTCACTCCTGCACAGATCATTCATCATGTCCAGAATTTTTCCAAGACAATGACGAGTCTCCACAAGGCAAAAACCCAGCCTCCACTCCCCCTCCCCATCTAGAAGCCACCACCTCCTGGTTGGATCACCCTTAATCCTAACGGAGCGGTTACATGGAATCACTATTCTGCCAGCATTAGGGGTGTCCTTCGGAAGGCCAATGGGGAATGGATACATGGCTTCTTTTGTCACGCATCGATGTATGCTCTGTGCCACATGCTGAGCTCCAGGTCATCCATCGTGGTCTCAAACTGACTTGGAACATGGGGTATAGACACATTCTCCTGGAAACTGATTTCACATCGACTATCAACATGCTCAACAACCCCAGCCTAAACGGCCTATTCATGCATATGCTAGCGGCTATCAGACGCCTTGTTCACCAACCTTGGTGCATCCAGATCAAACGAAGTCTCTGGATAAGCTAATTCTGTTGCAGATTCGCCCGGTGATAGGGGCCACCCCTTAGCTTTAGCTAGGTTGTACCCAAAAAAACCCACCTCAAAAGTACAAATCACACTCAAATACTATCAGCTATATAACCTGTCGTTACTCGTGCATTGAAATGGGACCAACAACTGGCATTGTTTAATAATGAACCCGGTTCTGGCTGTGAACAATACCTGTACTTCAATTACTAATCCTCGCTTGTACCAAATCTTTGAAATATTGTTGCTACAATGATGGCACTGATCGTTGTAGACTAACTAGATATGGTCCTGATCCTGCATGCTGCTCACCTCCCCGGCACACACTAAACACACAGACGTTGCATTTGCGGATGGACAACACACTAGACAGAATACCAATTCATTCAGATGGTCAACATACTGACAACTTTGTGTGGTCAGTGCGTACGAGCCCGTGGGACAGTAAAGGAAGCAAGCAGATTGATCAATCGAGACATTGATGCATAACAAAGCATGTTACCGATGGGTCCGCCATTATCGCATCCAGTGCAGCAGCAGGCTGTTCCTATCTGGATGCCTTGACCTGCTGGTCGACTTGAGAGACATCGCTAAACAATCCATGTTGGGTTGTCCATCTCGGTGTCAATGGCACCCATGCGATATGTCCATGTCCATTGATGATGTGCGTGCAGTTGTACGTAGTCTCTGTGTGTTTTCAACAGACAAGGTAGACCCAAGATCTTGAATGGAGGAAGGAGGTGTGCTGTCATTCTCTTTAGGACCAGTGTATTGGGATCGCTTTCCAATGAGCTGGAGAACTTGTTGTGTCAATGGCACCCACTATAGGGTGGAGGAGCATTGCACCTGTTGACGGATGTGTTCCGTCAAACTGAAGCTGAAGCTGACGTGGACTCTTCTGTCAATGTGGAGCCTAGGCAGATGGTGGAGTAGGACCTCGGTTGGAAAAACCAGGGTCGATGCAGACTGAGCAGAGTATGATGAAAGCGTTGAGCTAGAATTCGATCGGTCGATTAGGACGACCGTTCGACCTTCCTGCTGAGTCAAACCATGAGCTTTCTGCATCACAGAAATCGTCGGGGGGGGTAGGTGGGGTCGGATCTGGGTTCCGACCCAAATCCCATCCGATGCTTAATTTAGAGTGGGAACTTAAGAAATGCTCGGGGCTATCGAGATCGACCCACGGGGGCTCGTCTCGAGTCAGTCGTTGCAAGATATTTGGAGGAAGAATTATCAAGTGGAATGCAGAATATCAGAGTACTAGGTCTCGTATCTTGGGATCCCTTTATTCTGTTCATCTTTCGTGTATTTATAGACCTCGGGGGTCTCTTCAGTGACGTTGGGAGAATAACGGTCACCAATTAATAGGGGTAACTATCGCTCACGTCTCAGCTATTTGAGCCCATTATCGATCGCACGTTTGGGACAAAGGAAGTCCAACTTGCAAATGACACGTGGGCTTTGACTGTGTCAGCTTCGGGCTTCTTCCATGGGCTTTGTGGGCTTTTATCGCCATTAAAATGAATCCCTCTAGCGCCGGCCCAAGGGTGCAACAATGTCCCCCTGTTACTCGAGCTCAGACAGTTCGTTTGTTGGGGTCAAGTGACGTTACATCTTATGAATGTGGCACATCAGTCGAGGAAAAGGTACTCGAGTTTAAGCGCCAAAACGCCCGCTTTTTTTATTTGGACGATGCGTCGGTTCGAAATTCAAGACACTAGGATGCCCAGATCACCAACACACATATGATAAGATCGCCTCACATAAACAAGAAGGTTTTGGAGGGAGATCGAAATCATCGTCTTTGTCGGTTTTGATCCAGGTATCTTTTTACGCTGATGGCTTCTTCATCTGCTCATGCTACTGGTAGGGTCTCAGCTTCCATCACTCAGAAAGATAAGGAGGACGTCGACATGCCTAGTCTGATTGTCAATCAAATTTCTTAAGTGGGAGCGGATCAGATTCCTGGTCTCCAAAAAAATATGTCCGACGCGACTATCAGATCCGATTGCCCCAGAGGGATGAAAGGGTTCATCGTCTTGGCAATCGAGAAGTTGGAATTTACGTTAAGGCTTTTCATCGGGGACTTCGATTCCCCATGCACCCTTTCATATTCTTCTTGCTGAATACAATGGGTCTTTCCCTTTGCCAACTGATGCCGAACACCATTGGTGTCTTGGTCAGCTTCATCGCACTGTGTGCGATGAACGGGGTTAAACCAACTATGGAGTTGTTCAATTACTTCTTCGTAATTCCTACCCTCAAGACCTCAGGCTGGTATATGATAACCGCTTACCGAGGAAATTATTTGGCGATCTCTCCTCCTCGAATCTGAAATGGAAAGACCAATTCGTATTTATGGTATTTCAAGGCGAGGCGAGTTTTAACACTCGATAGGGGATGCTAGATTTGGGGACGACTGAGGACAAGCCCCTTTCCGATGAGGATGAGAAAATTGCTCGTTCGTTGCTGAAGTTGCCAAAGGAGACCAGGTCGATGAAGTGGTTGTTGACTGACCTGGTGCTGCTTAATACCATATGGATGAAAGGTTGATTTGACCTTACCCATTATCGATTTGTTCTTCGTTTTCTTGAATTTTTCCTTCTTCTTGTAGGCATGGTCGGTCTGGAATACCAGGTGGAACCAGAGTTGTGGGAAGCGGTCGAAGCTTCCATTAGAAAGGCTGAGGAAAATAAGTCTTCTCCTCAAGTGTATCCTCTGGAAGAAAGAACGATCGAGACCACTGACGCTCTACCCATGGTCGTTCATGAAGCCTCACAGCTAGCTCGTCTTTAGCAGGAGAAAAAGAAGAAGCTTCCCGCCGACTGCGAGGTGGTTGCGATTGAGAGAGTAAGAGACTAAGGCGGCAGCGACTCAGATTTGTCTAGGTCGGACAATGCCGCAGACCCATCTGCTTCTCAGGACGTGAATCAGTCACGTGATGAGGCCTAGGCCCTTGAACAAGAACAGGGTCATCTTTCTAAGTGGGATTCAGGGGAAACCCCTCCTCCTCAGGAGCCTGTTCTACATCAGGATTCTTGGTCTTGGGGATGTTTATTTCCATAGGTGTCTCTCATCGAGGATATTCTTGAGGACTTTAGATCACTTTTACTGGAAAATCGATCGCCTCAGGCCCCGCTTGATTGTCCTGAGGAGGAGTTCACTCATCCGGAATTTCCAATTAGGAATGATGAGTCGCCCTTTTGGACTGTGGGACCGCCTCACGGATTGCTAAGAATTCGACCCTTCCTAGGGCTAGGGTCATTCTGGAGAGGGTCGATCATGAGAGCTGTCTTCAATTGCCGTTCACACGAACGTTCAGGTGCGTATCATACTTGTTTTCATTATGAATGAAACTAGTGTTGAGATTGGCAATTTTCACTTGGCTGTAGGCTCTCGTGGCTAACGATGCGTTACGCCGACGTTAAATGGTGGTGGCTAATCATGAAGCCACATTGGCGGCGACCAAAATGGATATTGAGAAGGTCGAGGCAAAGCTGGACAGATGGTAGCTTCTGAATAAATTGAACCAGTCCTAGGTGCTCCGACTCGAACACGAGTTATGTGAGTCTCGTAGGAGGGAGGCTGGTCAAATTGCTTTGAGGGAACAAGCAGAAAAGACGTTGTTGGAGGACAGGGCCAAGTGGGAGGCCAGAGAGAATGAACTCCAAGCCCGACTCCTTGATAACTCTCAGGAAGACGACGTGAGAGCAATCGCTGAGAAAGTAGCCCAAGAATGTATGGACAATTTGCCCGACTTTGATGAGCTGTATACACAAGGGTACGAGCGGTGTCAACTAGAAGTAAAGGACCGATTCCCCGATCTTGCAGCAGAGATCGACCAAATCCCTGTGATTTTCCCGATTGATGATGGTGATGATCAGATCTAGGCCATGGATGGGGCTATTCCCATTGGCGAGGCTGTCGCTGAGACGGGTGAGGCTGCAAATGTTGGTGCTCCAAGGGATCAAGAGCATATCGCTTTGATCGAAGAAGACCAAGGCTATGTCGATCCGGCTAAGGGATCCTAAGATTTTCTTACCCCTCCAAATTTTTGGATGTATGGAGGGTGAATACTGTAGGAATATATATGAGAATTTTGTAATACAAGATAATGAAAAAAGTTGACAGATACCTCATTGTCTGTCACAAATTGACAATTGTTTTAATGAGCGTGTATGTGCGTCTGTGTCGCCATTTGGCCCCTTTCAACGTGTAACGACCTGTATTTTAGGCGTGTTTGATTGCATGTGTGCATGTATTTTGCTTTGGTCGTCCAAGTGCTTTTCGTCCGTATGTTCTTTTCTTCGACGAGTCGACGCGAGCGTGCCCCTATTTTTGTATTTTTTCACCCTAGCTTAAATATTTACCATTAACCCTAACTAATTACTGTAACCCCTACTTAATTAGCCAACCCCACACTCTCTAATCGCCTCCCTTTGGCAGATGAGATCCGAATATTTTGGATTTCAAACTTATTACATTCCACTTACTCTATTAAGAGGCCGTCTTCATGCAGACTAAGCCTCACCCTCCTCTTCATGGGAAGGAGGCAGCACAATCAACAATTCTCCTCCCCCACTCTGTTTTTCTCCTTCCTCTTTCTTCTCTCCATCAACCCCAAGCACATCATCTTCCCATTTTCATCCAACAACAACAACACCAACAAACACCATCATCATACCCGTTTCCTCCTTCGCATTAAACCAAAATCAAACACAAAAAAATAACAAATTGAAGAGGGAAACAGAAGAAATCAGATTTGAGGACATTCATCCTCATCGTGTCCCTCCCCTCCTCTTCCCCGTGATCCCTTACCCCTCTTACTAACCGCAGCCGCCGCCGCCCGGCCTACGCGTGCTGATATGCCCTGCGCCCAGCCGCAGTCTCACTGGCACGCCTAAAGATCGGTGTCGTTGCTCCGCCCAGACTGCCTTGCACCGCTGCCTGAGAGCCGCTGTCGTCGACCAGATCCCCGCGCTCAACCGCCTGAGATCCATGCCGCCGCTGCCCGGTGCCCCACCTGGCCACCCTATGCCTCTGCCCTGCCCCGAGCTCCCCTCCAAGGCCGACCTCCTCTACCCTGCATCTAAAAAAGGAAAGAAAAGAAGAGAAGAAGGGGAAGAGGCAGACTCGAGGTGAGAGGTGATGGTATTTAAAGGTTAAGATATTATAATAGTTGTCAGTATATGTAAGTTTGAGTTATATGTTAGTTATAGTAAGTTATTTTACAAGTTTTTTTTATATAAGTTAGTGTTATAACAAGTTATTGTAAATTATTATATAAGTTTTCTTGTTTATATAAAATATTTTCAATATAACATGTTAGTTATATGTTAGTTATAAATTTTTATTTCTGTTATTAAGTTAATATATATATAAGTTTAAATTGTTATATATAAAGCTAGTTTTATTTTTATATAAATTATTTTCCGTTAAATTTATGTATTATTATATATAAGGTTTCTTTTTATATATAATATTGTATAACTAACTTGCTTTGTAACGCATGTGAACTCAGGTATGGATACCGCTGATCGAACCGCGCTTTTCACGACACGGCGTATCGGTAACTCATCGTACCCTAACTATGGGTTTTAAAAACTATAAAGATGCATGCTAAACTAGTTTCATTTCATTAGCAAAGTATCTCATTTGAACAGTTAGATAAGCTTGATAAACTGCACAGTATCGTAAAAGACTCGATCAGCCTACGTGTCGTACTTGATTGTAAATGATGTCAATCTAGAAAATGACTCCTAAATTGCAAATATGGTAACATCAGAGACACTTGGGCTTTTGGGGTAACTTATAACAGCAAGTGTTCGGGAGCGACCAGTTCAGGCTTTGTTGTTGTTGTCCCGACCGTGTCCTAGTAACCCCGTCAGTGACAAATTCACAGACTTGATCACAGATTCTTGAACAGTATTGTATCTGTTGGCACAGTTTTGGTTTAATCCGGGTACGTGCACCCGTGGTATGAGATGGACACTTGGTTGCTCACTGTACATCGCATTATAAGTCACGATATAGGCTCAGCACAGTTATATTCTCGTAACCTTGTCATCTTTAATAATGTTTCATTTAATTGCTGATAAGTTGTGCAAGTCGTAAATCTACAAAGCTACATTTCTGCTATATTTCCATACCATTATTGTACGCACTTTTACTTCTAGTCTCTGCTAGATCGCTATGCTTGCATATTGTTTTAATTTCCATGTTAGAGATACTTTGAGTTACGGCTGATCCTAGCGACCCTTCTTTTTATGGTGGACCCGCCAGATACTTCACAAGTTGACGAGGTAACACCTGAGTTGGCAGACGCTGAGCTTGCAGTTGAGTTGGACCAGGAGAACGCTGGTTATTGAGAGTAAGTGTGGGAGTGTTATGTTATCTTATGTTTTGTGTTTCCAGAGTGTGTCTTGGTGTGTATTTGTATTCAATTTGTATTTCCTTGTACGCTGCTGGTTTGTAATAAGGTTGTACTTCATTTTCATGTATGAGTATTTGGCATATTTCTGCAATGGAGCCTGTATTGACTTCATTGGTACCTAGCAGGACTTGTGCATGTACCGAACAGTAACGGGCCCCGGGAGTGGGTCGTTACAGGTTTGGTGGCCCATGCAGGTCCACGTTAAATACCACATGAAAAGTACAGGAAGTTCAAAATGTGCCATTTAAAATACTCAATGGAACTGATCAAACCTTATGAAACACAGGTAAGCAATGGAAAGGAACACTTCAGGAAGCAAGGACAGTGCTTTTGGATCCGGGACCAATCACCTGAATGGGGGTCCCGACCAGAATGATGCTGGTAATGGAGCCAACAACGGTCCATACCCGACAGCACTCCCGACTGCACCATTGACTGCAGAAGATTTCATGCGAGGTATTATTGCCTTTCAACAGCAGCTGGGACAGGCTTTCCTTAGATATCCGAAAGCTGCCCCGAGTGCTTATCACTGTCGAGCGATGAGCCTGAAGACCTTCGCTGGGACTGAGAACCATCTCCAAGCTCAGGAATGGCTTAGGAGCATCAATGATGATCTGAAAGCATCTCAGATTCGAGAAGAAGCATGGGTGGCTACCGCCAAGAGGCAACTGACTGATGGTGCTCGAGGCTGGTGACAGGCGGTAGAAGACCGCTTAGGATTGCCGATTACGTGGGATGTCTTTACCAATACATTCAACACTCAGTACTTTGTGCCACCGGCAAAGATCATGATGATAATGAAGTTCATCAACCTGAAGCATTGTTCGATGATTGTACACCATTATGACGCTGAGTTTTCCAGGCTCTGCAGGTTTGCCTCGAAGGTGGTTGCAGATGCATTGACTTGAGCCCAGCATTTCCAGCAGGGGCTTAACATTGAGATTCGGAGGAAGTTGCTCACTGCTAGTCCGACCATACACTCTGCAGTTCTGACCATTGCTCGTAACCATGAGATGGTCGAAAAGGAAGCGGTGGAAGAGCTTAAACTGGCAACATCTACGAGGCCCCCACCGACCCATGCTGGGCCGAGCAGACGGCCACAAATGCATCACCTATTAAGCAGACTCAGTTTAAGAAGCCATGACAATAGCAGCAAGCCCTCCCGGTTTGCCACTTTTGTGGGAAGCCTGGACACTTCAAGTCTGAGTGTCGAAGCATTTTAGGCCTTTGTCTGGTTTGCGGGGTGTCAGGTTACATGGCTAGGGATTACCTGCATTATAAGCCAAGTGCTCCAGCCCCAGCTCCCTGTGCTGCCCCGACTGGGAACGCTCCACAGAGTCCACCTCTACCGCCACAACAGAGGGTGTTTCAGAAAGCAATGCAACAGCCACCACCGAAACGCCAGGCGTACACCATGACCGTTGAAGAGGCCGAGGCTACCGGTCAAGTGCTCACAGGTATATTTCCATCATAGTTAGTATTTCTTTTCTTTCATTAGCATTGGTTGCTTAGATTAGTGTTTGTAACTTAGGTGTCATACTAGTAGCTGGAGAACTCGTTCTCTCCTTGTTCGACTTGGGAGCATCACATTGCTTCCTGGCAAGTTGATTCATTCGCACCCACACCGTTCCTGGCAAATCTTTAACTTTCGGTTGGAACCTCAACACGTGTGGCTGAGTGATAAAGGCAACCAGTGGGTATCCTCAATGCCCTGTGGTGATTTGTGGGCGAGCATTATTCGCTGATTTCATGATGATAGATATCCCAAACTTCGATGATGTATTCGAGATGGATTGGTTGGAAACTTTCCATGCCACCATCGATTGTTGTCGAAGGAGGGTAGTCTTCGAGATTCCTGATCATCCAAAGTTTGAGTTCATTAGTGGAAGTAGATCAGTAGGTTAGGTGCAGTACAAAGCCAGGTCGGCCGAATCAGTAGCAGCTGCAATGGAAGCTGAGCCCGATATACCAGAAGTGGTTCGAGAGCTCATGGATGTGTTTCCAGACGACCTTACAGGTTTGCCTCCGAATTCAACCATCAAATTTGCGATCGAACTAATGCCAGAAGCCCAACCGATTTCCAAGGGACCATATCGTTTAGCACCATTTGAGCTAGAAGAATTGCAGGCCCAACTAGATGAGCTACTGAAGAAGGGATGGATACGACCCAGTCTATCTCCATGGGGATCTCCTATATTGCTGGTGAAGAAGAAAGGCAGATCCCTACGTATGTGCGTTGACTACCGCGAGCAGAACAAAGTCATAATGAAGAACAAGTACACTCTACCGCGCATCGACGATCTTTTCGATCAGCTTGGGGGGTCAAGCATCTATTCGAAGCTAGATTTGAGGACAGTATATGTGTACCATCCAGCGCCATTAGGGAGGAGTTGTTGGAGGAAGCTCACAGTTATCCATTGTCACGGTCACTTTCCGACTGTACACATTTTCGCGCGTTGCCGTGTTTCGTTTGCGTTTTGTGTACTTGTTTTTTAATACTACTTTTCGTAGCTCTGACGTGTGACCGAGCTCCGTTTTCGTAACCCTCTCTGAGGCATGAGCGCCCCGGTATTTTCCTTGTAATTTTAGGATGACGTTTGTCTGACCTGCTAATAACCCATTATTAGACTCTAAATATTTTTTTGGGTTAATTAACAATTTTGATTTATTAAAGGGTCCAGCACGTTTCTTGTACATATATTAAAAAAAGGTTATTTTAATGATAATTGTTTTTCCCCACTTATTTTGACCTAGTCCTTAGCGTCTTGGCCGCACTCACACACCCAGTAATCACGAGAGGGGGGCTAACATAGGCAAATATTAAAATACAAGCAACATGTTTATTATATTAAAAAAAACCCCTAAGACTATAAACCTAGGTATCCTCTATGAGAGCACCCTTTTCCTTATAATAATTAAACCATTGCTCCCTCTTAGAGCCGGCCACGTAAGGAGCAAGCACCAATGCCTTTGAAAACTCCTCTCACGTGATCTCCAACTTACCCTAGCTTTATTTACATATGCACCCTTTAGGTCTTTTACCCTTTTCCCTCAACCTCGCAAGCGCCGCCATATATATATATTTTTTTACGCGATCTCTTCACAGCGCGCGCAGCAGCGTCCGATTGTGCAGCGCCTCGCCCAGGTTTCCCCGTCGTCCGACCTACCCCCTACGCCGTCAGCCTCGTCCGACCCCGCTGCACCACCGGAATAAGCCCCTAGCCGCCGCGCTTTCCGCTGCAAGTAGCAGCAGCCGCAGAAGCAACTGCCGCCGCCCGATGGCCACTGCGCCGCCGTTCTGGTGTTTCCGTCGCCGGCAACTATCACCCTGAGCTCCGCAATCGATGACGCCTTGGCCTCCCTCCTCTGTTGTGGCGCACTTGCGTTAAAAGAGCAGGAAACGTAAGTAAATGAAATCTGTGAACTTTAACTTGATCAGGATGATATATATATATATATGTTATAGTAAGCTATAATTTAAATGTCACAAGTCATATGTATTATAAGACCACTAGTCATAACCCGTGCCCGTAGGGCACGGAGAAGGTCGTTTACCGGGTGTAAAACCGAGGAGGACAGTAAGTTAACGGGAGAAATGACGACATGGTAGTCGTCTCCCAGGCGCAAGAATTACGTGGATGTCGTCTCACGGGGGCAATATTGATGTGCGAAAAGAAAGCCTGGGTCAGTCGTCGCAGGGGTACAACAGTAGGGACTAAATCCAAATTATGCCTTTCAGTTCTTTGATTGTATCGATATACCTTGAGTAGATGTGATCCAGGTTTTTTCATAGAATCAAAGTTACAACAAATACATAAACCCTAAATAAAAGAGAACTTATAGTCATGATCAAACAACAGATATAAAACCAATATGCAATAACAAATACATAACCCACATGTAGCAATCGTCAAAACCCGTGTGGCTTGGCTTTATGTACATACTGTATAAACGTAACACTTACAAGCATGTGACTGATGCGAGGATCTTGAGCTCTGACATCATGTTAGAAATACAGAATCGATGAGAAATAAAAACAGAGGAAAAATGGAGAAAAGTTGTTTTGGCAATCTCTCATTATTTTATTCATACCGTGTCTTTCCGGATTGTTAGACTGGGATAAAGATTGGTTCGGGTCAGACAGTGGAGGTGTCTACTGCCTGTGGGTTTTACAGCATTGTCGTCTTCTAATAGTGTAGTGAATTGAAACTTAAGTTTTACCTACTGAATCATCGGGTTCCACTTTGCAATAGGAGTCTCATGAGTTAGGAAAGCATCACCGTGTTTCCTATCTTAATCGTGTCAGCAGACATATTTGTTTTTCTTTTGAACTATTCCATTCAATTGCTTGGGTACACAGTTGTATTTCTTCTTCTTGTCATAAGTAATTCATAGTTTTTATTAATGTTTTAGAATGAAGTGGATTTTTCTGTTAAAGGGTATGGTGATGCTCTCATGTAATTGCACTTTCTGTTAAAGGGTATGCTCGATTAAATTACAATTTCGAGAAGTATAAGTAAATTACAATATCATACTATCTGCAAAATGGTATGCTCGATTAAAGGGTATTGCTTAAGATTTCTCTATGCCATTCTCATTTCAGGATCCATCACTCTCATGTCACCTAATTGATGATGTTGTATATGTGCGTGCAGATAATAATAATAAAGCAGGGTAATTACGTAGATAACAAAATTTGAGATAACAATTAATTTGGCCTACCTCACTGATCAATCGAGCCAAGTGGATCATCTCTAAATGCAAGCAAACATGAACAATCATTACTAAAGGGAAGAAGGCTAAAGGCATTGTGAGAAGTGAATGGGAACATTTAGGAACCTGTCAAATTACCCTGACTTTACACTGGAGAGAGCGTGGCACAACTAATCATAAAAATAGTGTATTTCAAAAATAGTGTTCATAAAAAAAAATACTTAAGCCATCATCAGAATTCGTAATAACTTTCAAATTCTAAGGTTGGCGTGTATTTCAACAATAGTGTTCATTAAAATAGCCAAACCGTGCAAATTCATCATCAGAATTCATCAAAAAAATACTTAATTCATCATCAGAAATCTTAACACATTTCAAAGTCTAAATTCCAGATGCCAAACTGTGAAAGTAAAAGATGAGGCGATGTTACCAAGCAGTGCAGATCGCCGAACAATTCCGACATGGCCGTCGAGTAGCACGCCGAACAGATTCGCCATGGTCTGAGTGCGGAAATAGGGGAAGAAAGCAGTCCTACGAACAGATTCGCCGAACAGATGAAAGGGGATAAATATGAGGGATGAAGATGATAGGGGAAGAAAACAGTTTTTTGAAGGATTGTGGAAGACAGCAGTGAAAAGGGTGGAATAGATAACGTGGAAATGAGAAACGGGAAGTTGTATAAAAGTGTGGGAGCAGTTTTTTAAACGATTTGTCTTAAAACAGAAGTATTTTTAAACGGTTTGTTTTACACGGTGTGTAAGAGGTAGGTTGTCCTAGTCATATTTTTTGGAGCCACGTAGGACAAAAGTGACACGTAGGACAAAATTCAAAATAGGTCCTGAATTGTATAATAGATATTGTGTTATGATGTCATCACATGGGAGTAATTCGATTAGATACATATATTAGATTATATATAAGATGTGAACAGATCAGTGTAGGGATATAGTATTAGTTTAGTTGATTAATAATTATTTTGGATGTTAACCTAATGGCACAGATGTAGTACGTCATTCTTCGTGACCCGTTACCATTCCCGAGCCGACGCCGTTACCATACACGCTACCGGAATCCAACCCCTGGTGTCGCTACCCGACGCCAGTGTAGCTTCCGTGCCGTGTTGAGGTTCCATAGATCCGTTGGTTGACCCAGACCCTGCTGGACTACAACCTTGCCGAAATCTTTCAGGCAAGGAATGAGACTTTAGTTACTGCTTTTATACTTTTCTAGAATTGATGTTAGAACTGCTAGATTTATTTCTGCAAAATACTTGAAAATGATCGCATGTTACTTTCTGCTCGAACCCACTTTTAAAATGCAACTTGAACCTCACATGCTAATTAATAAGCCAGACATTATAATTATGTGGATCTTTGTAGAAGATCACAGGCGTGGGCCTCTCCTATACGGAGGTTGGCACAACTCTTGTGGAGCGTCTGCTGGCTAGCCCAGAGATGGCTCGCTTATGGACTTGTGGAATGTTTGCTGGCCCGTCCAGGAATGTCTCACTCACGGATAGTTAATCGATGACGGGGGTGACCATTGAGAACTGGTGCTCCCCAGCTTTGGCTCACCCGTGACTGGTGCACTCCGGTATGATACGTAGTATCATTCATGATTAATGATTTGTTTTGGATCGACGACGGGGGTGACCATTGAGAACTGGTGCTCCCCAGCTTTGGCTCACCCGTGACTGGTGCGCTCCGGTATGATACGCCGTATCATTCGTGATCCTTGTCTTGTCTCGTGTCTAGATGGAGCGTTTGTTGGCTCGTGTCCATAACACAAACGACTCGCGGGTGGGGTAGGACAAAAGAGTCTAGCTGGGCCTGGGGGGTAGCTCCCCTCCGCCTACGCAGCTTGAGTCCTTAGGCTTTATCTTTGTATCGCAGTTGGTGCACTCCTGCCTGCTTCGCAGGGATGCACTCCGGTCGTTTGACCTTTTCTAGACTTGGACAATCTGACCAGATGGACACCCCTGGCAGATTGATAGAACTACATGAACAACTCCTAGACGATCTGACTAGATGGACACCCCTAGCAGATCGATTAGAATAACCATTACTTTTTCCTGCTTTCTAGGACTGCCTGTGTAGTTGTCTTTTAAATTCCATTTAGAACTGCTAGAATTGTATAACTGCATTAACTTATGGTCTCATTAGTTCGTTGCTGACATGTGTTTTGCACATGTCACAGACTTGACAGAGCTGCCACAACCTGTGGGTCCCAGCAGACTTTTTCTTCTTTAGTTGCCTCCGGTGCGTACAGTTTTAGCTTTTATGTTAAACTCTTTGTTGGTTACCTTCTGCGTTTGAATAATATCTTTTGCTGCTATATCTGTTGTTTCATGCTAAATTGTTCGATCGGACCTTCTCCTCCGCATCATAACTTGCCTAGACGCTTATTGGACCCCGAGCCTCAACGGCTCGAGTCCATGCGGGCTGGCCATGCCTCGTTGCCCCAAATCTTTTGGGAGGCGGGGCGTGACAGTTTTTGTGGTGGCCCATGCAGGTCATGATCGAATGATTTATCGAAACAATAGTGTTGCAGTAACTATTCAAACAACCAACAATATTCGAGTCTGACATAAGTTAGTTAGGTTTAGACTAGTTCCTTGACCCCATCTAGTTTGGATTTGAGTGAGAATATATGAATAAGATGAAGTTTAAAGTGATGTATTTCTAACACATTGGATGGTTATAAGGTTGGATTCTCGACTTGACAAGGAACCATGGAAGTGAGAACATTGAATTGAGGGAATGAGATCGACTCTTAGTATGCTGCTCGTGATAGAAGTGTGGTGATTAGAAGTCTTGTCTTAACGATCAAAGGCGTAGACCTACATCGATCAAGTGAAATGTTATGCATCGGATATTATGAGCATATTTATATATAAGCCGAGTAGCAACACTATACCTGGGTTTTGGAAACAAAAAAAAAACTAGTCGAGGATAGCAACGTGGTTGAAGTAAAAATATGATCATTTGAGATGAACAGAAGAAATTCAGAGTGATAATGTGATGACAAGATTGATCTTATGATGGATTGTATAAGATTGACAACATGATCTGTTTTGGACACAGTGATTTAAAGGAATTAAGGATCTTGGGAACGTCATGGGAGTTTCAAGGTCGACCGTTCGAATACGCATCGAGTGCATACTGATCACTGGATTCCAGTTACGGCTTACGAAATGGTGAAAGGTGAAGACTTCTCCAGATCATGTGGATGGATTATAGCCAACAATGACTAGCAGTTTTAGTGCCAATGAAAATTCTGGATCAAGTCAGGTGAGCATGTTTGGTTTTACGAGTGCTAAATGAACAGGAATTATGGGCAAAGAGTTAGTTGATTGCCTTGGTTGTTTGGAGTGAAAAGGAAATCGTAAGTGAGTCTAACGCCCGAAAATCTAGAATTGGTTGGTAGTTTCACTTTAGAGATTCCTAGAGGCAGCTGGGCCAAGAACCAATTGAAGCGGAGGACAACAGGATCATTATAACAAGTTCTCGTGAACGAGCTTTTGAGTTGGAAATTTTATTGGTGTTTAAAATGATTGGGACCAACCAATTAGGGCTGGTTAGTGGGAGGTTGTTTAACCACCCTAGATGTCAAATATTGGAAGTGTCTGCACATTAGAGCCTTGTGTTTGTTCTGCCTTCCCCGTAGATCCACGAGGAGGATTACCCGGCTCGTGTGAATATATATCATTGTCGGGCGTGCTTAGTATTACTACTTAAGTATATGTGAGCTTATGGATGAATAATGGAATATGTGTATTGCGATGAATGTAATGATTATGTGTATATAGTACATGAATAAGTATAGATACTTATGTAAGATAATTGTGTGTGGAAAGCTAAACCACTCTAGGGATGTTTGTGTATATAAGAGTTAGTGTTGGAATATCTACTGGGGTGTATGTAGTTGGAGATACTTAATAATGGTTGAAATAATATGTTGGTAAAATTGTGTGTATATTTGGTATAATGATACTAGGGTACTTATGGTTAAATGTGCATCCTTATTATTTGATCTATATGTTAGTACGTGTGGGCGTGTGCTCGTATGTAAGTATGTGCTTACTACATGAATATGTGTGATATACGTACGGTAATAGGGTTATAAATTTTGTTTGGTATTGTTTGCCTTTTCGGGATGTTGTGAGTGTACCTCGAGGTATACACGATTATTGTATGTCTTAACTATGTATGGATAAGTAGATGTATTGGTATACTAATTATAAGTAGTAGGATATGGTGTGAATATATGAGTTACATATGCGTGACTATACGGTGAAGGCATGTATTAGGGAGGGTATTATGATTATACGTGTGCCGATGTCTGTATTATTATTATGGTATATAAAGCGATTGAACTAGGTGAGTATTACCTGACTAAATATTAAGTGTGATTGACATATAGTATGTATATGGTTGTATTGGTAGATGTGTATACATTGGAGTGGTATTGGTATAGGTGTAAATACCGTGTTATGTATATAAAGTTTTCTGAGATGTGTTTCGAGTCTCACTCAAGCTTGAGTGGGTATACTATAAGTATATTGTTATGTAAGTCGGTGGTTGCATTTAACGATGCTTGATGTATGTACAGTGATAGGATTGTTTGTGCCTGGTGGTGTTACACACATGATTGTGGGTCGCTATACCAGTATATAGTTATAGGTGTTGGTCTTGTGGTATAGTTATTTACTAAGGACTTTTCCGTGTGAACGTATGTGTGATAGCTAAACTAGGTGTGTAGATGTGCTGATTGCATAGTGGTATGATTGGTATATATGAATGAAATGTTAGCGTGTGTGGGTGTGAACCATGCACGGGTAAGCATGTGCTTAGTTATAGGTATTGGTGACTATGGTATGTGTGGCGTGTCGTGAATATAGTTATAGGACTGTATGCGATGTGAATATATGGTGAAGTATCTGTGTGCATTTCAATGACTATAAATTTGTAAAATTCTAGTAATGGTGAATGTATATTAGATATAGTAGACTTGATTTAATAATGATATGATATGATTACATGTGTTGATGTGTTTGGTATTGGATGTATACTAGGAACTATTAGGGAGTAGTATACCCATGTTTGTTTGTGCATAGGTAGTTATCCATACGTGAAGTACTACGATTGTTTTTGCTGGTGTGAACTATTAAATTGGTTATGAGAATGTGCACCATGGCATGTAATAAGTATTTAATAGTTATATAAGGATGTACGTGATTATATGAATGATCGAAATATGTGTATGAATTTTGACTGGCGATGATAGGTGTAAGTGTGTAATGTGCGTGAATATATACATGATAGTAGAGTTATTGTTTGACCGCCTAGTGCATATATAAGCACTTGTAATGACTATACATGGTTGAATTATAGTGGGATGCGATTGGGATAGCTACTAGTCTGGCTAGAGTTATATTTATAGTTAGAAAGTCCGAGGACGGACTTTGTTCTAAGGTGGGTAGAATGTCACGGTCACTTTCCGACTGTACACATTTTCGCGCGTTGCCGTGTTTCGTTTGCGTTTTGTGTACTTGTTTTTTAATACTACTTTTCGTAGCTCTGACGTGTGACCGAGCTCCGTTTTCGTAACCCTCTCTGAGGCATGAGCGCCCCGGTATTTTCCTTGTAATTTTAGGATGACGTTTGTCTGACCTGCTAATAACCCATTATTAGACTCTAAATATTTTTTTGGGTTAATTAACAATTTTGATTTATTAAAGGGTCCAGCACGTTTCTTGTACATATATTAAAAAAAAGGTTATTTTAATGATAATTGTTTTTCCCCACTTATTTTGACCTAGTCCTTAGCGTCTTGGCCGCACTCACACACCCAGTAATCACGAGAGGGGGGCTAACATAGGCAAATATTAAAATACAAGCAACATGTTTATTATATTAAAAAAAACCCCTAAGACTATAAACCTAGGTATCCTCTATGAGAGCACCCTTTTCCTTATAATAATTAAACCATTGCTCCCTCTTAGAGCCGGCCACGTAAGGAGCAAGCACCAATGCCTTTGAAAACTCCTCTCACGTGATCTCCAACTTACCCTAGCTTTATTTACATATGCACCCTTTAGGTCTTTTACCCTTTTCCCTCAACCTCGCAAGCGCCGCCATATATATATATTTTTTTACGCGATCTCTTCACAGCGCGCGCAGCAGCGTCCGATTGTGCAGCGCCTCGCCCAGGTTTCCCCGTCGTCCGACCTACCCCCTACGCCGTCAGCCTCGTCCGACCCCGCTGCACCACCGGAATAAGCCCCTAGCCGCCGCGCTTTCCGCTGCAAGTAGCAGCAGCCGCAGAAGCAACTGCCGCCGCCCGATGGCCACTGCGCCGCCGTTCCGGTGTTTCCGTCGCCGGCAACTATCACCCTGAGCTCCGCAATCGATGACGCCTTGGCCTCCCTCCTCTGTTGTGGCGCACTTGCGTTAAAAGAGCAGGAAACGTAAGTAAATGAAATCTGTGAACTTTAACTTGATCAGGATGATATATATATATATATATATGTTATAGTAAGCTATAATTTAAATGTCACAAGTCATATGTATTATAAGACCACTAGTCATAACCCGTGCCCGTAGGGCACGGAGAAGGTCGTTTACCGGGTGTAAAACCGAGGAGGACAGTAAGTTAACGGGAGAAATGACGACATGGTAGTCGTCTCCCAGGCGCAAGAATTACGTGGATGTCGTCTCACGGGGGCAATATTGATGTGCGAAAAGAAAGCCTGGGTCAGTCGTCGCAGGGGTACAACAGTAGGGACTAAATCCAAATTATGCCTTTCAGTTCTTTGATTGTATCGATATACCTTGAGTAGATGTGATCCAGGTTTTTTCATAGAATCAAAGTTACAACAAATACATAAACCCTAAATAAAAGAGAACTTATAGTCATGATCAAACAACAGATATAAAACCAATATGCAATAACAAATACATAACCCACATGTAGCAATCGTCAAAACCCGTGTGGCTTGGCTTTATGTACATACTGTATAAACGTAACACTTACAAGCATGTGACTGATGCGAGGATCTTGAGCTCTGACATCATGTTAGAAATACAGAATCGATGAGAAATAAAAACAGAGGAAAAATGGAGAAAAGTTGTTTTGGCAATCTCTCATTATTTTATTCATACCGTGTCTTTCCGGATTGTTAGACTGGGATAAAGATTGGTTCGGGTCAGACAGTGGAGGTGTCTACTGCCTGTGGGTTTTACAGCATTGTCGTCTTCTAATAGTGTAGTGAATTGAAACTTAAGTTTTACCTACTGAATCATCGGGTTCCACTTTGCAATAGGAGTCTCATGAGTTAGGAAAGCATCACCGTGTTTCCTATCTTAATCGTGTCAGCAGACATATTTGTTTTTCTTTTGAACTATTCCATTCAATTGCTTGGGTACACAGTTGTATTTCTTCTTCTTGTCATAAGTAATTCATAGTTTTTATTAATGTTTTAGAATGAAGTGGATTTTTCTGTTAAAGGGTATGGTGATGCTCTCATGTAATTGCACTTTCTGTTAAAGGGTATGCTTGATTAAATTACAATTTCGAGAAGTATAAGTAAATTACAATATCATACTATCTGCAAAATGGTATGCTCGATTAAAGGGTATTGCTTAAGATTTCTCTATGCCATTCTCATTTCAGGATCCATCACTCTCATGTCACCTAATTGATGATGTTGTATATGTGCGTGCAGATAATAATAATAAAGCAGGGTAATTACGTAGATAACAAAATTTGAGATAACAATTAATTTGGCCTACCTCACTGATCAATCGAGCCAAGTGGATCATCTCTAAATGCAAGCAAACATGAACAATCATTACTAAAGGGAAGAAGGCTAAAGGCATTGTGAGAAGTGAATGGGAACATTTAGGAACCTGTCAAATTACCCTGACTTTACACTGGAGAGAGCGTGGCACAACTAATCATAAAAATAGTGTATTTCAAAAATAGTGTTCATAAAAAAAAATACTTAAGCCATCATCAGAATTCGTAATAACTTTCAAATTCTAAGGTTGGCGTGTATTTCAACAATAGTGTTCATTAAAATAGCCAAACCGTGCAAATTCATCATCAGAATTCATCAAAAAAATACTTAATTCATCATCAGAAATCTTAACACATTTCAAAGTCTAAATTCCAGATGCCAAACTGTGAAAGTAAAAGATGAGGCGATGTTACCAAGCAGTGCAGATCGCCGAACAATTCCGACATGGCCGTCGAGTAGCACGCCGAACAGATTCGCCATGGTCTGAGTGCGGAAATAGGGGAAGAAAGCAGTCCTACGAACAGATTCGCCGAACAGATGAAAGGGGATAAATATGAGGGATGAAGATGATAGGGGAAGAAAACAGTTTTTTGAAGGATTGTGGAAGACAGCAGTGAAAAGGGTGGAATAGATAACGTGGAAATGAGAAACGGGAAGTTGTATAAAAGTGTGGGAGCAGTTTTTTAAACGATTTGTCTTAAAACAGAAGTATTTTTAAACGGTTTGTTTTACACGGTGTGTAAGAGGTAGGTTGTCCTAGTCATATTTTTTGGAGCCACGTAGGACAAAAGTGACACGTAGGACAAAATTCAAAATAGGTCCTGAATTGTATAATAGATATTGTGTTATGATGTCATCACATGGGAGTAATTCGATTAGATACATATATTAGATTATATATAAGATGTGAACAGATCAGTGTAGGGATATAGTATTAGTTTAGTTGATTAATAATTATTTTGGATGTTAACCTAATGGCACAGATGTAGTACGTCATTCTTCGTGACCCGTTACCATTCCCGAGCCGACGCCGTTACCATACACGCTACCGGAATCCAACCCCTGGTGTCGCTACCCGACGCCAGTGTAGCTTCCGTGCCGTGTTGAGGTTCCGTAGATCCGTTGGTTGACCCAGACCCTGCTGGACTACAACCTTGCCGAAATCTTTCAGGCAAGGAATGAGACTTTAGTTACTGCTTTTATACTTTTCTAGAATTGATGTTAGAACTGCTAGATTTATTTCTGCAAAATACTTGAAAATGATCGCATGTTACTTTCTGCTCGAACCCACTTTTAAAATGCAACTTGAACCTCACATGCTAATTAATAAGCCAGACATTATAATTATGTGGATCTTTGTAGAAGATCACAGGCGTGGGCCTCTCCTATACGGAGGTTGGCACAACTCTTGTGGAGCGTCTGCTGGCTAGCCCAGAGATGGCTCGCTTATGGACTTGTGGAATGTTTGCTGGCCCGTCCAGGAATGTCTCACTCACGGATAGTTAATCGATGACGGGGGTGACCATTGAGAACTGGTGCTCCCCAGCTTTGGCTCACCCGTGACTGGTGCACTCCGGTATGATACGTAGTATCATTCATGATTAATGATTTGTTTTGGATCGACGACGGGGGTGACCATTGAGAACTGGTGCTCCCCAGCTTTGGCTCACCCGTGACTGGTGCGCTCCGGTATGATACGCCGTATCATTCGTGATCCTTGTCTTGTCTCGTTTCTAGATGGAGCGTTTGTTGGCTCGTGTCCATAACACAAACGACTCGCGGGTGGGGTAGGACAAAAGAGTCTAGCTGGGCCTGGGGGGTAGCTCCCCTCCGCCTACGCAGCTTGAGTCCTTAGGCTTTATCTTTGTATCGCAGTTGGTGCACTCCTGCCTGCTTCGCAGGGATGCACTCCGGTCGTTTGACCTTTTCTAGACTTGGACAATCTGACCAGATGGACACCCCTGGCAGATTGATAGAACTACATGAACAACTCCTAGACGATCTGACTAGATGGACACCCCTAGCAGATCGATTAGAATAACCATTACTTTTTCCTGCTTTCTAGGACTGCCTGTGTAGTTGTCTTTTAAATTCCATTTAGAACTGCTAGAATTGTATAACTGCATTAACTTATGGTCTCATTAGTTCGTTGCTGACATGTGTTTTGCACATGTCACAGACTTGACAGAGCTGCCACAACCTGTGGGTCCCAGCAGACTTTTTCTTCTTTAGTTGCCTCCGGTGCGTACAGTTTTAGCTTTTATGTTAAACTCTTTGTTGGTTACCTTCTGCGTTTGAATAATATCTTTTGCTGCTATATCTGTTGTTTCATGCTAAATTGTTCGATCGGACCTTCTCCTCCGCATCATAACTTGCCTAGACGCTTATTGGACCCCGAGCCTCAACGGCTCGAGTCCATGCGGGCTGGCCATGCCTCGTTGCCCCAAATCTTTTGGGAGGCGGGGCGTGACATCCATACTCCATACATCCTAGAGATACCAAGATGTACCAGAATCTGTGACAGCATTACTGGTGGCATGGCATGAAGCGAAGCATCGCACGGAGCGTGGCAAAGTGTATTGTGTGCCAACAGGTGACGGCTGAATATCAGAGGACTGCTGGCTTAGTACAGTCCTTGCCCATTCCGGAGTGGAAGTGGCATCACATCACGATGGACTTCGTGACTGGAATACAAAAGAGTGCAAAGCAGAATGACGATGTATGTATGATTCGTAGATCGATTGACTAAGACATCGCACTTCATTCCTTTCAGAGTAGGCCAGTCTACAGAAGTGTTTGCCAAGAAGTACATGGATGAGATTGTGAAGCTGCATGGAGTTCCTGTCAGCATTGTCTTGGACAGAGACACCAGGTTCACTTCTCGTTTCTAGAGGAGCCCCCAAGAGAGCTTGGAAACCCACTTGAGCTTTAGTACAGCTTACCATCCACAGACAGATGGTCAGTCAGAGCATACTATTCAGATACTTGAAGACATGTTGCGGGCATGTATGTTGGACTTCAAAGGATCATATGAAGACCATCTCCATTTGGTGGAGTTTGCATACAACAATAGCTACCAGTCTAGCATTGTCATGGCGCCTTTTGCAACACTGTATAGGAGAAAGTGCCGATCCCCTTGAGCTGGGATGATGTAGGAGATCAAGAGTTGGTTGGTCCTGAGCTAATCATAGAAGCCATGGATGTGGTTTGGACCATCAAAGAGAAGCTGCATGTGGCTCAGGACAGGTACAAGCATTGAGCGGATGCAAAACGTCGACACCTGGAGTTTCAGCCTGGTGATCATGTTTTTCTGAAGATCTCGCACAACCGAGGATTGATTCGTTTTGGTCAGAGAGGGAACCTTAGTCCTAGATTCATTGGGCCTTTCGATATTCTGGAGAGAATAGGAGAGGTGGCCTACAAGCTTGCATTGCCCATGCCTTAGAGGGAGTGCCCAATGTATTCCACATCTCGCAGTTGCGTCGCTATGTGAGCGACCCTAGTCATGTCGTGGACAACTCGGAAATCGCAATTCATCCAGACTTGACATATGAGCAGTAACCAGTAGAGATCCTAGATCGATGCCAGAAAATCTTCAGAAATAGGACTATTGATATAGTCAGGGTGATGTGGCATCGCGACTCGCCATGAGAATATACCTGGGAGTGAGAGGATAAGATGCGAGGGCATTACCCCTACCTTTTTGCTGACCTGTAGATAATTCCGAGGACGGAATTATTCTAAGGAGGGTAGGATGTAACAGCATGTATTTTAGCCGTGTTTGATTGCATGTGTGCCTATATTTTGCTTCGGTCGTCCTAGTGTTTTTCACCTGTATGTTCTTTTTTTCTACGCATCGACGCGAGCGTGCCCCTAATTTTGGAATTTTTTTCACCATATCTTAAATATTTACCATTCACCCAAACTAATTACCGTAACCCCTACTTAATTAGCCAACCCCACACTCTTTAATCGCCTCCCTTTGGCAGATGAGATCCGAGGATTTCGGATCTCAAACTTATTACATTCCCCCTATTCTATTAAGAGGTCGTCTTCATGCAGACTGAGCCTCACCCTCCTCTTCATTAGAAGGAGGCAACACAATCAACAATTCTCCTCCCCCGCTCTGTTTTTCTCCTTCCTCTTTCTTCTCTCCATCAAACCCCAAGCACATCATCTTCCAATTTTCCTCCTCCTCCAACAACAACAACAACAACAAACAACATCATCATCATACCCGTTTCCTCCTTCTCATCAACCCAAAATCAAACACAAAAAATCAAAAATTGAAGAGGGAAACAGAAGAAATCAGATCTGAGGAAATTCATCCTCATCGTGCCACTCCCCTCCTCTTCCGCATGATCCCCTCCCCCTCCTCCTAGCCGCAGCCGCCGCTGCCCTGCCTGCGCACGCTGCTCCGCCCTGCGCCCAGTCGCATCCCCACTGCCATGCCTAAAGATTCGCACTGCTGCTCTGCCCAGCCTGCCCCACGTCGCTGCCCTGCGTGCATCGCCGCCTAAGAGATGCTTCTGTCGACCAGATCCTCGCACACAGCCGCCTGAGATCCGCGCTGCCGTTGTCCCGTGGCCCCACCTAGCCGCCCTACGCCTCCGCCCTGCCCTGAGCTCCCCCTCCCAGGCCGATCTCCTCTCCACTGCATCAAAAAAGGAAAGAAAAGAAGAGAAGAAGGTCAAGAGGCAGACTCGAGGTGAGAGGTGATGGTATTTAAAGGTTAAGATATTATAATAGTTGTTAGTATATGTACGTTTGAGTTATATGTTAGTTATAGTAAGTTTTTTATAAGTTTTTTTTGTTTATATAAGTTAGTGTTATAATAAGTTATTATAAATTATTATATAAGTTTTCTTCTTTTCATAAAATATTTTCAATATAACATGTTAGTTATATGTTAGTTATAACGATTTATTTAAGTTATGAATTATCAGTTTAAGTTAATATATATATATATATATATATATATATATATATATATATATTAGTTTAAATTGTTATATATAAAGTTAGTTTTATTTTTATATAAATAATTTCAGTTAAAGTTATGTATTATTATATATAATATTTCTTTTTATATATAAGTTTGTATAACTAGCTCGCTTTGTAACACATGTGAACTCATGTATCGCTATCGTTGATGAACCGTGCTTTTCACGCATATCAGTACCTCATCGTACCCTAACTATGGGTTTTAAAAACTATAAAGACGCATGCTAAACTAGTTTCATTTCATTAGCAAAGTGTCTCATTTGAACAGTTAGATAAGCTTGATAAACTGCACAGTATCGTAAAAGACTCGATCGGCCTACGTGTTGTACTTGATTGTAAATGGTGTCAATCGAGAAAATGACTCCTAAATTGCAAATATGGTAACATCACAAATACTTGGGGTTTTGGGTTAACTTATAATAGCGAGTGTGCGGGAGCGACCAGTTCAGGCTTTATTGTTGTTGTCCTGATCGGGACCTAGTAACCCCATCGGTGACAAATTCACAGACTTGATCACAAATTCTTGAACAGTATTGTATTTGATGGCATAGTTTTGGTTTAACCTGTGTACACGCACCCGTGGTATGAGATGGACTCTTGGTTGCTCATTGTACATCGCATTATAAGTCATGATATAGGCTCGGCACAGCTATACTCTCGTAACATTGTCATCTTTAATAATGTTTCATTTAATTGCTGATAAATTGTGATAGTCGTAAATCTGCAAAGCTACGTTTCTGCTATATTTCCATACCATTATTGTACGCACTTTAACTTCTAGTCTCTGCTAGATTGCTATGCTTGCATATTGTTTTAATTTACATGCTAGAGATACTTTGAGTTACGTCTGATCCTGGCGACCCTTCTTTTTGTGGTGGACCCGCCAGATACTTTAAAGGTTGATGAGGTAACACCTGAGTTGGCAGACGCTGAGCTTGTAGTTGATTGACACGGAGAACGCTGGTTATTGAGAGTGAGTGTGGGAGTGTTATGTTATCTTATGTTTTCGTTTCCAGAGTCTGGCTTGGTGTGTATTTGTATTCGGGTTGTATTTCCTTTTCTGTATGTTGCTGGTTTGTAATAAGGTTGTACTTCATTTTCATGTATGAGTATTTGGCATATTTCTGCAACGGAGCATGTGTTGACTTCATTGGTACCTAGCAGGACTTGTGCATGTACCGAACATTAATGGGCCCCGGGATTGAGTCGTTACACAACGAGTTAAACAATTGCCCAGGGTGGTAGGGTTTGAATCGTTGAATCATACCCTCATTAGCCCTGGTAGTAAGGTGCAGTCCCTGAAGTTGTGTGAGGGATGACTTCTTAGTTGTTGTTCGAAGACCAAGTCTACTCGTTCTGTATCGAGAGGTATCGCCCCTTCGGCTTATGGCTGACGACCGACTAGGTCGTTCGGTGGCGAGGGGGTGGCCCCTTCGGCTTATGGCTGATGACCGACTATGCTCGTTCGGTAGCGAGGGGGTGGCCCCTTCGTCTTACAGTCTACGACATATAGTAGGTCGTTCAGTTACGAGGGGGTGGCCCCTTCGACTTATGGCTAACGACTGAGTATGGTCATTCGGTAGGGAGGAAGCAGCTCCATCTTACGACTGATGACATAGTAGGATCGTTCAATTCCAGGGGGTGGCCCCTTCGGCTTATGGCTGTCGACCGAATAGGATCGTCAGGTAGTGAGGGGCGTGGCTCCTTCGTCTTACAGCCGAAGATGCATTACGGTTGTTTAGTTGCGAGGAGGTGGCCCCTTCGGCTTATGGCCGACGACCGAGTAGGGTCGTTCAGTTGTGAGGGGGTGGCCCCTTCGGCTTATGGCTGACGACCGAATAGGATTGTTCGATAGCAAGGGGTGTGGCCCCTTCGTCTTACAGTCGACGACATATTTGGGTAGTTCAGTTGCAAGGGGTTGGCCCCTTCAGCTTATGGTTGATGACCGAGTATGGTCGTTCGGTAGCTAGTGGGTGGCCCCTTTGTCTTACGGCCGATGTCATAGTAGGGTCGTTCGGTTGCGAGATGATGGCTCCTTCGGCTTATGGCTGACGATCGAATTGATCGTTCGGTAGCGAGGGGCGTGGCTCTTTCATCTTACGACTGACGATACATTAGGTTCATTCAGTTGCGAAGGGTGGCCCCTTTCAGCTTATGGCCGACGACCGAGTATGGTCGTTCGGTAGCGAGGGGCCGACGACATAGTAGGGTCGTTCAGTTGCGAGTGAGTGGCCCATTTGGCTTACGGCTGACGATCAAGTATGGTCGTTCAGCTGCGAGGGGGTGGCCCCTTCGGCTTACAGCTGACGACCGAGTATTGGTGTTCGACAGTGAGGGGGTGGCCCATTTGTCTTACGGCCAACGATATAGTAGGGTCGTTCAGTTACGAGGGGGTGGCCCCTTCAGCTTACGGCTGACGATCGAATAGGGTCGTTTTGTAGTGAGAGGCGTGTCCCCTTCGTCTTACGGCCGATGACGTAGTAGGGTCGTTCAGTTACGAGGGGGGTGGCCCCTTTCGGCTTATGGCTAACGACCAAGTATGGTCTCCAAGTCTGTTTTCATCAAGACAATATGAATTGAAATGAGCATGGTCCATCTAAATTTATCCAAAGGATTGGATCCTTCTGAGTAGTACGCTTGTCGAGGTTTAACCAAGCATTAAACGGAGTGATTCTCACAAAATTCATGATTTCTATGTTGAGAAAATATGTTTTGAAGGAAAAACAGACTTTATTAATGCGAAAAATGCTTTGACATAGAAGAAAAAAGCGTACATGAGTTTTGATCTTGCTCGGGGCTGTTTTCGCCTGGCCTTTATTTGATTCTTGCCTAGAAGCTTACTAATCGACCACTTTGGTGACGGGTGACCCGGTCATTGGCCCTTTGCCTTTCTGCTTTGAGGTCCCCTCTTTGTTTGGCCGGTCGTCACCTGGCTTCTTGGGATGACCACGTTTGACTAACGCGTCGATCTCTTTCTTAAGTCTCCAACAATCGTCGGTGTCATACCCGTAGTCGTTGTGGTACTTACAGAATTTGAGATCATCCCTTTCTCGTACCTGCCCTTCTTGACAGGCTCGTTGAAGAATCCCTATCATTGGACGTATGCTAGGACTTCTGCTTTAAGGGCATTCGGCCTGACGTATGATCGTTGGCAGGATGCTCCTTGCTCCAGTGACTCCTGTCTCTTTGTCGTCGATCTCGCGGATCTGGTCGAGAGTTCCCTCAGGGTCGTGGGTCTCGTTTTGTTTCCTCCTGACGCTTGGGAGTTTCACCCTTCACATGGCGAGCGCTTCCTTTGAAGTCATGAATCGATCTGTCATACTGAACAACTCTACGAGAGTGCTTGGCGGGAATTCATGCAAGGATCTTAGCATATGTTTGCTCCTGACTGCTTCGGTGAGGGCTCTAATGATAGTAGAGTCTGAAATGTCCTCGACCTCCGGTCTTTCTTCGTTGAAGTGTTTGACGAAATCTCGAATTGATTCTCTCTCACCTTGTTTAAGAGTGAAGAGGTGAGATGAAGTTCGCTTCAGGCGTCTCCCAGCAACAAACTGCCTACAAAAAATGTCAGACAATTCGTCAAATGACCAGATGCTATTATCAGACAGCCCTTGGTACCAGCCGTCTGCCGCTTTTGTAAGCATGGTTTGGAAGGCTCGGCAGAGGTATGGCTCATTATAGCCTCGTGGAGCTCCATCACGTTCAGGTATCTTCGGACGTGTCCCCACGGGTCTTTGGAATCGTCATACGTCTGCAAGGCTAGGATCTTGAACTTGGGGAGCAGTGGGCAGGACATGATGCTTTCCTTCAGAGGGGTCCACCGATTAGCAGGAAGAACGAGGGGCACACGTTCCTCCTGTTGCTGATGAGTGGCACTCATGGAATGGGTTGGGCTTGCTTCCCTCTCCTTTCTCTTCGTGCCGACAGCAAGGTTGGGCATACTACGACCTGGGATGAGATTATCCCCCATCATGTCTAAGTTGTTGTAGGTGGTCCGCCCATTATTGGAGGGTCCTGGACCTCCATTATGCACAGGGGTGAGGTGGTCATTCCATATCTCTCTGTTCTGTCGAGATGGAGGTATGGTATTTGGCAGTAAGTTTGGTTGTTGCTCAAGTCTTTGCTCGCCTGAACCCTAGTTGCCTTGGGTAGCTTGCCCTCCACCTGGTTATGGACGCTCGATGTCCCATTGAACAACGGCGTCTAGCATGGACAGGCTCTTTTCCATCTTCTCATCAAACTGGTTAAATTGTTCTTGAGTCAGAGTCACCACTTGAGCATTGGATGGGGCTCCCTGGTCTGCAGGAATCGTGTTCGGGACACCCTCGCCCAATGTTTCTTGAACTAGAGCGTAGAGTAATCCATTGTATTCGGGTCCTGTCGACATTAGGCTTTGATTACTTCGGGATGTTGACTAGTGTGTTTTCCATAGATGGTGCCAACTGTTAAAGCCAAAATTGGCGATAATTGTATTTGGGTTGGTGTGGACTTTTCTGTTGCCGCGTCAACTATTGGAATGGGACCCCTTGTTGAGTATTGGACTCTCCACCTTGATTTTGATGATGATCAAACACAAATCATTGTGACTAACTCTTGTGATTACAGTTAGCTACAAAGTCACCAATTAGATTCAAGAAGATCAAAAGTGACTACACGTGTTGATTTAAGTGGAGAACTTGGTAGATCAACAAAGGTGAAGCATTGGCTTGATGAACTCAAATGCTACTTCAAACCTCAAGCCAATGGCATCAACACATGAATGGAGATTCAATCCAAAGAGAAGAAAGGAATGGATGAGTCAAAAGCTTCGAAGACTATGAAGTTCGAGTCATTCAACTAAAAGACTCAAGACCATGAAGATTTATGGAGACCGTCGCCAAAGTAATTTGTTCATCTCAAGCGACGTACCAAGACTTCCTCAGAACGCGTGATCGTTGTGCCTGGAGCTTCGTTGAAGCTCAAGGAGTATTCATGAAGTCAAGGGATTCGGATTCTCCATGATGAAACTTTGAAGACGGTTTGTCGTGTTTACTTTTATTGTCTTCTAGCTTCGGTTTAGTAGAACGTTAAGCCTTGAGTAGTACCTGCCTAGAAATCTTCTAGACTTTCATATCTTATCTCTAGGATTGCCTTAGAAGCCATTAGAATCTTTCCCGTAGCTTATCGTTTCTTTTCTCGGCTTCGTATGCATCTTAGTTCGTTCAAGTAGAAGAACCAACCGACTAGATGACGATCTAGTCGGTTGGAAATTCTTCTTGAACCGACTAGGCATCCTAGTTTAATTCAGCCCATTCACTGTTGGTCAATTAGTCGGTCCAAGAAGGTTCGCCGACCGACTAGATGACGATCTAGTCGGTTGGAAATCCTTCTCAGACCGACTAGTTATCCTAATCTATTCAAGACTATTTGTTGACCAATTAGTCGGTCCAAGAAGGTTCTCCGACCGACTAAATGACGATCTAGTCGGTTGGTGTTTCTTCTCAGACCGACTAGTTCTCCCAGTGAATTTCAACTTCTTTACTGTTGACTGATTAGTCGGTCCAAGAAGGCTCACCGACCGACTAGTTGTCAAACTAGTCGGTGGATGTTTCTTCTTAGACCGACTAGTTATATCTCTTAAATTCACTATCTTTGCTGTCAACCTTCTAGTCGGTCCAAGAAGGTTCACCGACCGACTAAATGACGATCTAGTCGGTTGGCGTTTCTTCTTAGACCGACTAGTTATTCATATCTTGTTCTTCGCTGTCTTCTTTCTAGTCGGTCCAAGAAGGTTCACCGACCGGCTAGTTGCAAAACTAATCGGTCAGTGATCCTTCTTAGACCGATTAAGCAGCTTTAGAATAGAGCCGTTGGGGTATTTATTGCCACGATTTTTGTGACCGTTTTCTATCTTCCCTATAGAAGCTTGAGTGCTTCTAACCAGGGATCCAAGGCTGAAATTAGAGACATTTTCACATCTTTGAGAAGAGCCATTCAACTCCATTTCTAAGCTCTCTCATCTCACAAGAATCTCTCCCTCACTCTTTGAGCACTAATTCCTCAAGAGAGATTCTCATTCTTTGTGAGCTTCTCAAGCTAAGAGCTTGAATCCAAGTCAACAACTTCACCCTAGCCATCTATTGCTGCTCATCTTGGTGGAGCTAGGGTTTGGTGATCTCATCTTCCTCAAAATCCATTCTTGCCCTATATTGGTAAGTATTTCTCAAGGCATAGGATTTTGTGGTAAGAAGTTTTATATTTCAATTTTATACTTCATATTTGTTGTATACTCACAGTGGTGAGAGGATTGGCTTGATCCCAAGTTGTGGGAGTCAAGATTTCGTTTTGCTCTCGGTTTGTGAGAGTGTGCATAGTCCCAGGTTGTGGGATTAAGGTTTTTGCGTGTTTTCGGGTTGTGGGATACACGGACATCGATTGTAGGTCGATTGCACTTGTGGGGTTTCCGCAAGTGGGCTAAAGGAAATCTCTAGCGGTTTGCTAGAGTATCCGGAGGGGATCCGGGTGTTGCTAGATTAGGGCACCGGTAACAAGTCGGGGAGACTTGGGTGGCACCGAACCAGGGTAGATTGCTTGTTTGCATTGCATTATTCCTTGTGTTGTTGTTCACTTTTTGTATTCCGCATTTGTTGGTTAAGTAGGGTTTTATTTGGCGTAAATTCCTTATAATTCTATAAAACACTATTCACTCCCCCCCCCTCTAGTGTTTATTCCTCATAGCACAGGGTCACTACAATTGGTATCAGAGCGAGGTAATAGCTATGGCAACCAACAACATCACACGAAGTCCTTTTCCACCATATCTCCTTGGGCCCAATTATCAAATTTGGTGTGTGAAGATGAAGGCCTATATTCAATCCATCGATGAGGATTATTGGAAACTTGTGGAGAAGCCCTTTCGCGCACCTACCACTTCCGAACATGAATGGACAAATGAGCAAAAAGAATTGGTGGGGAAACATCAAGAGGTAATGGATAACTTGCTTGATTATTTAACTTATGACTTTCTTATGCATGTGTCCAAGGCAACAACGGCATATCAAATATGGCACATGCTAGCGGAGCAAGAAGAATCCACCTCGGAGTGTTCTTTCTCCAATGATGAAAGAGATTCATTCATGGGTTTGATGGCACGAGAGGACGACTCTAGTGACGAATCAAGCGACTCAAGTGAAAGCGTTAGCGACGATGAAGAGGTAACAACGGATGATCTTAAAATTGAACTTAAGCAATTATTTGATAAATATCAAAAGCTTATGCATAAATATTGTGATGCTAAGAATAAGATTGCTAGTCTCTCTAACACATCTTCATGTAGCACCTCTAACAATGACACCATTGTTGAGACACTCTCTATTGAGAAAGCAAGTTTGCTTACTCAAAATGGCATGTTGAGAAATGAGGTGGAGTCCCTCAAGTCTCAACTTGATCGTGTTTCTATTGTGGATAGTAACGATCTTGAGATTGAAAATCTTCAATCTCAAAACACTTGCTTGGGCATTGAGAATGAGGATCTCAAATCCGAAGTGCACGAGCTCACCACACGTGCATCCACCTTGGATGCCACTATTTCTTCAATTTCGAAGAAATATGAGCTCATGTCCTCCATTGTTGAGAGATTCAACAAGGGAAAGGACAATTTGGATGATTTGCTAAAGAATCAACTACCGGCAAACCATCGTGTTGGCCTTGGTTATTCTAAGGCAAGTGCATCCAATGCACGCACCTCCTATAGTTAAGTAAATATAGATTTTGTGAGGCCATCCTCCGGTGCATTCACGAGTGGTGTCTATAACAACTTGTGTAGTTCTACTACTAAGGAAACCACCACTCCTATTCCTCCCTCTTTTGGAAAGAAATCCACTTTGGGTGGACCTCCAAAGAAGGGTCATGTATTCATGTACACCAATACTATGCCACGTAGGAACACACCTCCTACCCCCACATGTTCACACGAATGATGGTTTTTATGTTCCACACCCACGAGCACGTGCAAACACTCATTTGAGACACTCTCATGCACGTACTCATGCTCATGCACCTTCACATGCTTATGATCACCCATCACATCCACATGTGCATGCTTATTCTCATGATCATCCTCATGAATACACATCGCATATTCATCCACGTATGTATGCAACACCACACCATGGACCACATGCCCATCATCATGCTTTAGCACAACATAATGTTCCATACACATTTCCTCATGCTCTTACTAGATCTCATGTTCCGAGGCCACATGCGCCACGTAGAAATCAATCTTTTGTGCATGCAACCACTAGGAAGAGGATACCCAAAGCATACACTATTTGGGGTCCGAAGAACACTAGCAATCATGCTAAGGATATGTATGTGAAATCTTATATTCATAATATTATTTTGAATGATGATTATGTTGGGAAATCACGGTCCTCTTGGACTTGGTTTCCGAAGGGTTAGTTTCCGTTGACCCTTCTTTGCTTGGTACCATATGTTTATAGTCATATTATGGGTACCAATGCATTTGTGTTAAGATTTGATTTGATCTTTTGATTGCATTTTGGTCTTGGATGCTCATGTGTGATTAGAAACGTAAATTCATATTGAATTTGATTTCCATTGCATGATTATTTGTAAATCATTGTGTTTATGATTTTCATGTTTAGAATATTTAATATTTCTTTTTGCAACACATGCGTTGGCTCATATTCATGTTTTGTTGCATGTGAGACATGTCATGCGTTTGGATTATAATATATATACTTACTTTTGGTACACTTGGTACATGCATGTATATGGCTTTATATTTATCTAGTAACATGATTACATGCAACATAAACATTGTGTATGATTACATTAAGATATGGGTTACAATAATTTGAATTTAGTTTGTTAAAATTGTTGACTAACCCATAGGATCCAAAAAGGTTTTTTTTAGATACCAAAATTATGTTTTCTAGGTTCAATCCACATTGGGATACCAACTTTACCAACTCCTTGATTTGCAAAGACTTTCATTCAAATGGAGTTGATGGTGCTTAAGTGATGCACCAAAGTAGGGGGAGCTTAATGTTGTAAATATATTCTTACATTTGGTATCCATGTGTGTTGAATGCATGTAGATGTCACTTTGTATTTGAGACTATCTCATGCATATCCTATGTTTGCATATTATGTGTCTTGTTTGTCATTCATGTCTATATATTTCACGTGTGTCAAATTCTTGACTAATGTGCATTGTGTATTCATAATCCTTACTCATATGTTTATTCGAGGATTGTTTATAACATGTGGCTTCAAAATTTTCATGTTAGAACTAATGCTCATTTGCATGTTTCACACACGGGACACGCTTATATTTATGTTCCACTTCACAAGCGTGCATCCCAACTTCCTACTCGTGCCACTACACAACCTCTTCTTAAGAATCCCAAATCACTATCTTTTGGATTCCTAAGATTGTTTCTAGGCATGGTATGAACACACCTATAGAATCGTATATTAGGAATGACATATTCTCTTGCGACTCATATTGCGTTTCATTGCTTGGGTACCATGCTTGTATGATTACTTTTTGTACCCATATTTATGCGAGTCCACTACTCCCAAGTTTGCATAGTTTGTATGATTGTGTGGGAGTATGACATGTTATGATTGCTATAATATTATGTTCATCTATATGTCATTGCATTTCATTCGTATTATGTTTGTGCATATAGATCTGTTGATTTCTCTGACCCTTGGTGATTTATTATCAATTTGCACCTTCCTATCTTGATGATATGCCAATGGGAAAGAGAAATTTGGTTTTGAAAATTAATACTTTATGCTTTTCATGCACACTCTTTGTGGTATTACTTTTCATGCCTTCCTTCAATATGTATGTGCCGTGAATGTTTATTGTGTGCACATGTGCATATTGAACTGGATATCTTTCTTGCACACACTATTGTATTAGATGTGTGTATTCATATTGATGATTGCTTGTATAATGTATTGTGATTAAATCATATGCATAGGAATTATTAGTCTAGGTGTATCTAATTTCTAATGATTTAGAATTGTTATTTCCTTATATGTATGATTTTCGTGATTATAATAACTCCTATTAATGCATGTCATGCATTTCTATTGATGAGTGTTATTTACAATTGGTAAATGATTGGTTATTGGACTACTTGATTTTGTTCCTTAACCTATTGGATTCCAAAAAATTTTTGGATACCACCAATTGTTGAATTGTCAGATTGTTGTGCAAGGTGCCTACTCTACACACTCCTTGGTTTACAAATGATGGATCAATTCAAAGGAAAGAATGGTGCATTGGAGATGCACACATATAGGGAGAGCTAAATGGTTGTAAGTATGTGTTTTGTACAATTGGTATTTGAATATATTGGTTTTGACTACCATGTTTACAATTGGTATTTTAATATATTCGATTTGTGTAATATAGCATACTTCTTCATTAGCTCATTCTTGTCACACCCTCATGAAGATTGTTTGTTTATGTGACTGCCTTGTTCATGTATGTCATATATGTCTTATTACGACTCATGTATCATGGTAGCTATAACATTCATATAATGAGTTGGTTAGTTGTTTATTGATGTTCATATCTTTGGAACATGTTGTCATTACACATCGCTTTCCTCACATGCATGCTTCTGTGTGAAGATTGTTATATGTTATGGATATGATAACTGATGTGTATAACATGCTTGATTGTTTATTAGAGTGTATTAAGTATGTTGCTTTGATTCTACCACTTGTGCCTAATTCACATAGATGACTATGATCATGGATTGTTTAGACCATATCATGATTTTTCATACCATTCTAGTAGAATCATTCATTTCTTTATGGCATGCTATACTTCATCACGTTATACATAATTCATGCCATGTATAAGACTAATGATTTAGGATCTTTATGCATATTTGTTCATTGTATCACCACAATCTCATACTTTTCTTATAGTTTGTATGCTTATCTTTATGAGACGTATTGATATGATTTGGTGTGATCAATGTATGTTACTCGTCATTTTAATTACTTCATGACTGATGTTTAGCTATAATTTTATTCAACAGATTTTTCATGTCTATAGCTAAATCTTTCATGTATGATATTTTCACAAGTGACACAACACTCATTTATATTAGTTAGTGATCCTCAAGCTATATTTCTCACTATGTCATCTCTCATCTCATGCTCATATGTTATGCTATTGTTATGAGATGTTAGAGATAACTTGTGCTTTACACGATCACATAAGCTTTCTATTGTGTTTGATGATATGTATATTATGTCGTAGATATTCGTCCATGAATATATCTTGATGCACTATGACTTCTTTGATGCTACCTCCGATTATATTGTGCTTACACAAGTCTTTTTATTCTATTCGCACAATTGGTATGCATGCTTGCGATGTTCATGATAATTTTATTCGTTTATGTCCTACCTTGTGACTTTGATCGTAGACTATCTTCATGCCTTTGCTCAAAAGATATTTTGTCACAATAAATATTTTGTGATAATTGAACTAGGATGAGATTATGTCTCTATTTGTTCACTTGGTTTCCTTCTCAAGTGATATCATGATCTTGACATTATTTGCATGCTGTGCATACCGTGTTAGACTACAATTGGTATCATCTCTACATATCATATTTACATTTGGTATGCTTACTTTTGGAGATGCCTTGTGGAGTTTAGCTGGAGATACTTTGGGAGATGACTTGGTATGTCTACAATTGTTTTCTCATGCCATTATACTTAATGTGTGTTATTATAACATAACTCTGTACACATGGTTAAGAATTTCCATAATCATGTTTGTTTACTTCGTCGCTCGATGATTATTTTGATTAAATAGATTTACTTGTATGAAAACATAGAATTGTTTTCCATGCACTAAATTATGCTTAATATATCTTGCCAAGTATACTATTGGTATCACAGCACAGTCTATCACATTATGCTTAATGTTATAAATTTTTGTGATAATTGAGTTTGTTTAGGTATTTGACACTATTTGATCACTTGTTTTTCTTTCACAAGTGATGTCATGATATTTGCATTGTCACTTTTCTAACACTGCTCACACTACTCTTTACCATTAGTATCTATTGTAATCTTTTATCACATATGCTTATTGCTTATCTTTTTGTGATAATTGAGGGTGATTGAGTTGTTGTTGGATATGTGCTCTTGCATTTGATATCTTATTTTGATATCTAGTTTTCAATTGGTAACTTTACATTAGAGAACTTTACAATTGGTAACTTTACAATTGTTATACCTTTATGTTTTCCACTCTATTGTTGCATTTGTTGTTTCTATACCCCCATGGCTTTTTGTTAATGACAAAGGGGGAGAGAAATAAACAAGATGTGCTTATTAAATGTTGAGTGTTAAACATTAACTTGAATCATATAGACTTTATGTATGATCGTTCATGTATATGATTCAGGGGGAGCATTGGTGATTACCTTGGTTTATATTGATTACTTTATATATATATATTGGTAATCATGCTCATGTTTATGATGTGTATCACCTATACGATTTGTATTGTGTATGAATATTATTTCTGGTCATTCATGCGAGATATATACACAACCTCATGTGATACACACACTATTAACTGCTGAATGATGCTATTGATTATTGATATTAACTTGATTGGCATCATTGCAGGGGGAGTAAGTATATTTAATGCACAATTATTTATTTTGTTTATATTTGGTTTGTCATCATAAAAAAGGGGGAGAATGTTGAGTATTGGACCCTCCACCTTGATTTTGATGATGATCAAACACAAATCATTGTGACTAACTCTTGTGATTGCAGTTAGCTACAAAGTCGCCAATTAGATTCAAGGAGATCAAAAGTGACTACACGTGTTGATTCAAGTGGAGAACTTGGTAGATCAACAAAGGTGAAGCATTGGCTTGATGAACTCAAATGCTACTTCAAACCTCAAGCCAATGGCATCAACACATGAATGGAGATTCAATCCAAAGAGAAGAAAGGAATGGATGAGTCAAAAGCTTCGAAGACTATGACGTTTGAGTCATTCAACTAAAAGACTCAAGACCATGAAGATTTATGGAGACCGTCGTCAAAGTAATTTGTTCATCTCAAGCGACGTCCCAAGACTTCCTCAGAACGCGTGATCGTTGTGCATGGAGCTTCGTTGAAGCTCAAGGAGTATTCATGAAGTCAAGGGATTCGGATTCTCCATGATGAAGCTTTGAAGACGGTTTGTCGTGTTTACTTTTATTGTCTTCTAGCTTCGGTTTAGTAGAACGTTAAGCCTTGAGTTGTAACTGCCTAGAAATCTTCTAGACTTTCATATCTTATCTCTAGGATTGCCTTAGAAGCCATTAGAATCTTTCCCGTAGCTTATCGCTTCTTTTCTCGGCTTCGTATGCATCTTAGTTGGTTCAAGTAGAAGAACCAACCGACTAGATGACGATCTAGTCGGTTGGAAATTCTTCTTGAACCGACTAGACATCCTAGTTAAATTCAGCCCATTCACTGTTGGTCAATTACTCGGTCCAAGAAGGTTCACCGACCGACTAGATGACGATCTAGTCGGTTGGAAATCCTTCTCAGACCGACTAGTTATCCTAATCTATTCAAGACTATTTGTTGACCAATTAGTCGGTCCAAGAAGGTTCTCCGACCGACTAAATGACGATCTAGTCGATTGGTGTTTCTTCTCAGACCGACTAGTTCTCCCAGTGAATTTCGACTTCTTTACTGTTGACTGATTAGTCGGTCCAAGAAGGCTCACCGACCGACTAGTTGTCAAACTAGTCGGTGGATGTTTCTTCTTAGACCGACTAATTATATCTCTTAAATTCACTATCTTTGCTGTCAGCCTTCTAGTCGGTCCAAGAAGGTTCACCGACCGACTAAATAACGATCTAGTCGGTTGGCGTTTCTTCTTAGACCGACTAGTTATTCATATCTTGTTCTTCGCTGTCTTCTTTCTAGTCGGTCCAAGAAGGTTCACCGACCGGCTAGTTGCAAAACTAATCGGTCAGTGATCCTTCTTAGACCGATTAAGCAGCTTTAGAATAGAGCCGTTGGTGCATTTATTGCCACGATTTTTGTGACCGTTTTCTATCTTCCCTATAGAAGCTTGAGTGCTTCTAACCAGGGATCAAAGGCTGAAATTAGAGACATTTTCACATCTTTGAGAAGAGCCATTCAACTCCATTTCTAAGCTCTCGCATCTCACAAGAATCTCTCCCTCACTCTTTGAGCACTAATTCCTCAAGAGAGATTCTCATTCTTTATGAGCTTCTCAAGCTAAGAGCTTGAATCCAAGTCACCAACTTCACCCTAGCCATCTATTGCTGTTCATCTTGGTGGAGCTAGGGTTTGGTGATCTCATCTTCCTCAAAATCCATTCTTGCCCTATATTGGTAAGTATTTCTCAAGGCATAAGATTTTGTGGTAAGAAGTTTTATATTTCAATTTTATACTTCATATTTGTTGTATACTCACGGTGGTGAGAGGATTGGCTTGATCCCAAGTTGTGGGAGTCAAGATTTCGTTTTGCTCTCGGTTTGTGAGAGTGTGCATAGTCCCAGGTTGTGGGATTAAGGTCTTTGCGTGTTTTCGGATTGTGGTATACACGGACATCGATTGTAGGTCGATTGCACTTGTGGGGTTTCCGCAAGTGGGCTAAAGGAAATCTCTAGCGGTTTGCTAGAGTATCCGGAGGGGATCCGGGTGTTGCTGGATTAGGGCACCGGTAACAAGTCGGGGAGACTTGGGTGGCACCGAACCAGGGTAGATTGCTTGTTTGCATTGCATTATTCCTTGTGTTGTTCACTTTTTGTATTCCGCGTTTGTTGGTTAAGTAGGGTTTTATTTGGCGTAAATTCCTTATAATTCTATAAAACACTATCCCCCCCTCTAGTGTTTATTCCTCATAGCACAGGGTCACTACACCCCTAGGTTGGTAGAACTTGGTTCGATGGTAGTTGAAATGAATGTACAACGTTCGTTCGACCCTATGAGTGGATCGAGCCTCGAAAGATCACTGCTGACAAATGGTCGTACGACAATCCTGTCGGATCACACCACGATCTTCCTGCACCACAAGAGAATGTCAGGGGGGGGTCGGATCTGGGTTCCGACTCAAATCCCCTCCGATGCTTAAGTTAGAGCAGAAATTTAAGAGTAAGCTTGGAGCTGTCGAGATCGAACCACGGAGGTTCGTCTCAAGTCAGTCGTCTCAAACTATTTGGTGGAAGAATTATCAAGTAGAATGCAGAATATCAGAGTACTATGTCTCGTACCTTGTGTTCCCATTATTCTGTTCATCTTTCGCGTATTTATAGACCTCGGTGGTCTCTTCAGTGACGTTGGAAAGATAACGGTCACCAATTATGACGCCACGATCCCCCTTAATAGGGGTAACCGTCGCCGAAGCCTCAGCTATTTATGAGCCCATTATCGATCGCACGTTTGTGACGAAGGAAATCCAACGTGCAAAGGACACGTGGGCTTTGACTGGGTCAGCTTCGGGCTTCTTACGTAGGCTTTGTGGGGTTTTATCGCCATTAGAGCGATCCCTCCAGCGCTAGCCCAAGGGTGCAACAAGTACCATAATATTCTCAGCTAATACATAATATTCTAAGCTAATAGGAGTAATACAATAAAATAACCAAAAAATACATATTGTCGATGCCCTTTAAAGCATCGCAGCTTATAATAGACTAGTATAATTAAACTTTAATAAGCCCACATGGGCTGCTCCCTCGCCTACCACAGCGAACCGGACCGGCACAACTCCTCGACCCGACGACCCGGCGGTCGGCCTGGTATGAGACGGCACATGTCTCATGGGGTGCCCCCCATCCAACCGACCACCCTAGTTGTCAATGCCCACCTTGAGATAAAGAACCCGGAGCTGTATTCTTTTCTACCTATAAATTAAGGCCACAAAAACCCCTAGTATAGCCTCTCATCGGTCACCGAACACAGGCAACATTTTGCATTACAATCTTTTTCCCCCTGCAGAAGAGATAGCCATTAGAAACTGATGGAAGGCACGAGAAGCTACGAAGGCCTCAAGGCAACAGAGCTGAGGCTTGGCTTGCCGGGGACAGACGTCGAGCCCAAGAATCCGGCACGGGGCGTCAAGCGAGCACCGGAGGAGGAGGGCAACGATGACGGACGGCCTAGGACCAAGTCGCCCGCGCAAGCCGTGGGATGGCCGCCGGTACGATCATGTTGGAAGAACGGCGCCGTTCGGGCAAGGAAGACGGAGGACGAGGCCGGGGGAACCTTGTTGAAGGTCAGCATGGATGGGGCTCCCTACTTGAGAAAGATAGATCTTAAGATGTACAAGGGGTACAAGGAACTGAGAGAGGCCCTCGAGAATTTGTTCAGGTGCTTCTCTTTGAGCGATCATTATGCGATCACTTACGAGGATAAAGATGGGGACTGGATGCTGGTGGGTGATGTTCCATGGAGAATGTTTTCTTCCTCCTGCAAGCGGCTGAGGATAATTAATGAGAGGGTCTGATGCGAGGGGATTGGGCTCTACCCCTTGAAAATAAGACTTCATCTACCACGCTTGGGTTGTCGAGATGCCGAAGAAATGCAGGCTCTGATCGTTTCACCATCACCCACCGACCTGTTGAAGCCAAGCGTACAAAGAATATATAGTTTTGAGACATTGTTATCTTTTTTTTTCTTTTGATACTTTTGGAAAGAACGAGACCTTGTTATCACATGCAACTGTACAGAGAAAATTTGAATATAGTTTTGAGTTTATATATATTAGCATATGTTACGGTCCGAATAAATGAAATTTAGAGAAAAGGGATAAACGACTGGAGAAATGTAGAAGAGAAACCAGCGAAGATTTACATTCCTCTTCATGTGTTTAAATACAATGTATCAAGGGTATAATAGTACTTTACAAGAGGATATGAATCTAGCTTTATTGATAGGTGCTGAATGCATATTTCTATGAGATGCGGTGCATTGTATCGGGACGCCTTCTGATATGAATGGCATTGATTGGTTGGAGATCTCCGAGGGATATGGTTGACCTTGCATATTTCTACGAGATGCGGTGCATTGTATCGGAACGCCTTCAGATAGGAATGTCATTGATTGCTTGGAGATCTTCAAGGGATATGGTTGACTTGGTCTCATTTCCTTATACGCCCCCGCAAACTGAGCGGCCGAAATGACGAACAGTTTGTCTCGCAATAGCTCGAAGCGATCCGCAGTGAGACTCTTAGTGAAGATGTCAGCCGGGTTGTCCTCGGTAGAGATGTGTTGAACACGAATGTTGTCTGACGTGACCTGTTCACGGATGAAGTGGTAGTCGACTGTGAAGTGTTTTGTTCGGGAATGAAAGACCGGATTGGAAGAGAGTGAGATAGCCGACTTGTTGTCACACCAAATTAGCGGCTTGTCTTGGAGAGGAATCTGAAGGTCAGAAAGGAGAAGTTGTAGCCAGATGATCTCTTTAGCCGTGAGAGAGAGAGAGACGGTACTCCGATTCTGTCGAGCTGTGTGCAATCGAAGGTTGTTTTTTTGCACTCCAAGTCAAAGGGTTCTTTCCGAGGAAGACACAGAATCCATTGATGGAGCGACGATCTACGGGATCTCCTGCCCAATCAGCGTCGGAGAAGGCGATGAGTGACAGAGGACTCGGACGAAGAAGAATGCCGTGGGTTGGAGTGTGTTGAAGATACCGAAGAATCCGCTTAGCAGCTGTGAGATGTGAGTCACGTGGAGCATGGAGAAACTGACATACTTGATTGACGGCGAATGCAATATCAGGTCGGGTCAGTGTGAGGTATTGAAGAGCACCGACTAGACTGCGGTAGTACGATCCATCAAGCAGTAAAGGATCTGAGGTGTTTGGATTCCGTTTTGAGGAGACTGGAGTTCTGCTCGGCTTGCAACCGGAGAGACCGGCTTTCTGAAGGAGCTCTTTTGTATATTTGGTCTGATGGACGAAGCAGCCTTGGGAGCTTCGTTGAATTTCCAGTCCCAGGAAGTATGATAGATCGCCGAGATCTTTGAGTGAGAACTCACTGGCAAGCTCGCCAATGAATTGATGTACGAAGTTTGCCGAAGAGCCCGTGATTAGGATGTCGTCGACATACAACAGGATCACGGTTGTTTGGTCGCCAGAGTGTTTGACAAAGAGAGATGAGTCGGCAATGCTCGGGTGGAATCCGTGAAGGCGGAGAAACTGGGAGAAGCGAGCATACCACTGTCGAGGCGCCTGTTTGAGGCCATATAATGCTTTCCGTAGCTTGCAGACATGTTGTGGGAAAGAGGGATCTATGAATCCCATAGGTTGCGCCATATAAAGATTTTCATCGATGTTTCCATGTAGAAAAGCATTGGAGACATCGAGTTGTCTGATGGGCCAGTCGAAGTGTAGAGCCAGGGTGATCAGGAGGCGGATAGAACCGTGCTTGGCGACTGGGCTGAAGGTCTCGGCGTAGTCAACCCCTTCCTTCTGATGAAAGCCTTTGGCCACGAGCCGAGCTTTATAGCGGGCAACAGAGCCATCCGTGTGACGCTTAATCTTGTAGACCCACTTGCATCCGATGATGTTTACTGAGGGAGGAGGAGAGACAAGTTCCCAAGTCTCTTGACGGGTTAAAGCGGCATACTCGTCCTGCATGGCTGCGACCCATTGGGGATGTTTGGACGCCTCCTTGTAGGATATCGGTTCTTCTGAGGTGATTTGGGCATGTAGGTTTAATGGTTGACGAGGTTTGAAGGTGCCGACCATGGAACGGGTGGTCATGGGATGAGTCGACAGTGGTGAAGTATCCGATGTGGGTTGAGTAGGTGGAGAAGTGGAGGTTGGAGGTAACGTGGAAGTTAAGTGGGGATGGTAAGAGGTCGGGTGAGTGACCGGATTATGGTGTGCCTAATGGTGGGACGTTGCCTCTGAAAGTGGTATTGGCGTCCCATGGGCCCGATATTCCGGTCGGTGCCCAGGATGATACACCGGACTTCCCGGATTCGATCAGTGGGCACTCCCGTGTCCATAAACACTGATCGATCCCGGGAGCACTAAGCCCGCAACGATAACTCCCAACATCTCGTCCTGCCGCTCCCGCGTGCTAGGATTCGACGTCAACGCTAAGGGTGTGAGCTATGGCTAGGGAGCCAACCGCCAAGTTTATTCCCCCTTGGCCCGACGGTCAAAGGCGGTCTTTTTCTCGCCGATGACAATGAAACACCCCGCGTAACCGTTAGATTCCTACTCCCTATCGATTTCCTAACCCTACGGACGCATCGGGAAGAGCCCCCGAAGGGGTTTCCACCAAAATCCCAAATTTGGGAACTACTCACAAAAATTCATGAAAAAGCGATCTAAATGAAGTTTAACCGTTGGAATCATAATCAGACGATTGCAATGCAGAAGTAATAGAGTAATAAAGACAATACTAAAATTTTAGAAAGATCTGAAAACTTACAAAAGAGTAGCAATTACAGCCGTCACAAGGAAATAAAACAGTAGAAAAACAGCAACTCCCTTTTCTGGAACCCTAGGGGTTCTATATATAGGCCGTCGCATCAACCGATCGGTTGAAAAGTCAACCGATCGGTTGATCCGTTACAAATAGATATCAGAAAACGGCGAGTTTTCACCCGATCACATGAACCGGTCGGGTGAGTTCTTGAGTGACCGGTTGGATCTTGAAGCAGTCGGGTGAACCGATCGGTTGAACGCCCGTGTCTTCAGCTTATCTTCTTCAGCTACAGATGAACCGATCGGGTGAGAATCACCCGATCGGTTGGAATTCTGCTCGAGAAAACAGAGAACAGCCGCCCGCAGAACCGGTCTGTGAACCGGTCGGGTGACTTCTTCGTGAGCTGCGGCAGCGACCGGTTGGTGCACGCGTGCATCACCCGATCGGTTGGAGATGACCAACCGACCGGGTGAGGGGCTGAAAGATGAATACTTCGCCGTTTGACCCCCTGGATCACGCGTGACTTCTCCCGTTGCTCCGGGGACTTGGGATATCATCATTAAACGTCCCCTACGTGGTCAATCTCCTGTAGTCATGGACAAACAAAGAAAAGTGAAAGAAAACGGGAAAATACACGAAAACGAATAAGAGACGACGGAAAAAAACGGAGAAATACAAAGGAAAACGTGCGTGAATATATGAAATATAGACGCACGTCAGAGGTAACGTGGAAGTTAAGTGGGGATGGTAAGAGGTCGGGTGAGTGACCGGATTATGGTGTGCCGAGATATGTTGTAGAATGCTTGTAGGCAATGATGTGTCAGGCAAGGTTTGTGTTGGTGAATCAGCTGGATCGGTCATACTTTGGGTTGAGCGAGCTGTGGAGCGGCTTGGAGAGGTCGGTAGGTCGTGTTGATGGGTCGGATGGTCGGTAGGTTGGTAGATCAGGGGATCGGTGGGTGTTGGTTGGAGGGGTGCAGGTGGATGGGTAGGAATAATGGTCGGTGGGATAGAGTTGATCAGTGTAGGCTGTGGCGTTGGACGAGTCTGAGTAGAGAAAGGGAAGATGTTCTCCTCAAACCTGACATGTGGAGTCAGGTACAGCCTTTTGGTAGACAGCTCCATGCATTTATACGCCTTCATGTGGTCAGCATAACCAAGAAAGACGCACGGTTGCGACCTTGGTTCAAGCTTGTGTTGTACATAAGGGCGGAGGCAGGGATAGCACAGGCAACCAAAGGTGCGCATCCACTTGTAGTCTGGAACCTGATGATAGAGAATCTCGTGAGGAGATTTGTTTCGTTGCGTTGCAGATGGTAGTCTGTTGATCAGATATATAGCCGTCTTCGCTGCATCTGGCCAATATTGCTGAGGCATAGAAGCTGTTAGTAGCAAAGCAAGTGTAGTTTCAATTACATGTCGGTGTTTTCTTTCGGCCACACCATTTTGCTCGGGTGTGTAGGGTGCCGAGGTCTGATGTATGATCCCAAGTTGGTGAAATAGGGAGATAAATTGATTGTTACAAAATTCCCCCCACCATCAGATCGAAAAATTTTAATTTTCGTGTTAAACTGCCTTTCAACCATTGTTTGAAAGGTTTGGAAGGCAGCAAACACGTCGGATTTATGATATAGAGGGTAGAGCCAAACATAGCGAGAGTAGTCATCAATAAAACTGACGTAATACCTATAGCCTTTATTAGATTGAACTGGGGCAGGGCCCCATACATCAGAATGAACTAAAGCTAAGGGAGAATCTGCTCTCGATTTTGACAAAGGAAAAGGTAATTTATGACTCTTACTCATTGAGCATTGAGGACATGGTGGCTGAGGAGACAGCTTGAGAGATAACTTGGAAGCGACTTTGGAGACAACAGGAGGAGCAGGATGACCAAGACGGGTGTGCCAAAGAGTGCCCGAGGTGCTTGATGCAGAAAGAGAGATGGGATTGTGATGGATCGGGTAGAGTCCATTCCTACTCGGGCCTTTAAGAAGAGTTTTTCCTGTGGTGGCATCCTGTACAACAAAACCAGAGGATGAGAATTGGATAACGCAGTTATTATCTCGAGTGAATTTATAGACTGAGAGCAGATTTTTAGAGAATTGTGGAGCATGTAAAATGTCAGGAAGACGTATAGTGGAGTTTAGAGAAGGGATAGAAGAATAGCCAATGTTGACCACTGTGGCGGTATCACCTGTGCCAACAGTAATGTGTTTGTTACCCGAGTATGGTGTCATTGTCTCAAGTTGTGAAGTGGTAGACGCGATGTGATCCGTGGCGCCTGTGTCGAGGATCCATTCACCGTCCGTAGAGCGACCTTGATGGACTGCATGAGCCTCAGGTTTATGAACATGCTCACCGATCCAAAAGCAATCGAGGGTGTGATGATTCGGCTTCCAGCACACTTGGCAAGGGATAGGTCGGCCAGTCGAGTGGTCGATAGGCACACGTCGTCTCTGCCGTCCGACCTGAGTAGTCGGTGTAGGAGGTTCGGGTCGTTGTGGACTACCTCGGGGCTGTATGTTGCTGGTGCGGCCACCGCGAGAGAAAGGGAAAGAGCCGCGGCCTCCGTTGAATCGCCCATATGTGGTGCGGCCACGGTTGTCCCGTCGTCCGTAGTTAGAGATGAGTGCAGAGGAGTCGGTTGAGGGAGAAGGAACAGAGGACATGGTAGTAGTTGGTGTGCTAGAGGTCGAGAGACGTCGTAGCTGCATGCTGGCCTCCTCGGCAAGGAGACTGCTCCATATCTCCTCAACTGTGTAAGGCTTTCCACGATTTCGGGCCATTACACAGAAGGAGTCGTAAGTAGGAGGAAGACCATGGAGGATCTGGCGGACCATTTGTCGCGTGGTGACAGTATCAGGACCAGCGATTTGTAGCTGGTCATATATCGCTTTTGCCCGATCTAAGTAAGCGGCCATAGGCTCCTCGGCCATGATGAGGTTGGTGAGTTTGTCTTGAAGTAGCTCAATATGCCCTTCAGAAAGAAAGGCATATCGGGTTTCCAACTTTGTCCACAGTAGATGTGAAGAGGTGACACCAAGGGCGACGCCAAGAGCAGAAGGAGATAGAGTCGCCTGAATGCTCATGCAGAGGTGTTGATCGGTGATCAACCATTTGTGAAAGTCGGGATTGGGAATTGGCGGCAGAGGAGTGGTGGTGGTGGATTTTGGATCGGAAATTGTGGGAGATGGAGATGATGTAGATCCATCGACGTACCCGAGGAAGCCGTGCGCGTTGAGAACGCCGACGACCTGAGAACGCCAAAGTATGTAGTTTGTGGAGTCTAGTCGGGTGGTGATTAGGGCGGGGAATTTTGAGATGAGAAATTTGAGGTTAGGTGAAATCGGCTCCATGGAGAGGATGTTGTGTATACATACAAGATCTAATTGCCGTTAGGCGAGAGGCTCTGATACCATGATGAAATTTAGAGAAAAGGGATAAACGACTGGAGAAATGTAGAAGAGAAACCAGCGAAGATTTACATTCCTCTTCATGTGTTTAAATACAATGTATCAAGGGTATAATAGTACTTTACAAGAGGATATGAATCTAGCTTTATTGGTAGGTGCTGAATGCATATTTCTACGAGATGCGGTGCATTGTATCGGGACGCCTTCTGATATGAATGGCATTGATTGGTTGGAGATCTCCGAGGGATATGGTTGACCTTGCATATTTCTACAAGATGCGGTGCATTGTATCGGGACGCCTTCAGATAGGAATGTCATTGATTGCTTGGAGATCTTCAAGGGATATGGTTGACTTGGTCTCATTTCCTTATACGAATGAGGCCTGAGATTAATGGATCAGCTTGCCTATCATCACTTGATAGCTACCATTGACTGTTTTTATGCGCTACCATGTAGCAGCTCTTGTTGGGTCGTTCGGTGAACTTATTCTCTTATAAGCACATGTATTTTGTCTCCGATTTCGCTAAATCGAACGATCATGAGATCATCGCAACCAATACTTGGTGAAGACATAGCACACAATAATCTATCTGATGCATCGATATCCTTTCTCAATGCATCTACGACTACGAACAGTTTCATACTATACTATTAGCGGTCGAAACATTTCTTCAGGATCGATATCCTCATATCAATGCATGTTCGACTAAGTCTCAAGACTTTATATAAGTATAAAATACAGGCAAACATTATGATTATACTCAGATAAACATTACCAGATAGCACACTATCATTTTGGATAATGTCCCAATTATAATTAATTGGGATTGAGGGCACACATTTCCCAACAATATCTGTAAATCATAAGTGTACTTCAATTACTAGTTCTCAATTATACCAAATCTTTGAAATGTTGCTAGGATCTTAGGATTTAGATGTAAAGTTACGATTTTTATGTTGTTTTGGTATAAAAGGGATGTGATATTTTGGTGATCCAGCCAAGCTTATAGGAGATCCTAATTAGGGTTTGTCATCCACGATGGTGGCACACATCCTAAATATATTATCATATGGACTTAATTAGGCTCGTTAGTGAATTCAATTGGAGTTCGTGATCCACGATAGTGGCACGCACTTTGACGGTTTTCACCGGTGTCCTGTATTACTAATTGATTATCTACGATAGTAGCATCAATGAGAGCCATCAAATCACAGATCAAATCTTTAATCCACGATGGTGGCATGAGTAGAGATTGAGAATAGTTTTCGTTCGTCATGCACGGATCGCGTGCAAGGCCATCCACGATGGTATGGCTAAGTATGTGATACATTAAATGAGTGGTACAACAATAGTTGGCCATGAATTTCACATTTTAGATGCAACAATCTCTCCCCATAAAACCAATTCAACATAGAAATTATAACCTATAGCATCGACATCCAACGATAGTCGTGATTCCTATTACCCTAGCTTTCATTATATTGTTAATCTGAGATAAGGAATACATGTGACAACCTTCAGAACACGCCTATAACTGACACTGTTTCACCACTTTGAATAGACCCAAGACGTTAATCCAATCGCCTCTCTGTGGGATCAATATCTTTCTATATTACAAAGCTTTGGCATCGTGCACTTGCGGTATATTTTCGGAGTTAAAATCCGGGTCGATCAAGTTTTTGGTGCCGTTGCTGGGGAGGAGTACCGCCATATTACATATTTATCACAATCAGGTTGATTAGACTACGTTAAAAAAAGAGACATTATTCCCTACCACCTGCTTTACCATTATTTCTATCTTTTTGTACCACTGAAATCTTTTCCAAGTTGTTTGTTCTTGACTATTCAGGTACAATGGAGTAATTTTGGGATTATTCAAGCAATGATTATTCGGCACGGTATGAGGCTCCGGTTGAAGAATGCGGATAATATATACAGGACCCATACTATCAGATGGAAGGATATGATCAGTTATGCCTACTGCGAGTCTTGTGACATGGAGGGACACATGCCCTATGAAAGCCGCGTCTGTCTCTTGAGTCTTGACCATCCTATCAATTTGGTGCTCGCACAGATGGAGGAGAGCATGGCAACATTTGCAATTGAATGGAAGGAAACCTATGCTAAACTGAATGAGGCATTTAATCAAGTGCAACAAGAGGTCGATGATTTCAGCAGGACTCTTTCATCGCATAAGCCCGAGGGACAGACCGAGGACTTTGATGCCCCCACCCCTGGGGAGACAACGGTACCGGGCACTGATGAACGAACTATGATGAGACACTCGGGAGGTGTCACTGCAGAGCCGGGTTGTGACGTCGTTGCTCCCCACCCACCGATACAGCTCCTTCATACGATGAGTGGATGAACGGAGAGGATTCAGAGGGAGAAGATATTGATGTTATCTACCTCGCGCGGGATGACAGATACGACACATCCAAGGGGGGACACATCCACTTCCATACCTAGAGAGCCTGAGGATACTTTAGCATCCCGCTTGTCCCCCTACCTGACACACGAGCATATATGACCGGAGCATGCTTTCGAGTAGGCCTTAAACACTGAGCCAAAGCTTTTCACCGAGGAGGTCGTGCATTGGGACGAGGAAACAGACATTCATGAGGATCCCGAGAATTACCCTCCCCATTAGAGCTTTTCACCGTATGCTTGCTGTTATCATAATTTTTGCCCAACACCATCTCTTTTTCTTCACTCTGTTGTGTTCATATGTTATAAGTTCATGAGAAGGAAGCAACATTGCTGCTTGCTGTAGTTATGCACTTGTGAGTGCGTGATTATAGAACCAGAAGTCATTATATCCTGAAGGATAGTCCATTGTTCTTGCCTTGCATTGAGCTTTGTCTCCGAATAGCAAGCATCTGCCTTTAAAGACAGTGCCTAGTACGTCTCAATCACGATAAGTCCTTGCTTTTCTGATAAAACTATAGCTTCGTCTTACTCCGTTTTCTCATTTTTCCAATACTAACATCTATAGATCTTTAAATCGACAAAATTCAAAAGCCCTGGCTATAACCATTTTCAGATGTCTTGAGAAGCGGGCCCTGTAGTTGATTTCGGCCAAAACTACCGCTAGATCTTCTCCAAGCTGTCCTCAACCTCTCCCACCGCTGAAATCACCCATTGTAGAAGGATCAAAACAATTCATTTAATTGGGAACATAAAACCCCAGCTACTAGAAAACTTGAATATATCTGTGATCAAAAGAGAGGACTAGCCACAAAGTTTCCATTAGAATCCATGATGAACGGTCAAGAAGAAGAAGCTAAAGAGAAGAATGGTGAATGCATTGGGATTTTCACCTTTCCCATCTTACTTAAATATGTAGCCTAAATATTTTTCACCTTTCCCATCTTATTTTTTGTATCTCCCTATTTCTCTTCATGGAAATTCTCTTCCCTACTCAAACCTAGCTTGCCACCATGAAATACATAAATTGTATCATATGTCGTCGATATCATGAATTTTAGTTACAAAAATTAAAACTTGGGGCTACTCTCGTAACTTTTGGAGCAAGTAAAACTTGGGATGTACTTTTTAATTGAGGCTATTCTTGATTGGAAATTGATTTTAAACTTTGATTTGGAGAATTATTTGTGCAGCATGCTTGGGTTAGAGTCCTTTTTATAGCTTTGTTATTCAAAACATAAAATGGCACCTTTGAATCAACTTAATGCATATGCCTTTGCTTTTACTCTATGATTCATATAACTCATCTATCAATTTCATTTTTGGCTTCAAAGCTTTATTAGACTTTGTTGCCAAATTTAGAGATTTTCAATGAATGAAAATTTGTTTGGAGAAGTGCTGGATCAATCTTAAGTTGAATCTACAAAGATTCAATTGCTTGCCACCCATGAATTGATCCTTCTGTGTGATTGAAATGTTTGATTTCATTTTTTGCTTTGCTCATAATTAAAAATATCTAATCCGTCCCATCAACATAATAATAATAAGGCAAATTACAATCATAGAGCAATATAAGTAAAACAGTTAAAATAAGTGTCTTGGTTGTCTCTCCAGTTCCTTGGACTCTTAAATGCCCTTATTTGCTATAAAGAGATGTTAGAAAATGATATGAATAAGATGTCAGAAAAAAACGATAAGAATAAGAAGGGCGGAACATCAAAAGGCAAGTGATAACTTATATGAATAATATGGATGGTGCAGATTAAGATATGAAAATAACAAGATGGATCAAGAAGCTAGTCCTTCTTCATCTCCAAGAAGCTAATCCTCCTTCATCAACAGAAAGCAAACTTTCACAAGTTTGTACAGAAGAATGTTCGCATTGATGAATTTAAATTTACAAGTTACGGCTGGAGTAATTAATCATACACTCAAAAGAAACATCAGCCGCGGCTATGTATCTCTCATGTGCCATTTTCATTTAAAAATTGATAATGCTACGAAATACATCACAATTGTTGTGAAGGGAAATTTAGGGAGAATAGGTGTAGAGGGTTAAGAGCCCCATACCCGTGTATTTATAACTTTCAATAGTGGGTTGGATACCCAATTGGCCCAATGGGCCTATTCATAACACTTCCCCTTATCCAATCAACATTGAAATAAGAGGTGGATTCTTCAGGATCCCAGTTAGGGTAACTGTCTTGTTAAAGAAAGAACAGTTAACCCATAACTTCCCCTGTTTTGGGGATGTGTCTAGGGGTGGATACTTCAGGATCCAGAGTCAACGAGGTTACCTCGTCAAAACCTTGACTACGGAAAACCCAGTGGGAAAAAACCTGTAGCCAAGGGAAAAGAGTACAACTCTGCAGTTGACTCCCCCTTATCTGACCAAGCTTCAGGCTTGCAGATTTCCTATGAATCTATACATTAGTCTCCTATGTATCTATGAGTTCATAGTTCTCTCATCCTGACCCAGTTTACATTTACTCACTCTCCTCATCCCAATCCCATATACAAGTTTCTCAAAAATACTAGTAGGCAGGGATTTGGTAAGCAAATCCGCCAAGTTATTACATGATTGGATCTTCTGTACCTCAATCTGCTTTTGCTTCTGAAGGTCGTGCGTCCAGAAGAACTTGGGGGAGATATGCTTCGTCTTGTCACCTTTGATGTAGCCGTCCTGTAGCTGGGCTTTACATGCTGCATTGTCTTCATGGAGTGTAGTGGGTGCAAGAACGCCGGTCGTCAGGCCGGTGGAGGTGAGTATGTGCTGGATCACCGAGCGTAGCCAGAAGCATTCCTTGCTTGCTTCGAAGATCGCTAGTAGCTCTGAGTGGGTGGATGAGACGGTCGTCATGGTCTGCTTCACAGATCTCCAGGATATGGCAGTGCCGCCATATGTGAACATGTATCCGGTCTGAGACTTCTCTGTATGAGGATCGGACCTGTAACCTGCGTCAGCATAACCAACTAAACCTGTTGATGCCCATTTCCTGTAGAATAGACCTAAGTCTATGGACCCTTGGAGGTAGCGCAGAAGATGCTTAACTCCGGCCCAGTGCCGCTGTGTAGGTGCAGCACTATATATGGCTAGTAAGTTTACTGCAAACGCTATGTCAGTGCGAGTGCAGTTAGCCAGGTAAAGGAGTGCACCGATAGTACTTAAATAAGGCACTTCGGGGCCTAGTACTTCATTCCCCTCTTCCAGCGGCCGGAAGGGGTCTTTGTGTACATCCAATGATCTGACGACCATCGGAGTGCTGAGGGGGTGGCACTTATTCATCTGAAACTTTTTCAATAAGTTCGATGTGTAAGTTGACTGGTGTAACAGGATCCCATCTTTAAGATGCTCTATCTGAAGGCCTAAACAGAATTTTGATTTTCCGAGGTCTTTCATCTCGAAAGTTTCTGTCAGGCTTCTAGAAATCTTTGCGATCTCTTCAGGAGATCCGATGAGGTTTAAGTCGTCTACATAGACGGCTATAATTACAAATCCTGTTGCCTTTGCTCTTATAAAGATGCAAGGACAGACTGGGTCGTTTTTAAATCCTTGCTGTGCAAGGAAGTCGCTCAGTCTGTTATACCACATCCTTCCAGATTGTTTTAGACCATATAATGATCTTTGCAGTTTCACTGAGTAGATGTCACGTTCTCTCTCTTTTAGTGCTGCAGGCAAAGAATAACCGTCAGGCAATCTCATATAGATGTCTCGGTCTAGGTTGCCATATAGGTATGCAGTAACCACGTCCATGAGTTGTATATCTAAACCCTCTTGTGCTGTTATGCCAATGAGGAATCGGAAGGTGATCGCGTCCATGACCGGGGAGTATGTGGCTTCAAAATCCACCCCAGGACGTTGGGTAAAACCCTGCGCTACAAGGCTTGCTTTGTAGCGTACGATCTCATTCTGTTCATTTCATTTTCTAACAAATACCCATTTATAACCCACAGGTTTTACACCTTTTGGTGTCTGGACTATTGGTCCGAAGACCTTGCGTTTGGTGAGTGAATCCAACTCCACTCCTATTGCCGCTTTCCACTTTGGCCAATCATCTCTGCTTTGACATTCTGTCAGAGAGCGTGGTTCAATATCATCGTCGCAGTACGCAACGTTGATGGCAATATTACACGCAAATGTGTCATCTATTGTTGTGCTTTTTCTGTCCCAATACTCCCCAGTTCGTACATAGTGTATCGACACTTCATTTTCTCCCGGTTTTTCCTCTTCATGAGAGTTTGGGAGAGATGGGGTAGCAGGGCTTAAATTAGCATCCTGTGGTGGTATTTGTTTACCATTGCCAAGGGTCCTGCTCTTTCGAGGGACTTGGTCCTTGGATCCCGGTGGTCGTCCTCTCTTTTTGAGAGGTCCAACCATTTCTGCTGCAGGCTGATTGCATCCATTTTGCGGTATGTCAATCCTAGCTGGAGTGTTAGTAGCAGGGATGTGTGATTTGACAATCTTCTGGTTGTCAGTAAATTTGTCCGGCAAGAGATGGACAGTGTTTTGGATGTGGAGAATCTTCAGGACCTCCTCCTCACACTGGCTTGTTGGCGGATCAAAGTGACATAAAGTTTTTGTTTCCCAAGTGATACTTTCTGAAGCTTCGGGCTTCTTTGTCTGTGAGCCTAGTCTTGGAAACGATGTTTCATCGAATTCACAGTCTTCTAGACGTGCCTTAAAGACGTCCCCCGTAAGGGGTTCTAGGAATCTAATTATGGAGGGGGTGTCAAACCCAACATAAATGCCTAGGCGACGTTGTGGACCCATCTTTGTCCTTTGTGGTGGTGCTATGGGGACGTATACTGCATAACCAAATATTCTCAAATGTGAGACAATTGGTGGTGCTCCAAGTGCTAGTTGCATTGGAGAAGATGACTGACCTCCAGAGGGTCTTAATTTTATTAAAGATGCAGCATGCAAAATTGCATGACCCCACGCATTCACTGGCATCTGGGATTGAAGTAATAATGGACGAGCGATCCATTGCAGTCTCTTAATTAGAGATTCTGCTAACCCATTTTGGGTGTGAACATGCGCTACAGGATGTTCGACTTCAATTCCCTGAGCTTGGCAATAGTCTAGAAAGACTTGTGACGTAAACTCCCCCGCATTGTCCAGACGAAGTTTCTTTATCTGGTGGTCGGGGAAGTGGGCCCGTAACTTTATTATCTGAGCTAAAAGCTTAGATAGTGCTAGGTTACGGGTGGACAGTAGGCACACGTGTCCGTGGATTCTCTTCCACATCCATTTTCAGTGGGAATTTGCCTTTTTGAAGAATCTTCAGGTTCTTCAGGTCAATGCCCCTGGAGTTCTTTATGATGCGGTACATCATAACCGAACCAGGGTGTCCCAATCGACTGTGCCAGAGTTGGAATTCTGGTGTTTGGGGGCACTGCAGGTGCTCCACCATGGATGTTTCTGGAGTTTGTATACTTGTTTGGTAGAGTCCCGAGGGGAGTCCCTTGAAACGTTCCACAATGGTTTTTGAACCATTTGTAAGAGCCGTTACAAGCAAGTATTCCCTTTTATCTTCCTCGACCGTCTCTAAGTGATATCCGTTTAAACGGATGTCTTTAAAACTTAGGAGGTTTCGGATGGATTTAGGGGAGTATAACGCATTTTTAAGTGTTATTTGTGTGTTGCCGGGAAGCAATATAATTGCTTCCCCTGATCCTTCGATTATGTTTGCTGGTCCTGAGATTGTTCTCAGTGGGCCAGAATAACTACTTATGCTCGTGAAGTAGTCTAAGTTTTGAAGGATCGAGTGCGTCGATGCACTGTCCACTAGGCAGATAAGTTCCATATCTAAAGAAAAGGGGAAAGACATTCAAGCAATAAATATAGATAAAAGATTCAGCTAATTGCATAGAAGTGAAGCTTGCCTGGTAGACTTTCTTGGGAGTGCCTCCTTTGTTGGAAATCCTCTTCTGCTTCTTGTCCACGAACTTCTGGTTCTGGGGAGGAGCTGGGGGAGTGGCCTTCTTCCGCTGCTTCTGTTCTTTCCATTTCTGGAATTTTGCCTTTTTGTCCGTCTTCTTCTTCTGGGAAGACTGGAAGTGGGCCTCTGCAGGAGGTGGCAATGGAGCGGAGCCAGGAGGGCGCAGGTTGTGGGTGGCAACCAACAGGTCTCTGTTCTGTTCTGCCATAAGCAGGCATGAAAGAAGGTCAGAGTACTTTGTGAACTTCCTCTCTCGATATTGTTGCATAAGGATCATGTCCTTTTCGTGGAAAGACGTAAACGTCTTTTCCAGCAACATCTTCTCCGTCACTGGTTCACCACACAACTTCAGGCGTGAGGTGATGCGGAAGAGAGCTGAGTTGTACTCCGCTACGGATTTGAAATCCTGTATGCGGAGGTGAGTCCACTCGTACTGTGCACGGGGGAGTATGACATCCCTCTGATGTCTGTACCTCTCCTCGAGTGCATCCCACAGCTCGTAAGGGTCCTCTACAGTGAGGTACTCGTCCTTTAAGGTCGAGTCTAAGTGTTTCCTGATATATATAATGGCTTTCGCCTTTAATATATCGGAAACTTCCTATGTATGAGGTGCTTCCACTGAAGCCTCCTTGTTAGCAGGGGCAGTACTAGTTGTTGCCTTTTCAGTCTGTGTGAGACTGAAACCATGAGAGCGCAGATGGAACTTCGAAAATTAAAGTATAACATTAAGCGAACGCCTTCGTGCGGCGTGCAAAAACAAAACTTTTTTAGGGCGCGGCCGCCATATTTTTGGATCAGAGGCGAATCTGAGCAATTTGTTCAATAAATTTTTCTACGCGGTATAAGCTGTTAATAGGTACCAATCAAAAATGTTATCATTATCATTTTGTAAAGTTTTTTGATATAATTGCATAACTACAAAGTGGCAGTCAATGAGCATATAAGTTCTTCAAAATATATAACCAGTAGCGCGCAAAAAAACACATGAAAGTCCAGCAACTTCTAAATAGAAAGGGAAATTAGGAAAGATAAACACAATAAAAACCTAATACCTGATGAGGAAACCAAATCCTAACGTCACTTGGCATTCGAATCTCCTGAATAACCCTTTTGCTATTTCACGAATGGCTTCTCACTACGTATGACACCAATGGCATTCTCCACCTCACTTGCAACCATTGCATATTTCTTCCCATCACGCCAAGCCCAATCAACATAAGGGACAGCGTCGCTCAGCTTGAAAAAGAAGAGTCCTATTCCCCTTGTATCTACCAGCATCAGAAGGGCTAGCTCAAGATTAGCCATACTCCCAAGGGACTGCGACCCGTCGACAAACTCTTTCACCTTAATCGCCACATCATCTTTACAGGTCATAAACCAGTTTAATGCGCCCTCTGGGGAAAGCTGCTCCTCAGGCAGTAGAGCGCTATGAACAACAGCTGCTATGCTGCATATTTCTTCTTTAACCTCCTCAAGAAAGCCGATCACCCTCTTGTAAATGTAACACAACTTGCGCTCTAACACGAATAGCTCTAACTCAGATATTGCTTCTGCGAGAGGAAAGAGAACGCCACTTAGACCAATTTTTAAAACCAAGCGAACATCCACACATCCGGCATATACATCAAACTATCTTACCAGTTTCTTCATCCGCATCCAGCATTGTGCGCCAAGTTCGAGAACGCAAGCACACACACAAACCAGGATAAAGCATTTGCCATATGGCATCGTATTTGCTCTCCTCTTCCAATGAGGGCACGTCATCCAAACACGAAGCCTTGATTGCTCTCAAGTATGCCATGATCTGCTCGAGAAGTTGTTCTCGAGTGCACACGTGTTTTCCTGTCAAGTCGCAATGCGTAGGCAAGCATACCGTTAGAGTGATCATATCATTTTTCGACATGCTGAAATAGTGAATTATGCCGCCGACAAAATCAACTTCTTCCCAGCTTTACAGGCATTTGACACATGCTTAACCCACATGAGGCTGGTGTCAAGAAAACACATGAATGCATATACCATAACTTCAAAACAAAAGCATATTTTAACAATGAACACGAACAAAACAACACTGAAGACGGTAATCATACACAACTGCACACTGAATCAATAGATGACTAATGTATTCTCTCATGTGATTGAATAATTTCACTCAATATTTAATTCCTTATTATGGGGCATTGCAGCCGGTTTAATGCGCACAACAACACTGAACATGTCATAAACCAGCAAGTCTTAATGATGACAAAATAAATACTCTGTTTGATTTTTGTGTCCACCGATTCTTCACAAAGTAAAAAATCACGTATCAAAGTGTGTGAATCTAATGCTATATTTACTGAAATATCAGATATCTACCAAATACGGAACCATCACTTCAATCATACCATGCCCAACCTCAATATACATCTAACATTAAAAGATGGATGATACGGCAAATAAGTGACTGGACCAATTTGATGAAAGGAAAAGAGATGATACCCTGCGCATCCGACTTGGACAACAAACTGTGATCATGATCGGTAAAGACGTTAGCAATGTAAACCTCGCAGCTCCTCTTATCTGCAAGCGCATAAAGATCACAAATCATCATAATAATATGCACAAGGATTACGAACAGAAACATAGAAACAGAGATGCAAGAGTAGGCAAACCTTTCTTTTGGCTATACTCTACGGATCGGGACAACCAATTAGATGATCTGATATGTTCTCCGATGTGAGCATACATCCTGACCTCCTCCTCGGTTGGAGTTTGTTCGCAGAAGGGTTTGATGCGTCTCAGAATGCCAATGATGCTATCAAGACAATCAGACCGGGTTTTTACAAATGATTCCTTCTTAGGCTTCCACATGAGCAGTGCAGATCGGGCTACATCCTTAGCCTGCATGATCGCAACTATGCCATGAACCCTGTCAGCCATGGGGGTTGGACCGGAGGACAAGAGTTGTGTGACCCTTCGCTTGCATTCCTTTAAAAGGGCTAGATGCTCGGGCATATGCTCAAACGAGACTTCGAGTTGATGCATTGCTGGGATGAAGCAAAGAGCCTCTTGATCCGGAGGCTTGGAAAAGGGGTCATGGAGTTGGAAGTAGCTAGACCGCTTCTGTCCAGTGGCATTCAGAAATTCGTCTCGGGCTAGAACATGCGCAAGATAATATGTTATCTGCTTCCTAATCTCCCTGTAGCACATAATCTCTTCGTCATCTTCGGGCGGGGCATAACCGCGAGCATGTCCGATAACCTCCAGTGTGTGAAGGACATCCAGAAGTTCTTGCTTACGGCAGCCTTTGGTGTAACCCCCAAGCTCGTCAAATGTAGAAGAAATATCCATGGTTCCTCTATTCCCATTTCGCAGTCGGATACTAGGATCGTCAACCAAAGCACGCACGCCATCCATGAGGGATTGAATGGAATCGAATTCCAACCACTCGACCTCCCCCACCAGCTCATCAACCACTCTCCCATCAGGTATTACCTCACCCTCGTCTGCAAGTTTGACCATCTCCTCTGCAGAAGAGAAAAACAACAAGGGTGTTAATTTGTTGAGATTCTGGGGAAAAAATTTCGTTTTTTGAAAAAAGAAAGAAAAGAAAAATATTACTCATTGATAAATTAAGGAAATGCATAAACAAATCAATTCCAAAGGTTAATTAGGGGAAGGGGGAATAGAAATAGGTTATCATGAGGGGAAGGGGAGATGGCAGAGGGATCACCGATGATGTTGTTGTTGCCATTGGCCTTCTTCTTCTCGAGATGGTAGAGATGAATGTAGGAGCAGACATGACCGAAGATGAGACCAGCAACCCACTGCTCTTCCATGCTCCCGGTTTCCAAACTGAAACCCAGGTCGCCATCGGCTGGAACTCGGAAGCGGATCACGGAATTGAAGCACTTGAGGACGCAGACAATGGCGTCTAGCATAGCGAGGCGGCGACCGCTCACATTTTGAAGAAAATTAGGATCATCTTCCGGCTCCTCCATCTTCCTCTTCCGGCCTACGCCGCCGCGGCCGCTGTTGCTTTTAATTGACGATGCTAACGACGATCGTTCCTCGTCCTCCATCTCTGCAAGAGGTCCAAGGCCAGCGATAGGGATAGTTGAAGTTTGGGCCGCGGCCATCGCCAATTTACAGGAATCACAACTGTTTGATTGGGTTAGTGTTAGGGTTGAAAGAGTTGCTCCAACGTCCTCCCCTTGTTTTTTGATTCTGTTTCTCCGTTACCTTTTTCTACGGCGCACGATTCTTTGTTCCTTATTCTCCATTTTTTTTCCGGTGATTTACATTTTTTTATTCATCGTTCATACTTCATAACTTCAGAATTCCTGTGAAACCAGAAGAAGCCGAGACTCCTACGGAGCCCTATTATTTTACATTTAGATAAGAACAAGCATTTTAACATTTAACATAAATTTGCTCTTAACTACTATTAGAACTACAAATGCATTATCTATTAAAAGTTTAAAAGCGGAGGAAAATGAGAATTCCGGATGGTAGTGCGTAGATGAATCTGAATTGATTGAATATGTCTTCATTGTCAGCAAAAGCGTTGACGTGTCGAACCCCAGGTGTGGGCCTTCTCAGTAACTCCTCCGAAGAGTCCGAACATTAAATGGAAGAGATAGAAATGGAAGAGATAGAATGAGCTTATATTCTCCCAAATGGGATGTCTATTTATAATATTTTGAAGTATGGACATGACGTTTGAATAGAGTCTTTGAACATAGGGCTCTAATGTGCATGTAAAAGTAATGCACTTTCACGTTGCATTTTTGAACATGACACTTGGAAAAAGCCATTGGACATATTGCTCGGGATTGTTACTTTTGGATGGAATGTTTGGCTATGTCACTTCGTAGAGTTATGCTGGTTTCACAATATGCATATTTGCAGATTGGGGTCAAGGGGTAGCACCCCTTTGCGACGATTCCACTAAACTATCGACAAGCGAGGTTGATCAGGAGGCAGTGGCCCCCTTACGTGGGTCAAGGGAGGCGGTGTCCCCTGTGTAGGACGTTTCGGCGGTATAGCCCCTGAAAACTAAGCATTATATCATCTGAGAGTTATGTAGTCGCAATGGATGTGCACTTGGAGATGTTTGAGAATGCTTGGATTTTAGCCATTGCGTTCCATCGAGCACTTGGCATGTATGAGTTTGTTGAGGGTTTGTTGCTTATTATTGGTTGCGGTATTTTGTTAACCATAAAACATGCAATTAGAAAGTGTAACATCCCATACTCTAGTGCCATTGTGTTGACTATAATTTGCAGGTCATGCAGGTACTAGTGAAAACAGAATAGAATAGATACAAACACATGAATATTATATAAAAATAAATACTCGTTGTTCATCATTTAAGAGGGATACAGATACATTTATGGAAACAGTAAGTACTATCCTCTCTCTCTCTCTCTCTCTCTCTCTCTCTCTCTCTCTCTCTCTCTCTCTCTCTCTGTGTGTGTGTGTGTGTGTGACATACAGACAAACTCACTTAACAAAACAAATAAGTCTCCTTAATAGTTCAACCTCAAAAGTATGTAGTCTCTACTAGAAAGTCTGCCGCCTCGCAGGATGGTGCCTCCTAATAGGTCGGCTCAGCGCCTGTTGCAACCCACAAAAACGAGGCATTGAAGTAGACGTTATTTACAAAGACATCCAGTTACATGCAGACCTACTAACAAGTCGGTCATGATCGAAGTATAAACAAGATGGAGAAAGTCAGAACTAGCTATCCAAGCTAACCATCCAGTCTGTTCGATCTAATTGTTAACTTAACTTTCTATGACTCTATTATGACTCAAAGCTAAAGGAGTGGAGAGTGATCTAAGAGCCACCTCGTACCTCGTACCATGGGTGAGCTCACACGAGCCATAGATCCATAGTCCAAAACAAGTTCAGTATGGGGACCAGACAAATACGGTAAGGGATCATCCAAGTCAGGCAAAAGCATGGTCTCAGTCATGTTGGAATCGCTCTGATATCATTGTAATGCCTTTAGGGCCCATCACATTGTGCCCTAGACTCGTCATATGATCCCTGACGAACTTGTTTTATGGCATACCTCTCGACAACTCCCAACCCATCATAAGATCCACATCTTATCGGGACTTGGTACGGTAAGAGCGATTACTTTGGGTCAGCTTAGAACCCAAGAACCCGTACTCAAGCATCAACAAGAACTGATACCAATGTTAGGTTTTGAGCATGGTTCCATAGAGCTTTTCCCATCGTCTAGCCCAAACCTTAACAGACTGGAGAAGCAGAAGAAGTAGAAAACAACAAAAAATCGTATAATTACGAAAAAAACCCTACTGAAAATATTAGAACCCTTTGCAGAATCTTTTACTATCTAAGGAGAAGGTCGAACCAATCTCGCAAAGATAGATCTAAAATATTCTGTTATTAAAATAAAGTTTAAAGAACATAACTTAAGTTTTTGTAGTCGCAAAAATTATTCCTTAGGACGACGTCCCGAATCGATGCAACGTCTCGTCAAGAAGCGACCACTTGCTCCAGAAAGTTTTACCTTGGCTGGAACCCCTACCTCAAGCTTCGGATCAAATCTGAATTCCTTTCAAGTTTTGCAAGAACATGAAAGAGGGATTATATAGGAAAAATTTGGTCGCATTTAGATCTAGATTTACTAACTTAATTTAGGATGAGCTCATTTGATCTAGGCTTGGTGTAAGTTTAGGAGGAAGAGGAGCACCCTATTTATAGGGCGAGTTGAGCCTTCAGCTTAGTATCATAGCCGGTATGGTACTAAAATTTAGAATCCTAATTATCTCAAGTGTTTTCCTCTTTCAAGGACTCAACTTTGAGTAATAAATTCTCCTTCTCTGTTAAGCCTAAGAATCAAAATGATATATTATTTTGAAGATCTTCAAACAAAGATCGCATGGAAATGAACGACGCTTAATTCCGAGGTCGTTTGACCCCTCAAACGAGTCCTCAAATTTGCCAAAAATTCTTTCCTAAAAATCTGTAGACTACACAAACCCGTTGGCCCCACTGCGGGCCCCACTGCGGGCCCTACCCTATCTTTGACCCCGCATGGGTAAGGGCGCCTACCCAGTTCAAGTTCCCACCAAGGCCAGAAGCCAAGGCCAAGTGCATGGGCTCGAGCATAGACATGCCTGGCACGCCCAGTCTCGAGCCTGAGCCTGGTCTTGCGCCCAGGCTGAAGCCTGGGCATGCCTAAACCTATTTTTGGGCTTTGCTTAAGTCAAACTCGAGCTAGCCTATGCCAGAGGCTTGGGCTAGTCTAAGTCCATGCTAAGGCTCAGGCAATAGGGTGGACCTTAGTTTGGATTTTTCTATACTTTTCAAGGCTAGATTTTCACGTCACATCATATGTGACCGAAATCCTCTTTACAACCAATTGCGACCATATTAATTCCCATGCATCATACACATGTTCCTATTATTACTTGGATGAGAATCTTAGCCTATGTGATACCCTACAGCCTGACCCTATTACAGGTGGGACTCATAGCCCCTGACGACAGTGATCACGAGCAGTAGTTACCGTCCCTGATTCGATATCATCATTACGTGGTCTTTCCCTTGACATAAACATCGTTGAGACTACCCTTGGCTATGTTAGTAATGAATTCTTAATCCCTTTGTCAACACCATGTCGTTGCGAAGCCTAGGCTATGGTTGATTGTCAACCCCTAATAGGTCAGTGATCAATCATCATCGTTCAGTATTAGCTTGTCTTTGTTGGATCATATCTAACACACCTTGGCCAAGGATTTTCGTAAAGGACCGTACTAATTCTGTGACACTAAATCCCCACATACGGGAGAGATGAATCCTCTCTTGGACACTACTCTCCTTGTATGCTTCAAGTGTCACCCAACCAAAGACATTTTGACAGGCCCTGCATAGGAGCTAGGTCAGAGATCTAAGTGGCACAATTCACGCACAGGCACGTACAATGACCTCAAGTCAAAGGACCAGCTTGCCTATCATCACTTAAGAGCTACTATTGACAATATTATATATGCTATCCATGAAGCATCTCTCGTTGGGTCCTTCAGTGAACTCATTCTCTAATAAGCAAATAGGTCTCCTCTTTGATTTCTCCAAATCAAACGATCATTAGATCATCGCCACCAACACTTAGTGAAGACAGAGCACACCGTAGTCTATTTGATGCATCAATGTCATTTCTCGATGCATCTATGACTATGAACAATTTAAGACTTTATGCTACAAACAGTCGACACACTTATCCATGATCGAGATCCTCACCTCGATACATGTTCAACCTCGTATTAAGTCTCGGGACTTTATCTAAGTATAAAACACAGACAAACATTTATGATCATACTTAGATAAACAGTACCAAATAGCATACTATCATTTTGAACAAGATGCATTAATTATACCCAATTATCCTAGTATACCACTTCTACACATGCTTTGAGACGATCGCATATCGAGCCTTCGTGAATGAACACAAGAGTTCTATATGAAGTGGTATCGATGTATCTTTGAAGAATATCTCAGCCAAATCTCTAATCAAGAACTGGAGAATTGCTTCTCCAGATATAGACTCGACTAACTGCAACGATGCCAAATCTATATTTGTAGTATATCACATAGTAATGATGGATCCTACTACCATGATTATTGAGAGATGCCCTCGAGGCAAGTTCTATAAAACGTCTTGTTCAAAATAACAATAAGTTGTTTGGTAAGAATTTACCTAAGTTTAATAATAATGTAGTCTTCATTAGAACTTAGGTATTGTCCTGAGACTTAATGTGAGGTCAAACATATATCAAGATGGAGATCTCGATCATAGAGAAGTGTTTGACCGATTGTAGCATAGGTCTAAAAACGTTCGTGGTCATAGATGTTTTAAGAAATAGATATCGACACATCGGATAGACCATTGTGTCTTAGTCTTCACCATGTAGTGGTGACGATGATCTCATGGTCGTTTGACTTGGCGAAGTCGAAGACGAGACACAAGTGCTCATTGGAGAATGAGTTCATTGAACGACCCAACGAGAGTTATCATATGGTTCATATTGACCACTCTGTCAATGATAGCTCTTAGTGATGATAGGCAAGTTGTTCTTTTGACTTGAGGTCATTGTACGAACCTATACGTGAACAGTGTCACTTAGATCACTGATCTAGCCTCGGAGCAAGACCCATTGAAAGGTTTTTGGTTGGGTGACACTTGAAGCGTGCGAGGAGAGTAATGACCAATAAAGGATTCATCTCTCCCTGTCAAAGGGAGTTAGTGTCACACGTGTTAGTTCGATCTTTAGTTAAAACTCTGGCCAGAGTATGTTGGAAGAAGTCCAACATTATTTGACTAAAGATCAATGGAGACAAATCAAGTGCAAGCTAGTAGGGTTGACTGTTGACCATACCCTAGGCTTAACTAAGCGGCATAGTTTTGACAATGAGACTAAAACTGCGGTATTCATCATGGACACAGTCAGGGTGGTCCTGACAATACTCATATCAGTGAGTTAACCACATAAGTATGATACCGAAACAGGGACGACACCTGCTACTCGTGGTCTCTTCCGTTTGGGGTTTCGAGCCCCACTTGTAATAGGATCAGGCTGTAGGGTCTCACACAGAGTGAGACCTTCGTCAAGTAATAGGTAGATATTATGGAGAATATGTATTTGATGCCAGGAAAAGAAAACTGCAAAGAGTTTGCAGTTAGCTTGCGGACTCAGGATAAATGATCCTAAGTGCAAGTGGAAGATGTTGGGGGATGTATGCCCTCAGTTCATTTGTATTTGATGCAAATGGGCTTTTAATATTAGATTTGGGAATTTTGCATATGATGCAAAGGGAATTAAATGTGTCATAAATTATTTACGTGTATATTTAACATAATAAATGTAAAGAAAGGGTTACCTGGATGACGAGATCGTCCCGGTCTAAACGCAGGTTCAACCGCGTCAAAAACGGACTCTAAATGTGCAAAATAGAGCCAAATGAATCATAATGGCCCCTTTTGGGCATTGTGGGTCGGGCACCCACCAGGCGGACACCGGACCCATACCAGCTATGCAGGGCGGGCAGGCGCCCAGGCCCGCCCGCAATGTGAGCGGGCGCCCAAGTCAGCAGTGCGGGCCGGGGTCCCGCAGGCGGGGGCCCCGGCCCGCCCGTAGTGCGGGCCGGGAGCCCTGCGGGTGGGCGACCCACTATGCGGACGGGTGCCCAGGCCCGCTTGTAGGCTGGCAAGCGTGGGGCCCATGCGGTGGGCCCAACAGCAGAATTTTAACCCTGTTTTTTGTGACGACTGCGTTTTTTTTGCGAAAAAACAACTTTTTGGTCATGTTTGGGACATCGTTTGAAAGGTCAAACGAAGTCGGATTGGAGCGCCGTTTGTTCCTCTGTGTTCACTGTTCAACCCTCTTCGATTTGATAGGTTGTATCACTTGCGAAGCTCAACGGTAAAAGAGAAAAAATTCGCTAAAGTTTGGCATTTGTGAAAGGCAAACTTTAATTAATTTTTCCTCTAAAAACTTTTAGCCCAACATCGGATATGGAGTGAAGGGGAGGGGTCAGCTGCCTATATAAATAGGGGCCCACTCCCCTCTTTGATACTCGTCCCAAGCTCCAGATCTGAGTAGCTCCATTAAACGTGAGCAAGTCCGGATCTGAGCTTAAATTAATTATTCACGCTCTTCCTAAATTCTCCATTGCTCCTGATCGGGCTTTGGCAAAGCTACGAAGGAGCACGGATCGGATCCGAAGTCTTAACAAAGGATCCACTCAAGGTGAAATCTTCTTCAGCGCATGGTTGTCTCAACGATAAGGGTGTTGCTCGCTTCGGGATGCGATGCGGTTCGGGAAGCGGTTTGCCTCGGGACGAGATGCAGCTCGGGACGAGATGCGGCTCGGAACGAGATGCGGCTCAGGAGAAGAGACGTGGAGGCCGAAGAAATGTTGCTGAAAACGACGCTTCGTATTCTGTGAAAATGAAGTGAAAGGTATGTAGTTTAAATTAAACATGCGTTTATAATTGCAAATGTTAGATAGATCTATCCTTAGGGGTTGGTCGGACCCAACCCTGGGATAGTAGAGATCTTGGCTAGGGTTTATATCTTTAGGGCTTGTTCTTAAAATAGTTTTAAGATGTTTTTATGCTGCTTTATTTGATATCTTCATCCGACCGACTTAGGCCGGACGTCGATTTTATTGCCCTAAGGACCAAGAAAACCCTATAATGATGTCTCTCTCCAAGTCAGTCATTGAAGACATCTTCATAGAAAGAGTTAAACCATGATTGGAGAGTTTGAAACTGCCCTTACTATACTAAACCACTTTAGCATGGTACTAATGTACCTGTACTGGGAGATACCAAGCATCATTTTAAATTTATCTCTGTAGATATTCATACCTAGTGTGAATGATGCTTCTCTCAAGTCCTTCATCGAGAATTGGTTCGACAGCCATCCTTTTGATAGAGTTCAAATCTCTATGTGCTCCCTTATCAAAAGCATTTCGGCTACGTTCAATATGAGGATGACTAAAGAATTGCCACATGTCTTATGCAGTCTACACACTTTCCATTCGCTACCACTAACCTTGAAAACTTTTGGCTGAGTCATATAACTTTTACATCCTTCTTTCAGATTTCATAGTCATAATAGGCATCGATATTAAGTATAATCTGAATAGAATTGTTCATGGTTACTAGTGAGAACGTTTCACAACCAGCCTAGTCTTGCATGTTTCTATCTTTCCATCTACAATGCTCTTTCGAAGATCCATTTGTAGCCAATGGGAATAGTTCCATTGGACATGTTTTCTAATGTGCAAACCTCATTAACACGCATGGAATCCATCTTGGATTTTTTTGCATCAAGCCACTTATCAAAGTCTTTATTGTGAATGGCTTCCTGGAAGCTAACACAGTCATCATCAATATGATGCTATCCTACCCCTCCTTCTAAAATAAAATATAGTACCTCTCAGGGAATCGAAAAATCATGTTAAACTTTCTAATGATTGGTTGAGAAATATCATGTTCTGCCTCTCCCCTGGTTCCAACGCCTATTAGGGATTTAGGCAGCAGTTCTACGGCCTCACCCCAGATGGAGGTTAGTAACTCATCGTCACTCACATTAATTACACCATGTCTAATAAAGTGCAATTTCATGTGTAGGGAGGCGTGACCTGAGAGAGAATCGTTTTCTCTTTTAAATACATAAGAAACTCACGGCTTATGTAATTTTATCCTCAATAAGTTCAAACGATTTTAATACTTTACCAGTTTGTTATGATACTCCTTAAATCACACAAAATTATTGGACTTGTGTTACATCAAGAACATGCATCCCTATTTAGAGTGATCTTGTAACAAATGTCACAAAATAACCATATCTGGCTAACATAGACGAGTATCTGCATACATCTGACTGTACGAGATTCAAGAGTTCACTAACTCTTCTCCCTCTGTCATACAAGAGGAGTTTTGGTCAGTTTACATTTGAGGCAAGACTTACAAGTGTCTTAAGACTCATAATTCGATAGGCCTAAATACCCATCTTTATGTAACTTGCAAGTCTATTCTCTCAGATATGACTGGTCTACAGTGCCAAGATAGGTTTCGTTGTTTCTTTGCATTTTCAAATATTGACACTTAATACATCATCGTTATACAAATTATATGCACCATACTCCCAATTCAAGCAATTTCACATTCAAACAAATAAGTTCATAACTTTTCATTAATTGTAAAATATATATTCGTCTCTAGCCAAAGCCGAGACAGAGATTACATTGCATAGAAAAATTAGGAACATAATATTGCTTCAGAAGTAAGATGTCGACACTTGCCAAGGTGTGTCAGACGTCTCATGTGGCCCGAGCAGCAATGTTTGCTCAGTTGCTGACCTTGAGAACGACCTCTTCCTTTTCCAGCCTTCTATTCTTTCACAACCCATGTAACCAATTACAGATGTGAGAAACCGCACCGGTATCAAATACCATGCATTTAACAATCATGGAAAGGACTATACTTTGTATAACAATCATACCTGAATTTGAGGCATCAGTATGCCCCTTCTTCTTTTGCTCCATGAACATCTTGAGGTCATCCTTTAATACCCTTTCTTACGTCAAAAATATAAACATGCGTCAATCGACCCCTTTTTCCACCTTTCCCTTCCCTTTCCCTTCTTGATTACATTCGTTGGTTGATAGGCCTTCTTCTTCTCGCCAGTGCCCTTAGGCTTGGAGGAAGAAGAAGAGCCGATACTAGCACAAGAGACCGGCCCTTTAAGTCATTCTAATCTACCGAAGCATGTTGAGGAGTTCAGGAAGTTCAACCTTGATCTTATACGTAATAAATTTACTTATGAACGGGGCAAACTTTGGGTTAAGAGAATTCAGGACCAAGTCCACAGACAACTCATGATCCAACACAAAACCAAGCTATGCAAGATCCTCTATGTATGCAATCATATTGAGCAAACCATCTTGCACTGTGCACCCACTCATCTTCATGATAAACAGTTTACACGAAGCCTCAAACCTTGACGTTTGAGATGATTTCCTATACAACTGGGTTGTATTGAGAAAAATGCTACAAACATCTGTATGTTCGTGCCACCTTTGGAGTTCATTGTCCATGGAGGCAAGAGTAAGGTAGCGAGCTTTTTTATTATCCAGAATCCATTGCTTATAAAATTTAACAATCTCAGCTTTAGCCCCTTTAGGTAGTTCTTTAAGTACGTGGTTTTTGAGGACATAGTTTATTCTTTCAAAATAAAATGTAAGTTTGATATTTCTGAGCTAGTCTTTATAGTTATACCAATGAGCCTATTCTTGTCTAAGATAAGGTTAAGTCCTTCTGTAAAGAATGGAACAGCTAAAGTTAGCATGCATTTATAATTTTTTAATATAGTTAGATTGGTTTTTATCTTCCCATATCCTCCCACTATTTTAGCAATCATCTCAACCCATAGAGATTGAACGAATAGTGATATTTAGTGGGAAAGGTACCCAACCATCTTGAGTTTCACAGCCTTGAGTTTGCCCAATAAGTTGCTCGACTCTGTGATCGGTAGATGACTCTTCATCAATCACATCATATGTGACTCCATTAACGGTTTTTACCCCTAGTCACTTATGGCCTTGAGTTTACCTAACATACCATAAAGACTAGTCTAGTCAGACCATGGCTTTTTTGTCCAGCCCTAACTTACTGCGGTGCTCGATTGTGTTCACTGATTCAGGGTGGAAATTGTATTTTTTTAATTCCCACATTTCTGTGCATTTTGTGCGTATATTGTTTATATTTTTGCTCCATTACATGAATTTTATTGATATCGTCTAATTTTGGAGCTAATCGTTTTTTTCTGCAAAAATGATGATTTTATGGCTTATCGTGTCATGGTTTATTTTGCAAAATTTTTGGAATTTTTTCTGGATTTTCTGGAGCTCAATGGACACATTGAAGTAAAGGATTTACACCCCCACATGACCATGTGTGACATCCCACACGTGCGTGTGAAGTGTAATGTAAGCAACCATCTAGGTGCAGATGACACGCCCATGTGCTTCATTACACACAACGGCATGGTGACATAAGCCAAGGAAGAAAACAGCCACACGACCATGTCGTTTAGTGACACGACCGTGTCATGCTACTAATAGAAAGGGGGAGAGAGTCATTTAGTTACATGATTGTGTGACTTGACCGTGTCTACGTACTTGCGTAACTCATCTTTTTAGGCTGTATCAAACAACACGACTGTGTCGTTCGTACTGCTACCACTTTCTTGTGAATATGGACGCATTTCTTAACCCGTTTTGGACCCACTTCTTCCCCTCTTTATCTCCACCCTTCATCTATGATCCGACAACCACGATTGAAGAAAAATTCAGAACAAAAAGCCCTAGCCTCCATCTCTTTCATTTCATTCCATTCCCCCTCTTCTTCATTCTAAGTTTGGAGGCCATTGGAGAGGAGCAACCAAGCTTGGAGGAGTACCTTGGAGGAGAAAGTTTGTATTTTTCTTTAGAGAAATCTTGGTGATACTCTTTCCCGTCTTGTGTACTTTGATTTAGAATATTGTAAATGATTAGATGGTGATTTTTAGACTTAAAAATGTCCCCTTTATTGTTTTGATGGTCTAGATCTTATTTTATGTGTTGTTTGGTGATGTTTAGTTGTGTGGGCTATGGTGATTCAATTATTGCATGATTTAATGTTTTATGTAGATGAATTATTGTGATGAATTTATGACTTAAGGACCCTAGTTGATTATCCCTAGAGTGGAGCAAACCTAGATGGAACCAATCTTTCAAGTTTTTACGTCATTATCTCAATAATACACCCACTACCTTTATTGCACACCAAGTGTTTGATTGAGTGCCAAATCCACCGATTGTGCAAGCCCAAAGGGGATCCACAATTGAGTTATAATTTGTGTTATGAATGTTAGATCTTTCGGTTACGCATGCTCGAAAGAGATTTGCAAGTGAGTTATAATTTTCATGCTTCATTCTGCAAGGATATTTTCCGATCATGCAAGTCTAGGTTGAATCCATGATTGAGTTATATTTGAGTTGAACCCATATGCCTAGCAGTCACATTGACCCACACACCACACAAGTCTCCTTGCATATTTGTCTCTTCGATCCTCCTACCCTATGGTGTTAATTTGGCAGATGGTCTCACCCTAATTTTTACACTCTCTCCACCCATTATTCCATTAGCTAGTTGGTAGTATCGTCGCTATTATCTCTCCTTATTTAGTTGAACTTGTGATTGCAAAACGACTTGTCCCCGTGATCTGACCCAGTCTCACCGAAAATTTATTGCCTGACAATCTCCTAAACTTGGGGAGTAGCACTCAACACAGTTTGAGATGAATCAAATTTTTGGTGTCATTGACAATGGGGGCAATGGTTTTTGCATATTACCTTTTTGATTGATTTTGGAAATTTTAGTGTGATACATCCTTCTATATAGTGTGAGTCTTTTTTGATTCTTTATCTTCTATTTATTGAGTCTTTTGTCGTTATTTACTTTTCACATTTGAGTCCTTTTATTTGCTTTGATTTTTCATTTCTATAAAAACAAATTCAAATATATATATTGAAATGGACTTCAATGGCATGAATTTTTGGTATGATGCACCTCCTCCTTCTTTGCCCAGGACGAGAATGACGAAGTGCAAGATTGTGAACTTCCATCAAAGTGATGGTGAAGCCTTCTTTTAGGCCTAGAGGATATTCACAGATTTATTGGTCAATTGTCAACATCATGGGCACACAAAGACCGACATCTACCAGTTCTTCTGTGAGGGGTTGCAGGAGGAGTTACGGGATTACATAGTGATTTTGGACAATTGGGCCTTCGTGGAGTTCACACCCGAGGATGCTTGGGAGCGCTTGGAGTCTATGGTGGAGATTGTACAACCAATGAATGTGACTCCAGAGTGTGAGCTGACAGAGCTTCCGTTGATCATTCAGATAAAGGAGGCTCGGTCCTAACATTTTTTGCGGAGCATGGAGCTACTTGGAACGAATATATCCAACAAATTATATCGAGTATCGCATTGCTTCCCTCTTGCTTGGGAGAAGGTAATCTACCCGACCAAATATCTCTTTTATTTGATTTGGATTCTTCTTCCCTTGCAGGTAATGTGTGCAAAGAGGGAGAGGATGAGCATTAAATTTTGGATGGACAGGAGGAAGAGACAAGTAGGGCCATAAATGTTGAGTATTGACTCCCCGGATTTGGTTTTGATGATGAACAAACATAAATATTGTGAACTAACTCTTTGTGAGCGTAGTTATGGAGATCGTCGCCAAAATACTACGTACATCAAAAGCGACGTCTCAAGACTTCTCAAAGCGCGTGATCGTGTGCCTGAAGCTTCGTTGAAGCTCTAGGAGCATTATTGAAGTCAAGAGTTTCGGATTGAAGCTTTGAAGTCGGTTCGTCAAGTTTAATTTATAGTCTTCTAGCTTCTTTTCGTATAATGTTAAGCCTTGAGTAGGTCTTACATGATTATCTTCATAACGTTCATATCTTAGAGCTAGGATTATCTTAGAAGCCCATAGAAACTTTCCCGAAGCTTCACGCTTCATTTCGCGGCTTCTTGTGCATCTTAGTTGGTTCAAGAAGAAGAACCAACCGACTATATTGTCATCTAGTCGGTTAGTAATCCTTCTTGAACCGACTAGATCTCCTTGCTCAATTCATCATCTTCACTGTTGACCAATTAGTCGGTCCAAGAAGGTTCAATGACCGACTAGTTGTCAAACTAGTCGGTTTGGAATCCTTCTTAGACCGACTAGTTAAGAATTCATTTCTCAGCCTGAGCTACTGTTTACAGTTAGTCGGTCCAAGAACAACTATCAACCGACTAGTTGTGAAACTAGTCGGTTGGAATTTGTTCTTAGACCGACTAACTCTCTTTGAATTCAGTCTATTGTTTTTCAACTCTTAGTCGGTCAAAGAACACTCACCATCCGACTAGTTGTCAAACTAGTCGGTTGGCAAGTCTTCTTAGACCGACTAGTTCTATATCTCCTGAATTCTCCTTCTTGGATGTGAACCTTTTAGTCGGTCCAAGTTGAATCACCGACCGCCTAGTTGCATATCTAGTCGGCCAGTGATCCTTCTTAGACCGATTAGACTGCTTCAGAAATAGATCCGTTGGAGCATTAAATGCACGAATTTTCCCTCTCTCTCCTCTCTATCCTATATAATCTTGAGATGCTTCTTCCTAGCATTCAAGACTGCCATTATTGAGTTTTAGAGATCAAAGAGAAGAGCATTTAATTCTCATTTCCAAGCTCTCATTTCTCACAAGAATCTCTCCCTCACTCTTATTCCTCAAGAGAGATTCTCATTGATTGTGAGCCACTCAAGCTAGGAGCTTGAATCCAAGTCTCCAACATCTCCCTAGCCACCTATTGCTGATCATCTTGGTGGAGCTAGGGTTTAGTGACTTCTTCTTCCTCAAAATCCTCCTTGCCCTAAAATCGTAAGTTTACTCAAGGCATAGGATTTTGTTGGTAAGCATTTTATTGTTTCATATTTACTTTGCTATTACGTTTTTCTCTCGGTTGTGAGAGTTGTGTGTGATCCCGGTTTGTGGGAGTCACATTTTCATTTGTGTATGATTTGATCTTGTAGAGGTTTTATACAAGAATTTCATAGTGTAAATTTGAGTTAGAGGTTTCTAACTCAAGTAGCCGGAGGGGATCCGGGTGTTTGGGACGTATGATCACCAGGAACAAGTCGGGGAGACTTGGGTGGATCCGAACCCGTTATATCGCTTTGTTTGCAATTGTCTTTCTTTGTTGTCAATCTTTTCATTCCGCATTGTTGATTGAGTTGGCACGATAATTAGGAATTAGCTTCTTGATTATTTTAAAGTACTATTCATCCCCCTCTAGTACTTGTGCAGTAGCTATCAGGGCATTACATTTGGTATCAGAGCCAAGTTCATAGCTATGTCTACCAACGACAACAAGACCGTTCGTCCACCTTCAGACTATAGCACCTTCAGGAACCGTGAAGGAGCTTCTTCGGTGATGGAAGGACACTCCTCTACTAGGCCTCCCTTCTTCAATGGTACCAACTATGGGTACTGGAAATGCCGGATGGAAACGTTCCTCCGGAGCACTTCACTATGGAGAGCTACGTTGATGGAGTATGTCGAGCCCACCGATCCAGACTTCGCGAAGTGGACTACCGCGGAAGTCGCCGCGGAGGTAAACAATGCCAAGGCAATGAATGCCTTGCAATGTGCTTTGGAGCCCGATGACTTCAACAAGATATGCACATGTAAGAGTGCATATCAAATCTGGAACTCACTGCTCATCTTGCATGAAGGAATGAGTAGGATAAGAGACTCCAAACTCACTGTTGTAAATAAAGATTACGAATTATTTCATATGCAACAGGGTGAGAAGATGAAGAAGTACTATGCTCGCTTCGTTGACATTACCAACGAGTTGGAGGCTCTTGGAAAGACCTACACCCAAACGGAGAAAGTCTCAAAGATCATTGACGGACTTCCTTCTTGTTGGGAAAAGCGTACCTTCGCCATCAAGGAAGGTAACGATATGAATAAATATACTATCGTTCAACTAATGGGTACCTTGATGTCTTATGAGGTACGCAAGGACAGTAAAATAAAGATGCAAGACAAGATGAAGTCGTACTTGAAGCAAGACGAGCCAAAGAAAAAGGCGATTGCGTTCAAGGCCGTTCCATCTACAACTACTGATGATGAAGACTCGGAAGACGAGTTGGACTTGGAATCCATGCCCTCATGGCAAAGAAGTTCAACCGATTCTTCCGGAAAGGTAACTTCAAGAACAAATCTAAATTTAGTTCTACTGACGCCTCCGCTCTTTTGTGTTTTAAATGCAACAAGCCAGGACACATGAAAGCGGATTGTCCTCAAAACAAACAAAAGGAGAAGTGAAAGGCACCAAAGTTCGACAAGTCAAAGAAGTACAAGAAAGGGTACAAGAAAGGACTTGTCGGGACATTCACCGACTCCGACGAGGACTCCTCAAGTGGAGAGTCGGATGATGAACAAGTGGAGCAAGCACACATGTGCTTCATGGCTAGAGAGGAACCTGATCAAGAGTCCTCCTCCGATGAAAGCAAACAATGGATGACCTTAGATTAGCTAATGAGCAAATTTGGTCTAAGTATTCTAAATTAGTAAATAGATATACAAAGACTAAAGATGAGCTAACTAGTCTACAAACCTCACATAAGCCTATCGTCATCAACAACGACACCGTTGTTGAAGACTTGAGAAATGTGATTGTAAATCTCAAATCTCAACTTGAGCATGTTCATATTGAGGAATCGGATGAACGCGAGATAGCGGATTTGATTTCTCGAAACTCAACTTTGAGTATTGAGAATGAAAATCTCAAGTCTCGTGTTTGTGTACTCACATCGCAAGTGTCCACGTTGGATGCTTCTATGCATTCTCTCACCGAGAAGTATGAGTGCACATTAGGCCGAATTAATAAATTCAATAAAGGTAAGGACCATTTGGATAATATCCTAAATGACTTACTTCCGGCCAATCATCACATTGGCTTGGGGTATAGGATGGGAAATTCATCTAAATCGTCCACTACCTTTGTTAGGCCAACTTCCGATGCCTCAACGAGTGGGAGCAAACACCCCATTGGTAGTTCATCTACCAATGGTGCTTCCACTTCGTACACACCCTCATTTGAAAAGAAACCCACTTTGGGTGGACCTCCAAAGAAGGGTCGTGCATTTATGTACACCAATACTATGCCACGTAGGAACACACATCCTACTCCACCGGTTCACAATTATGATGATTTCTATGCTCCTCGTCCACGAGCACGTGCACACCAAGTGAGAAACCCTCACGCACGTGTTCCACCACATGCATATGTTCATCCACATCACTATCATATGAATGATTACCATCATGCATCATATCATATGTCGCAACCACCATTTCATCATGTGTCATATGCTTATCCACGACATGCATTTAATCATGTGCCATTTCCTAGGCCACCTCCTCATAGACCACATGCATCACGTAGAAATCAACAACGTATGCATGCTCCCAATAGGAATAGGGCTCCCAAAATATTCACTATTTGGGGCCCGAAGAACTCTAACATGCATGAAAAACAAGCTTACATGAATTCCTATTTTATGAATGTCGTGCATAATGATGATTACATTGGGAAGTCTAAGTCCAATTGGACTTGGCTTCCAAAGGTATAATCTTTTAGGACCCAATGACCTTGGGTACCATGGAATGATATTTCTATCTTTAAGTACTCAAGAAAAAGAAACGAAGCAACAAATTCAAATTTAGCTCCAAGGATGGGTGGATACTCGATAGCGGGTGTTCAAAACACATGACGGGTGAAGCTCAATTGCTCTCCGGAGTGGTGCCCATTGCAAATGGGAACCTAGTAGTCTTTGGAGGCAACGAGAGCGGAACCATCATTGGTGTTGGTAAAGTTGGTAACCCATCTAAACCTCTAATAAGTGATGTTTACCTTGTTAAAGGATTAAATCATAATCTTATTTCAATAAGCCAACTTTGTGACAAAGGTTACAAAGTTAGCTTTGCGAAAGGAATGTATCATATTTTGAATAAAGATACTAATAATGTGTTATTCTTTGGCACACGCCATAAGGATATTTATATATTAGATCTTCCAAAATCACATGAACAATGTCTCATTGCCAACACAAGTGAACAACATTTATGGCATCGACGTTTTGGTCATGTGAACTTTGGAACACTTTTCAAACTTTCCAAGTTAAATTCTATAAAAGGATTTTCTAAGCTTGTCTTTCAAAAGAAAAGCTTTTGTGACTCGTGTCAACGAGGCAAGCTTCCCAAATCGTCATTCAAACCTAAGCGAAGTATTTCATCTAAGCGGCCTCTAGAGCTTTTATATCTAGATCTTTTGGGCCAACTAGAGTTGCTTCATTAGGGAATGCTCGATATGGACTTGTCATCGTTGATGAATTTTCTAGATTTACTTGGGTATTTTCTTTAAGTAATAAAAATGATGCTTTTGAAAACTTCACAATATTTGTGAAGAAAGTACAAAATCTCATTGGAACCACCATTGTCACTATTCGTAGTGATCATGGAGGGGAATTTGAGAATGAGTCTTTCTCAAATTTTTGGTATTACACACACCTTTTCTTTCCCTCGCGCACCCCCTCAAAATGGTGTTGTTGAGAGAAAGAATAGGACGCTAGTGGAATGTGCTCGCACTATGCTTGATGATAGCCACCTTGGCCATCAATTTTGGGCGGAAGCAGTACATACCGCTTGCTACGTGTTTAATAGAATACTCTTGAGGCCCGGCACCAAACAAATTTGTTATGAATTGTTGTTTGGTAGATTGCCTCAAGTTAAACATTTTCGTGTTTTCGGTGCAAAATGTTTTATTAAAAACACGTATGGTAGTTTGGAAAAATTTGATCCAAGATCCGATGAGGGGATATTTGTTGGATATTCCTCCCGTAGCAAAGCCTACCGGATATACAACAAAAGAACCTCAACGATCGAGGAATCTCTTCATGTTTCATTTAATGAAAATTTTGTCCCTACTAGAATTACTAATGATGATGACTCCATGGATGTTTTATGTGATTCTATTGGTAATTCTAATTCTATTGATCTATTGATACTAACCCTACTGATGAATCTTTTGAGAATGTTCCTAGTGATCAGGGAATTCCTAAACGGCTTCATACAGATCGTGACCATCTCCATGAGCAAGTCATTGGCAACATACTTGATAGTGTCAAGACGAGATCTCAAGTCAACTACTTCGCTCATTGTGCCTTTGCCTCCTCAATTGAGCCAAAGAATATTAACGAAGCGTGCGAAGATAGTACTTGGATCCTTGCCATGGAGGAGGAACTCATTCAGTTTGAGAGGAATGAGGTCTGGGAGCTTGTTCCATTGCCTTCGAAGAACCACACCGTTATAGGAACGAAGTGGATTTTCAAGAACAAGACCGACGAGAACCAAATCGTCGTCCGAAACAAAGCTCGGTTAGTAGCTCAAGGCTACCGGCAAGAGGAAGGTATAGATTTCGAAGAATCCTTTGATCCGGTAGCTAGATTAGAATCTATTAGGTTGTTATTATCTTTTGCATGCCATAAAGATTTTAAACTCTTTCAAATGGATGTAAAAAGTGCGTTTTTAAACGGAGATGTCGTTGAGGAGGTTTATGTTTCTCTACCTCCGGGTTTTATAAATGAAAAATTTCCAATTCACGTTTTCAAACTTAAGAAAGCACTTTACGGTTTGAGACAAGCTCCCAGAGCTTCGTATGACCGCCTAAAGAACTTTCTTTTGGATTTGGGTTTTAAAATGGGTGAAGTTGATTCTACATTATTTGTTAAGTATTCGAATCATGATATTATTTTAGTTCAAATTTACGTTGATGATATCATTTTTGGTGCTACTAACTTCACTCTTTGCGAAGAGTTTTCTAATGTTATGAAGGACCAATTTGAGATGAGCCACATGGGTGAGCTCAAATATTTCTTAGGTCTCTAAATTCGCCTAATGAACGATGCAATCTTCATCCACCAAACCAAGTACACGGTGGAGTTGCTAAAGCGATTTGGAATGAAGAATGCTTCCGGGAAGAAGACTCCAATGAGCACTACTACACATCTTGATAAAGATTCGGGCGGCAAGATGTAGACATTCGTCTATATTGAGGTATGATAGGTAGTTTACTATATCTTACTGCCAGTCGACCCGATATTATGTTTGTTGTATGTGTATGTGCTCGTTATCAGTCTCAACCTAAGGAATCTCACTTAGTAGCGGTTAAACGTATTTTTCGTTATTTAAGTTACACCCTCGACTACGGATTATATTATCCAAAGTCCAGCACTTATGAGTTAATCTCATATAGTGACGCAGATTATGCTGGATGCAAATCCGATAGGAAAAGTACTAGTGGCACTTGCCATTTTATAGGAAATTCTCTTGTCTCTTGGTTTTCCAAGAAGTAGAATTCTGTATCACTTTCAACCACCGAGGCGGAATATATTGCCGCCGGTGCGGCGTGTGCTCAGGTTCTTTGGATGAGACACACTCTTAAAGACTTTGGTATAAACTGTGATACTTGCCCTATCATGGTGGACAACCAAAGTGCAATATGTCTCTCTAAGAATCCGGTACACCATTCCCGTTCTAAACACATAGATGTCCGTCACCATTTCCTAGATGATCATGTTGCTAAAAAGGATATCATTTTAATGTACGTTGAAACCCAGAAGAAAATCACCGATATTTTCACGAAACCACTCAAGGAAGACTCCTTTGTGCGGTTACGTCGAGAATTGGGGATTATGGGTGAATCCGAGATTTAGGATTCATATTTTCGATAATCTTGCATGATAATAATTATATATATATATATATATATATATATATATATATATATATATATATATATATATATATATATATATTCATGCAAAGATTTGTTGGGATTTTCTGGATTTTTGGTTGGATTTTCGGAATTTATGCTAGATATATTCATGCACGTCGTATTTATGATTTTCGATGTTTTAAGGGGTAGATTAATGATGTATGAGAGTATTTCGATGTTTCATCCATGTGCGCTTAAGAGAGAACTCAAAATTTCGACATTTCAATTTTTTGGACTCTCTTAGTCGGTCCCAGTGCATCGGCCGACCGACTAGATTCAGTTCTAATCGGTCAGTGAATGAACTCAGACCGACTAACTCATGCTCTAAGTTTGGCTTCAGTTACTGTTTGCACTTAGTTGGTTCATGCTCATTGACCGACCGACTAGATTTCATTCTAGTCGGTCAGCACTTGAACTGTGACCGACTAAATGCATTAGGGCATTTGCGTCCTTTCAGCTTTCTGTCGACTTATACTCCTTGGGCACCGATTAGATCTCACTCTAATCGGTGCAATCCCTCCTCTCAAACCCTCCTAACCCCGCGACCCCCTGTGTATTTTCGTCTTCCTCCGCCGTGCACCGCTGTCTCCGGCCGCCGTACGTCGTCGCCGATCATCTCCCTCCTCCAGTCGACCTAGGGTATCACTTTCTCTCAGCTTTTAGGGTTAGATTTCAGTTCTTTTCCGTTGATTTTAGTTCGTATTAGGGTTTCTCTTCTATGGTTTATTTAGGTCAGATTTCTTTTGGTTGATTGAGCGTTGTCTCGTCTCGATTATGGCGAAGACACGTATCCCTATCCGTCCCTCGAGTCCATCTCCCATGACCGTAGAATCTCCTCCTACCGACCCTCCTCAACCCAAACGCCGTGCCAAATCGACTCATCCATCCTCCTCTTCGCCTCCTCTTAAGAAGAAGAGGACGCCAACTGCTAAGCCTAGGGCCCAATCGTCTTCACAACCCAAGCCTCAAGCTCAATCTAAGCCCAGCTCCTTTCGTGCACCCACTCCTCCCGCTTCTGACTCCGACGAAGAGTATATTCCTGAGTCTGAGCCTACTGCTAGGGCTCCTACTCCTCCTCCTCGATCTAGCTCTCGTCCATCTAAGGGGAAGGCTCCCATGCCTTTGGGTGGTGTCGATATCTCGTTGTGTCGTGATGACCCGTTGTGTCTCGCGGCTTACAACCGTATCGAGCACTGTCCATTGATTTTGGAGCACTTCGTTCAGTTCCCTGACTTCCCACATCTCGCTGATCTCCTCTCCTATAGCGACCTATTAGACTATCTTCGACATGACCCCAAGGCGAATCCTCACCCCTATCCCAGACTTGTCAAATTATTCTATGTGAATCGTGTCCGGGGTGAGTATGACGACACCCACTCCATTGAGACCACTGTCTTGGGGACACCTATTGTCCTCACGGCAGAGATCTTAGGGGAGTTGATTGGTGTCTCATCCTCTGGCCTGCTCCCTGCTGATATCTCTGTGGATGATATCCACGATCTTGACCAGACCATGCTTGCCGAGATGTTCCATGTCATCCCTCCCGCCATGATTGGCGTCCCCTCCAAATCTTTTAAGCCTAACGCTTGGGTCCTCAATCTTATCTTGAAGTCGTGCCTCCTACCGAAGTACAGCTCCTCTAGCTTGCCCTCCCAGCCGTTTCTCAAGCTTATCTACGCTCTTTTCATGGGGAGCGAGATAAATTGGGCTTGTATTATCCTACATAAGATGGACTCCTTTGAATGCATCCGCAAGTCCACCAAATCTGCTCACATCCCATATCCTTGTCTGCTGACCCTTGTATTTCGTCACTTCGGCGTCCCTCTCCCTCCTGATGACCAGCGTCCTCTGGGTCCTCCCCTGAATGCGACGGCTGTCAAGAAGTCTCTTGCGGTATTGCGTCACGTTCAGAGGACTACCCCCTCTGCAACCGAGGGTGCCTCTTCTACTGCTCCTCCTCATGCTCCTTCACTCGTTGAGTTTGCAGTTTCTCTGAGACGTGTGGAGTCTCGTGTTTCTTGTTCTGAGGAGATGCTAGCTCGCATCTGTTCTTGCTTGGGCATTGAGTGTTGAGTATTAGACTCCCCGGATTTGGTTTTGGATGATGAGCAAACATAAATAATTCATGAACTAACAATTTGTGAGCGCAGTTATGGAGATCGTCGCCAAATTCACGAGAACACTCAAAGCGACATCTCAAGACTTCTCAAAGCTCGTATTCAATGCCTAAAGCTTTGTTGAAGCTTTTGGACCGTTTTGGAAGTCATGAAGATTTGATCGAAGCTCTCGAAGACCGTTCCTTAAGGTGTTATTTATAGTCTTTTAGTTTCGATCTATAGAATGTTAAGCCTTGAGTATATCTTACATTTCTATCTTCATATCGCTCATATCTTAGAGCTAGGATCTTAGTAGAAGTCCATACAATCTTTCCCGAAGCATCGCGCTTCGTTTCGGGACTTCTTGTGCATGTTAGTTGGTTCAAGAAGAAGAACCAACCGACTAGATGGTAATCTAGTCGGTCGGCAAAGCTTCTTGGACCGACTAGTTTTCTTTCTAAACTTCATGCTCTTTACTGTTCATACTTAGTCGGTCCACGTTGACTCACCGACCGACTAGTTTGTGAACTAGTCGGTCAGTGATGCTTCTTTGACCGACTAGTTGAGCTTTACTGTACATGCCAATTTTCTCCTGAGCTACTGTTTATCGTTAGTCGGTCTAAGAACGTTTGGTGACTGACTAGTTGATAATCTAGTCGGTCAACATTTGTTCTTGGACCGACTAACTCAATTTGTATTCAGACTATTTGTTTTTGACTCTTAGTCGATCTAAGTTCACTGACCGACCGACTAGTTGTGAAACTAGTCGGTCAGACAGTCTTCTTGGACCGACTAGATTTCTAGGTCTGAAATTCAATCTCTTCACTGTTCATCACTTAGTCGATCCATGTTGTTTGCCCGACCGACTAGTTGATGAACTAGTCGGTCAGTGGGTGTTCTTTGACCGACTAACTGCTTCAGATTTCCAACCGTTGGGATTTGACCTAACTCGTTTTTATGGGACCCTATAAATACGAAGCTTGGTCATTTCTCTCTGGGTTAGAGCTGCCATTAAGAGATTCATTGAGATTGAAAGAGTTAGAGATTCTCACTCATTTCCAAAGCTCTCTCTCTCACAAGAAATCCATTCTCTCACATTCTAGATCTAGAATCCATCTTGAGAGAAGTTTGTTCTTGGTGAGCCATTCAAGCTCTAGCTTGATTCAAGTCTCCAAATCACTCCTAGGCACCAATTACTGCTCATTTCAGTGGTGCTAGGTCTTGGTGACTTCATCTTCCTCAAATCCCTCCTTGCACCTATTTGGTAAGAAAACTCAAGGTATAGGATTTGTGGTAAGATTGTTTATTTCATTATAAACTCATTTATATTGCTTATTGGTTCTCTCGGTTGTGAGAGAAGGTTGTGATCCCAGGTTGTGGGATTCACTATTGCCATTGCATGTATGATTTGATCTTGTGAAGGTTTTTCACAAGATATCATAGTGGAAATCTTAGGTTAGGGTTTCTAACCTAAGTATCCGGAGGGGATCCGGGTGGTTGGGACGTAGGATCACCTGGAACAAGTCGGGGAGACTTGGGTGTATCCGAACCCAGTAATATTCAATTGTTAGCATTCTTTATTTTGTTGTTATCATCAATTTAAGCTTCCGCAAATTGATTTGGTAGTTGTTTGCACGATAATTAGGAATTATACTCCTTGTTATTTTTAAAGTACTATTCACCCCCCCTCTAGTACTTATGCAGTAGCTTGTAGGGCATTACATTTGGTATCGGAGCCAGATACTTAGCTATGTCTGCCAACGACAACAAGACCGTTCGTCCACCTGCGGATTATGGATCCTTCAGGAACCGTGAAGGAGCGTCTTCGGTCATGGAAGGACATTCCTCGACTAGGCCTCCATTCTTCAACGGCGTCAATTACAGATATTGGAAATGCCGGATGGAAACGTTCCTCCGGAGCGCCTCATTGTGGAGAATTACCATGTCGGAGTACAATGTGCCTACCGAAGAAGATTTCGACAAGTGGACTACCGCGGAGGTCACCGCGGAGATTGCAATGCCAAAGCAATGAATGCTTTACAATGTGCATTGGAACCCGAAGATTTTAATAAGATATGCACATGTAAGAGTGCATATCAAATTTGGAATTTGCTCCTCATTTTGCATGAAGGAACGAGTCGGGTAAGAGATTCTAAACTCGTAGTAGTCAATAGAGATTACGAATTGTTTCATATGGAACAGGGAGAAAAGATGAAGGAGTATTATGCTCGCTTCGTCGACATAATGAACGAGTTGGAAGCTCTAGGCAAAACATACACCCAAAAGGAGAAGTGTTCAAGCTTATCGAAGGACTTCCTTCTTCTTGGGAGAAACGTACCTTCGCCATCGAGGAAGGTAATGACATGAATAAGTATACCGTAGTTCAATTGATGGGTACTTTGATGTCATACGAGGTACGCAAAGATAGCAAGGTGAAGTTACAAGAAAAGATGAAGTCCTATTTGAACCAAGACGTGCCTAAGAAAAAGGCGATTGCGTTCAAGGCGGCTCCATCCACCTCTACCGATGATGAGGACTCGGAAGAAGAAATGGACATGGAATCCATTGCACTCATGGCAAAGAAATTCAATCGCTTCTTCCGAAAGGGTAACTTCAAACAAAAATCTAAATTTACTTCTACTAACGCCTCTCCACCTTTGTGCTTTAAATGCAATAAGCCAGGACACATCAAAGCGGATTGTCCTCAACACAAGCAAAAGGGGAAGTGGAAGGCGCCAAAGTACGACAAATCAAAGAAGTACAAGAAAGGCGATAAGAAAGGATTTGTCGGCTTCACCGACTCCGAAGAGGACTCTTCAAGCAGGGAGTCAGATGATGAGAAGGTGGAACAAGCACACACATGTTTCATGGCTAACGAGGAAAATGCTCAAGAACCCGCCTCCGATGATAGAGATGAGGTAACTATGGATGATCTTAGACTAGCTAATGAGAAAATTTGGAATAAATATGCTAAATTAGTTGAACGATACACTAAGACTAAAGATGAGCTAGTTAGCATACAAACCTCACCTAAGAATATCATCACCAACAACGACACCGTTGTTGAAGGGTTAAGAAATGAGATTATTGATCTCAAATCTAAACTTGAACATGTTAGCATTGAGGATTCGGAAGAACATAGGATAGCGGATTTGACTTCTCAAAACTCGACTTTGAGTATTGAGAATGAAAATTTCAAGTCTCGTGTTTATGTGCTCACATCGCAAATATCCACTTTGGGTGCTTCGATGCAATCTCTCACCGAGAAATATGAGTGCACGATAGGCCGAATTAATAAATTCAATAAGGGTAAAGACCATTTGGATAACATCCTAAATGAATTACTTCCGGGCAATCACCACATTGGCTTGGGGTATAAGATGGGGAGTTCATCCAAATCGGCCACTACTTTTGTTAGGCCTACTTCCGATGCCTCACCAAGTGGGAGCAAACACTTTATTGGTAGTTCATCTACCAATGGTGCTTCCACCTTGTCCACACCGTCTTTCGGAAAGAAACCCACTTTGGGTGGACCTCTAAAGAAGGGGCATGCCTACATGTACACCAATACCATGCCACGTAGGAACACACGTCCTACTCCACCGGCTCACACATATGATGATTTCTATGCTACACGTTCACGGGCACGTGCACACCATATGAGACACCCTCACGCACGTGTTCCCTCACATGCATATGTTCACCCACAACATCATATGAATAATTATCCATATGCACCATTTCATCATGTTCCTTATGCCTATCCACGACATGCATCACGTAGAAATCAACAACGAATGCATGCTCCCAATAGGATGAAGGCTCCCAAAATATTCTCAATTTGGAGCCCTAAGGACACTTCCATGAATGAAAAACAAGTTTACATGAATGACTACTTTATTAATGAAGTGGATAATATTAATTATATTAGGAAGTCTAAGTCCAATTGGACTTGGCTTCCAAAGGTCTAACCTTTGAGGACCCAATGACCTTGGGTACCATAAAATGATATGATTATCTTTAGGTACTCAAGAAAAATAAGCGGAGCAACAAAGTTAAATTTGGCTCCAAGGATGGGTGGATACTCGATAGCGGGTGTTCAAAACACATGACGGGCGATGCTCAATTGCTTTCCAGAGTGGTGCCCATTTCTAATGGGAACCGGGTAGTCTTTGGAGGCAACGAGAGCGGAACCATCGTCGGTGTTGGTAAAGTGGGTAACCCATCTAAACTCTTAATTAGTGATGTTTATCTATTTAATGGTTTAAATCATAATCTTATTTCAATAAGCCAAACTTTGTGACAAAGGTTACAAAGTTAGCTTTGCGAAAGGATTGTGTCATATTTTGAATGATAATAATGATTTATTATTTTCCAGCACACGCCATAAAGATATTTATATTTTGGATCTTCCTAAGTCATATGAACAATGTCTCGTTGCCAACACAAGTGAACAACACTTATGGCATCGACGCTTTGGACATGTGAACTTTGGAACACTTTATAAGCTTTCAAAATTAAATTCCATTAAAGGTTTTCTGAAGCTCGTTTTTGAAAAGAAAAGTTTTTGTGATTCTTGTCAACGTGGCAAGCTTCCTAAATCTTCATTTAAACCTAAGAAAAACATTTCTACTAAACGGCCACTAGAGCTATTACATCTAGATTTATTTGGGCCAACTAGAGTTGCTTCCTTAGGAAATGCAAGATATGGACTTGTCATCGTAGATGATTATTCTAGATTTACATGGGTATTTTTCTTATGTAATAAAAATGAAGTTTTTGAAAACTTCACAATATTTGTGAAGAAAGTACAAAATCTCATCGGAACCACCATTGTCACTATTCGTAGTGATCATGGGGGTGAATTTGAGAATGAGTCTTTCTCAAATTTCTGTGATGATCTTGGAATTACTCACACGTTTTCTTTCCCTCGCGTACCTCCTCAAAATGGTCTTGTTGAGAGGAAGAATAGAACGCTTGTGGAGTGTGCTCGCACTATGCTCGAAGATAGCCAACTTGGTCATCAATTTTGGGCGGAAGCGGTACACACCGCTTGTTATGTGTTTAATAGAATACTCTTGAGGCCCGGCACCAAACAAACTTGTTATGAATTGTTGTTTGGTAGATTGCCTCAAGTTAAACATTTTCGTGTTTTCGGTGCAAAATGTTTTATTAAAAACACTTATGAAAATTTGGACAAGTTTGATCCGAGATCGGATGAGGGGATATTTGTTGGGTATTCCTCACATTGCAAAGCCTACCGGATATACAACAAAAGATTCTCTACGATCGAGGAATCACTACATGTCTCTTTTAATGAGAATTTTACTACTTCTAGAATTTCAAATGATGATGATTCTATGGATGTTTTATGTGATTCGTTTGAAAATTCTAAGTCTATTGATTCTATTGATACTAACCCGACTAATGAAGTTGTTGAGAATGTTCCTAGTGATCAAGGTATTCCCAAACGGCTTCATACGGTTCGTGACCACCCCCATGAGCAAGTTATTGGCAATATTCATGATAGAGTCAAGACGAGATCGCAAGTCCACCACTTCGCCAATTGTGCCTTTGCCTCATCGATAGAGCCAAAGAATATAGTTGAAGCGTGCGAAGATAGTGCTTGGATCCTTGCCATGGAGGATGAACTCATTCAATTCGAGAGGAATGAGGTATGGGAGATTGTTCATTTGCCATCGAAGAACCACACCGTCATAGGGACAAAGTGGATCTTCAAGAACAAAACCGACGAAAACCAAGTCGTCGTACGGAACAAAGCTCGGTTAGTAGCTCAAGGCTATCGTCAAGAGGAAGGTATCGATTTCGAAGAATCCTTCGCTCCGGTAGCTAGATTAGAATCAATTAGATTACTTTTGTCTTTTGCATGCCATAAAAATTTTAAATTATTTCAAATGGATGTTAAAAGTGCATTTTTAAACGGAGATGTCGTTGAGGAAGTTTACGTTTCTCAACCTCCGGGCTTCATAAATGAAAAATTTCCAAATCATGTTTTTAAACTAAAGAAAGCTCTTTACGGTTTGAGACAAGCTCCTCGAGCTTGGTATGATCGCCTAAAGAATTTTCTTTTGGATTTGAATTTTAAAATGGGCGAAGCCGATTCAACACTTTTTGTTAAGCATGCGAATAATGATATTTTATTAGTTCAAATTTATGTTGATGATATCATTTTCGGTGCTACTAACTTCACTCTTTGCGAAGAGTTTTCTAATGTTATGAAGGAACAATTTGAGATGAGCCACATAGGCGAACTCAAATATTTCTTAGGTCTCCAAATTCGCCAATTGAACGATGCAATCTTCATCCACCAAACGAAATACACGGTGGAGTTGCTAAAGCGATTTGGAATGGAGAATGCCTCTGGGAAAAAGACTCCTATGAGCACTACAACGCATCTTGATAAAGATACGGGCGGAAAAGATGTAGACATTCGTCTATATCGAGGTATGATAGGTAGTTTACTTTATCTTACCGCTAGTAGGCCCGATATTATGTTTGCCGTTTGTATTTGTGCTCGTTATCAGTCTCAACCTAAGGATTCTCACTTAGTAGCGGTAAAACGTATTTTTCGCTATCTAAGTTACACTTTAGATTTTGGATTACTTTATCCGAAATCTAGCACATATGAGTTAGTCTCATATAGTGACGCTGATTATGCGGGATGCAAATACGACAGGAAGAGTACTAGTGGCACTTGCCATTTTCTAGGAAATTCCCTTGGCTCTTGGTTTTCCAAGAAGCAAAATTCGGTATCACTTTCAACCACCGAGGCGGAATATATTGTCGCCGGTGCCGCGTGTGCCCAGGTTCTTTGGATGAGACACACACTAAAGGATTTTGGTATTCATTGTGATACTAGCCCTATCATGGTGGATAACCAAAGTGCTATTTGTCTTTCAAAGAATCCGGTGCACCATTCCCGTTCTAAACACATAGATGTCCGACACCACTTTTTAGATGATCATGTTGCTAAAAAGGACATCATTTTAGTGTACGTTGAAACCCAAAAGCAAATCACCGATATTTTCACGAAACCCCTAAAGGAGGACTCCTTTGTGCGGTTGCGTCGAGAATTGTGGATTATGGGTGAATCCGAGATATAGGAGTCATGTTTCATTCAATAATCTTGCATGCTATTATATTTCGCAATATTTTCACTCATGCTAGATTTATTGGATTTTTCGGGATTTTATGTGATTTTTTTTTGAATTTTTGCTCGAATTTATATTTGAATGTCGTATTTGAGATTTCGATGTTTAATGGGGTAGTTTAGATGATTTTTGTGAGGATTATGATGTTTCGTCCAAGTGTATTTAGGAGAGAACTTAATTGTCAATTTTTGGACACATCTAGTCGGTCTCAGTTCATCAACCAACCGACTAGATCTTCATCTAGTCGGTCAGCTAATGAACTCAGACCGACTAGCTCATTCTCTAAACTTTTGGACTCTTTTAGTCGGTATCAGTTCAATCACCAACCGACTAGATTCGTATCTAGTCGGTTAGTAAAAGAACTCAGACCGACTAACTCAAGCTATTAGGATTTCCTCTCCAGCTTAGCTCTTTTAGTCGGTTCAAGTTCACTTATCGACCGACTAGATTTAGTTCTAGTCGGTCAGTATTTGAACGTAGACCGACTAATTCTCGTTCAGGAAATCTTCGACTGGTCTCTGTTTCCACTTAGTCGGTTCAAGCTCGTTAACCGACCGACTAGATTGTCAACTAGTCGGTCAGCTTTTGAACATAGACCGACTAAGTGATCAGGGGCAGTCTCGTCATTTCGTGATTTCGACCGACTTAAGTTCACTCGAACCGACTTCTTTCTCTTTTAGTCGGTCTCCAGCTTCTCTCCAACTCGATAAACCCCGAACCCATGCTCGTGTCTCTTCGACTTCCGTCGATCTCCGGCGTCTTTTCCGATCATCTCCACCGCGGATCATCGTCGTCTTCCTCCTAGGTATACCCCCTCCCATCTAGGTCTCGATTTCCTTCTATGGCTTGTTCTAGATCTCGATTTCCTTCTAGGGCTTCATTTCTAATTCTAGGGTTTCGAACTATATACTAGGGTTTGTGCTTAGGTTCATTTGATCTATTTCAAACGTCGTTTGCTTGCACTCGTTGTGCCACGATCATGGCAAAAACGAGGATCCCGATTACTTCCTCTGGGGCATCCCCCATGACCGTAAAGCCCGCAACCGCATCGACCCCACCTAAGCGTAGGGCCAAGACCACTCGTGCCCCCTCTTCGTCTTCACCACCGTTGAAGAGGAAGAGGACTTCCAAGCCCAAAGACAAAACCCAAGCTTCCCAAGCCCAAGCTTCTACAGCCAAACCGAAACCTAAACCTAGAAAGATAGTCGCTTCCCCTTCCTCTTTTCAGGACACCACCTCTGATTCTGACGCTGATTTTCGTCCTGAGGAGCAGCCTACCCGTCAGGAACCCCCTCCTCCACCTCCTCCTAAGACCCGTAAGGCTAAGGGTAAAGCCCAGATGCCGGTAGGCGGTGTAGATATATCGTTGTGTCGTGACGACCCTCAGTGTCTAGCGGCTTACAACCATATAGAGCACTGCCCACTGCTATTGGAGCATTACGTTCAGTTCTCTGACTTTCTTGGCCTTGCGGATCTTTTATCCCATAGCGGACTTTTGGACTATCTTAGATTTGACCCTAAGGTCCCTATCCTCGCCTGGTCAAGCTCTTCTATGCCAATCGTACCCGGGGTCAGTATGATGAGACCCACTCCATTGAGACATCTGTTTTGGGGACTCCTATAGTCCTCACTGCAGAGATCTTGGGAGAGTTGATAGGATGCTCATCGTCTGGCCTCCTCCCGTCTGACATTTCTGTAGACGATATCGCCACTCTCGATCAGCCGACCCTCGCTGATATCTTTCAGGTTATCCCTCCTGCTTTCATTGGCGTCCCTTCCAAATCATTCAAGCCGAATGCTTGGGTGATTAATCTTATCTTCAAATCGTGCCTATTGCCTAAGTATGGATCTTCCTCTCTTCCGTCTCAGTCTTTTCTGAAGTTGATTTACGCTCTCTTTATGGGTAGCTCGATTAACTGGGCTCGCATCATACTAGACAAGATGGATTCTTTCGAGTGTGTTCGCAAGTCTAGTAAATCGGCGCACATCCCATATCCTTGCCTTTTGACCTTGGTATTCCGTCACTTTGGTGTTCCTTTGCCTCCGGATGATGAGCGTCCCCTCGGTCCACCCCTGAACACGACGGCCGTTAAGAAGTCTCTTGCGGCACTTCGTCACGTCCAGCGGTCGACTCCTTCTGCATCACAGGCCACACCTTCAGCGTCTTCAGCCCCTCCTCCTACCACCACACTAGATGATATCATTCGCTTACTTCGTCGTCACGAGTCTCGTTTGGCTCGTACCGAGGAGGTTGTGTACCGTATGGCTAGTGTGATGGGTATTCAGCTTCCTCCTCCTGTTTCTGAGGATGAGGAGATGGATGACGAGGAGATTGATGAGCTCGTCACCTCTTTAGCTCGTGGCGCTGAGGCCACTGCTGCTGCTGCTACTACTTCCACTACTGGTGCTGCCACTTCTTCCGGTGCTCCAGAGACTTCTACACCAGTGGATCAGACTTCTGATGCTGTTGCTATTCCTGCTGATATCCCTGATCCAGTTGAGCCTGCTGTTGTTGTTTCCACTCCAGCCCCGACGATCCCTTCTGTTGACACACCACTCCTTGCAGCAGAGCCTGAGTCCACTCCCTCGACTGGACCCACGGAGACTGCTGATCCTGCCACTTCCTCGTGATCATCAGTTTCGAGGACTCTCCGGTGATCTTTGGATGATGCATCTTTTTGAGAGTGTTTTGGGTTAGGATAGGATGTCGGTGGTGTTTTGATGTATTTTGGATTTTGGATGTCGGGTTTTTGATGTACTTTCATTTTGTTGGATGTTTGACTTTGATGATATGTCGATGATGTTGTTGTATCTTTTGGTTGGTGATATAGATGTTGCACTCTGTTTGTTGTAGTCGATGTATTGTTGCTTGTACTCATGGTATTCATATATATACACACCGATGTTCACTTTTACTTCATTGTGCACATTTAATATTCATTCAATGTCTATGATATTCGATTTCGTCCCTCGACGATTATAAACTTGGTTAAATAGATTTTATTTCTATGATTGCATAGAATTGTTTTCCATGCACAAATTTAACCAAGAATATTGAGTATTGAAGAGTATGTTTCTTTATTCAATAATTGAATTTGAATTTGGTATTTTGATGATTTTAATTTTCGTATTTCGAAAATGGACAATTTGGCACACTTTGATTTGATTTCATCTCTTTTCCCTTGGTGTCAATTTGGTCCATCGTCTTATTCTACGACTCCCGATGCTCGATTTTCTTTATCCTTGTTCTTGTCGTTGTATGCCCCCCATTTTTGGGATAATGCCAAAGGGGGAGAGATAATGATAATGAATAGGGCAAATGAAAATTTAACTCAATTTCCAAGAAACTAATTTGATATGTTAGATTCAGGGAGAGTTAAGATATATATAAGGATTTTCAAATCCGATATTTCAATAATCGATTCTCATTATATATCTCACTCGTCTGCTTGATGCAATTTATATTTATTCTATTTGGAATTAACGTGTCATCAATGCAGGGGGAGTAAGTATTTTACATTTGAATCATTATTTTTGATTATTATTTATGTTGGTTTGTCATCACCAAAAAGGGGGAGAATGTTGAGTATTAGACTCCCGGATTTGGTTTTGGATGATGAGCAAACATAAATAATTCATGAACTAACAATTTGTGAGCGCAGTTATGGAGATCGTCGCCAAATTCACGAGAACACTCATAGCGACATCTCAAGACTTCTCAAAGCTCGTATTCAATGCCTAAAGCTTCGTTGAAGCTTTTGGACCGTTTTGGAAGTCATGAAGATTTGATCGAAGCTCTCGAAGACCGTTCCTTAAGGTTTTATTTATAGTCTTTTAGTTTCGATCTATATAATGTTAAGCCTTGAGTATATCTTACATTTCTATCTTCATATCGCTCCTATCTTAGAGCTAGGATCTTAGTAGAAGTCCATACAATCTTTCCCGAAGCATCGCGCTTCGTTTCGGGACTTCTTGTGCATGTTAGTTGGTTCAAGAAGAAGAACCAACCGACTAGATGGTGATCTAGTCGGTCGGCAAAGCTTCTTGGACCGACTAGTTTGCTTTCTAAACTTCATGCTCTTTACTGTTCATACTTAGTCGGTCCACGTTAACTCACCGACCGACTAGTTTGTGAACTAGTCGGTCAGTGATGCTTCTTTGACCGACTAGTTGAGCTTTACTATACATGCCAATTTTCTCCTGAGCTACTGTTTATCGTTAGTCGGTCTAAGAACGTTTGGTGCCCGACTAGTTGATAATCTAGTCGGTCAACATTTGTTCTTGGACCGACTAACTCAATTTGTATTCAGACTATTTGTTTTTGACTCTTAGTCGGTCTAAGTTCACTGACCGACCGACTAGTTGTGAAACTAGTCGGTCAGACAGTCTTCTTGGACCGACTAGATTTCTAGGTCTGAAATTCAATCTCTTCACTGTTCATCACTTAGTCGGTCTATGTTGTTTGCCCGACCGACTAGTTGATGAACTAGTCGGTCAGTGGGTGTTCTTTGACCTACTAACTGCTTCAGATTTCCAACCGTTGGGATTTGACCTAACTCGTTTTTATGGGACCCTATAAATACGAAGCTTGGTCATTTCTCTCTAGGTTAGAGCTGCCATTAAGAGATTCATTGAGATTGAAAGAGTTAGAGATTCTCACTCATTTCCAAAGCTCTCTCTCTCACAAGAAATCCATTCTCTCACATTCTAGATCTAGAATCCATCTTGAGAGAAGTTTGTTCTTGGTGAGCCATTCAAGCTCTAGCTTGATTCAAGTCTCCAAATCACTCCTAGGCACCCATTGCTACTCATTTCAGTGGTGCTAGGTCTTGGTGACTTCATCTTCCTCAAATCCCTCCTTGCACCTATTTGGTAAGAAAACTCAAGGTATAGGATTTGTGGTAAGATTGTTTATTTCATTATAAACTCATTTATATTGCTTATTTGTTCTCTCGGTTGTGAGAGAAGGTTGTGATCCCGGGTTGTGGGATTCACTATTGCCATTGCATGTATGATTTGATCTTGTGAAGGTTTTTCACAAGATATCATAGTGGAAATCTTAGGTTAGGGTTTCTAACCTAAGTATCCGGAGGGGATCCGGGTGGTTGGGACGTAGGATCACCGGGAACAAGTCGGGGAGACTTGGGTGTATCCGAACCCAGTAATATTCAATTGTTAGCATTGTTTATTTTGTTGTTGTCATCAATTTAAGCTTCCGCAAATTGATTTGGTAGTTGTTTGCACGATAATTAGGAATTATACTCCTTGTTATTTTTAAAGTACTATTCACCCCCCTCTAGTACTTGTGCAGTAGCTTGTAGGGCATTACATTGAGGTTCCTCCTTCAGTTTCTGACGAGGAGGAAATGGATGAGGCTGATCTCCAGGAGCTTGTTGGATCTCCTGTTCGTGCCCCCAGAGGGTACGTCTGCTGTTGGTACTTCTGCTGGTGCTCCCGAGAGCACACATGCTGCCACCATTCCTTTGGTGGATACTTCTACTGGTGCTCCCAAGACCACTCATGTTGCGACTCCTCCTTCTGTGGACACTCCAGTCGACCCAGTGACCACCACCCCTTCTGCAGAGCCTGTTGCTGCTGCTGATCCTCCCTCCGCCTCCTGATCTTGCGTTGGAGGACTCTCCCATGTGCATTTGGATGATATATTTGTTGTGAGAGAGTGGGGTAGGATAGTTGGGTGGTGATGGATTTTTGATGTATTTTTGATGTTTTGATGATACTTTTTGATGTATGATTGTTTTGATGTCTGTTGAGACATATGTTGTATGATGTGCTCCAATCTTTCGATCGTTTTTATGTATGTTGGAGGATGTATACATTTTGTTGTACCATGTTATATATATATATATATATATATATATACACACACACACACACATACATATACATATACATCGTGTTGCCATTTACTTCTATGTGCACATTATTTTTTTGTCTCTGATGTTGAATTCGTCGCTCGACGATTATATTGATTAAATAGAATTCTTTCTATGAAAACATAGAATTGTTTTCCATGCACTAAATTCATTAAGAATGCTGATATTGGAGAGTATGTTCCATAACTCAATATGTGAAATTGATTTGAGTTTTGATGATTTCTTATTTCGATTTTCGACTATGGTTTCGTTGGCACACTTTGATTTCTTCGTGATTTTACTTTGGTGTCATTTGGACCGTGGTCGTATTCTACGACTCCCGTGCTTTTATTTTTTAGCCATTGTTGTTGTCGTTGATCTCCTCCCGCTCTTTTTGCTAATGCCAAAGGGGGAGAGAATTAATAATGACGATATGCTAAATGATAATTTAAAAGCAATTTACCGTGAATCTAATTTGATATGTTAGATTCAGGGGGGAGTTAAGATATAAAAATGGATTTAAATCCTATATTTCAATAATTGGATCATATTATATACTTTCCTCGTCTGCTTGATGCGTATGATTATTATTTAATATGGAATTAACGTGTCATCAATGCAGGGGGGAGTAAGTAAATTTCTTTCGACTCATTATTATTTATTATTATTTATGTTGGTTTGTCATCACCAAAAAGGGGGAGAATGTTGAGTATTGACTCCCCGGATTTGGTTTTGATGACGAACAAACATAAATATCGTGAACTAACTCTTTGTGAGCGTAGTTATGAAGATCGTCGCCAAAATACTACGTACATCAAAAGCGACGTCTCAAGACTTCTCAAAGCACATGATCGTGTGCCTGAAGCTTCGTTGAAGCTCTAGGAGCATTATTAAAGTTAAGAGTTTCGGATTGAAGCTTTGAAGACGGTTCGTCAAGTTTAATTTATAGTCTTCTAGCTTCTTTTCGTAGAATGTTAAGCCTTGAGTAGGTCTGACATGATTATCTTCATAACGCTCATATCTTAGAGCTAGAATTATCTTAGAAGCCCATAGAAACTTTCTCGAAGCTTCATGCTTCATTTCGCGGCTTCTTGTGCATCTTAGTTGGTTTAAGAAGAAGACCAACCGACTAGATTGGCATCTAGTCGGTCAGTAATCCTTCTTGAAGCGACTAGATCTCCTTGCTCAATTCAGCATCTTCACTGTTGACCAATTAGTCGGTCCAAGAAGGTTCACCGACCGACTAGTTGTCAAACTAGTCGGTTTGGAATCCTTCTTAGACCGACTAGTTAAGAATTCATTTCTCAGCCCTGAGCTACTGTTTATAGTTAGTCGGTCCAAGAATAACTATCAACCGACTAGTTGTGAAACTAGTCGGTTGGAATTTGTTCTTAGACCGACTAGCTCTCTTTGAATTCAGCCTATTGTTTTTCAACTCTTAGTCAGTCAAAGAACACTCACCGACCGACAAGTTATCAAACTAGTCGGTTGGCAAGGCTTCTTAGACCGACTAGTTCTATATCTCCTGAATTCTCCTTCTTGGCTGTGAACCTTTTAGTTGGTCCAAGTTGAATCACCGACCGACTAGTTGCATATCTAGTCGGTCAGTGATCCTTCTTAGACCGATTAGACTGCTTCAAAAATAGATCCGTTGGAGCATTAAATGCACGAATTTTCCCTCTCTCTCCTCTCTATCCTATATAATCTTGAGATGCTTCTTCCTAGCATTCAAGGCTGCCATTATTGAGTTTTAGAGATCAAAGAGAAGAGCATTTAATTCTCATTTCCAAGCTCTCATTTCTCACAAGAATCTCTCCCTCACTCTTATTCCTCAAGAGAGATTCTCATTGATTGTGAGCCACTCAAGATAGGAGCTTGAATCCAAGTCTCCAACATCTCCCTAGCCACCTATTGCTGATCATCTTGGTTGAGCTAGGGTTTGGTGACTTCTTCTTCCTCAAAATCCTCCTTGCCCTAAAATCGTAAGTTTACTCAAGGCATATGATTTTGTTGGTAAGCATTTTATTGTTTCATATTTACTTTGCTATTAAGTTTTTCTCTCAGTTGTCAGAGTTGTGTGTGATCCCGGTTTGTAGGAGTCACATTTTCATTTGTGTATGATTTGATCTTATAGAGGTTTTCTACAAGAATTTCATAGTGCAAATTTGAGTTAGAGGTTTCTAACTCAAGTAGCCGGAGGGGATCTGGGTGTTTGGGACGTAGGATCACTGGGAATAAGTTGGGGAGACTTGGGTGGATCCGAACCCGTTATATCACTTTGTTTGCAATTGTCTTTCTTTGTTGTCAATATTTTCATTCCGCATTGTTGGTTGAGTTTGCACGATAATTAGGAATTATCTTCTTGATTATTTTAAAGTACTATTCACCCCCTAGTACTTGTGCAGTAGCTATCAGGGCATTACAACAAACTCATCGATCATTTTGGTGGAGCCTAAACTGTGCCTTCCCCTAGTCTTTTCTAAAATCATTCATTTCTTACCCACGTGCACTACAAGAAAATATGTCTTTGCTGACAAAATCATTACTGACGGCTATTTTTGCTGTCAATAATGGTCAAATTCTACTTGGTTTTACTTACGGCATAAGAAACCCATCATCGATAATGAACACTCACAGACGATAGAATTCGTCGTCAGTGAAAGCCGACAATCGCCGATGGAACTGACATAAATTTTGGGCAATCACTTACGGTCCGTCAGTGAATCTTCCCTATTGCCAAAATTTCACTGACTGACTGCCAGTGATTGCCTAAAATTTATGATGGTTCTGTTGGTGAAATTTTGGCGATACGGCAGATTCACGAACGGATAACCACTCCGTCAGATACACCTAGTTTTTACTGATAGGAAATCCGTCAGCGAAATTTTTACTATTTTGATTATGTTGTTATTATGTTGAACTAACTTTATCTGACGACCTCCGTCAGCAAATGTTGGGATATTTTTGCGGAGCTTCACTTATGGATAACTACTCCGTCAGAGATACATTGTTTTTACTGACATGAAACCGTTAGCGAAATTTTAAATATTCTACTAATTATATTAATATGTTGAAAAAACTTTATCTAACGACATCTATTAGGAAATGTTGGGATATTTTTGCGAAGTTCACTGACGGGCCCGTCAGTAAATCTTACATCTTCGCGCCTTTTTCCCACTATGTTCGTAACCATCACTAACAATAATTTTCTCGTCAGTGATTATAGGTTTCAATGATGGCCCGCCAGTGAACCATGCAAATTTATCTCGCGGTAATCGAGGCCACTAGGCCCACTTTTGTTGACTGGCCATCAATGAAATTTGACATATCTGACAGGCCGTCAGTGAAAATCCATAGATTTTTGTGTAAGAACGGCGTCATGATTAAGGAGACGCCCATAGTCACTGAAGGTACCATAAGTGAATCTACTATTATTGACGACACCGTCAGTAATACCCCCTTTAACACCCTAAATTACTCTTTCATTCCTATGATTTCTCATTCAACACCAGTTTTTCTTTCTTCTACTCTCGTCTTCAACTACGGTCGATTGGCTATCCCTTCACGCGATCGTTGCTCGTTCAGCTTCCCCTTCGTACCTGTTCGTCTTTATTTTACTCTCTTCTTCAACTACAGTCGATCGTCTTCCCCTTTGCATGATTTTTGCTTGTTTGGCTTCCCCTTCGCTTGGTCCTCGCTTAGTCGTCTTCCTCTTGTCGTCGTTCGGCGTTTAATCGGCTTGTTTTCCTTGAAATCGGTATGTTGTTGATGTTTACGATTTTAAATGCCTCTAATAAAATAGATATGCATTGCTTGTCTCTAATACGACTTTCTTAGTTTGGCATGATTGGTGTTGTAGCAACAGTATTAGCAGAATTTACTCAACAAAATATGTATATTTGCAACTGAAGTTTTGAATTTTGGACACAACCAAATTCTCGATTTCAATATTGTTGATGATATGAAAGATAGAAGATGAATTTTGTGTGTGGTCTGTGGGTGGTATGGTCTGTGTGTGGTTGGAGTCGGTGGTCTGCGTGTACCGACGTGGACTGTGCATGCGTGTTCTATTTGTGTGTGTGGTCAGTGTGGGCGGTCTGTGTGTGTGGTTGGGGTGCACGGTCTGTGTTTGGGTGGTCTGTGTGGGGGGGTTTTTATGTGTATGATCTTTGTGTGTGTGGGGTCTGTGTGTGGGGTCTATGTATGTGGGGTCTGTGTGGGTGGTCTGTGCGTGGGTGGTCGGTGTGGGTGGTCGGTGTTGGTGGTATGAGTGTGGGTGGTATGTGTGTGGGTGGTCTGTATGGGTGGTCTATGTGTGTGGTTTGTGGGTCTGTGTGTGTGTTCTGCGTGTGTTGTATAACTACATACAGCTGGGAGTGACCATAAATTTAAGATACCAAATTTCAAACTTTCAGGATACCAAATTCATGATACAAAATTCAAGATGTAAAATATAAGATACAGTTGTCATTATGCAAGTAAAATATATTGTGGAAACTCAACAAAAAAAGAACACATCCAAATTCCAATTAATAATTAATCCAACCAAGTTATACAAATCATAATACATATGTACGAAATAAAAGAATTAAATGTACAAGACCGGCCATCCTGTAGAGACTCAGGGTGAGCCCTATCGGTGCCCGTTCTTCGTAGGGAGGGACGAGTCGGCCCTCCTGGACTTTGGAACGGGGGCCCGTCTGGCGAAGAATATCACTCTACTAAGGGATTTCGACTTCTTGTAGGGGGTCGATCTTGAGACGATGGCCAACTGCTTTGTTCATAGTGGCTTCGATCAATCTGCTCCACACACACACACACACACACACACAAAAACTTAGAAATATTCGAGCCGTAGACTTTCTAGTTCAACAAATGATATATGTATTTTTCTTGAATTACATGCATGCACGAATCGGTTGACGATATCTTGAATTACATGCGTGCACAGATCGGTTGACGATATCAAAACCATTGTGTTCGGATCGGATAACTGGTTCATGGCCACATGTGCTTAGGAAATTACATATGAATATTTATTAGATCTATCCAGTGTGGACATGTTAGTTATGGAAATGCATCACGTATTAATCGTGTACCCTATTTTGTGTTTGTGTGTTCTTTCATTTTGTGAGAATTTCGACAATGCCTATCCATTGGTCTTCGAGTACAAATGCGAAAAGAATTTGCAAATGCATTTTCTTCCTGCAATAGTGTACTCAAAGAACAGTGGGTAGGTGCTGTCGAAATTTTCACGCAAACGTATAAAATAGGATACAAGATTACGCGATGAATTGCATATGTAATAAGATAGAAGCTTTCCTCTTTACAGCCGGTAATGTAATGAAATGAAAATTTTGTGGCCGAAAGTGCCTTTAGCCAACACATTATCAGCCAAAGACCATGGTTTTAGGTATCGGTCGAAACCTTAGCTGTATTTCATACATGTTACCTATATTTCATAATTGCTTAAAACATTTTAGATGTTATTACAGGACGATAAGTTTACAAGTTAACCATCGATGTGAAGATATGGTCTGAAACCCTAGCTATATTTCATACATGTTAGGTATACTTCTTATGTCTTGCTCTTGTGAAATTAATTAGGTCAATTTGATTGGAATCACGTCAGAAATAGATAAGAGTTGGATCGATTGTTTCAAAGAAACTAGAGGATATGGTTGCAGTGATGAGTATAGAGAAGGGGTCGAAAGATTCTTGGATTTCGCATACTCTCATCCTGAAGCAGTATCTCCCAATAGCCTGCTCATAAAATGTACTTGCAAAGCGCGTCAAAACTTAAAATGGATGGTACAAGATATGGTGGCATATCATTTGTGCACAAATGGGTTTTACAAGAACTATAAGATGACTTGGTTTTTACATGGCGAAAGACCCTCGTAATTCGTCGGTTCCACATGTTTCGATCGAGCAAGCAGAATCAGATGTGGCAGAGAGCACATATAACTTTTGTGACATGGTTACGGCTAATGCCGAGCCTGAAATCTTAAATCAGCTAAATATCAAGGTTCAACAGCTGGAGAACAACCTAACACACAAAAGTTCTATGATTTGTTGATGGTGGTAGAAGAACCATTATATGAAGGACGTCGAGAGTCTAATTTGTCTGCAGTGGCTAGCCTGCTAAACATCAAATCAGAAAGTCATATGTCTAATGATGCCTTCGATTGCATGATGCAATTGATGAGGCAATGTAACGTAGATGCTAAATATGCATTGAGTTATATGGAGCCAAGAAGTTGATGGGCCAGTTGGGGTTGGGTTACGATAGAATTGATGCATGCCCAAATGATTGCATGTTGTATTACAAAGACTCTGAGAATGATACTATATGCCATATCTGTCATCATTCGCACTACACACAGTTAGATCAGAGTCAAAAGAAAAGGAAGGATGTGCCTTATAAGGTGTTGTGTTACTGTCCAATGATTCCTAGGTTGAAATAACTGTATATGTCAAGAAAAACTACCAAAGACATGATATGTCATTCTCACATGCTCGCATTGAAAGGGAAATGCAACATCTGTGTGATGGTGACAGATGGAAGGAATTTGACAAAATACATCCCTTGTTTGCTACCGAGCAATGAAATGTAAGAGTGGGTTTAGCAAGTGATGGATTCAATCCTTTTGGCCACTTTTACCCTTATTCTTATTTGCAGGTGATGATAACACCGTAAAATTTACCACCATGGTTGTGCATGAGAAAAGAAAATATATTCTAAACAACCATTATTCTAGGGCTAGGACATGTAGTGACGATGAATATTGATGTGTATTTACGGCCTTTATTTGATGAACTGAATGTATTGTAGAATGGAGGTGTTCATGTGTATCACTCATATGGGAAACAAAATTTCACAATGCATATATGGACTATTAGTGACTTCCTAGCATATGGAGTGTTATCTAGATGGAGTATGCGTAGAAGGTTAAAATGCCCTTATTGTATGGATAATTCAAAGGCCTTTTATTTACAGAATGGGAGGTAATATTGTTGTTTTTATTGTCATCATGCACATTTACTAGATGGGCATCACTACTGCAGACATCAAAATCATTTTCTTAAGGGTAGACGTGAGCTCAATGTTGCTCTCCCTCGGTCATGTGGAGATGAATTGATCGCAAAGGTGAACTCTTTACCAACAGTGCAATTCAGAAAAGAATCTAAATTTTTTTAAAACCTTGAATTTGAAGGACACATAACTGGACAAAGTAGAGTATATTTTGGGAGTTTCCATACTGGAAAGATAATCTAGTTCGGTACAACTTAGATGTGATGCATATTGAGAAAAATGTCTTTGATAATGTTTTCAACACTGTTTTAGATGTTAATAGGAAGACAAAAGACAATATTGCATCACGGCTTGATTTGGCTACACTTTGCTCTCGATGCGAGTTACATCTTATTCCAGGCGACAATGGCAGATGGCCAAAACCAAAAAAAGTTTACACACTGAACAGAGAAGAGCCTAGGTTTTTATGTGCATGGGTTAAGGAATTGAATTTCCCAGATGGATATGTATCTAACATATCAAACTGTGTTAATTTACAACAGTGTAAAATCTATGGTTTGAAGAGCCATGATTGGCATGTTTTCATGCAACGATTACATGTGACATGCTTAATAATTCCATATGAGATGTAATCACTGAGGTGAGTAATTTTTTCAAAGAGTTGTGTTCCACAGTTCTTCATATGAATGATATGCAGAGGCTGTAGACAAGTATCGTGGAAACCATCTGTAAACTAGAGAATATATTCCATCCATCATTCTTTGATGTTATGGAACATTTGACGTTACGTTTGACTTACGAAGTAATTGCGTCTGGACCTGTGCAATATAGATGGATGTCTCCCTTCAAAAGATACATGTAGGGTCTAAAGAAAAAGGTGAAAAATAAAGCTTGTGTGGAAGGTTCGATAGCATATACTTACATTAGTGAGGAAATATCGACTTTCTGCTCAATCTAATTTCATTCAGACATGGTAACCCGTTTGAATAGGCCTCCTATAAATGATGATGTGGGTGAAGTTGATGCGAAGGGATGCTTAAGAATATTTACACATCCAGTCGACTAATTGGGGGCAACATAGAAAGGTATCTGGATGATCGTGAGTACAAGACAGCCCATTTATATGTCCTCATAAATTGTGAAGAGAATGAGACATTCATCCAGTAAGAGTTGACTTCTCACTCATTTCTTATGTATTCTTTATCTGTACATGTTGGAAAGGCATATACACACAATGTAAATATCAATTTAATGTGTAGGAAATTTGATGAAGAGGTAGCCCTTTCGAATCCACAAATTTTAGAGGATGAGAAGATAGACATGCATGTGTTGAAATTTGCAATGTGGTTGCAAGCTCACGTACGTTGAATTGATATATGCATTAATGCACAAAACTAGTTGTTAAACTCTTACATATCATTTGATTGTTAAACAGGTAGCTGATCTAACTAATGATGTTTGTCAAAGAATAAAGCAACTTAGTATTAGTCCGTATGCAACTTAGTATTAGTCTGTATCTCCGAGTGAAATGTTACAACGGTTATGCGGTTAATAATTATAGATTCCACACCCAACACGATGGCAGAACTAAGAAGATTATGAATGATAGAGTCATGGTTAGAGGGAGTTGGACTGGCCAAAGTAACAAGAATTTTTACAACATCCTAGAGGAAATAATTGAGTTGACATATTGTGATGCTGAAAATAAGGCCGTCATGTTCAAGTGTAGGTGGTTCGACACGTCTAGTTGAGGGATGTATGTTCATCAAAAGTATGACATTGTTGACCTCAAATGTAACATACTTTGGCGGGATACGACCCATTCATTCTAGCTTCACAAGCGGAGCAAGTGTATTACACTACATATCCAGGTGCATTGAAAAATATAAACTTGAAGGATTACTTTGTTGTGTGTAATATCAGACCGCGTAATGATTACACTAGATTATGCGAGGAGGAAGATGAAACCAGTGTCAACCACACTGTATATCAAGCTCAAGAACCATGACACTATAATGATAGACACGAAATCAATGTGGGTGACATTGATGGAGTTGAAGCTGATGCACCCAATTCTCTATGTGCCCCTGGTATTTTAGATGAAGTTGAAGTGTGCAAATAGTCGAGAAAACTGAAGCTGGTTTCATTGATGACTAAGATGAGGTGACAGAGAACAAATGTGATGAAGATGAAGAGGCAAAGGAGGAAGATAATGCAGATGAATGAGATGATGAAGATGCTGATTATTTTCTCTTTTCAAGTTGCCTAACTAAGACATTATCATCTGTATTTAATAATTTGCTCTTTTCCATAATATCATCAATAATGTCCTGTCTATGAATCATCTATGAATGATATTAACATAACAACACAAATTGATACTTTAATCTACTAATTTCAAGCCCGATGCATTTCATGGTAACATATTTATTTTGTAGCAATATGTGTTGTTTTCATACCTAATATTGTCCAAATGTATAGCTAATCATCTGCTTTTAGCTATTTTAGTTTTCTTTGGCATATTCCACAGATGTTCCATACGTGTGTCGCTAATCTGCCTTGTTCTTTGTACACAGAATCGATGACTGTTTATTTTGCAATTAACACTTTTTGGCTTAGTAAATATGGCAGGGTCTAGATCTGCAGCCAATTATCAATCACATGATTCTTCTCAAATGAATGCTTCACATAAGGATACTGACATATAGAAACATTGATGCATGTTCATGTTTCACCTTTTGCACACGCTCTTCATCGTGTTTTCATATGCGTTTCATCTCATTCCATGTTGTATATATCACATTTTGGCTCATATTAACTATTGGATGTATTGTTTATATTTCAGGTAAATATCGGCATTTCAGTGTCTTCTGGAGTCAACCTTGCATGTCGGGACCAAAGCGCACTTATACAGCAAAGATCTGATGGCCAAATATGAGGATTTCAGGGTTTGGAGCCTCAACCGATCGGGTGGACAGACCCACCCGATCGGTTCATGCACGCATATCAGACCTGAGCAGAAAGCAGCAAAGAAGCGAACTCCAACCAATCGGTTCAGTAATCAGTTGGGTGTGAAAGTGCTCTCTGTTTTTGAGTGCCAAAGACCACCCGATCGGGTCATCTCCTCGGGTCATTTTGGGGAAGAACTCACCCGACCGGTTGACACTTCAATCGATCGGGTGGCCTTTTCTTCGCCTTTCGTATACTGCTGCTCATTCATTGAAGATCTTCTATCATTCCAATGGGAGTTTGGGTTATCTCTTATTTTTCTATGTCGGCATCGTCGTTAGCTTTCCAACGATAGGTCGCATGCCCAAATCCGATTTTTCTACATTTTTCTGGAATTTTCTGAGTGCAGCTGGATGCTGAAATTCTGGGTTGTCTGGAATTTGAACTTCAACCGATCGGGTGGGCTATTCAACCGATCGGTTCTACTCATTTTCAGAAGTTTAGTATCTATGTTTGCTTCCACCCGATCGGTTGAACTTTCAACCGATCGTGTGGCCCTTTTTCAGCAGTTTTAGTGGGTTTTTGGACCCGAACTGTTAGGGTTTTGTGGGGGCCTATAAATATGAGTTTTTGCATGACTTGTAAAGGGTTCTCTCCTATTTTTCCAGTAGCGTTCAGCCCCTTTTATGGGAGCTTTAGATTAGTTTAGATTAGGTTTTCTCTTTCAAAAAATCTTGTAATGGATTGATGGATTCTAATGCAAGATAAGTATTTTTCTCTTATTTCCATTGCTTTGTGTTATTTTCAATAAGCTTGATGATGAATGTTTGTTTGCATTTATTATTGCTTGCTATCATGTTATTCATCATTGAGTAGTTCTTGATAAACCCTAATATGGGTTAGAGTAGGATTGATGCTTGGGTTTCATTTGACTTGATTGCATGGCAAGTGTTTGATGTAATGTGTCAATGGAGATGTCTAGCAATCTGAGACCAACCTATATGGCAACAAACTAGTTGGAGTTGGGGGTTGGGCTCAGGATGCTTGTCCCGTCAAGATCCTCTTTGATGTATTGCTAGGAATCACATTCGACCTATTTGGCCATTAGGGTTACGCTAGGGTGTTTTATTTTCATAGGCGGGAGAAAGATCGCCTTTGACCGTCGGGCCAAGAGGAAATAAAACGGGAGTTTGATTCTCTAGCCATAGCTCACGCCTTAGCGTCGACATCGAGTCCTTGCACGTGGGAACAGCTTGGACGAAATATTGGGGCCTTAATTCTCCCGGTTGCAGAAGGTGTTGGACATGAGAATGCCCACCGTCCGAAACCGAGTAGACCTAGCGTATCATTCTGGGCATCGACCAGAATATCGAGCCCATGGGGCACTAGGTACCACCTTTTGGGGCAATGTCTCACCCTGGGTTGAGTCGAATACCAAGTGTCATGAGTGCTCTAGCCTGTGTTAGCGGGGATTCATTTCTTGTCCTTTTCATTTCTTTCCTTTATTCCTACACTACCCACTCATATCATCCGCGTAGATCTCACACAACCTAGGCGAGGCTAGTAGCCTTCAATCCATCCACCTCCCTGTGTTCGATATACCTGCACCATACACTAACCGTGTACTTGCGGTAAAACGACACCGCGCCCTAATCATAAACGGGGCGCCGGTCAATTTTTTGGCATCGTTGCCAGGAGGCGTTCGGTTTGATTTTAGCTTAGCTTGGGTTCGTTAGACTACGCATAAAAAATCAATACAAAGAAAAAAAAACAAATACAATAACCAAGAAATTTTTCCCCCACCATTATATTATCTTTTTGTTATTCTCTTGTACTATTGACGCTCCTCTCTAGTTTTCTTAATTTTGTTGTCCATGTATCTTTGCTATTACTATGTGGAGATCAAATTTCGATGCTCAGATGGGAGGCTGTGATCCTTATTTACTTGTGGTTTGTGAGACTTGTGGGATGGCAGGGCACGTGTATAATGTTTGCCAATTTACGCTTGAGAGCCTCCTCCTAAACCAAGGCCTAACATTTTCCCACAACCTTAGCCCAAACACCTCCCATCTATTTCCTCAACCTTATATCCCTCCACCAACACAAGAAAAATCAAGCCTTGAGCCTCTCCTTGAAAGTGCCATGTTTAACTAAGGCCAAATATTGCAAAACTTTATGGTACCAATCACCGAGCCTACACCGAGGAGAGAGGATGGAGGAGAGGATATACCTACTTTTGTGGTTGAGACCACCATTCCATCGGCCACCATAGACACATCTCATGCCGATGTCCCATTTTTCCAACACTACGACTTGGATGACAATGCATTTTTTGATGATGTTTGGGAGGATGGGGTGATTTCTCTAGGCTCTGTGGGAGAGACTTCTCATCTTGATTTGGATACTCCACATGAGTCCTACGAGAGCACAGAAGAGACTACAGAGCTTATGCATACCGGCGAGGAGGATGTGCGTGAGGACGAGGATACCACGACCACATACGAGTGGTCTGCTCCACATCCACCTCCACGGCCATCTCTGTCGATGCTTCTTCCTTGGTCTGTGGTCAACCACGATGATGTCGTTCAGGACATCGGGCAGATGGTGGAGCATGAGCATATCGGCGAGGAGAATGTGCATGAGAGCTTGAATACGATGGTCCACTTCATGGAGCCCGAGTCACATCTGCCTTTACCGTCACTCTCCACTTCTTCTGCGGCTGAGCATCTACTTGAGCATATTGCCCCTATTCAGGGAGATTTTCATACTCACTCTCACTCCACTTTTGAGTCTCTCTTTTCACTTCCTATTTCTTTAGACTCATATATTTTTGACACACCATATCTCTCACGGGACACATGATCTACTTCCCTTGAGGTATGCTGCGGTGCGTCACCGCCTGGAGAGCCACTTCTCATGGAGAGCGAGGATTTGGTCGTCACTAGCACAGAGGATAGCGACCCATTCTCAGGGAGTATTCGTCACCCTTTTATTATTTTTCCATCTTATGTTGACGATTATCTCTGGGATACATTTATTTTGGGAAATGATTTCTTGCCATGGGTTAATGCACCTCATTCTTTGCAGGTTACAGGTGGACACCTACGAGGGATGCTTGGAGGTGCATTATTTGGGTCCATTGGCACACGTGGCACAACACTTCTGGTGGAGCCAGAACATGAGTAGTTAGAGCAGCTATCTGCCCCATTCCAGATTCTGGATCCGCCTATGCTCAGGTGTATCATGATCTAGTACTGTGAAAATTTACCCTTTCTAGTTTAGATTAGAATAATCTCGTCTCCTCTCATTAACGAGGGGAGCGTATCTAGGGTTTTCTTTTGCATCATAATAACCCATCATATTGTGCCCTTCTATCATTTCACCCCCATCACCCTATCCTAGTTCTTTTGGCACTTTTCTTGGCCCCGTTATCATTTTTCTCCATGAGACCCCTACCACCTCCAAAGGGTGGTGATGCATGTTTTGCTTATTGTTCACTCTCCCATTTATATTTTATGCCCCGTATCGGATTTTCATATCTTTTGGGAATAGCTTATATTAGCTTGGGAGAGAGTATCACCCATAGTCATTTTTTTATTTTTGATGCATTTTCCCTCCCATTTTATCGTTGCCGTCTCATGTGTGATCTTATTGCATTGCGGGTAATGCAAGCTTTAGCTGGGAGCAGTTGCATTTCATGCATGTTTTCTTTATTTTCTTCCATTTTTCACCGTTTTCATTCATCAAAAATTTTTCTTTTCATTTTTATGCATCATTCCCATCATGCATTTTTCTTTCTCTATTTCATTCTTGCCTCTTTCTAGAGATGAACCCTCAATAAGTATTCGTCACCCTTTTATTATTTTTCCATCTTATGTTGACGATTATCTCTGGGATACATTTATTTTGGGAATGATTTCTTGCCATGGGCTAATGCACCTCATTCTTTGCAGGTTACAGGTGGACACCTACGAGGGATGCTTGGAGGTGCATTGCTTGGGTCCATTGGCATACGTGGCACAACACTTCTGGTGGAGCCACAGCATGAGTAGTTAGAGCAGCTACCTGCCTGTCACGCCCTGCTTCCCAAAACTACGGAGGCGATGCGTGACTAAGGCCCGCTTAGTCTGGAGCAGTGAAGCTCGGACCCAATAAGCGTCTGTGTGGTACTCCAAGACGAAGGAACAGGTCCCTGCAGAAAAGTACGGAACAACAAAAGTACCGAAAAGGAAACATTCATTTTATTCCAAACCAACATCCAGAAAGTACTGAGAGTCTAAAAAAATCCTGACACGGCTACACCAACTGAAAGTAAACTACTTGTGCAAGCACCCAACCTAGACAGAAAGGGTAAACAGTGATACGCACCCAACTAAAAAGCAGTAAGAACTCTGAAACAGCAACGTGAAGACCTCTAGCTCTGGTCCTCCTCGGGCATGTACTCTGTGTCGACGTCCTCGGGCTCCACGTACTTTGGAAAGTATGCCTCGTCCACGAACTCCGTCTCGACACCTGACGTACAGCACCCAAGAGAAAAGGAACTGTATGTCAGGTAAAGTCTACACAGAAATGTTAGACTCTACTGCAAGTGTATTTTAATTTAAAACAACGATTCACTGGTTGATTATCATGCTGGGGTTATAACATGACATTTTAAAGAAAGTAACCGAGCAGAAAAAGTAAACACGACACACTGTAGCCGTAGCGTGTGCTACCGACTACGGGACTAACCTAAACGGGTTAAGACAAGACGTGACAAAACAAGACATGACATGACAAGACACGTGTGACTCGAAGAGTTCACGCCTTACATTTCGAGGGGGATCAGACCCTCTTCCCGTGCGCACGCTCAACCCTACCCCAACCCAAGTGCACAAGACAAGACAAGACAAGGGATCACTCACTCTATCAAGTGAGTGCCATATTCACCCGCAGGCTTATTTATCGTGACAAGGGTTCACTCTCCTAGCTTGGAGAGTGCCCTATTCGCCCCCAGGCTTATGTATCCGTACAAGGGATCACTCGATGAGTGCCCTATTGCACGCATGCTGTGTATCCGTACAAGGGATCACTCGATGAGTGCTCTATTGCCTTTAAGCTGTGTATCTGTACAAGGGATCACTCGATGAGTGCCCTATTGCCCGCATGTTGTGCATAATAAGACACGACATGACAAGACAGGGATGATTCTTCTAGGGGGTCCACACACACACACACAAGAAAACCCTAAGGTGTCAAATGTTGTTGTTGCGCTTAGACTTCGTCGTCAAGTCTAAGCTGTCAAGCGGTGTCCCGGACGCTATTATTTCACGTCCGGTTCTTTTTGTTTACATTCTAACAGTTCTAAGGGCATAAGGCCTAAACACGACCGAAAGTACACGTGGGTACACTTGCCTGCGGTGGCGAGTGCGTCGTCTGTCCGGAGCGTCCCGTCGAAACGTCGCGTCGGCGATGGTCCGTCTGAAACAATATCACGGCGATGTCAGATCGCGATTTTTGGTCAAACCTATTATGGTTTGTTTCTAAATTTGACAGGACTAACCTATCAGTCAAAAATTCACGTTTTGATGTTTTGTGCAGTTTAGATCAACGTCTACCCTATGTGCACAGAAAAATAGTCTGTTCGTCGATCTTTCTGACGGTGGGCAACGTTTTAAAGACGCAGAATATAACTTTAATTCACGTTCAAAAATTTTAGATTAGATTTTGATGAATTACGGTGTGGGTTTTACTACTCGTTAGGGAAACCAACCCCGTGACGTCGTCCAACAAGCGGAAGTCGGGTCTGAACGGTGAAGCGTCGGCGTCGTCTGAAATTCCTCGGCCGTGGGTAGCACAGCGAGGTACCTCTGGACAGTGGGGTGGTGGCATGAAATCAGCGAGCTAACAACGATCCTCCTCCCGTTGCGAGTAGCGCAACGGATCTTCACGATAACGGCGACGTCGGCTAAAAACACGTGCGTGTGGCAACGCACGTGAACTCCAAGAGTCGGTAGATGAAGTAGGACCAGTGGAAGATGCTCGGCCCGGTGGGTGGCTGATGGCATGAGCGTGCGGCGGTGGGTGGCCGTGAGAAGCCGAAGAGGACAGATTCGCGCAACGTTCGTTGTCATGTGTCTCAGCAGAAATCCAGCGATGAACAATGACAACGAGAAGTTGCAGAAGTGAAAGGACTTGAAGATAAAGCCAACGACGATGGAGTTGTCGCCAGGGGTGGTCGGAGGTGGTCGTGAGCCGGTGGCGAAGTTTAGCTTCCAGATCTGTCAAAAACAGCTGATACGGTGTGTTCCAACGAGGATTCACGGAGCTACAGGTGGGCTATGAGAGTGAGAGAAGTTGCAAAGCGGAGAGGGGTCAAAGGGGAATAAATTGGCAGTGGTGGTATCCGGTGGCAGTCGGCGATCGACGACTGGTCATTAGTTGGAGTGCCGGCAGACAGATCTGTGCTTCTTTGTGTTTGGGGCTCTTTAGAAAGAGAAAACGAAGGAGAGAGAAAGGGGGCCGGAGGGGAGAGGTGGTCGATGGCCAGGGGAGGTCGGAGGTGGCGCTGGGTAGCCGGAGGAGAAGCCAAAAATCGCAAGGAGATGGGTTGCGTGAGGTAGTCTTGCGGCTAGGTTGTTTTTCCTTTAAGAAGATGAAGGGGTTTGATATTTATCTTTTGGTTTTTGGCTAATTGGGAGAGAGAGATAGAGATAGGGAGAGTGGAGATAGGGGAAAGGGAAGGTGTGAAAAGTGGCTGCAACTTATTACCATGATACGTGGGAGTGTAATTAGGGATATGATTAGATTTGGTTTAGGTTTGAAATTCAAATGGATTAAGGGCTAATCAACGGTTGAAATTAATTAGGGGATATCATCCACTACTGGCATCGGAAAAATAATCCGAAAATACTGGGACGATCATGGAGACGAGAAGTACAGGGCTACGGGATCCGATCGCATGCTACACCTACCAAAAATTATCGTAAAATCGGGAACTGAGTATTGGTGCCAAAAGACCAAAACGCCCTTCCATTCAAAGCTGTTTTGCGAGAAGACGAGCCGTGAAATGACGTTCCCAAAAAAATTACTATAAAATTCTACACTTCCATACGGTCACAACGGCATATCACATCATATATACCGAAATCAAGAAAGAGCCAAATAAAATACGTGCACGAAAAAGTACGTGCACGTAGAAAATACGAACGGCCGGAAAGCGGCTGTTACATTCTACCCACCTTAGAAATGATTCCGTCCTCGGAATCACTTATACTAATAATATTAATATCTATAAGCACTTATACCTACAACTCCAGTATCTATACCTAATGATCGCTAATCCTATAACTTCAAACAACGATCCTCAATAATCCACAATAACTCGTCTCTCCACTAGCTAATGCTACAACTAGAATCACACCCTAGCACTTAACTATAAATCCACATTATCGTCTACCAGTCATCAATCATCTCGCCCCCAATTTATATTCCCCATCATATTAACTCTTAAATTAATCCTCCACAATCACTGAACCATCAAGCCACATCCATCCTTACCCTTATCATCTATTCTCCTAATCATATTAAATCTGTATTCATACCATCCCATTCATCTTAACACGTCTCGCTATCTCCAATGTCATCTCACCCCCAACTTAATAATCAAGTCTTGATGCTTTAAATGCTCTACTCATTCTCATGACTACTCTAAATCATACTATACTCCATAGCTACTCCTACCTACCACTCGTCCAAGTTTCAAGTCTGATAAGTTCTCATCTCCCCGTATATAATTTCATCCGACCAGAATTCTCCCTTGAACCTGTCACGCGTTGGTATCATAAATAAGTCTTGGACACATCGTTCTTTTCATCTGAAATAAATTCTAATCTAATATCTTCAACCAATCACCGCTACGACATATCCCATCTCACTCTAAGCCTACCCGCAAACATAACCCTATAACAATAATAGCTAGTCCTAATAATATAATAACAATGAAAATAACACTTCAAAGAGGGAAGAAGAGGAAAGAAATTTTAAGGCCAAAGACATATTTAAAAAAATAACCTGAAGGAAAACGTGTGGTGTTGTGGTAGTGGATGAGGGAAGATATGTGATTTGTGATCTTATGAGCTAGTTTCAAAAACTTTAAAGATTTGGTTTAAAAGAAAACGAAAATTTTGATATAATCACATGCAGCCAAGATAAGCAATTCAATAATACGAAAGGCTAAGTCTAAGGAGTTGCATGCTATGACGCTATCCATACCTATATGAATACCATCATTCAGACCACTCCATACGTATATCACTGTCCACACTGAGTATACATACACGACACAAGAGACGATCACTAAGATCGTAAAGGTAGCACACTCGTACCGGTTCACATGCTCTACCTACAAACATACACCCGACGACATTACAAAACCAAGGGCCCACTACTAAACTAGAGTTGACACAGGCAACTACAAGCACTATTGTCTACATGAAAGAAAGGAACCGAAACCAAAAGCGAAACGAAACAAGATCGGAAAGAACGAGTTTGGATAAGGCGAGGATAAGGAGATAACTGGTCAGATGGAACTAAGATATTGCTCAAAATATTGAAATAGATAAAAAAGATCACGTGTAAAATACGGTATCATATATTTTTATACCTATAAAAAAATTATGCAGAAAAAGTGAGCAGATGGTAGAAAATTTCAACTCGGAAAAAGAGTTAGATAGGGTGTGGTAGTAATTTGTTTTGCGAATAAAAATAAGTTTATACAAAGATTTTTTTTTGAAATATGAGCATGATGAACATAGAACTGATATATATATATATATTAAAGTTCTCTTTAGTTTAGAAAATATTCTAAAAGTACGTACGGTAAAGAGTTAAAAATAAATTTTGTAATTTAGAAAAAAATGATATATTGAATTTCCAAAATGGTAACAAAGTTTTAAAACTAAAATACGAAGGATACCGATTCGAAAATAAGTACGAGACCGTAACTTAAAATTTACGACCAAGAAGGTTTCAAAATTTGTGAAAGAATTTTAACTCAACCGAAAGTAAGAAATTTTAAATATTTAATAAGAGTTTTCAAAGAAGTTAAACTGAGCAAATAATTTAATAATGAATTTCGAAAATACTTTTAAAGGAAGCAGGATTTGCAATGGGAAAGATTCGAAGGATCAACGATAATCGTCAGGAAGCGATCACGTGAATCGGGGGAAAGGAAAATGATCGCATGATGACTACGCCTAGGAGATGGTTCATGAAAGCTACAATGGAACTCTACGGCCGATAACACAAAAGTGTAATGATCAGGAAAATGCTAGAAATCCGAGATTCCTAATTATCGGGCCGTCTAAAGATCAAGTGAAACTCAACACTAAGACTTCCAAATGAACCAGAAAGTATTAAGGATCTCAGGGTAGAGTCCTAAGCGAGTCAAGATTACGTTCTGCTGGCCCGAAGTCGATGGACCCGAGCGAACGACTAAAATAAGGGCTCTAGAAATCTAACACGGTTAGAGTCAAGTGAGTGCTACTAAGGTATCCTAAGACGGGTATGACCAAATCTTAACCAAGGCATCTAACTATCAAACAGAACGTCTACCTAAGTCTTCCTACCATGTAAGACTGGGAAAATTTAATTTAGACTTGTACATGGATATTAAATGAATGCGATACTCTTATTGTTCCGAACTTTTGCATGACCTGCATGGGCCACCACTAAAACCTATCACGCACCGCTTCCCAAAACTACGGAGGCGAAGCGTGACGAAGGCCCGCTTAGGCCGGAGCTGTGAAGCTCGGACCCAATAAGCGTCTGTGTGGTACTCCAAGACGAAGGAATAGGTCCCTACAGAAAAGTACAGAACAACAAAAGTACCGAAAAGGAAACATTCGTTTTATTCCAAACCAACATCCAGAAAGTACTGAGAGTCTAAAACAAAAAGCCTGACATGGCTACAACAATTGAAAGTAAACTACTGGTTTAAGCACCCAACCTAGACAGAAAGGGTAAACTGTGCTACGTACACAACTAAAAAGCAGTAAGAACTCTGGAACAGCAACGTGAAGACCTCTAGCTCTGGTCCTCCTCAGGCACGTACTCTGGGTCGACGTTCTCGGGCTCCACGTACTTAGGCAAGTCTGTCTCGTCCACGAACTCCGGCTCGACACCTGACGTACATCACCCAAGAGAAAAGGAACTGTACGTCAGGTAAAGTCTACACAGAAATGTTAGACTCTACTGCAAGTGTATTTTAATTTAAAACAACGATTTATTGGTTGATTATCAAGCTGGGGTTATAACATGAGATTTTAAAGAAAGTAACAGAGCAGAAAAAGTAAACACACTGTAGCTGTAGCGTGTGCTACCGACTACGGGACTAACCTAAACGGGTCAAGACAAGACGGGACGAGACGTGACAAAACAAGACACGACACGACAAGACACGTGTGACTCGAAGGGTTCATGCCTTACGGTTCGAGGGGGATCAGACCCTCTCCCCGTGCGCACGCTCAACCCTACCCCAACCCAAGTGCACAAGACAAGACAAGACAAGGGATCACTCATTCTGTCAAGTGAGTGCCATATTCACCCGCAGGCTTACTTATTGTGACAAGGTTTCACTCTCCTAGCTTGGAGAGTGCCCTATTCACCCGCAGGCTTATGTATCTATACAAGGATCACTCGATGAGTGCCATATTGCCTGCAAGCTATGTATCCGTACAAGTGATCACTGGATGAGTGCCATATTGCCCGCAGGCTGTGCATAACAAGACACGACATGACAAGACATGGATGGTTCTTCTAGGGGGTCCACACGCATGCACACACAAGAAAACCCTAAGGTGTCAAATGTTTTTGTTGCGCTTAGACTTCGTCGTCAAGTCTAAGCTGTCAAGGGGTGTCCCGGACGCTATCATTTGACGTCCGGTTCTCTTTGTTTACATTCTAACAGTTCTAAGGTCCTAAGGCCTAAACACGGCCGAAAGTACAAGTGGGTACACTTGCCTGCGGTGGCGAGTGTGTCGTCTATCCGGAGCGTCCCGTCGAAACGTCGCGTCGGCGATGGTCCGGCTGAAACAGTATCACGGCGATGTCAGATCACGCTTTTTGGTCAAACCTATTATGGTTTGTTTCTAAATTTGGCAGCACTAACCTATCAGTTAAAAAGTCACGTTTTGATGTTTTGTTCAGTCTAGATCGACGTCTACCCTATGTGAACAGAAAAATAGTCCGTTCATCGATCTTTCCGACGGTGGGAAACGTTTTAAAAGACGTAGAATATAACTTTAATTCACATTGACAAATTTTAGATTATGTTTTGATGAATTACAGTGTGGATTTTACTACTCGTTAGGGAAACCAACCTCGTGATGTCGTCCAACAAGCAGAAGTCAGGTCTGAACGGCGAAGCGTCGGCGTCGTTTGGAACTCCTCGGCCGCAGGTAGCGTAGTGAGGTACCTCTCGACAGCAGGGCGATGGTGCAAAATCAGTAAGCTAACATCGATCCTCCTCCTGTTGTGAGTAGTGCAACGGATCTTCATGATAACGGTGACGTCGGCTAAAAACACGTACGTGTGGCAACGTACGTGAACTCCAAGAGTCCAAGGGGGTTGTCGGTAGATGAAGTAGGACCAGTGGAAGATGCTCGGCCCGGTGGGTAGATGATTTGGGATATAAATTGCATATTCCCCCCCCCCCCTTTCTGGGCATTTTATGTGTATATCATGTTACTTTTGGCTTAATACGGGCGTATTTGTGATATTGTGAATTATTAAAGCCTATCTCTAGTTTATACATAAAATGTGGTTTTTGTGGACTAATTTTTGCTTCTCATATTTCTCAAGTACTCCTGGGAGTCTCGGGGATTTTCCAGAATTTTCTAGGATTTTTCTGGGGTTTTTAGGTATTTTGGAGATTTATTTGGAGCAAGAAGAGCAAAAGAAAGCATTTCTGGAAATTTTTGAAAAAAAATAAAAATAAAAATAAAAAACCTTTTTTTACGGGCCGGCCCGCCTTCGATTTTGGCGGGCTCAGCGGCCCGCTCCTTTGGAGCGGGCCGCAACACAGGTTTTTTAAAAAATAATTTTAAAAAAAAATACTTGCGAGCGGGCCGGCCCAGCTGGCCGGCCCGCCCGTGGTTTTAACGAGCAGGCGCGCGCAATCGGGTTTGGGCGCGGGTCGGGTGCAAAAACCCGACCCGCAAGCCCATTTTCAGGGTTTAATGCGACTGGGGGGTTATTTTTCAGGCAGATCGGCTGTTTTGCGATTTTTTTCGGCAGCTGTTGTTTTTTTGTGGTTTTTTTAGGGTTCTTCAGTTTTCTTTTTCCCCAAGGCTAGGGGTGGAGCTTGGAGGCCATTGGATGGTGGTGGAGCTTGGAGGAGGTGCCCAAGTGAGAGGGAAGCTTCATTTCTTGAGAGATTGGTGATCTCTTTCCTCTCTTATTGTGTAATTTTTGCATTTCTCTTTTTTATTGGATATTGGATGAATGTGGTTATAAATCTCATCTTATTTCGTATGATGGAGTAGTGTGATTGCTTGTGTGGTTGTGTTGATTGATTATTGTTGTTGGGTTAAGAATTGTATCCCTAGCACATTTTCATTTCCTAAATTGGTGGATGAAACCCTAGAATTTTGTTTATTGGAACCCTAAGGGGAAATCCAAAGAGAGGATCATCCTAGCGGACCCTCTCCAATGTGCTCATTGTTGATTACTCATGAGTTTCATTCATTACTTATTGCACCCCACTTGTTCGATGAAATGCCATATTTTCTGTAACGACTGCTTTTCATGAATCTGGATTTAATATAATATAATATATGTTTTGATGGATTTTCTCCTCTTGTGTGGTTTTTGTCTCCGTAGATTTCATTTTCGATCGATTCGTCGTATTTTCTCGCTTCTTCCTTAGGATTGTCGATTTCGAAGTATGTCACTCGTGACGGACTTTATAACGGTCGTATCTAACTGTTAGATCAAGCCTAGGAGTCTTAGGAATCGATCCCGGGGCCTCGCGCTCCGTATCGGTACTTTTCTGTGCTCATTAGCCGGTGTAAGAAGGGCCACCGACCGACTAGATGACGATCCAGTCGGTCGGCAATCCTTCTTGGACCGACTAGTTAGCTTTCTAAATTTCTCAGGAGTTACTGTTTATCGTTAGTCGGTCTAAGAACGTTGGTTGACCGACTAGGTTGCAAACTAGTCGGTCAGCAATGCTTCTTGAACCGACTAACTCATCAAATTATTTTTGTATCAGCTACTGTTTACTCTTAGTCGGTCTAAGAACGTTCATCGACCGACTAGATGCTAAACTAGTCGGTCAGTACTTGTTCATGGACCGACTAACTCTAAATCCTATTTTCGTTCAGGAGTTACTGTTTACACTTAGTCGGTCTGCGTTGGTCGACCGACCGACTAGTTGCCAAACTAGTCGGTCAGTGGTTGTTCTTTGACCGACTAGTCTGTGTTAAAACCCTAATTTCTGGGCAGCCGCCAGCCTAGCCTATTTAAACCCAACCCATTCGACTTCTTCTTCTCCAACACGACCCAAAACCCTAAAAACTTCCCCCTTCAGCCCCCATCTTCCTCCAAGCCCCATTCCTTCATTCCAAGCCTCAAAACCTTCATCCAAACCATCCATCTACTCCATCTACCTCTCATCTTCCCCAAAATCTCATCAAAACCCATCAAAATCCCCAAATCCCCCTAAACCCTAGTTTCCCCAAACTTCTCCAATCTTCTCCAGATCTGATCCTAGGGTTCCCCGGAGTGTTTCTTCCGCCTTCTCTCGGTAAGAAATCATTCTACCGTTGTTTTCATAACTTATTTATAATTTTATGAAAACCCTAATTAATTTCATGTTGTTTGTTGTATGTTTCCCCATAACAGCGATTTTCCCCCGTAGATAGCATCCGTGTGACGAAGTGGTCGTCATCCCCGGTGCTAGGCAAGTGAAACTTGCCACTTAGGGTTTAGGCCATGTTTTAGGCCATTTTCTTGTTATAGGCGTAAAAGAGGCTAGGCGACGAAATGATACTCGCCTAGGCGCAAATTGGGGAATTAGCTTGACAACGAAGCTAGTTCCGACTTTTAGCATGTTGCACAATTAACATGTCATGTTTACTTTCAATTAACGGTATGCAAATATGTTCATGTCATTGCATTTCGCCTGTCACGTTTAATTTAATTAACTGTACGTAAATAAATTGTCATGACCTCGCATTCTTTAGGTATTGATGTGATTGCGTAGCTTCGCTACAATGTTGTGTTCCTGGCTCGTGTTCCAGAAGCGGGCCATGTGTTGGTTGATAGCCAATGCCCGAATTGCGTGTTCCGGCTAGGTGTTCCCTACGCCATACTTGTGTTCCTGGCTCGTGACCAGAAGCGAGCATAATGAGTTGGAAACCCCAACGCTCGATGTAATGAATTGTGAACTAAGAATGCGAGCTCAATGTGCGGGGCAACCTCAGGCTCACTAGATGAGCTCAATGTGCGGGGACCCCAGGCTCCATATCGTGTGAGTATTGGGTAGTGTTTAGTGCCGATCGGTCTGAAATGCTATGCCATTCAGCGAATGGCATAAACACCTACAAAATGTGAATTGATTGAATTGATAGTAGCTTGGCTACTCTTGTCTTGTCCCGATGATTGCTCTCTTGTACAAACCGTCTTGCCATGTTTTAAATTGTGCACTCATGTTATAACTGCCATGCCATGCATCATACTAAACTGCTAGGTTGCTAGTTGCCTTACCTTCAGTTTCCTTGCCCAAGTCTTTTTAGACTTGCTGACATGTGCCCCTTTACTCTTTTGGGTGACACATGTTAGATCCTGAGCCTGAGTACCTCGTTGAGGACGAGGTGTTTGCTGACGCCGAGCCCGAGCCCGTGTTTGACGGGGAGCACGTGGACACTGGGGACCAGTCCTAGTGTCATCGTGTGTTTGCTTCTGTTAGACAGTTGTTTTGTATTCGGTGCGTAGCACCTGTACCTTGTTATGTCGTATTCTTTTGTTGGCCTTGTTCTGGGCCTTTAGACTCTTTTCTTTTAGCCTGGTGGCTTTTCTGGATGTTGAACTTTTGTTGATATTGGACAATTTGTGAGATGTGGAATTTTATTTCAGTCTCTCCTTGTGTTATTATTGTTATTCTGTTGTGGTTACAGGGACCTGTTTATGTAATGTGGATGCTTATCGGGTTTGGGGCTTCACAGCTCCACTCTCGTGCGGACCTTTTCACGTCTCGCCTCCATTTTAGGGAAGCGGGTCGTGACAGGTTTTAGTGGTGGCCCATGCAGGTCCTTCTGTAACTGCGATTTTTGGGATAGCGATAATAATATTAGAATGTCCAATAAATTAAGTTCGACGTCTGAGTCATAAGCTATGAGTCTAATCTGATTTGTTTTCCGTGTCATTAGATGGCAGGAAGGCGTTTCACCCGTGGTGGGGGTAGTGGTGCGCTCCCTCATGATGAGGAGCCTGAGCGGGAACCCACCAGCGGTGAGATGATGCGGATGATGCTGCAGATGATGCAAGTGCAGCAGGGCGTGCTTTTGCAAGTCCAGAATGCTCCACTTGCTCGAGCTGCCCGGGCTCTTCCGGATGCCCCTCGCTCTGAGCCAGGAGCGAAGCAATTTCGGGAGCTGGGTCCCGCATATTTTGATGGTTCTGAGGGTCCTCTGGCTGCCGATGAATGGATTCGGAACGTCGAGGACAATCTGAAGATGGCCAAGATCACCCTGGCTGGATGGGTTGATTTGGCGAAGAGGCAGCTGAAGGATAACGCCAGGAATTGGTGGGATGCGGAAGAGAAGTTGTTGGTGGAGCCGATAGCTTGGGCTACCTTCAAAGCCAGATTTGAGGGTGAGTTCTTCCCGAAGGCTGCCAAGGAGGAGATGCTGCAGCGTTTTATCGATCTGAAGCAGGGGAACTCGTCGGTGGACATGTACCACCAGGAGTTCATGAGGCTAAGTCGGTTTGCGCCGAAGATGGTGCAGGACGCTGAGGAGAGGGCTCAGAGGTTTCTGCAGGGGCTTGCTTCGGAGCTCCAGAGTTTTGTGACCTCTTCTGACCGGGAATCTTATCAGAAGGTTCTGGTCGCTGCCAAGAGGCAGGAGCTGCTCGTGAACCAGAGGAAGGGGTCTGTTGTTGGTGCTGGGAAGAGGCCTGTGGAGCAGGCGAGAGCTGTGGTTAGACCTGGATTCAGGCCTAATCAGTCTGCTCAGTTTAAGAGGCCAGGAGGGCCGATTCCGAGGTTTTGCCATTTCTGCGGCAGGCCTGGTCACGTCAAAGATCAGTGTCGGAAGTTTCTGGGCCAGTGTTTGATTTGCGGTGATGCTTCTCATGTCACGAAGGATTGTCGGCATGCGGATCCGCTGCGGAGGGCTCCTGTTGCAGCTCAGCCGTTGCAGCAGCGAGCGCCTGTTCCTGCTGGACGTGGAGCAGCTCTTGTTCCGCAAAGGCAGGCTTTTCGGCAGGCTGTTCCGCCGAGGAGGCAGGCTTTTCTGATGACCGCCGCGGAGAGCGAGGCTGTGGATGAGGTTATCGCAGGTAATCCTCAATCTAGCTGTCATTTTCCGAGCTGGTTTTGATTGTTTAATTGTGTTGTTTGCTTGAACATGGTTGTTTGCTAGAATAGGGTTTGATTGTTAATTGATTGATTAGGTGTGGTTTTGGTGTGCACATTTCCTGCACGAGTCCTTTTTGACTCTGGTGCATCGATGTGCATTATTTCTCGGAGCTTCGTGGAGAGGCATTCCTTGTCGACATCCCCTCTTCCCAAGAGTTGGAATATCGTCACAGGGAATGGTGTGGTCTCGGTGCATCGTGGTTGCAATTCTTGCTCGTTGGTGGTCTGTGGACATGAGCTTTTTGCGGATTTCATTGTCCACAACATCATCAACTATGATGCAGTTCTCGGGATGGATTGGCTTGCGAGCTTCTATGCTACGATCGACTGCAGGAGGAAGAAGGTGGTGTTCGAGATTCCCGGACATCCAGTGTTTGAGTTCAGTCGTGGTAGTAGTTCGCTTGGTCCTGTCAGATTTCGGGCCAGGCCGGTGGAGGCTGTGGCTATGCAGATGGAGCTGGAGTGGCCAGCTGTGGTGCGAGATTTTGGTGACGTCTTCCCCGAGGAGATGTCTGGTTTGCCGCCTGATCGAGCTTTGGAATTTTCTATCGATCTTGTTCCAGGTGCGCAGCCGATTTCGAAGGCGCCATATCGTATGGCACCTGCAGAGTTGGAAGAGTTGCGGAAGCAGTTGGATGAGCTGTTGCAGAAGGGTTATATTAATCCTAGTGTGTCTCCGTGGGGAGCACCGGTGTTGTTGGTTAAGAAGAAGGATGGTTCGCGTCGCATGTGCGTGGACTATCGGGAGTTGAATGCGGTGACCATTAAGAATAAATACCCGTTGCCTCGCATCGATGATATTTTCGATCAGCTTGGAGGTTCGAGGGTGTTTTCTAAATTGGATTTGAGGAGTGGTTACCATCAGTTGAAGGTGAAGAGGGATGATGTTCCGAAAACAGCGTTCAGGACGAAGTATGGACACTATGAGTTCGTGGTTATGCCTTTCAGTGTAACTAACGCGCCCGCAGTTTTCATGAATCTGATGAACCTGATTTTCTACGACTTTTTGGATAAGTTTGTCGTTATCTTTATTGACGACATTCTGATCTATTCGAAGTCGGAGGAAGAGCATGCCTTGCACTTAAGGACGGTGTTGGAGATTTTGAGGAAGCATCGTTTGTATGCTAAGTTTTCGAAGTGCGAGTTTTGGCTGGATAGGGTTGCTTTTCTCGGGCATGTGGTGACCGGAGATGGTATTTCTGTGGATCCCGAGAAGATTCGGGCCATCAGGGAGTGGCCTGTTCCGTCGTCTGCGTCTGAGATTCGGAGTTTTCTTGGACTTGCTGGTTATTATCGGCGATTCATTAAGGACTTTTCTCGTATTGCTGAGCCGATGACCAGGTTGACGCGGAAGGATGTTGCTTTTGTTTGGTCGGGTGATTGTGAGGGTGCTTTTGGTATTCTGAAGGAGAGGTTGACGAGTGCCCCTATTCTTGTTGTGCCTGATCGCAGCGGTGGATTTGAGATCTTTTGCGATGCTTCTGGCAAGGGTCTCGGTTGCGTGTTGCATCAGCATGGGCATGTTGTGGCGTATGCGTCTCGTCAGCTTAAGGTTCATGAGAAGAATTACCCGACGCATGATTTGGAGTTGGCTACCGTGGTGTTTGCTCTTAAGATTTTGAGGCACTTCCTGCTGAGTGAGAAAGTGAAGATTTTCACCGATCACAAAAGCTTGAAGTATATTTTCACTCAGAAGGAGCTCAACATGCGACAGCGTCGATGGTTGGAGCTTATGGCGGATTATGAGATTGATTTGCAGTATCACCCTGGCAAGGTGAATGTGGTTCCGGATGCTTTGAGTAGGCTGCCAGCGGTGATGATTTTGACCTCGCAGTGGAGATTGCAGCAGGATTTTTGCGAGTCTGGCGTGGAGATTGTTCTTCCTGGAGAGGCTTCGTCGCTGATGTACATGCAGGTACAGTCGACGATCGTGGATCGGATTAAGGCTGGCCAGGCTGAGGATCCGAAGCTGGCGAGGATTCGGGAGCTGGTGGAAGCCGGTCTGCGGACTGACTTTTTGATTCATGAGGATGGCTCGCTGAGGTATGGAGCCAGGTTGTGTGTGCCTGCTGGGGATATCAGAGAGGAGCTGATGGTGGAGGCACACAGTTCGCCGTATTCTGTGCATCCTGGTGGCACCAAGATGTACCAGGATCTTCGTCTGAATTATTGGTGGCATGGTATGAAGAGGAGCGTGGCTCGGAGTGTAGCCAAGTGCTTGGTTTGCCAGCAAGTGAAGGCGGAGCATCAGCGTTCGGCCGGGTTGCTACAACCGCTTCCGATTCCGGAGTGGAAGTGGCAGCACATCACTATGGATTTCGTGACTGGACTACCTCGGAGCCCGAAGCAGAATGACGCGATTTGGGTGATCGTAGATCGATTGACCAAATCTGCGCACTTTATTCCGTTCCGAGTGGGACAGTCCACTGAGGCGCTAGCAAGGAGATATATGGAGGTAAAATTCTTTTTACTCTCCGTTTTATTTCCTTTTCCTAGTTTGGATAGTGTTGTAACGTGAATCGTGCAGGAAGTTGTGCGACTTCATGGAGTCCCCGTGAGTATCGTGTCTGACAGAGACACGAGGTTCACATCTCAGTTCTGGCAGAGTTTGCAGAAGAGCTTGGGTACGCGTCTGAGTTTCAGCACGGTGTACCATCCGCAGACGGATGGCCAGTCCGAGAGGACGATTCAGATTTTGGAAGACATGCTGAGGGCGTGCATGTTGGATTTCAAGGGTTCGTGGGAAGACCATCTACATCTGGTAGAGTTTTCCTACAACAACAGCTTCCAGGCGAGTATTGGCATGGCGCCTTTCGCCGCTCTTTATGGGAGGAAATGTCGATCGCCATTGAGTTGGGATGACGTTGGTGATCGGGAGTTGTTGGGACCTGAGATGATCGTGGAGGCCGTGGAGATCGTCAGGAATATTCGGGAGAGGTTGAGGATTGCTCAGGACCGTTTTAAGCATTGGGCGGATGCTAAACGTCGTCCTTTGGAGTTTCAGCCGGGCGACCATGTGTTCTTGAAGATTTCCCCGAATCGTGGTGTGATTCGTTTCGGGAAGCGTGGGAAGTTGAGCCCGCGATACATTGGACCGTTTGACGTTTTGGAGAGGGTTGGCGAGGTAGCTTATCGCTTGGCCTTGCCGCCATCTTTGGAAGGAGTTCACAATGTTTTCCATGTGTCGCAGCTTCGTCGATACATTAGCGATCCGTCTCATGCGGTGGATTTTTCGGAGATTACCGTTCGCCCCGATATGACGTATGACCAGCATCCAGTGCAGATTCTGGACAGGCGTCAGAAATCGCTTCGGAACAAGATTGTCAATCTTGTGAGGGTGATGTGACGACACGGTTCACCTGGGGAGTCTACTTGGGAGAATGAGGATGAGATGGGAGAGCGTTTCCCACTTTTGTTTCCGGACTCGTGAGTTTTTGGAAATTCCGAGGACGGAATTTTTCTTAAGTTGGGGAGGATGTAACGACTGCTTTTCATGAATCTGGATTTAATATAATATAATATATGTTTTGATGGATTTTCTCCTCTTGTGTGGTTTTTGTCTCCGTAGATTTCATTTTCGATCGATTCGTCGTATTTTCTCGCTTCTTCCTTAGGATTGTCGATTTCGAAGTATGTCACTCGTGACGGACTTCATAACGGTCGTATCTAACTGTTAGATCAAGCCTAGGAGTCTTAGGAATCGATCCCGGGGCCTCGCGCTCCGTATCGGTACTTTTCTGTGCTCATTAGCCGGTGTAACAAGGGCCACCGACCGACTAGATGACGATCCAGTCGGTCGGCAATCCTTCTTGGACCGACTAGTTAGCTTTCTAAATTTCTCAGAAGTTACTGTTTATCGTTAGTCGGTCTAAGAACGTTGGTTGACCGACTAGGTTGCAAACTAGTCGGTCAGCAATGCTTCTTGAACCGACTAACTCATCAAATTATTTTTGTATCAGCTACTGTTTACTCTTAGTCGGTCTAAGAACGTTCATCGACCGACTAGATGCTAAACTAGTCGGTCAGTACTTGTTCATGGACCGACTAACTCTAAATCCTATTTTCGTTCAGGAGTTACTGTTTACACTTAGTCGGTCTGCGTTGGTCGACCGACCGACTAGTTGCCAAACTAGTCGGTCAGTGGTTGTTCTTTGACCGACTAGTCTGTGTTAAAACCCTAATTTCTGGGCAGCCGCCAGCCTAGCCTATTTAAACCCAACCCATTCGACTTCTTCTTCTCCAACACGACCCAAAACCCTAAAAACTTCCCCCTTCAGCCCCCATCTTCCTCCAAGCCCCATTCCTTCATTCCAAGCCTCAAAACCTTCATCCAAACCATCCATCTACTCCATCTACCTCTCATCTTCCCCAAAATCTCATCAAAACCCATCAAAATCCCAAAATCCCCCTAAACCCTAGTTTCCCCAAACTTCTCCAATCTTCTCCAGATCTGATCCTAGGGTTCCCCGGAGTGTTTCTTCCGCCTTCTCTCGGTAAGAAATCATTCTACCGTTGTTTTCATAACTTATTTATAATTTTATGAAAACCCTAATTAATTTCATGTTGTTTGTTGTATGTTTCTCCATAACAGCGATTTTCCCCCGTAGATAGCATCCGTGTGACGAAGTGGTCGTCATCCCCGGTGCTAGGCAAGTGAAACTTGCCACTTAGGGTTTAGGCCATGTTTTAGGCCATTTTCTTGTTATAGGCGTAAAAGAGGCTAGGCGACGAAATGATACTCGCCTAGGCGTAAATTGGGGAATTAGCTTGACAACGAAGCTAGTTCCGACTTTTAGCATGTTGCACAATTAACATGTCATGTTTACTTTCAATTAACGGTATGCAAATATGTTCATGTCATTGCATTTCGCCTGTCACGTTTAATTTAATTAACTGTACGCAAATAAATTGTCATGACCTCGCATTCTTTAGGTATTGATGTGATTGCGTAGCTTCGCTACAATGTTGTGTTCCTGGCTCATGTTCCAGAAGCGGGCCATGTGTTGGTTGATAGCCAATGCCCGAATTGTGTGTTCCGGCTAGGTGTTCCCTACGCCATACTTGTGTTCCTGGCTCGTGACCAGAAGCGAGCATAATGAGTTGGAAACCCCAACGCTCGATGTAATGAATTGTGAACTAAGAATGCGAGCTCAATGTGCGGGGCAACCTCAGGCTCACTAGATGAGCTCAATGTGCGGGGACCCCAGGCTCCATATCGTGTGAGTATTGGGTAGTGTTTAGTGCCGATCGGTCTGAAATGCTATGCCATTCAGCGAATGGCATAAACACCTACAAAATGTGAATTGATTGAATTGATAGTAGCTTGGCTACTCTTGTCTTGTCCCGATGATTGCTCTCTTGTACAAACCGTCTTGCCATGTTTTAAATTGTGCACTCATGTTATAACTGCCATGCCATGCATCATACTAAACTGCTAGGTTGCTAGTTGCCTTACCTTCAGTTTCCTTGCCCAAGTCTTTTTAGACTTGCTGACATGTGCCCCTTTACTCTTTTGGGTGACACATGTTAGATCCTGAGCCTGAGTACCTCGTTGAGGACGAGGTGTTTGCTGACGCTGAGCCCGAGCCCGTGTTTGACGGGGAGCACGTGGACACTGGGGACCAGTCCTAGTGTCATCGTGTGTTTGCTTCTGTTAGACAGTTGTTTTGTATTCGGTGCGTAGCACCTGTACCTTGTTATGTCGTATTCTTTTGTTGGCCTTGTTCTGGGCCTTTAGACTCTTTTCTTTTAGCCTGGTGGCTTTTCTGGATGTTGAACTTTTGTTGATATTGGACAATTTGTGAGATGTGGAATTTTATTTCAGTCTCTCCTTGTGTTATTATTGTTATTCTGTTGTGGTTACAGGGACATGTTTATGTAATGTGGACGCTTATCGGGTTTGGGGCTTCACAGCTCCACTCTCGTGCGGACCTTTTCACGTCTCGCCTCCATTTTAGGGAAGCGGGTTGTGACATTTTCTGATTGAGCTCCCTTAGCCGGGAGATCAATTGAGTTATTTTTGGGATGAATTCTCACGCTCATGGCCTCATTCACACACACACCACATGAGTCCACCTCGTTGCTTGCCGATTCGGCTCTCCACCCCTAGTGCGTAGGTTAGGATTTTAATTTTCACCACGATTTTCACACACTTTTCCACCGTTAGCAAGGTGGTTGTAACATACTTTATTTTTCTTTATCGATCAAATTTTGTCAATATAGAACGACTTGTCCCTATGATCCGACCCGGTACTCACCGGTTATTTTTATTGCATTGACACTCCTACGCTTGGGAGTGGAAGGCGTGCTCCTTGCGCGTCCTTCCGCAGTCAACCAATTGGCATCATTGCCGGGGACAACAGTTTCTATTATTAGCAATTTTTGATTGATTTCAAAAGCTTTAGTGTGATACTTCCATCTCTTAGTGTGTGTCTTTCCATTCATTTATTTTCCACTTATTGAGTCGTTTGGTTGTTTATTTTCATTTTTTTTGTAAAAATTTTTTTAACAACATGGCGTCTTCTTCAGATTTTTCGGACTTTGATTTGGATGATATCCCACTTCTGCCATACTTTCATGGCACGGAGTGGGAGAACCCTCATTTACATATTAAAAATTTTGATGAGTGGATGTATGCATGTCTTGGTGGGAACATTAGCGATGATTGCATATACTTCAGATTTTTTCCCTCTTCTTTGCAAGATGATGCTAGACTTTGGTTTGATTCATTGTCTCTGGACTCACAATTTACTTGGTTGTCATTTCAGGCTGAATTTCTCCGAGTATTTTTGCCTACTTTTTTGGAGCAGGTACATGGGCGGCAGGCCATGGAGCAGTACATAGTGAGCTTTACCCAGGCTGATGGAGAGGCCTACCTTCAGGCTTGGTAGAGGTTCACTGATTTGGTGCTTGCGTGCCCACACCAGAGTTTCCACGAGGATCATCTACTGCAGATATTTTATACGGGATTATCACCATCTGGGCGGGATTTCGTGCAGATGAGCTGCGGTGGTGAGTTCTTTGATTATTCCACCGAGGATTCATGGCGTTACCTGAGGGACCTTGCTGAGTGGGAGCGGACTACGCCATCTGGAGATCCGTCACTTGGAAATGAGGATGATGGACAGTCCCAGTTTCCACTTGAGGAGACAGTCCAGCAGGTCCAGGACCAGCCTGAGGAGCCAACTGAGGGCTCATTCCAATGCGACCCTATGGAATACCAAGAGAAACCTGTGAAGAGGGTGCATTGGGGCCAAGTAGAGGAATTTGAGCATATATATTTTGAGGAGTCAGAGGAGATGGATGATGGAGTGCGTGTCGACCATGTCGGTGACACGATGCATTTTCACTTTGAGGTTGAGGATGAAGCGGATGTGCATGATGGCCATGAGCAGTTTGAGAACACCATGGGGCCTGAGCCACAATCCACTTCAGAGTTAGCTTCACAGGTCGAGGCGGTTGAGTACTTAGGGAGGACGACTGAGATGAACTATTTCTGGGATGACGAGGGTGATGCATGCTTGGATTTGCCAGAGACGAGTCTACCTCCAGTCCTGTCACATATGTCACTTCCCTCGCCTCAGGATGTGCACTTGCCAGTCATCGAGGAGGTTTGTCAGGAGCAGTTACCCATTGTGGGGAGTGTCGCAGAGATTGTTGATGTTGATGTCGAGGAAGATGATAGTGACGGGGATTGTGAGATGGTATATATTGAGCCCGAGCTCCCTCTTACTCCAGATTCTCTTCTGCAGCCGCTTCCCCCACCTCCTGAGGCAGCGTATCATGCCATACCTAGCACCGCATTTCAGGGAAGTTTCCACTATATCATACCTTGCATTTCTGAATCCCAATTTGCACTTCCGCATATTTTTGATTCAGATTGTCGTCGTTTACACTTAAATTCTTTTTCTGACGGCCCATTTTGGAATGCTTATATTATAGGGCATGAGGACATGACTTGGATTGATGCAGCTTGTCTCCCACATGACATATATTATCCCAAGGAGACGCTTTGAGTTGCATTGCTGGAATCCAAGGAGGCCGGTGGAGGCCTAGCTCTACGGATGCTCGCGGAGGAGCAAAAGGATATGATCGAGCAGTTGCCACCACCGTTACACATTTTGGATCCACCTTTTGCTAAGGTGTATTATTTCCTTTACGTAGTGTAAATAAATAAAAAGTTAGTTAGTTTGCTTTTGCTTGTTTGCTTTCGTATGTTTTTTCTTTTCTAGGATCTTTTGTGGGATCTATTACTCTCCCAACATTGCGGACAATGTTTATTTTAAGTTGGTGGGAGAGTGTTAGAATCTTTAGGATTGTGGTGGTAAAAATTTTTTTTGAGATCTCTCCATGTTTCCATCACCCAATGAACTTTATTGCATATCATATTTGGCCTCCTTGTCCCTACGCCATTAGCTTTGTTTAGTCCCTACATGCTTTCATGCCATGCAATTTTTTCGGATTATCATTTTGGTATCAACTTCTCGATGTTTGATTGGCACGTTTTCATTTCTTTTCCATTTTGGAGTCAAATGCTAATATGCCATGTATGAAGCTATTTTATCCGTCGTGATATCTCTTTGAAATAATTTGGGAAAAGTTTGGTGTAAGTGATTGCATATGTTGGGATGAATGGTGTATTTTTTAATTGGATTGGATGTGGCCATATATTGTATGTTTTGTTTCCTTCTTAAAGGTGGGTGGAGGAGTTGCTAATTCATGTTGGAATGAAAAAGAGAGTTAGTATAAATGAATGTTTCTTTCTAATCAAATTGAGTAGCCGGTGCCCCACAAAACATTGGGGAGGACGCCAAAGATGGGATTTAGGGGATCATTCCATCCATTTGCATATATAGCGTCATCGCGTGTATGCAAATGTGGACGTGTTTGTATTTCATAGCGTTATCGCGTGGATGCAAAACATTAACATCAAAAACAAAAACAAAGAAGGAAAAAGAAAAGAAAAAGAAAAAAATGAATGAATAATGAAAGAATAAGCAACATGAGTGATGCAATCTCATCTCCCACAACTTAGAGGAATTTCTTTTGTTTTGGCCATTTCCATGAAAATTGGAAATTTTGACATCATGATATTTCCCGATACATGCGATACGGTGCTTATTACTTCACTCTTCTTTGAATTGGATTGTGGAGAATGTCATTTGTTGTTTACTTTCATACATTGGTTATATTGGCTTTGAAATCATTTGGAAACATTATTTGTGTGTGCCATGAGGATATCGTGAGTTAGTGCATGTTTTTCAATTTAGTCCGAATTTTTCGCATATTTTGCTAGGGACTAGCAAAAAGTTAGTTGTGGGTGTGATTCGGGATATAAATTGCATATTTTCCTGTAATGACCCATAGTGCCATATACACTCGGGCCTATATATTTTTATGATACATGGTGTATTTTGTTTACTCTATAGTGTATGTATGCTTGGATACGTTTGTGGTGTGTATAGAAGTCTTGTAGTGTGTATAGTAACTACTACATTGGTTGCCTATGGATGACTATTTGGGTGTATGTCTAGCTATATGGATGTGTTATGATATGTCCATGGTTGCATCTCGTATGGTGTAATGATATGTGTAGGAATTTGGTGATATTTGTCCCTTTTGAAGTGTAGTGCATAAAGTAATGTAGTAGATATAGTAGTGCCTAGTTATATAGTAATGTAGTATAGTAATGTAGTATGGTAATAATAATATTAGTATTATTATTATGCATTATAATCATTATTATTTATTAAGTATTCTTACCTTTCATGTGTAAAAGGAAATGGGTTATGTAAAGAGGCTAGTGTGAAGAGGGTTGTGCTTAGGGGTATTTTTGTAAATTAGTGAGGCATGTGCATAGTAGAAGGGCACTTGTCTAATTAAGTTTAGGGGTGTGTGTGTAGTAAAATGAAGAGTGTAGAGAATGGCAAACTAGTAATTAGATGGGTTTCTAGAAGTTAGATATTTATTTAACCTTTCTCCATTTTTCTTCATTCTTCTTCATCTTTCTACATTCTTCTTTATCCTTCTCTCTTCTTCATCTTTCTTTTATTTTTCTATTTCCTATTTTTTCCATGGGAGGCTGAAATTTCTAGAGCTAAAACAAAAAAAAAGAGGAAAGAAAGAAAGAAAAAGAAAAGGAAAGAAAGGGAGAAAGGAGAGAGGAAGAGGAAGGAGAAGGAAGGAGGAGAAAGAGAAGAGAAGCTCTCTCATCCTAAGATTGAGGTAGGAATCCAATTTCCTCTAGTGTGTTATTTGGTTGTCATTTTTAGAATTGGTTCATGTTTAATCTTGAGCTAAATACATCATTAATTTCATGAAACCCCTTTTGTTCTTGATGCTGAAAGTTTATCCTGCAAATCTGAAACTTTAACTAAGTACTGGGATTAATTGGCTATTAGGAATGCTCTGAAAATTTTATATGATATTTGATACGTCTATTTTACGGAAGCCCAACAGCATGGACCCAAAGGCACAGCCCACCAAACGAAGCCTGAAAGATACGAACCCAGGAACCCGACTGCCGATCAGAAGCCCATCCGCGCGATCTGGCCCGCCCGACAAGGCCCAATAGAGGACCCCCGAGTATCGATCCGACCCGGCCCCGATAACGCACAAATCACTCGCCCACCCCAGCGATAACCGTTCCCCCTGGCCCGTTACCACTTAACGGCCATTATGGGGAGGTGCTGGGATGGCGCAGGAAGCGGCGAAGGGGGGCGGATTGAGGGGGCACGATTGGGGGCGGTCGAGGGACGTGAGTCGTGGGCAGTCACGATGGGAGGTCTATAAAAGGGCTAGAAGGACGACTAGACAAAGGAGGGCATCTCAGGTAACTAAAACCTAAGGTACTCCATCAACGACCTAGTTCCCCCATTTCTTCTCCTTCCTCCCCCGCTCGCGCCAGTAGACGTTGTTCCGACCTCCTCTCGAGTCGAACCGTCTCCGCCGAGCCTCCTCTTTCAGATCATCGTCTGACTTAGGCATCGGAGGGGATTTGGCCGGAACCAAGGTCCGGTCCCCCTGACGAGTGCTCTCGTCTGCGCAGGAGGACGTCAGTTTCACGGGCCGAGGCTTCCCCTCCGCCCCATGCTGGCCACGCATCAAGCAAGACGACCGAGGCTACCCCTCGTCGTCCGACCGACCGAGGCCGAGCACATCCGTCCAAGCCGAGGCTTCCCCTCCGCTCGCGAGGCACCGAGGCTACCCCTCGTCGTCCGACTGACCGAGGCCGAGCGTCTCACATCGGGCCGAGGCTACCCCTCACCCCCCCTCGTGGCCGAGGATCCAGACCCGGCCCAGCTGACGCACTCCACGTCATCCGCAACTCCGATTCACGTCGCGTCGGCATAGACTCGGCATACCCGAGGGACCCGAGTCGGCCCCTTGACCACGTTGACCTGGTAGTCCACGGTCAACGCTTTTGTAGTGAGAAAACACTCTGAAACATCTGGCGCCGTCTGTGGGAAACGAACTGTCCCACGAAGAAAAAAACCGCACCCGCAATGGCATGAGCCTGCAACGGAAAGAGACGCATGCCCCTCATCCCGGAGGAGGGGAATGGCGCACCCAACAACAACCTTGAGGACGCACCTGTCGACAATCACCCCGCCCCCTCAACTGTAGAGACTGGCGGGTCGGAACTAGCCACGCAGGGGCAGCTCCGCGCCCTGGCCCAAGAGACCAACGCGAGCATCCAAACGTTGGTCGCGACGGTACAGCAGCTCGTCGGCGCTGCGCCAGCCAACGGAGACGCGGCGGGCGACGGCCATCGTTGGGCGGGGGGCCCCCGCTCTTACGGTCCGCTGTGGTCGATGACCACGGGAACCAAAGACCGAACACGGAGCGTCGGTTCATATTGCCCAGCTCCCATCAGGCGAGATCACGCACCTCCTCCCCTTATCGTGAAAGGAGCCGGAGAGAAACCGAATGCACGGGGGATGAATCGGTGACCGTGTCGTCTCGTCGGCCACGGTCACCCCGCCGCGGAAGAAGCGATCGACACCACTCGAGGGACCGATCACGGCGAAGCGGAAGCTCCCGCCGGAGGAGCCATGAACGCCGGGTCAGCCCGACCCCCAGTGTGGCGAGGGCCGTGGAGCCGGCCCCGCCGGCGCCGGTGCCCCCTCCACCACCGAACGAGCCGGAGGTGGGCAGGTGTCGGACCCCGAAGGCATCCACAGAGACCGGTGCCCCCTGTCGCGGAGAATAACCGACGCGCGGGTCCCCTCTCGATTCAAGATCCCGGCGCTGGGGAAGTACGACGGGATAGGAGACCCGGGAAACCACGTAATGGACTACGAGGGGGACATGTCATTCCAAGGAGCCGACGATGACCTGCTCTGCAGGGGCTTCTATTCGACCCTCAGGGGAGCGGCGAGAACCTGGTACCGCAGCCTACCGAGCCGCTCCATCGACAGCTTCGAGGAACTCACCCAGCTGTTCTGCAAACAGTTCATGGCAGGGCGACAGGTAATGCCTGATGCTGAACATTTGTTTAACATAGTGCAGGGCCCGACCGAGCTGCTCCGACAGTTCATGCGCCGCTTCAACGCGGAACGGCTGAACGTAAACAGCCCTCCCGACCTTGTTGTCCAAACGGCCCTAAAGAAAGGTCTGTGCCATAGAGGCCTGAAGAAATCTCTGCAAAACGATCCCCCGAAGGACCTCCCAGGGATCATGGCAAGGGCCAAACGCTTCATGTTAACCGAAGAGACCTTGGCCATTGAGGCAGGAAAGGCTAGACGATGGACCAAATGCGGCGATAGCGAGCGCCGCAGCCCCGAAGGATACCGAACCGAGAAGAGGACGAGAAACAGGCAGCGGGGAGAGGGTACGAGGGACGCCACCCCGGACGCCGTCCTCGCTCAAGTGCAAAACGAAGAGCGCACCGATCGCCCCCCACCAAAGACAAAAAGAGGGGGGAAGAATGGGGAAAAGTACTGCAAATACCACAAGGACAATGGCCACGACACTGAAGACTGCTGGCACCTAAAGAAGGACATCGAGAAGCTGATGAGCCGAGGGCACGCAAGGAATTTAGTCGACGAGCCGGCCCACGGAGAAGGAACCTCCATGCAACCGGACAAGGGGAAGAAGGTCAACACCGTCCAAGGACCCCTTCGCATCATAGAGTGAGCAGGCGAGGCCCCTCCCCCAGATCGTAGCCTAGTCCGGAGGAGATTATCTAGGTTTACATCCCTCCGTTCATTTCCCTCCAAATGTACTAGTCCAATAGGACCCTTAAGAGTACAAATGCATTCCCTTTTATCTTTTCTTTATCTTCGACGGAATCAACATTTCACTAAGGGTGCATAAGAGAGAAGACCGCCGCCTCACCGGATGGGGGGGTCAGACAAAACCAGACCCAAGACGAGGAGCTTCGCCCCGGCCGACCGACTCCTTCGCTCGTAAGTCTGGGGGGCAATCCTCCCAGCCAGCACAGACGTCGACCGGTCCTACGCCGAGGAGCTTTACCCTCGCCGACCGATTCCTTCGCTCGTAAGTCTGGGGGCAATTCCCCCAGCCAGCTCGGACGCCGACCGGTCTTAGGCCGAGGAGCTACACCCACGCCGACCGTCTCTTGTGCCCGTAAGCCTGGGGCAATTCCTCCAGCCAGCGCAGACGCCGACCGGTCCTAAGCCGAGGAACTTCACCTCCGCCGACCGTCTCCTGCGCCCGTAAGTCTGGGGGCAATTCCCCCAGCCAGCGCAGACGCCGACCGGTCCTAAGCCGAGGGGCTTCACCCTCGTCGACCGATTCCATCGCTCGTAAGTCTGGGGGCAATTCTCCCAGCCAGCACAGGCGCCGACCGGTCCTAAGCCGAGGAGCTTTGCCCTCGCCGACCGTCTCCTTCGCTCGTAAGTCTGGGGGCAATTCCCCCAGCCAGCTCGAACGCCGACCGGTCCTAATCCGAGGAGTTATACCCCCGTCGACCGACTTCACTGCTCATAAGACCGGGGGCAGCCCCCCTAGTTATCAAGGACGCCAACCGACTTGTCCACTCAGGGGGCAAGGGACAACCTCCCGGAGAAAGGAGGCGAGCGACCACCGTCAGCAGAGGGGCCGAGGTCGCAGCAACAAAGCAAAATGCGCGAGAAGTTCGAGTAAGTCAATTTCATTTCCTACAATTAACCAAGGTACAAAAGTGTGTCTTATTTACAGGAAATCAAAGTGGAGAAACCTCCTTACAAATAATCCGCTCTCGACAGACAAACGCCGGCAGAACAACACTTTTCGACCAAGAACACAAAGATGCTGGCTTAGGCGATCATCCTGGCAATCAGCACTCGTTCGCTCCGAAGCAGAGAACCGGTGAAGAGGCCAATGGAGATTTCAGGGCCGGGGATCCATTTCAAGTAGACCGGCCCAAAGCGAAGTGGATGCTAAAAAATTTGAGGATAAAAACAAGGACGACAGGCCGGGAGGGACAACCTAGGGGGCCCGGGATCGAGAGGACGCATCCTCGGGCGCCTCGCCCTGCTCGGAGCGAGGGGAACCAACAGGTGGAGGAGCTTGCCAGACTCGCTCCACACAATCCCGGAAGGAAGACTGGACGACTTCGACGATCCGAGGGCCGATAAGGCCTTCATATGCACCGAAGGCTTCCCTGAGGACCCCGAAGATCCTCTCCCCCAGAGTCCCGACGACGCCCCTCTCCAACTCCTCTGCAAACTGCGCCACCTGACGCCGATCCGACAGTTCCCTCTGAAGCTCCTCCCTCTCCAGGCGGAACGACTCCGTCGCTTCCTCAGCCAACTGCCGAGCATCCTTCAACTTTCCTTGGAGGTCACCCACTCGTCCCTCTAGCTCGGCCACCCGGAGCTTGAGTTACCGAGACTCCATCTGGGCCTCCACCATAGCTACCTCCACCGCCCCGGCCCGCTCGTGGGCCCTTGCAGAGGACTCCTCCAGCTCCCTCAAATGGACGGCTCGACGCTGCGACTCAACAGCGAGCGTTGAACCCTGAAAGACAAGACATGAGCCAAAGAAGAGAGTGAAGGAAAGGACAGTAGGATAGCCGAACCTATTGAAGGATCCAGACCAGGGAGTCTGACACCTTGTCGGCGGGGATCCTCTCGAGGAGTCTGCGGTCCCGGGGGAGGACGGAACCCTCGGCGAACTGCTGAGCCAGGGCTCGGTCGACAAACACCGAACTCCCCGGGGTGACCTCGAGGGAGGCCGAGCTGCCCGCCAATAGGGCACCAATTCCCGATATTGGGGGCGGAGACGCCGCGACAGGGGTGGTTGTTAGGGCCACCGGAAGATCCCCGGTGAACACCGGCGGGGGCACGGAGCACGCCGGACTGGAGGGAGCCTCACCTTCCCTCCTCCTCTTCCCCTCGTGAGGCTCGGCAGGCGCCGAAGGGGAGCGTTTCCGCCTCGTGCCACCTCCACCCTCGGGGACAAGAGGGGGCACGCCAAGCGTAAGGGAAGCTACACCGGACCCGTCGTTGCCCCCCGCCTCTTGGACTGGCGGGGCGGATCCGGCCCTTGTGACCCCCCCCCCCTCCCCCCCCCCCCCCCCCCCCCGAGGAGGAGATCGCCAGAAGAAGAGGCGGGAGGCGCGGCCACCACCTTGCCCACGGAGGGCTCGGCTCGGCACACCTCCTCCTCAACGGTCCGCCGAGGCACCATTCCAGAGGTACTGCCCCGGCTCCGAGCGGCTCCACGACGGATCAGCTCATCGACATCACGGGTGAACTCACGACCAGCCATTCCTGCAAGGGAAACCGAAATCAGGGTAAGCCACGGGGCAATCCAGGACTAAAAAAGCGACCTACCCAGAGACCACAAGACGGCCTTCAGGAGTAGGTCGTCCAACAAAGACCAGATGGACTTCGCCTCCAAGGGGAGGGTTGACAGCAGCACGACGGCCGCCTGATCAGCCTCAGAGAGGGCTAGCATTGGGCAAGGCCGGACCGACCCGCCCCAACCTGTCAAAATCTGGGCATCCTCCAGGAAGACCACGAAGACATAATCCGAGCTCCAATCCCCCGACCAGCGGGGTAGCCCGATCAAGCATTCCCTCCTCGAACGGGCTCGGAGGTGCAGACACGACCCTGGACCGACCGTCTGGATCTGGTAAAAGTAGAAGAGAAGAGGGAGAGATGGCTCCAGACCACGAGTACAGCAGAGCGTCACGAAGCCCGTCAGTACCGCAATCGAACAAGGGGTGAACTGGCAAATGGGCACCGTGAGATACTCCATGACCTAAATGAAGAAGGGATTGAGCGGGAAACGAAGACCGAGGCGGAACATCTCGACATAGACGCCGATTTCATTGCTCCTCGGAAGGCAGATCCGCTCGTCGATGAAGGGGACTCGAACATCGTACGGGTAGCAGAGATACCTTTCCCGGACCTCCGCGACCGCTAAAAGAGGAGTCCTCGACGGCGTTCGGAGGATAACCGGAGGTACATTAAGCCGCACGGCAGTCAACGCCACATCATCGCCGGCATAGTCCGGGAAGAGCTTCCACTTCCCTTTATCTCGGAAGAGACGGCTCCCAGAGGAGGAACCAGATCCCACAGACAGGGACCCGCCCCGCCTGGACTCAGGAGGGCCCCTCGCCCCTTGGCCAGAACCACCTATCCTAAGAGCTGCCATAACATGAAAATGAGAAAGGAGTTACCTTTTTGTTAATTTGGAGAAGACAAGGAAGCGAAGGCGGCGGGAGACTCCGAGTTGTGGAAAGCCTAGAACATAGGGAAGAGCGAGGAAGAAGTTGGGATCAACGCAGCCGGGGATCTTATATACCGGACCCAGGGGGAATTCGAAACGCCTGACAGGAACGCGTGGCACGCCTCAAAGAGCCGACGGCGTTTCGAAATCGGCGCCAAAGGAAGTCCAATCGATCCGCCTCGTCATAACCTTCATTTATGACTACGCCTCGACTGACACGCCACTCGGTACCCCAGGAGTCACATCGGTCGAACCGAACCGGCCAAGGCCGATCGGCCCCACCGATGGGGGCAATTGATACGTCTATTTTACGGAAGCCCAACAGCATGGACCCAAAGGCGCAGCCCACCAAAAGAAGCCCGAAAGACACGAGCCCAGGAACCCGACTGCCGATCAGAAGCCCATCCGCGCGATCTGGCCCGCCCGACAAGGCCCAATAGAGGACCCCCGAGTATCGATCCGACCCGGCCCCGATAACGCACAAATCACTCGCCCACCCCAGCGATAACCGTTCCCACTGGCCTGTTACCACTTAACGGCCATTATGGGGAGGTGCTGGGATGGCGCATGAAGCGGCGAAGGGGGGGCGGATTGAGGGGGCATGATTGGGGGCGGACGAGGGACGTGAGTCGTGGGCAGTCACGACGGGAGGTCTATAAAAGGGCTAGAAGGACGACTAGACAAAGGAGGGCATCTCAGGTAACTAAAACCTAAGATACTCCATCAACGACCTAGTTCCCCCATTTCTTCTCCTTCCTCCCCCGCTCGCGCCAGTAAACGTTGTTCCGACCTCCTCTCGAGTCGAACCGTCTCCGCCGAGCCTCCTCTTTCAGATCATCGTCTGACTTAGGCATCGGAGGGGATTTGGCCGGAATCAAGGTCCGGCCCCCCTGACGAGTGCTCTCGTCTGTGCAGGAGGACGTCAGTTTCACGGGCCGAGGCTTCCCCTCCGCCCCACGCTGGCCACGCATCAAGCAAGGCGACCGAGGCTACCCCTCGTCGTCCGACCGACCGAGGCCGAGCACATCCGTCCAAGCCGAGGCTTCCCCTCCGCTCGCGAGGCGCCGAGGCTACCCCTCGTCGTCCGACTGACCGAGGCCGAGCGTCTCACATCGGGCCGAGGCTACCCCTCACCCCCCTCGTGGCCGAGGATCCAGACCCGGCCCAGCCAACGCGCTCCACGTCATCCGCAACTCTGATTCACGCCGCGTCGGCATAGACTCGACGTACCTGAGGGACCCGAGTCGGCCCCTTGACCACGTTGACCGGGTAGTCCACGGTCAACGCTTTTGTAGTGAGAAAACACTCTGAAACAATATTTATCTCGTAGTTATGAGCAACTTTCATGTTCATCACTTTTTCTAATTCGAATTGGAAGTTGGGGTAAAAATTCGAATTGTGCAACATGCCAGGAATTCTGTCAAGCTGTACACATTTCAGTAAAACGAGCACCACTACCTGCACACATCTTGGATTTTGTTGATTTTGGTCTTGTTGGAAAGATAACAAGTTTTTCTCAAAGTCCATTAAGGCTTTTATGTCTAAATTCTGGCTAGAATATGCCCAAAATTAGCTTTGAACACAGACACAGAAATCTGTCTGCAGAACAGTTTTAACACCCTTTACCAATTAATTCACCATAAATCACACACTAAATATTTTTACATGAAATTCTATCTGTAGATCCAAAACAGATATATCTTCAACTTTCATTTATAAAGTATTGTCAAATTCACAAGAGAAATGGACTAAAAATTCTATCTTTCTAGCTGTTCTTGCAATTTCAGTATGCTGGATGGTGTTGAGTGAAGTTGGAAATGTTGAGTTAGTTTCATGTTGATATTCATTCATATTGCTATTAGTCTCATGTTGTTTTTAGTTCCATGCTATTGGTTTCATGCTATCATTTTCATGTTGCTAGAAGAGGATGTCATCTTGCTTTTTGTTTAACTAATTTCCTGTTGGATTAAGGGATATTGGCATATGTATTGCTGGCTCATGCTTAATTAATGTAATGTTGTAATCAATGGCGAAGTTGTATAATTACATGTGTTGGGATCGTATGTGTTGGAAATGAGAACTATGTGGCGAACGTTGTGGTTGGAAAGATTATATGTGTTGGAATGAAAGGAGGTGAAAATGGCGATTGTTATATGATTCCTTTTGTTACATGATACTTTTAATTGAAATGCTAAGAAATGGCTAAGTCCTCTTAAAGGAGGGTGACACGGGGATTGGGGGACACTAAGTTGTGGAGAAAACATGAGGGGCTGGACTGGTGGTTGGTGGCCCTCCTGTTCTTGCCCGAGTGGCGGGGAGTGGCAGAAATGAGGAGAATTGGAGAAACGTGAAGGGGAAATAAGGGGAAAACAGGGCTCCTTTAGTAAGAGCATGTCTCGGGGAGTTTGCCTGTTCCACCCCAACTGGGGGTGAGGTCCAGTCCCAAGAAGGTCTACCCACTACTTAGGGTCCAAATTACTAATAAATAACTTTCGTAACTTTGTAGCATTATTAAATGTTGCTTACTTGACATTCTTTACTTGTAGCTTCCATGTTGTATACCCTTGTTATATGCATCACCTATTATAGTTCATGTCACTTGCGTTTATTTTACTTATGTTGTTGCACTCTTTAGTTGTTGTACTTTCGTATGGTATGCATTCAATGCTATAAGTCATTCACATGTTTCCTTTAGCTCATTCCATGCTTCAAAATTGCACCTTGCTAAGAATGCATGTAAAATAGTTGCTTTTTCGTAATAGCATACTAGAGGTAGTTGGCATTCCTACTGGGTCACGCGTTGACGTGCCCCCGTTGACTTTTCAGGTGAGGTCTTGGAGATGGCCGATGAAGTTGGAGGTTGAGTTGGAGTTCTGTTGTTGGCAGTTGGAGTTTAGGTTGGGTGGTGAGGGGTGATGAGAGAGCTAAGTGTACTTTGGGTTTTCTTTGGGGATGAGAGGTGTTTGTACTATATGAATTGATGCACAATGATGCTCTGAGATGTATGTGAAATTGTACAGCATTAGTTCTATTTTTAATATTTCTCTGTGGCTTTGTGTCGCTCTGTGCTCTTTGGTTGGTTGGTTGTTGAACGCTACCTGTACTATTCCCAGCAATGCCCAGTGGACCTGCAGATACGTTTTAGTTCTCGTCGCGTACCCTGCCTCCATGCGTATACCGGGGAACGGGTCGTGACATGTGGTGGCCCACGCAGGTCCCCTCACTGCGGTTGTGTACGGAATAGTACGAGTAGTGTTCTTGTGTTTGTGGGTAGTCGAATCCTAAGGTGGGTAGAGTCCAGCCTCAGGATGGGACCGGATAGAATGAGCTTGAGGTATAGAACAATGGGGGTTGAGATTCGAGTGTTGATTCAATATGAATATATGTATGTCTTTATGTTTGTAGTGTACATATACATATCTATAGTTCTATAAGTGTTGAATATGGCTTGCTGAATATATTGGGAGGATATACTCATGTGCACGTGATTGTAATATATGTCCGAATGATTGTATGGCTCTATAATTGTGTTTGAAGTATATGTGTTAATATATAGTAGCATATGAGCAGTATGTATCATAGATCTATATAGTTTATTGAGCTCTAGGCACTGTATAGATATGATATGTCGTCTGTATTTGTAGTATGTGGTATATATGTACATGCTGGTTGTGTAGATCTACGTGTGGATTTTTGTGTTCCACTCAGGTATGCGTGGACGTGCCCTAGGTGTATTAGAGTTGTGTGTTTGATATGTGTGTGTGTGTGTGTGTGTGTGTGTGTGGAAGATGTATACGGTTGCATGTCTGGTTGTAAGTGAAATTCTAGCCGGTAAGGATCAAATACACTAAGGGGGGAAAGGAGTTTCCTACCGTTCAGAAACGGTCTGGAAAGTTTCAGTTAAAACGGACACAAAAACTTCACTAGTCGACTAAGGAAGGCTTAGTCGACTAAAGGTCAAACTTTGGAATTTTTGACTGAAATTTTAACGATAAGTTTCTGATGTTGACTAAAGACTAATCAGAAATTTTCAGGTCAAAATTCGAAGAAAAAGTTTTTAGTCGACTAATGGTTGCCTTAGTCGACTAAGACAGAAAAATGTGAATTTTTGACTTATCTGAAAAGGGTTGGTAGGATATGTTATTAGGAACCTATGACTTAGATGGATTTCATATTCAAGGCTCTGAAATCTATAAAGTATAAAAATACATCAGTCCGTAGATTTCCGTAGATATGTATGATGAGCTTCATGTGAGTATTTGAGATGCCTTTGTGCAGGGATTCCTTATCAAGTGATTATTGTCCAAGCGTGGATATATTAGGAAAACTGCACATCTGCATAGATAGAGTGAATAGCAATAATAATAATTGTCACATCAAAATCATATGGAATAGAATAGGAAAGTGAACATGGGATTATGAAATCCCAACTGTAAGTGGACATGCTTACACCGGTGTTTGGATAGATATATCATTATACGAATATTGTGTGTATTGGTATTGTTGTATGAGCCTTTATATGATGACATGTATATGTGTGCTTGGATATATGATAGGAGACATACATGGTTGTATGTCCACATCTATATAATGAGGTGCATGTGTATGTATGACCAGTACCATGAATGTGTGTATCAAGTGTTGATATACGAATGTGTTGTATATATATAAGTTTGGGGTAGATTGACCATGTATAACTATATTCACCCTTAGCTATGTCCTGAGTTGGAAAGTCCGAGGACGGACTTTATTTTAAGGTGGGTAGATGTAATGACCCATAGTGCCATATACACTAGGGCCTATATATTTTTATGATACATGGTGTATTTTGTTTACTCTATAGTGTATGTATGCTTGGATATGTTTGTGGTGTGTATAGAAGTCTTGTAGTGTGTATAGTAACTACTACATTGGTTGCCTATGGATGACTATTGGGGTGTATGTCTAGCTATATGGATGTGTTATGATATGTCCATGGTTGCATCTCGTATGGTGTAATGATATGTGTAGGAATTTGGTGATATTTGTCCCTTTTGAAGTGTAGTGCATAAAGTAATGTAGTAGATATAGTAGTGCCTAGTTATATAGTAATGTAGTATAGTAATGTAGTATGGTAATAATAATATTAGTATTATTATTATGCATTATAATCATTATTATTTATTAAGTATTCTTACCTTTCATGTGTAATAGGAAATGGGTTATGTAAAGAGGCTAGTGTGAAGAGGGTTGTGCTTAGGGGTATTTTTGTAAATTAGTGAGGCCTGTGCATAGTAGAAGGGCACTTGTGTAATTAAGTTTAGGGGGGTGTGTGTAGTAAGATGAAGAGTGTAGAGAATGGTAAACTAGTAATTAGATGGGTTTCTAGAAGTTAGATATTTATTTAACCTTTCTCCATTTTTCTTCATTCTTCTTCATCTATCTACATTCTTCTTTATCCTTCTCTCTTCTTCATCTTTCTTTTATTTTTCTATTTCCTATTTTTCCCATGGGAGGCTGAAATTTCTAGAGCTAAAACAAAAAAAAAAAAGAGGAAAGAAAGAAAGAAAAAGAAAAGGAAAGAAAGAGAGAAAGGAGAGAGGAAGAGGAAGGAGAAGGAAGGAGGAGAAAGAGAAGAGAAGCTCTCTCATCCTAAGATTGCGGTAGGAATCCAATTTCTTCTAGTGTGTTATTTGGTTGTCATTTTTAGAATTGGTTCATGTTTAATCTTGAGCTAAATACATCATTAATTTCATGAAACCCCTTTTGTTCTTGATGCTGAAAGTTTATCCTGCAAATCTGAAACTTTAACTAAGTACTGGGATTAATTGGCTATTAGGAATGCTATGAAAATTTTATATGATATTTATCTCGTAGTTATGAGCAACGTTCATGTTCATCACTTTTTCTAATTCGAATTGGAAGTTGGGGTAAAAATTTGAATTGTGCAACATGCCAGGAATTCTGTCAAGCTGTACACATTTCAGTAAAACGAGCACCACTACCTGCACACATCTTGGATTTTGTTGATTTTGGTCTTGTTGGAAAGATAACAAGTTTTTCTCAAAGTCCATTAAAGCTTTTATGTCTAAATTCTGGCTAGAATATGCCCAAAATTAGCTTTGAACACTGACACAGAAATCTGTCTGCAGAACAGTTTTAACACCCTTTACCAATTAATTCACCATAAATCACACACTAAATATTTTTACATGAAATTCTATCTGTAGATCCAAAACAGATATATCTTCAACTTTCATTTATAAAGTTTTGTCAAATTCACAAGAGAAATGGACTAAAAATTCTATCTTTCTAGCTGTTCTTGCAATTTCAGTATGCTGGATGGTGTTGAGTGAAGTTGGAAATGTTGAGTTAGTTTCATGTTGATATTCATTCATGTTGCTATTAGTCTCATGTTGTTTTTAGTTCCATGCTATTGGTTTAATGCTATCATTTTCATGTTGCTAGAAGAGGATGTCATCTTGCTTTTTGTTTAACTAATTTCCTGTTGGATTAAGGGATATTGGCATATGTACTGCTGGCTCATGCTTAATTAATGTAATGTTTTAATCAATGGTGAAGTTGTATAATTACATGTGTTGGGATCGTATGTGTTGGAAATGAGAACTATGTGGCGAACGTTGTGGTTGGAAAGATTATATGTGTTGGAATGAAAGGAGGTGAAAATGGCGATTGTTATATGATTCCTTTTGTTACATGATACTTTTAATTGAAATGCTAAGAAATGGCTAAGTCCTCTTAAAGGAGGGTGACACGGGGATTGGGGGACACTAAGTTGTGGGGAAAACGTGAGGGGCTGGACTGGTGGTTGGTGGCCCTCCTGTTCTTGCCCGAGTGGCAGGGAGTGGCAGAAATGAGGAGAATTGGAGAAACGTGAAGGGGAAATAAGGGGAAAACAGGGCTCCTTTAGTAAGAGCATGTCTCGGGGAGTTTGCATGTTCCACCCCAACTGGGGGTGAGGTCCAGTCCCAAGAAGGTCTACCCACTACTTAGGGTCCAAATTACTAATAACTAACTTTCGTAACTTTGTAGCATTATTAAATGTTGCTTACTTGACATTCTTTACTTGTAGCTTCCATGTTGTATACCCTTGTTATATGCATCACCTATTATAGTTAATGTCCCTTACGTTTATTTTAATTATGTTGTTGCACTCTTTAGTTGTTGTACTTTCGTATGGTATGCATTCAATGCTATAAGTCATTCACATGTTTCCTTTAGCTCATTCCATGCTTCAAAATTGCACCTTGCTAAGAATGCATGTAAAATAGTTGCTTTTTCATAATAGCATACTAGAGGTAGTTGGCATTCCTACCGGGTCACGCGTTGACGTGCCCCCGTTGACTTTTAAGGTGAGGTCTTGGAGATGGCCGATGAAGTTGGAGGTTGAGTTGGAGTTCTGTTGTTGGCAGTTGGAGCTTAGGTTGGGTGGTGAGGGGTGATGAGAGAGCTAAGTGTACTTTGGGTTTTCTTTGGGGATGAGAGGTGTTTGTACTATATGAATTGATGCACAATGATGCTCTGAGATGTATGTGAAATTGTACAGCGTTAGTTCTATTTTTAATATTTCTCTGTGGCTTTGTGTCGCTCTGTGCTCTTTGGTTGGTTGGTTGTTGAACGCTACTTGTACTATTCCCAGCAATGCGCAGTGGACCTGCAGATACGTTTTAGTTCTCATCGCGTACCCTGCCTCCATGCGTATACCGGGGAACGGGTCGTGACATTGCCCCCCTATTTCTGGGCATTTTATGTGTATATCATGTTAATTTTGGCTTAATACGGGCGTATTTGTGATATTGTGAATTATTAAAGCCTATCTCTAGTTTATACATAAAATGTGGTTTTTGTGAACTAATTTTTGCTTCTCTTATTTTTTAGGTACTCCTGGGAGTCTCGGGGATTTTCCAGAATTTTCTGGGATTTTTCTGGGATTTTTAGGTATTTTTGGAGATTTATTTGGAGCAAGAAGAGTAAAAGAAAGCATTTCTGGAAATTTTTGAAAAAAAATAAAAATAAATAAAAAACCTTTTTTTTGCGGGCCGGCCCGCCTTCGATTTTGGTGGGCTCAGCGGCCCGCTCCTTTGGAGCGGGCCGCAACACAGGTTTTTTTAAAAAAATATTTTTAAAAAAAATACTTGCGAGCGGGCCGGCCCGCGGTTTTAACGAGCAGGCGCGCGCAGTCGGGTTTGGGCGTGGGTCGGGTGCAAAAACCCGACCCGCAAGCCCGTTTTCAGGGTTTAATGCGCCTATGGGGTTATTTTTCAGGCAAATCAGCTGTTTTGCGATTTTTTTCGGCAGCTGTTGTTTTTTTTTTTTGGTTTTTTTAGGGTTCTTGGGTTTTCTTCTTCACCAAGGCTAGGGGTGGAGCTTGGAGGCCATTGGATGGTGGTGAAGCTTGGAGGAGGTGCCCAAGTGAGAGGGAAGCCTCATTTCTTGAGAGATTGGTGATCTCTTTCCTCTCTTATTGTGTAATTTTTGCATTTCTCTTTTGTATTGAATATTGGATGAATTTATTTATAAATCTCATCTTATTTGGTATGATGGAGTAGTGTGATTGCTTGTGTGGTTGTGTTGATTGATTATTGTTGTTGGGTTAAGAATTGTATCCCTAGCACATTTTCATTTCCTAAATTGGTGGATGAAACCCTAGAATTTTGTTTATTGGAACCCAAAGGGGAAATCCAAAGAAAGGATCATCCTAGCGGACCCTCTCTAATGTGCTCATTGTTGATTACTCATGGGTTTCATTCATTACTTATTGCACCACACTTGTTCGATGAAATGCCATATTTTCCGATTGAGATCCCTTAGCCGGGAGATCAATTGAGTTATTTTTGGGATGAATTCCCACGCTCACGGCCTCATTCACACACACCACATCAGTCCTCCTCGTTGCTTGCCGATTCGGCTCTCCACCCCTAGTGCGTAGGTTAGCATTTTAATTTTCACCACGATTTTCACACACTTTTCCACCGTTAGCGAGGTGGTTGTAACACACTTTATTTTTCTTTATCGATCAAATTTTGTGAATATAGAACGACTTGTCCCTGTGATCCGACCCGGTACTCATCGGTTATTTTTATTGCATTGACACTCCTACGCTTGGGAGTGGAAGGCGTGCTCCTTGTGTGTCCTTCCGCAGTCAACCAGTGGCCAACGGCGTGAGCGTACGGCGGTGGGTGGCCGTGAGAAGCCGGAGAGGACAGATTCATGCAACATTTGTTGTCGCACGTCTCAGCAGAAATCCAGCGATGAACAGCGACAACGGAAGTTGCAGAAGTGAAAGGACTTCAAGACGAAGCCAACGGCGATGGAGTTGTCACCGGGGGTGGTCGGAGGTGGTCGTGAGCCGGCGGAGAAGTTCAGCTTCCAGATCTGTCAAAAACAGTCGATACGGGGTGTTCCGACGAGGATTCACGGAGCTACAGGTGGGCTATGAGCGTGAGGGAAGTTACAGAGCGGAGAGGGGTCAAAGGGGAACAAAGTGGCAGTGGTGGTCTCTGGCAGCGACGGCCGGTGGCTGGTCGTGAGTTAGAGTGCAAGTGGCCAGATCTGTGCTTCTTTGTGTTTGGGGCTCTTTAGAGAGAGAAAACGGAGAAGAGAGAAAGGGGGCCGGATGGAAGAGGTGGCCGAAGGCCAGGGGAGGTCAGAGGTGGCACTGGGTGGCTGGAGGAGAAGCCAAAAATCACAAGGAGATGGGTTTCGTGAGGTAGTCTTACGGCTAGGTTGTTTTTCCTTTAAGAAGATGAAGGGTTTTGATATTTATCTTTGGGGTTTTGGCTAATTAGGAGAGAGAGATAGAGATAGGGAGAGTGGAGATAGGGGAAAGGGTGAATAGTGGCTGCAACTTATTGCCATGATACGTGGGAGTGTAATTAGGGATATGATTAGATTTGGTTTAGGTTTGAAATTCAAATGGATTAAGGGCTAATCAACGGTTGAAATTGATTAGGGGATATCTTCCACTACAGGCATCGGAAAAATAATTTGAAAATACCTGGACGACCATGGAGACGAGACGTACAGGGCTACGGGGTCCGGTCGCATGCTACACCTACCAAAAATTACCGTAAAATTGGGAACTAAGTATTGGTGCCAAAAGACCAAAACACACTTCCATTCAAAGCTATTTTGCGGGAAGACGAGCCGTGAAATGACGTTCCCAAAAAAATTACTATAAAATTCTACACTTCCATACGGTTACAAGGGCATATCACATCGTATATATCGAAACCAAGAAAGAGCCAAATAAAATACGTGCACAAAAAAGTACGTGCACGTAGAAAATACGAATGGCCGGAAAGCGGCCGTTACACTGCCCCACTCCAGATTCTGGATCCGCCTATGCTCAGGTGTATCCTGATCTAGTAGTGTAAAAATTTACCGCTTTCTAGTTTAGATTAGAATAATTGTAATGCCCTACAAGCTACTGCACAAGTACTAGAGGGGGGGTGAATAGTACTTTAAAAATAACAAGGAGTATAATTCCTAATTATCGTGCAAACAACTACCAAATCAATTTGCGGAAGCTTAAATTGAAGACAACAACAAAATAAACAATGCTAACAATAGATATTACTGGGTTCGGATCCACCCAAGTCTTCCCGACTTGTTCCCAGTGATCTTACGTCCCAACCACCCGGATCCCCTCCGGATACTTGAGTTAGAAACCATAACTCAAGATTTCCACTATGAAATACTTGTGAAAAACCTTCACAAGTCAAATCATACACAAAGTAATTTGTGACTCCCACAACCCGGGATCACAACCACACTCTCACAACCGAGAGTGAAACTTACAATATGAAATTGAAATGAAATAAGAAACTTCTTACCGACAAAATACCTATGCCTTGAGTAATGCTTATGAATTAGGGCAAGGATGATTTTGAGGAAGAAGAAGTGGCACCAAACCCTAGCTCCAAGATGTAGATCAGCGATGGAGAGCTATGGGGATGTTGGTGACCTAGAATCAAGCACTTGGCTTGGAAGGCTTCACACTCAATGAATCTCTCTTTGGAAGTAAGAGTGAGGAGAGATTATTGAATGGAATGAAAGAGCTTTGAATGAGCTTTGAATGATTTCTCTTGATCTCTAAACTTGCAATAATATCAGCCTTGACTGCAATGAATGCAGCCCAACAAGTATTTATATGATAGAGGAGAGAGAGAGAAAAACGTTTCAATTAAAGCTCCAACGGCTCTTTTCTGAACCCAATTAGTCGGTCAAAGAACAACCACCGACCGACTAGTTCAAAAACTAGTCGGTCGGTCAATTAACGTATACCGACTAATGAGTGAACAGAGAAAAGATCAAAGCACAGACATAAGGAACTAGTCGGTCCAAGAAGAGTAGCTGACCGACTAGTTTCACAACTAGTCGGTCGGTTACTCAACTGAGACCGACTAACAGATAAAACTGAAGTCTGAGCATAAATAGACTTAGTCGGCCCAAGAACAAATGTTGACCGACTAATTCACCAACTAGTCGGTCGCCAAAAGAGCATAAACCGACTAACGATAAACAGTAAGTTAGGTGAAAAATTGGCATGTACAGTAAAGCTAAACTAGTCGGTCCAAGAAGGAAAGTTGACCGACTAGTTCATCAACTAGTCGGTCGATCAATGAACACAGACCGACTAATGATAAACAGTAGCTCAGGCTCAAATGTGCATGTACATGGAAAGCTCAACTAGTCGGTCACAGAAGCATCACTGACCGACTAGTTCACAAACTAGTCGGTCGGTGAGTCAACTTAGACCGACTAACTGTAAACAGTAAAGAGCTTAGAAATGACTGACAAGAACTAGTCGGTCCAAGAAGCTTTGCCGACCGACTAGATCACCATCTAGTCGGTCAGTTCTTCTTCTTGAACCAACTAACATGCACAAGAAGTCGCGAATCGAAGCGCGAAGCTTTGGGAAGGATTATATGGACTTCTACTAAGATCCTAGAGCTAAGATATGAGCGTTATGAAGATTTAAACCGTAAGACCTACTCAAGGCTTAACATTCTACGAAGGAAGCTTAAAGACTATAAATAAAACTTGACGATACCGTCTTCAATAGCTTCAATCGAATCTTCATGACTTCTAAAAAGGTCCAGAAGCTTCAACGAAGCTTTAGGCATACGTTCACATGCTTTGAGAAGTCTTGAGACGTCGTAATTGATATTCATATGAATTTGGCGACGATCTCCATAACTGCGCTCACAAAGTGTTAGTTTACGTTATATTTATGTTTGTTCATCATCCAAAACCAAATCCGGGGAGTCCAATATCCAACATTCTCCCCCTTTTTGGTGATGACAAACCAACATAAATAATAATCAAAAATAATAATTCAAATGAAATTTACTTACTCCCCCTGCATTGATGACACATTAATTCCAATTTAAACAATAATAATACGCATCAAGCAGACGAGTGAAGTATATAAAATGAAAATTGATTATTGAAATATCGAATACCAACTGTAGGTTATTGAAATATCGGATTTGAAAATCCATTTGTATATCTTAACTCCCCCTGAATCTAACATATCAAATTAGATTCTTGGAATAATGCTTTAAATTATCATTTAGCACATCGTTATTATTATATCTCTCCCCCTTTGGCATTAGCAAAAAGATCGGGAGGAGATCAACGACAACAACAATGGCTTCAAATAAAAGCACGGGAGTCGTAGAATACGACGACGGTTCAAGTGACACCAAAGAAAAATACGAATAGAATCAAGGCGTGTCAATGAAACCATAGTCGAAAATCGTAAAACGAACTCATCAAAACTCAAATCATTTTTACGGATTGAGTTATGGAATATACTCTCCAATATCAACATTCTTGGTTAAATTAGTGCATGGAAAGCAATTCTATGTTTCCATAGAAGAAATTTCTATTAAACCAAGTTAATATCGTCGAGCGACGAAATCAAACATCAGAGGCATAAAAGAAATTATAAATTGTGCACAATAGAATGAAATGTCAACTGCGATGTATATATATATATATATATAATATGAACCAGAGTACATCAAAAATGAACATCACTGACATACAAAATATCGATCCACTGATCGGGGCACAAAATACATCATCATATCACACAGATATCAGAGTGACACGAAAATGTACAACATCATCAAAATACATCAAAATACATCATCAGAAAGATCCAAAACCCCACTCTATCCTAACCAAACTCTCTCACACTAGATGTATCATCCAAGGAGCATCGGAGAGTCCTCAAAGTAGCTCAAGAGGAACCGGCAGGATCTGCAGCAGCAGCAGGCTCTGCAGGAGAAGTGGTGGAAACTGGATCAGCAGGAACGTCTGGAAGGTCAACGGGAGCGACGGCAGAAGTCTCAGGCACGGCAGAAGAGACAAACTCAGGAGCAGCGACGGTAGTGGCCTCGAGAGCACCAGTGGTAGTATCCACCGCAGGTGTGGTGGCAACAGGTGTACTCTCGGGATCACCAACAGTCGAAGCAGCAGCAGCATCACCAGAAGTGCCCTCGGGGGCACGAGTAGAAGCACGACAAAGCTCCTCAATGTCCTCCTCATCCATCTCCTCATCCTCAGAAACAGGAGGAGGAAGCTGAACACCCATCAGACTAGCCATACGGCAAACTACCTCCTCGGTACGAGCCAAACGAGACTCGTGACGACGAAGTAACCGAACGACATCATCAAGAGTGGTAGAGGAAGCAGCTGAGGCAGAAGCAGAGGCAGACACTGAAGGTGTCGTCCTCTGAACGTGACGGAGCGCCGCAAGAGATTTCTTGACGGCCGTCGCGTTCAGGGGAGGACCAAGTGGACGCTCATCGTCACGAGGAAGTGTGACACGGAAGTGACGGAAAACAAGGGTCAACAAGCACGGGAAGGGGATGTGAGCCGATTTCGTGGTCTTGCGAATACACTCGAAAGAGTCAATCTTATCGAGTATAATGCGAGCCCAGTTAATCGAGCTCCCCATGAAAATAGCATAAATCAGCTTCAGAAAAGGCTGGGACGGAAGAGATGAGGAGCCGTACTTAGGAAGCAAGCACGACTTCAGAATCAAATTCAGGACCCATGCATTTGGCTTGAAGGATTTGGAGGGCACGCCAATCATGGCGGGAGGAATCTGATGGAAAATCTCAGAGAGGATGGTCTGATCAAGGGAAGAAATATCGTCAACAGAAATGTCTGAGAGGAGGAGGACAGACGAGGAGATACCCAAAATCTCTCCTAAGATTTCTGCTGTGAGGACTATAGGAGTCCCCAAAACAGTCGTCTCAACAGAGTGGGTCGCATCGTACTGACCCCGGATCCTATTGGCATAGAATAGTTTTACTAAACGAGGGTAGTGGTGAGGATTCGCCTTCGGGTCATAACGAAGGTAATCGAGAAGACCCGAGGATGAAAGAAGATCAGCTAGCCCTATGAAGTCACTAAACTGGACGAAATGCTCCAGAAGCAGCGGGCAATGTTCGATACGGTTGTAAGCCGCGAGACACAAAGGGTCGTCGTGACACAACGAGATATCGACACCACCTACCGGCATCGGAGCCTTTCCCTTAGGCTTACGGGTAGACGTACGAGGTCGGGAGCTAGACTCAGGATGGGTAGGAGGAGTGGGTTCCCTATGAGTCTCAGGCTCGGCTCTATACTCGGAATCGGAATCGGTGGGAGTATGGAAAGAGGAGGGAGATGCAAATTGCTTGGGCTTGGGCTTAGGCTTGGGTTGGGCTCTAGGCTTGGCGGTCGTCGTCCTCTTCTTCTTGAGAGGAGGCGAAGACGACGAGGGTTGGGTGGTCTTAGCACGGTGTTTCGGAGGGGTTCTCGAAGGTTGATGGAGTGATCGGGATACGTGTACGAGCCATAATCGCGGCACGACACGACACACGAGATCGAATCGAAGAAACCCTAGCACAACCCTAGGAAATCCGAAACCAAAAGAAACCCTAACTGAAAATGATCTAACCCTAACCCTAGGAACAGGAAACTAACCCTAGACAGGAGAGGGAGAGAGGGGGGTTACCCTAGGTCGAAGGTCGACGGCCGGCGACGGAGAGGATGGCCGGAAATGGGCCGGAGATCTACGGAAGACGAAAAGACACGAGGGAGGATCGAGGGTTTTCGAGCTGGAGAAGGAATGGAGACCGACTAAAATGAAAATGAATCGGTTAAAATGAACTTAAGTCGGTCGAGAGCTTAAAAGACCAAACAGTCCCTGGCACAACTAGTCGGTCACAGTTCAAGCACTGACCGACTAGATCACGATCTAGTCGGTCGGTCAATGAGCTTGAACCGACTAGTTGCAAACAGTGGCTGAACCCAATTGTACAGACAGGAATTAGTCGGGTTGTGTTCACTTACTGACCGACTAGATCTCAATCTAGTCGATCGGTCACTGAACATGAACCGACTAAAGAGGTCCAAAAATTGATAATCTATGAAATTTGATTTCTCTCCTAATCACACTTGGATGAAACATCAAAATACTCTCATTAATCATTATACTCCCCATTAAACATCGAAAATCTGAAATTTGACGATTACGCACAAATTGAGCGAAAATTCCGAAAATTCAACAAAAATCCAGAAAATTTCAATACTTCAAGCATGAGCAAATATAGCGAATAGTATAGCATGCAAGAATATTGAATAAAAATGAATCCTATATCTCGGATTCACCCATAATCCCCAATTCTCGACGCAACCGCACAAAGGAGTCCTCCTTTAGGGGTTTTGTGAAAATATCGGTGATTTGCTTCTGGGTTTCAACGTACACTAATATGATGTCCTTTTTGGCAACATGATCATCTAAGAAATGGTGTCGGACATCTATGTGTTTCGAACGAGAATGGTGTACTGGGTTCTTAGAAAGACATATTGCACTTTGGTTGTCCACCATGATAGGGCAAGTATCACAGTATATACCAAAGTCTTTAAGTGTGTGTCTCATCCAAAGAACTTGAGCACACGCGGCACCGGTGGCAATGTATTCCGCCTCGGTGGTTGAAAGTGATACAGAATTTTGCTTCTTGGAAAACCAAGAGACAAGGGAATTTCCTATAAAATGGCAAGTGCCACTAGTACTTTTCCTGTCGGATTTGCATCCCGCATAATCGGCATCACTATATGAGATTAACTCATATGTGCTAGATTTTGGATAAAGTAATCCAAAATCAAGTGTATAACTTAGATAACGGAAAATCCGTTTTACCGCTACTAAGTGAGACTCCTTAGGTTGAGACTGATAACGAGCACATACGCATACGGCAAACATAATATCGGGCCTACTTACGGTAAGATAAAGTAAACTACCTATCATACCTCGATATAGACGAATGTCTACATCCTTACCGCCCGTATCCTTATCAAGATGCGTACTCGTGCTCATTGGAGTCTTTTTCCCGGAGGCACTCTCTATTCCAAACCGCTTTAGCAACTCCACCGTATACTTCGTTTGGTGGATGAAGATTGCATCGTCCATTTGGCGAATTTGGAGACCTAAGAAATATTTGAGCTCACCCATGTGGCTCATCTCAAATTGTTCCTCCATAACATTAGAAAACTCTTCGCAAAGAGCAAAGTTAGTAGCACCGAAAATGATATCATCAACATAAATTTGAACTAAAATTATATCATTATTCGAATGCTTAACAAAAAGTGTAGAATCGGCTTCTCCCATTTTAAAATTCAAATCCAAAAGAAAATTCTTTAGGCGATCATACCAATCTCGAGGAGCTTGTCTCAAGCCGTAAAGCGCTTTCTTTAGTTTAAAAACATGATTTGGAAATTTTTCATTAATAAAACCCGGAGGTTGAGAAACGTAAACTTCCTCAACAACATCTCCATTTAAAAATGCACTTTTAACATCCATTTGAAATAATTTAAAATCCTTATGGCATGCAAAAGACAATAATAATCTAATTGATTCTAATCTAGCTACCGGAGCGAAGGATTCTTCGAAATCTATACCTTCCTCTTGACGGTAGCCTTGAGCAACTAACCGAGCTTTGTTCCGGACGACGACTTGGTTCTCGTCGGTTTTGTTCTTGAAGATCCACTTTGTCCCTATGACGGTGTGGTTCTTCGATGGCAATGGAACAAGCTCCCAAACTTCATTCCTCTCGAATTGAATGAGTTCCTCCTCCATGGCTAAGATCCAAGTGCTATCTTCGCATGCTTCATTAACATTCTTTGGCTCTATCGAGGAGGCAAAGGCACAATGAGCAAAGTAGTTCACTTGCGATCTCGTCTTGACACTATCATGGATATTGCCAATGACTTGCTCATGAGGATGGTCACGAACGGTATGAAGCCGTTTGGGAATACCTTGGTCACTAGGAACATTCTCAACAACTTCATTAGACGGGTTAGTCTCAATAGAATCAATAGAATCATTAGAATTAGAATTACCAATTGAATCACATAAGACATCCATAGAGTCATCATCATTAGTAATTCTAGTTGGAACAAATCCTTCATTAAATGACACATGAAGTGACTCATCGATCGTTGAGGTTCGTTTGTTGAATATCCGGTAGGCTTTGCTACGCGAAGAATATCCAACAAAAATCCCCTCATCGGATCTTGGATCAAATTTGTCCAAACTACCATACGTGTTCTTAATAAAACATTTCGAACCAAAAACATGAAAATGTTTAACTTGAGGCAACCTACCAAACAACAATTCATAACAAGTTTGTTTAGTGCCGGGCCTCAAAAGTATTCTATTAAACACATAGCAAGCGGTGTGTACCGCTTCCGCCCAAAATTAATGGCCAAGTTGGCTATCATCAAGCATAGTGCGAGCACACTCCACTAGCGTCCTATTCTTTCTCTCAACTACACCATTTTGAGGAGGTGCACGAGGGAAAGAGAAGGTGTGTGTAATACCAACTTCATCACAAAATGTCTCAAAAGACTCATTCTCAAATTCACCTCCATGATCACTACGAATAGTGACAATGGTGGTTCCTAAGAGATTTTGTACTTTCTTAACAAAAATTGTGAAGTTTTCAAAAGCTTTATTTTTATTACACAATGAAAATACCCAAGTAAACCTAGAAAAGTCATCAACGATGACAAGTCCATATCTAGCATTACATAATGAAGCAACTCTAGTTGGCCCAAATAAATCTAGATGTAATAGCTCTAGAGGCCGCTTAGAAGAAATGCTTTTCTTAGGTTTAAATGAATATTTTGGAAGCTTGCCTCGTTGACACGAGTCACAAAATCTTTTCTTTTGAAAGACAAGCTTAGGGAAGCCTCTAATAGAATTTAACTTGGAAAGCTTAAAAAGTGTTCCAAAGTTCACATGACCAAAACGTCGATGCCATAAGTGTTGTTCACTTGTGTTGGCAATAAGACATTGTTCATGTGATCTTGGAAGATCTAGGATATATATATATCCTTATGGCGTGTGCCGGAAAACAATAATTCATTATTATATTTTCTTAAAATATGGCACATTCCTTTCGCAAAGTTAACTTTGTAACCTTTGTCACAAAGTTGACTTATTGAAATAAGATTATGGTTTAATCCTTTAACAAGGTAAACATCACATATAATGGGTTTAAAGGATTACCCACTTTACCAACACCTATGATGGTTCCGCTCTCGTTGCCTCCAAATACGACGCGGTTTCCATTTGCAATGGGAACCACTCCGGAGAGCAATTGAGCGTCACCCGTCATGTGTTTTGAACACCCGCTATCGAGTATCCAATTCCCCTTGGAGCTAAATTTAAATGTGTTGCTCCTTTTCTTTTTCTTTTCCTTGAGTACCTAAAGATAGAAAATTTCATATCATGGTACCCAAGGTCATTGGGTCCAAAAGATTAGACCTTTGGAAGCCAAGTCCAATTGGACTTAGACTTTCCCACATAATTTCTACTATGCACAACATCCGAAAAATAAGCATTCATGTAAACTTGTTTTTCATCCATGCTTGTGTCCTTTGGGCTCCAAATAGTGAAAATCTTGGGAGCCCTCATCCTATTGGATGCATGCATGCGACGTTGATTTCTACGTGATGCATGTTGTGGATAGGCATAAGGAACATGATGGAATGGTGCATGTGGATAATTATTCATACGATGATGTGGGTGAATATATGCATGTGAAGGAACACGTGCGTGAGGGTGTCTCACATGGTGTGCACGTGCCCGTGAATGTGTTGCATAAAAATCATCATATGTGTGAGCCGGTGGAGTAGGACGAGTGTTCCTACATGGCATAGTATTGGTGTACATATAAGCATGCCCCTTCTTTGGAGGTCCACCCAAAGTGGGTTTCTTTCCGAAAGAGGGTGTGGACGAGGTGGAAGCACCATTGGTAGAAGAACTACCAATAGAGTGTTTGCTACCACTCGTTGAGTCACCGGAAGTTGGCCTAACAAAAGTAGTGGCCGATTTGGATGAACATCCCATCGTATACCCCAAGCCAATGTGGTGATTGGCCGGAAGTAAGTCACTTAGGATTTTATCCAAATGGTCCTTACCCTTATTGAATTTATTAATTCGGCCTAATGTGTTTTCATATTTCTCGGTGAGAGAACGCATAGAAGTATCCAAGTTGGATACTTGCGATGTGAGCACATAAACACGAGATTTAAGACTCTCATTCTCAATACTCAAAGTCGAGTTTTGAGAAGTCAAATCCGCTATCTTGTGCTCCTCCGGATCTTCAATGCTGACATGTTCAAGTTGAGTCTTGAGATTAACAATCTCATTTCTCAACCCTTCAACAACGGTGTCGTTGTTGGTGATGATAGTTTTAGGCGAGGTTTGAATGCTAGCTAGGTCATCTTTTACTTTAGTATACCTATTTACTAATTTAGTATACTTAGACCATAATTGAGAATTAGCATTCCTAAGGTCATCCATAGTTACCTCATCGCCTTCGTCGTCGCTATCATCGGAAGAGGAAGATCCTTGATTATTCTCCTCTCTTGCCATGAAGCACATGTGTGCTTGCTCCACTTGCTCATCGTCCGACTCTCTGCTTGAGGAATCCTCGAAGTCGGTGAATGTTGCTCCGACAAGTCCCTTTTTGTACCTCTTTTTGTACTTCTTGGACTTATCGAATTTCGGCGCCTTCCACTTCTCCTTTTGCTTATTTAGAGGACACTCCGCTTTCATGTGTCCTGGCTTATTGCACTTGAAACACAAAGGAGAGGAGGAGGCGTTAGAAGAACCAAATTTAGCTTTGTTCTTATAGTTACCTTTTCGGAAGAAACGGTTGAACTTCTTGGCCATGAGTGCCATGGACTCCAAGTCCAACTCGTTTTCCGAGTCTTCATCATCGGTTGATGTGGATGTGGATGGAGCGGCCTTGAAAGCAATAGCCTTCTTCTTTGGCTCGTCTTGCTTTAGGTAGGACTTCATCTTTTCCTGCAATTTTAACTTGCTATCCTTGCGTACCTCGTATGACATTAAAGTACCCATTAGTTGAACTACGGTGAACTTATTCATATCATTACCTTCCTCGATGGCGAAGGTAAGCTTTTCCCAAGAAGAAGGAAGTCCTTCGATAAGCTTCGAACACTTCTCCTTTTGGGTGTAGGTTTTACCGAGAGCCTCCAACTCGTTTATGATGTCGACGAAGCGAGCATAATACTCCTTCATCTTCTCACCCTGTTGCATATGAAACATTTCGTAATCTTTGTTAACAACAACGAGTTTAGAGTCTCTTACCCTACTCGTCCCTTCATGTAGTATGAGGAGGGAGTTCCAAATTTGATATGCACTCTTACATGTGCATATCTTATTGAAGTCCTCGGGCTCCAATGCGCATTGCAAGGCGTTCATTGCCTTGGCATTGCTTACCTCCGGGCGACCTCCACGGTTGTCCATTTCTCAAAGTCTTCTTCGGCGGGCTCGACGTATTCCTTCATCGTGGTCCTCCATAGAGATGCACTCCGGAGGAAGGTTTCCATCCTGCATTTCCAGTACCCGTAGTTGGTACCGTTGAAGAATGGAGGCCTCGTTGAGGAATGTCCTTCCATCACCAAAGATGCTCCTTCACGGTTCCTGAAGGTGCCATAGTCGGAAGGTGGACGCACGGTCTTGTTGTCGTTGGCAGACATAGCTAAGTATCTGGCTCTGATACCAAATGTAATGCCCTACAAGCTACTGCACAAGTACTAAGGGGGGGTGAATAGTACTTTAAAAATAACAAGGAGTATAATTCCTAATTATCGTGCAAACAACTACCAAATCAATTTGCGGAAGCTTAAATTGAAGACAACAACAAAATAAACAATGCTAACAATAGATATTACTGGGTTCGGATCCACCCAAGTCTCTCCGACTTGTTCCCGATGATCCTACGTCCCAACCACCCGGATCCCCTCCGGATACTTGAGTTAGGAACCCTAACTCAAGATTTCCACTATGAAATACTTGTGAAAAACCTTCACAAGTCAAATCATACACAAAGTAATTTGTGACTCCCACAACCCGGGATCACAACCACACTCTCACAACCGAGAGTGAAACTTACAATATGAAATTGAAATGAAATAAGAAACTTCTTACCGACAAAATACCTATGCCTTGAGTAATGCTTATGAATTAGGGCAAGGATGATTTTGAGGAAGAAGAAGTGGCACCAAACCCTAGCTCCAAGATGTAGATCAGCGATGGAGAGCTATGGGGATGTTGGTGACCTAGAATCAAGCACTTGGCTTGGAAGGCTTCACACTCAATGAATCTCTCTTTGGAAGTAAGAGTGAGGAGAGATTATTGAATGGAATGAAAGAGCTTTGAATGAGCTTTGAATGATTTCTCTTGATCTCTAAACTTGCAATAATATCAGCCTTGACTGCAATGAATGCAGCCCAACAAGTATTTATATGATAGAGGAGAGAGAGAGAAAAACGTTTCAATTAAAGCTCCAACGGCTCTTTTCTGAACCCAATTAGTCGGTCAAAGAACAACCACCGACCGACTAGTTCAAAAACTAGTCGGTCGGTCAATTAACGTATACCGACTAATGAGTGAATAGAGAAAAGATCAAAGCACAGACATAAGGAACTAGTCGGTCCAAGAAGAGTAGCTGACCGACTAGTTTCACAACTAGTCGGTCGGTTACTCAACTGAGACCGACTAACAGATAAAACTGAAGTCTGAGCATAAATAGACTTAGTCGGCCCAAGAACAAATGTTGACCGACTAATTCACCAACTAGTCGGTCGCCAAAAGAGCATAAACCGACTAACGATAAACAGTAAGTTAGGTGAAAAATTGGCATGTACAGTAAAGCTAAACTAGTCGGTCCAAGAAGGAAAGTTGACCGACTAGTTCATCAACTAATCGGTCGATCAATGAACACAGACCGACTAATGATAAACAGTAGCTCAGGCTCAAATGTGCATGTACAGGGAAAGCTCAACTAGTCGGTCACAGAAGCATCACTGACCGACTAGTTCACAAACTAGTCGGTCGGTGAGTCAACTTAGACCGACTAACTGTAAACAGTAAAGAGCTTAGAAATGACTGACAAGAACTAGTCGGTCCAAGAAGCTTTGCCGACCGACTAGATCACCATCTAGTCGGTCAGTTCTTCTTCTTGAACCAACTAACATGCACAAGAAGTCGCGAATCGAAGCGCGAAGCTTTGGGAAGGATTATATGGACTTCTACTAAGATCCTAGAGCTAAGATATGAGCGTTATGAAGATTTAAACCGTAAGACCTACTCAAGGCTTAACATTCTACGAAGGAAGCTTAAAGACTATAAATAAAACTTGACGATACCGTCTTCAATAGCTTCAATCGAATCTTCATGACTTCTAAAAAGGTCCAGAAGCTTCAACGAAGCTTTAGGCATACGTTCACATGCTTTGAGAAGTCTTGAGACGTCGTAATTGATATTCATATGAATTTGGCGACGATCTCCATAACTGCGCTCACAAAGTGTTAGTTTACGTTATATTTATGTTTGTTCATCATCCAAAACCAAATCCGGGGAGTCCAATATCCAACATTCTCCCCCTTTTTGGTGATGACAAACCAACATAAATAATAATCAAAAATAATAATTCAAATGAAATTTACTTACTCCCCCTGCATTGATGACACATTAATTCCAATTTAAACAATAATAATACGCATCAAGCAGACGAGTGAAGTATATAAAATGAAAATTGATTATTGAAATATCGAATACCAACTGTAGGTTATTGAAATATCGGATTTGAAAATCCATTTGTATATCTTAACTCCCCCTGAATCTAACATATCAAATTAGATTCTTGGAATAATGCTTTAAATTATCATTTAGCACATCGTTATTATTATATCTCTCCCCCTTTGGCATTAGCAAAAAGATCGGGAGGAGATCAACGACAACAACAATGGCTTCAAATAAAAGCACGGGAGTCGTAGAATACGACGACGGTTCAAGTGACACCAAAGAAAAATACGAATAGAATCAAGGCGTGTCAATGAAACCATAGTCGAAAATCGTAAAACGAACTCATCAAAACTCAAATCATTTTTACGGATTGAGTTATGGAATATACTCTCCAATATCAACATTCTTGGTTAAATTAGTGCATGGAAAGCAATTCTATGTTTCCATAGAAGAAATTTCTATTAAACCAAGTTAATATCGTCGAGCGACGAAATCAAACATCAGAGGCATAAAAGAAATTATAAATTGTGCACAATAGAATGAAATGTCAACTGCGATGTATATATATATATATAATATGAACCAGAGTACATCAAAAATGAACATCACTGACATACAAAATATCGATCCACTGATCGGGGCACAAAATACATCATCATATCACACAGATATCAGAGTGACACGAAAATGTACAACATCATCAAAATACATCAAAATACATCATCAGAAAGATCCAAAACCCCACTCTATCCTAACCAAACTCTCTCACACTAGATGTATCATCCAAGGAGCATCGGAGAGTCCTCAAAGTAGCTCAAGAGGAACCGGCAGGATCTGCAGCAGCAGCAGGCTCTGCAGGAGAAGTGGTGGAAACTGGATCAGCAGGAACGTCTGGAAGGTCAACGGGAGCGACGGCAGAAGTCTCAGGCACGGCAGAAGAGACAAACTCAGGAGCAGCGACGGTAGTGGCCTCGAGAGCACCAGTGGTAGTATCCACCGCAGGTGTGGTGGCAACAGGTGTACTCTCGGGATCACCAACAGTCGAAGCAGCAGCAGCATCACCAGAAGTGCCCTCGGGGGCACGAGTAGAAGCACGACAAAGCTCCTCAATGTCCTCCTCATCCATCTCCTCATCCTCAGAAACAGGAGGAGGAAGCTGAACACCCATCAGACTAGCCATACGGCAAACTACCTCCTCGGTACGAGCCAAACGAGACTCGTGACGACGAAGTAACCGAACGACATCATCAAGAGTGGTAGAGGAAGCAGCTGAGGCAGAAGCAGAGGCAGACACTGAAGGTGTCGTCCTCTGAACGTGACGGAGCGCCGCAAGAGATTTCTTGACGGCCGTCGCGTTCAGGGGAGGACCAAGTGGACGCTCATCGTCACGAGGAAGTGTGACACGGAAGTGACGGAAAACAAGGGTCAACAAGCACGGGAAGGGGATGTGAGCCGATTTCGTGGTCTTGCGAATACACTCGAAAGAGTCAATCTTATCGAGTATAATGCGAGCCCAGTTAATCGAGCTCCCCATGAAAATAGCATAAATCAGCTTCAGAAAAGGCTGGGACGGAAGAGATGAGGAGCCGTACTTGGGAAGCAAGCACGACTTCAGAATCAAATTCAGGACCCATGCATTTGGCTTGAAGGATTTGGAGGGCACGCCAATCATGGCGGGAGGAATCTGATGGAAAATCTCAGAGAGGATGGTCTGATCAAGGGAAGAAATATCGTCAACAGAAATGTCTGAGAGGAGGAGGACAGACGAGGAGATACCCAAAATCTCTCCTAAGATTTCTGCTGTGAGGACTATAGGAGTCCCCAAAACAGTCGTCTCAACAGAGTGGGTCGCATCGTACTGACCCCGGATCCTATTGGCATAGAATAGTTTTACTAAACGAGGGTAGTGGTGAGGATTCGCCTTCGGGTCATAACGAAGGTAATCGAGAAGACCCGAGGACGAAAGAAGATCAGCTAGCCCTATGAAGTCACTAAACTGGACGAAATGCTCCAGAAGCAGCGGGCAATGTTCGATACGGTTGTAAGCCGCGAGACACAAAGGGTCGTCGCGACACAACGAGATATCGACACCACCTACCGGCATCGGAGCCTTTCCCTTAGGCTTACGGGTAGACGTACGAGGTCGGGAGCTAGACTCAGGATGGGTAGGAGGAGTGGGTTCCCTATGAGTCTCAGGCTCGGCTCTATACTCGGAATCGGAATCGGTGGGAGTATGGAAAGAGGAGGGAGATGCAAGTTGCTTGGGCTTGGGCTTAGGCTTGGGTTGGGCTCTAGGCTTGGCGGTCGTCGTCCTCTTCTTCTTGAGAGGAGGCGAAGACGACGAGGGTTGGGTGGTCTTAGCACGGTGTTTCGGAGGGGTTCTCGAAGGTTGATGGAGTGATCGGGATACGTGTACGAGCCATAATCGCGGCACGACACGACACACGAGATCGAATCGAAGAAACCCTAGCACAACCCTAGGAAATCCGAAACCAAAAGAAACCCTAACTGAAAATGATCTAACCCTAACCCTAGGAACAGGAAACTAACCCTAGACAGGAGAGGGAGAGAGGGGGGTTACCCTAGGTCGAAGGTCGACAGCCGGCGACGGAGAGGATGGCCGGAAATGGGCCGGAGATCTACGGAAGACGAAAAGACACGAGGGAGGATCGAGGGTTTTCGAGCTGGAGAAGGAATGGAGACCGACTAAAATGAAAATGAAACGGTTAAAATGAACTTAAGTCGGTCGAGAGCTTAAAAGACCAAACAGTCCCTGGCACAACTAGTCGGTCACAGTTCAAGCACTGACCGACTAGATCACGATCTAGTCGGTCGGTCAATGAGCTTGAACCGACTAGTTGCAAACAGTGGCTGAACCCAATTGTACAGACAGGAATTAGTCGGGTTGTGTTCACTTACTGACCGACTAGATCTCAATCTAGTCGATCGGTCACTGAACATGAACCGACTAAAGAGGTCCAAAAATTGATAATCTATGAAATTTGATTTCTCTCCTAATCACACTTGGATGAAACATCAAAATACTCTCATTAATCATTATACTCCCCATTAAACATCGAAAATCTGAAATTTGACGATTACGCACAAATTGAGCGAAAATTCCGAAAATTCAACAAAAATCCAGAAAATTTCAATACTTCAAGCATGAGCAAATATAGCGAATAGTATAGCATGCAAGAATATTGAATAAAAATGAATCCTATATCTCGGATTCACCCATAATCCCCAATTCTCGACGCAACCGCACAAAGGAGTCCTCCTTTAGGGGTTTTGTGAAAATATCGGTGATTTGCTTCTGGGTTTCAACGTACACTAATATGATGTCCTTTTTGGCAACATGATCATCTAAGAAATGGTGTCGGACATCTATGTGTTTCGAACGAGAATGGTGTACTGGGTTCTTGGAAAGACATATTGCACTTTGGTTGTCCACCATGATAGGGCAAGTATCACAGTATATACCAAAGTCTTTAAGTGTGTGTCTCATCCAAAGAACTTGAGCACACGCGGCACCGGTGGCAATGTATTCCGCCTCGGTGGTTGAAAGTGATACGGAATTTTGCTTCTTGGAAAACCAAGAGACAAGGGAATTTCCTATAAAATGGCAAGTGCCACTAGTACTTTTCCTGTCGGATTTGCATCCCGCATAATCGGCATCACTATATGAGATTAACTCATATGTGCTAGATTTTGGATAAAGTAATCCAAAATCAAGTGTATAACTTAGATAACGGAAAATCCGTTTTATCGCTACTAAGTGAGACTCCTTAGGTTGAGACTGATAACGAGCACATACGCATACGGCAAACATAATATCGGGCCTACTTACGGTAAGATAAAGTAAACTACCTATCATACCTCGATATAGACGAATGTCTACATCCTTACCGCCCGTATCCTTATCAAGATGCGTACTCGTGCTCATTGGAGTCTTTTTCCCGGAGGCACTCTCTATTCCAAACCGCTTTAGCAACTCCACCGTATACTTCGTTTGGTGGATGAAGATTGCATCGTCCATTTGGCGAATTTGGAGACCTAAGAAATATTTGAGCTCACCCATGTGGCTCATCTCAAATTGTTCCTCCATAACATTAGAAAACTCTTCGCAAAGAGCAAAGTTAGTAGCACCGAAAATGATATCATCAACATAAATTTGAACTAAAATTATATCATTATTCGAATGCTTAACAAAAAGTGTAGAATCGGCTTCTCCCATTTTAAAATTCAAATCCAAAAGAAAATTCTTTAGGCGATCATACCAATCTCGAGGAGCTTGTCTCAAGCCGTAAAGCGCTTTCTTTAGTTTAAAAACATGATTTGGAAATTTTTCATTAATAAAACCCGGAGGTTGAGAAACGTAAACTTCCTCAACAACATCTCCATTTAAAAATGCACTTTTAACATCCATTTGAAATAATTTAAAATCCTTATGGCATGCAAAAGACAATAATAATCTAATTGATTCTAATCTAGCTACCGGAGCGAAGGATTCTTCGAAATCTATACCTTCCTCTTGACGGTAGCCTTGAGCAACTAACCGAGCTTTGTTCCGGACGACGACTTGGTTCTCGTCGGTTTTGTTCTTGAAGATCCACTTTGTCCCTATGACGGTGTGGTTCTTCGATGGCAATGGAACAAGCTCCCAAACTTCATTCCTCTCGAATTGAATGAGTTCCTCCTCCATGGCTAAGATCCAAGTGCTATCTTCGCATGCTTCATTAACATTCTTTGGCTCTATCGAGGAGGCAAAGGCACAATGAGCAAAGTAGTTCACTTGCGATCTCGTCTTGACACTATCATGGATATTGCCAATGACTTGCTCATGAGGATGGTCACGAACGGTATGAAGCCGTTTGGGAATACCTTGGTCACTAGGAACATTCTCAACAACTTCATTAGACGGGTTAGTCTCAATAGAATCAATAGAATCATTAGAATTAGAATTACCAATTGAATCACATAAGACATCCATAGAGTCATCATCATTAGTAATTCTAGTTGGAACAAATCCTTCATTAAATGACACATGAAGTGACTCATCGATCGTTGAGGTTCGTTTGTTGAATATCCGGTAGGCTTTGCTACGCGAAGAATATCCAACAAAAATCCCCTCATCGGATCTTGGATCAAATTTGTCCAAACTACCATACGTGTTCTTAATAAAACATTTCGAACCAAAAACATGAAAATGTTTAACTTGAGGCAACCTACCAAACAACAATTCATAACAAGTTTGTTTAGTGCCGGGCCTCAAAAGTATTCTATTAAACACATAGCAAGCGGTGTGTACCGCTTCCGCCCAAAATTAATGGCCAAGTTGGCTATCATCAAGCATAGTGCGAGCACACTCCACTAGCGTCCTATTCTTTCTCTCAACTACACCATTTTGAGGAGGTGCACGAGGGAAAGAGAAGGTGTGTGTAATACCAACTTCATCACAAAATGTCTCAAAAGACTCATTCTCAAATTCACCTCCATGATCACTACGAATAGTGACAATGGTGGTTCCTAAGAGATTTTGTACTTTCTTAACAAAAATTGTGAAGTTTTCAAAAGCTTTATTTTTATTACACAATGAAAATACCCAAGTAAACCTAGAAAAGTCATCAACGATGACAAGTCCATATCTAGCATTACATAATGAAGCAACTCTAGTTGGCCCAAATAAATCTAGATGTAATAGCTCTAGAGGCCGCTTAGAAGAAATGCTTTTCTTAGGTTTAAATGAATATTTTGGAAGCTTGCCTCGTTGACACGAGTCACAAAATCTTTTCTTTTGAAAGACAAGCTTAGGGAAGCCTCTAATAGAATTTAACTTGGAAAGCTTAAAAAGTGTTCCAAAGTTCACATGACCAAAACGTCGATGCCATAAGTGTTGTTCACTTGTGTTGGCAATAAGACATTGTTCATGTGATCTTGGAAGATCTAGGATATATATATATCCTTATGGCGTGTGCCGGAAAACAATAATTCATTATTATATTTTCTTAAAATATGGCACATTCCTTTCGCAAAGTTAACTTTGTAACCTTTGTCACAAAGTTGACTTATTGAAATAAGATTATGGTTTAATCCTTTAACAAGGAAAACATCACATATAATGGGTTTAAAGGATTACCCACTTTACCAACACCTATGATGGTTCCGCTCTCGTTGCCTCCAAATACGACGCGGTTTCCATTTGCAATGGGAACCACTCCGGAGAGCAATTGAGCGTCACCCGTCATGTGTTTTGAACACCCGCTATCGAGTATCCAATTCCCCTTGGAGCTAAATTTAAATGTGTTGCTCCTTTTCTTTTTCTTTTCCTTGAGTACCTAAAGATAGAAAATTTCATATCATGGTACCCAAGGTCATTGGGTCCAAAAGATTAGACCTTTGGAAGCCAAGTCCAATTGGACTTAGACTTTCCCACATAATTTCTACTATGCACAACATCCGAAAAATAAGCATTCATGTAAACTTGTTTTTCATCCATGCTTGTGTCCTTTGGGCTCCAAATAGTGAAAATCTTGGGAGCCCTCATCCTATTGGATGCATGCATGCGACGTTGATTTCTACGTGATGCATGTTGTGGATAGGCATAAGGAACATGATGGAATGGTGCATGTGGATAATTATTCATACGATGATGTGGGTGAATATATGCATGTGAAGGAACACGTGCGTGAGGGTGTCTCACATGGTGTGCACGTGCCCGTGAATGTGTTGCATAAAAATCATCATATGTGTGAGCCGGTGGAGTAGGACGAGTGTTCCTACATGGCATAGTATTGGTGTACATATAAGCATGCCCCTTCTTTGGAGGTCCACCCAAAGTGGGTTTCTTTCCGAAAGAGGGTGTGGACGAGGTGGAAGCACCATTGGTAGAAGAACTACCAATAGAGTGTTTGCTACCACTCGTTGAGTCACCGGAAGTTGGCCTAACAAAAGTAGTGGCCGATTTGGATGAACATCCCATCGTATACCCCAAGCCAATGTGGTGATTGGCCGGAAGTAAGTCACTTAGGATTTTATCCAAATGGTCCTTACCCTTATTGAATTTATTAATTCGGCCTAATGTGTTTTCATATTTCTCGGTGAGAGAACGCATAGAAGTATCCAAGTTGGATACTTGCGATGTGAGCACATAAACACGAGATTTAAGACTCTCATTCTCAATACTCAAAGTCGAGTTTTGAGAAGTCAAATCCGCTATCTTGTGCTCCTCCGGATCTTCAATGCTGACATGTTCAAGTTGAGTCTTGAGATTAACAATCTCATTTCTCAACCCTTCAACAACGGTGTCGTTGTTGGTGATGATAGTTTTAGGCGAGGTTTGAATGCTAGCTAGGTCATCTTTTACTTTAGTATACCTATTTACTAATTTAGTATACTTAGACCATAATTGAGAATTAGCATTCCTAAGGTCATCCATAGTTACCTCATCGCCTTCGTCGTCGCTATCATCGGAAGAGGAAGATCCTTGATTATTCTCCTCTCTTGCCATGAAGCACATGTGTGCTTGCTCCACTTGCTCATCGTCCGACTCTCTGCTTGAGGAATCCTCGAAGTCGGTGAATGTTGCTCCGACAAGTCCCTTTTTGTACCTCTTTTTGTACTTCTTGGACTTATCGAATTTCGGCGCCTTCCACTTCTCCTTTTGCTTATTTAGAGGACACTCCGCTTTCATGTGTCCTGGCTTATTGCACTTGAAACACAAAGGAGAGGAGGAGGCGTTAGAAGAACCAAATTTAGCTTTGTTCTTATAGTTACCTTTTCGGAAGAAACGGTTGAACTTCTTGGCCATGAGTGCCATGGACTCCAAGTCCAACTCGTTTTCCGAGTCTTCATCATCGGTTGATGTGGATGTGGATGGAGCGGCCTTGAAAGCAATAGCCTTCTTCTTTGGCTCGTCTTGCTTTAGGTAGGACTTCATCTTTTCCTGCAATTTTAACTTGCTATCCTTGCGTACCTCGTATGACATTAAAGTACCCATTAGTTGAACTACGGTGAACTTATTCATATCATTACCTTCCTCGATGGCGAAGGTAAGCTTTTCCCAAGAAGAAGGAAGTCCTTCGATAAGCTTCGAACACTTCTCCTTTTGGGTGTAGGTTTTACCGAGAGCCTCCAACTCGTTTATGATGTCGACGAAGCGAGCATAATACTCCTTCATCTTCTCACCCTGTTGCATATGAAACATTTCGTAATCTTTGTTAACAACAACGAGTTTAGAGTCTCTTACCCTACTCGTCCCTTCATGTAGTATGAGGAGGGAGTTCCAAATTTGATATGCACTCTTACATGTGCATATCTTATTGAAGTCCTCGGGCTCCAATGCGCATTGCAAGGCGTTCATTGCCTTGGCATTGCTTACCTCCGGGCGACCTCCACGGTTGTCCATTTCTCAAAGTCTTCTTCGGCGGGCTCGACGTATTCCTTCATCGTGGTCCTCCATAGAGATGCACTCCGGAGGAAGGTTTCCATCCTGCATTTCCAGTACCCGTAGTTGGTACCGTTGAAGAATGGAGGTCTCGTTGAGGAATGTCCTTCCATCACCAAAGATGCTCCTTCACGGTTCCTGAAGGTGCCATAGTCGGAAGGTGGACGCACGGTCTTGTTGTCGTTGGCAGACATAGCTAAGTATCTGGCTCTGATACCAAATGTAATGCCCTACAAGCTACTGCACAAGTACTAGAGGGGGGGTGAATAGTACTTTAAAAATAACAAGGAGTATAATTCCTAATTATCGTGCAAACAACTACCAAATCAATTTGCGGAAGCTTAAATTGAAGACAACAACAAAATAAACAATGCTAACAATAGATATTACTGGGTTCGGATCCACCCAAGTCTCTCCGACTTGTTCCCGATGATCCTACGTCCCAACCACCCGGATCCCCTCCGGATACTTGAGTTAGGAACCCTAACTCAAGATTTCCACTATGAAATACTTGTGAAAAACCTTCACAAGTCAAATCATACACAAAGTAATTTGTGACTCCCACAACCCGGGATCACAACCACACTCTCACAACCGAGAGTGAAACTTACAATATGAAATTGAAATGAAATAAGAAACTTCTTACCGACAAAATACCTATGCCTTGAGTAATGCTTACGAATTAGGGCAAGGATGATTTTGAGGAAGAAGAAGTGGCACCAAACCCTAGCTCCAAGATGTAGATCAGCGATGGAGAGCTATGGGGATGTTGGTGACCTAGAATCAAGCACTTGGCTTGGAAGGCTTCACACTCAATGAATCTCTCTTTGGAAGTAAGAGTGAGGAGAGATTATTGAATGGAATGAAAGAGCTTTGAATGAGCTTGGAATGATTTCTCTTGATCTCTAAACTTGCAATAATATCAGCCTTGACTGCAATGAATGCAGCCCAACAAGTATTTATAGGATAGAGGAGAGAGAGAGAGAAAAACGTTTCAATTAAAGCTCCAACGGCTCTTTTCTGAACCCAATTAGTCGGTCAAAGAACAACCACCGACCGACTAGTTCAACAACTAGTCGGTCGGTCAATTAACGTATACCGACTAATGAGTGAACAGAGAAAAGATCAAAGCACAGATATAAGGAACTAGTCGGTCCAAGAAGAGTAGCTGACCGACTAGTTTCACAACTAGTCGGTCGGTTACTCAACTAAGACCGACTAACTGATAAAACTGAAGTCTGAGCATAAATAGACTTAGTCGGTCCAAGAACAAATGTTGACCGACTAATTCACCAACTAGTCGGTCGCCAAAAGAGCATAAACCGACTAACGATAAACAGTAAGTTAGGTGAAAAATTGGCATGTACAGTAAAGCTAAACTAGTCGGTCCAAGAAGGAAAGTTGACCGACTAGTTCATCAACTAGTCGGTCGATCAATGAACACAGACCGACTAATGATAAACAGTAGCTCAGGCTCAAATGTGCATGTACAGGGAAAGCTCAACTAGTCGGTCACAGAAGCATCACTGACCGACTAGTTCACAAACTAGTCGGTCGGTGAGTCAACTTAGACCGACTAACTGTAAACAGTAAAGAGCTTGGAAATGACTGACAAGAACTAGTCGGTCCAAAAAGCTTTGCCGACCGACTAGATCACCATCTAGTCGGTCAGTTCTTCTTCTTGAACCAACTAACATGCACAAGAAGTCGCGAATCGAAGCGCGAAGCTTCGGGAAGGATTATATGGACTTCTACTAAGATCCTAGAGCTAAGATATGAGCGTTATGAAGATTTAAACCGTAAGACCTACTCAAGGCTTAACATTCTACGAAGGAAGCTTAAAGAGTATAAATAAAACTTGACGATACCGTCTTCAATAGCTTCAATCGAATCTTCATGACTTCTAAAAAGGTCCAGAAGCTTCAACGAAGCTTTAGGCATACGTTCACGTGCTTTGAGAAGTCTTGAGACGTCGTAATTGATATTCATATGAATTTGGCGACGATCTCCATAACTGCGATCACAAAGTGTTATTCACGTTATATTTATGTTTGTTCATCATCCAAAACCAAATCCGGGGAGTCCAATATCCAACAATAATCTCGTCTCCTCTCATTAACGAGGGGAGCGTATCTAGGGTTTGCTTTTGCATCATAATAAATGGTGGATTGAAGATGGACAAGCCACCATTTATCTAAGGGACAGGTAGCTGCTCTAACTGTTAATAAATGTTTTATCTTTTTCCCATTTAGCTAAGGGGTCTTCACTGTATGTTTCTTTAAATCTTTCTTTTATCTTTTCTATGTCTTTAGGATTCTTATAGTCTTCTTGTTTTAAAAGTGGAAAATTTTCAATTTTTGAAGGATCGAAATCACCACGCTGAGCAGGCGCAGGTTGATAGGTTGAGGTGATAGTATAGGCTTGTTTTAAGTGTGGAGCAAGGATAGGTGTGCCGCAGGGCGTGGTAAAGATAATATGGTCAGTAAGTTGGGCCATTGGTTGATAGGTGAGGCAAAAGTCATTGCCTAATAATATATCTGGGCCTTGCACATTGCTTGCCCATAGTTTAGGGGTTTTAATTTTATATGTCCTATTGTCAATGGAACATTAATAGGATACTTATCATATTTAATTTCTTTTTCTTGAATATCTAATGCTATGATGGCTTGTCCATCTTCAATCCACCATTTAGGCGGGAGTAGATAACTTTTACATAGGCAAAGACCTGATCCTGTATCAACATATGCTTGTAACGTGATAGGTTGATAGTAAGGGATATCTAGAGTGCTTTCAATATACATAGAATAGGGTGATGTAGTAATTGCTTTTTTAATATTGTTTTTTGGTATTAACGGAAATTCATATTGGTCTATTTTAATATATGTGGGTTGTATAGTTACTGTGTAATTACTTAGGAAATTCATTCCTAATAATACTTTGATTTTTGGAATCTTATCATCTATTAATATTTTTGTTTCTACTTGCAGTGTCTTGCCATGACGGTCAGGGAATACAAGTCTTACTGTAGTACTCTTATTTAATAAATGTACTTGGCCAAAATAATCTATGTATCTATAATTCTGAGTTGTATCTTTTTGAGGATATGTTGTAACTAATGATGAGTTGATGTGTGAATTTGCTGCTCCAGTATCTAGGAGAACAGCCACTTCTTTGTTGTCAATAAAACCTAAAATATATAATTGTTGATTTGATTTTGTTAAGTTTAATTTATTAATACTTAAGTCTGTGATTTTTGAAGTACTGCTGGATCCTTCATCATATGTTATTCTGAAAGAATTTCTTCCTTGAGATAGTACAGTGTGTTGTGTTAACAATCTTCTTTTTCTATTTAAAATTAATTCTTGCGGAAATTCTATTTCTTCTGGTGTTAAATCCTTTGGTGGGATGATTTCACAGATCTCATCAAAGGGTTTTGGAATACTGATACTTTTTTCATTAACCTTTTTATTAGTGATATGGTGCCTACTGGAATATGCATAAACCAAACAGGCTGTAATACTATACATGACACTGCCTGGTGGTATTTCTAATCTCTCGATTTTATGATATAGTGTTATTCCTAAATCTAGATTTTTATCTGTTAAGGCAATAGCAAAATCTGGAAATATTCTCATTTTTAATGTTTGATAAGCAAATTTACCTCTAATAATTCCTATTAAGGCATCTTTGGCATCATGCAAAATCCTGTCATCTGATATCCAGAATGTGCATGGTACATTGATACCTTTTCTATACGCTGCCTTAAACATTAATTCTATTCCACCTAAGTGTAGCCATTTTGCTTGTTTTTTAAATTCTGTTGAGAATTTTTTTTTTCAGTTTTCATAATTTGTTGTGTTATTAACTTGATTGGTATTTCTCCTTTCATTGTATATACATTTATAGGATGTTTTAGTATTCTAATGATATATTTTTCTTTGGATGTATACCTAATTAAAGGCATTTCATAACAGGTATCTAAGGATAGTATAAATTTTGTTTTTTGTATTTGTTGATATTTTTCTTGGTCTAATTGTACTGTTTCTTCATAACCTGTTTCATCTTCTCTAACATCTCTTGTTCCAGAGTTTTCTACTATCTCTGATTCCATTTTAGGTGTTTCATGTAGTAAATCGTTAAATTCTTTTTCTAAGTCTTCCGAATTATCTTCTGATCCAATACTAGAGATACTGTCTTCAGATGAAATATCTGATATTTCTTCTTTAGACTCTCTTTCTTTTACAATTGTAATTTTTTGTAGTGCATCCATGTAGGTTTGCACATTATACTTTTTCCTATCAAATATTTGTATTTTACCATCACTCTTTTTACTAACAATTACGTTATGTTTATTTGTCATTACACTATATTGTTTATGATCAAAAATGTATTCGCAGGCTATTACCTTTTTATGTTTCCTTTTGGTTCTGGTTTTAGTGGTTTTCTTTTGGTTCTAGTTTTCTTATCTTTAGGATCCTCAAAATTTACTATCTCAAATGGGAAAGGTGTTTTAATTATTTTTTCAAACTTTTCATTATATGTTTTAGAAAAATTTTGTTCTTTGACATTTAACATTTTTATATTCACAGTGTTTAGTCTAACATCGATTTCTTCACAGTCTTCACTGTCACTTTCTATATCTAAAGCTGTTTCAGATCGTAATTCATATATTTCTTCATCAGAAGTATTTTCATATAATTCTTCTATTGTTATTGGTTCTACTTCTTCTGCAAATAATCTAAAGGCTTTTACTGCAGTTTTAGTGTATTTTGTTTTCTTTGGACATTCGTTAGCATAGGGTCCTTCTTGGTTGCATGACCAACATCTGCAAAACTTTTTAGCAAAGTCTTTTTTATTCTTATAATCTTTTCTCTTAAAAAATCTTTTCTTTTTTAAATCATATTTTTTATGTTTCTTAATTTTTTTAGGTTTAAAATATTTTCTAAACTTTTTATATTTTTTCTTGATGGGGTGGCAACCCCATTGTGTAGCCATGTCTAAGGTGCTACACGATAATCCTTTTTCTTTTGTATATTTTTAGCACTTCCTATGAGAGATTGTTGCATACAATAATAGGCTATTTTATCTTTTGTAAATTTTATTTGTAATCCTAATGAAGGAAATTCATCAAGATTATTTCTTAAAAAAATTTCATATTCATCTGCTAAATGCTCTCCCCAAGGAGGAGGTAATTTTACGAAATATAAGGCTAACACATTTTCTATTGTATCTGCATCTGGTGCAGAGGCATAGTAATATTTAGAAAATTCACAATTATATTCATCTAAGTATCTAAGGTCACAGATAGCTAAATTTGCAAGTTTAATTCTTGCTTTTCATTTTTCTTCTTCAATTAATTTTTTATTTTCAAAGGGTAATCCTCCAAACTCAGTTTTTAATATTTTCCTATAGGATTCTGTTAGGTTTAAAGGATCTAAGAGAGTTAAACTTTCAATCGATCCAGTATTGATTAATTGTTTGGCTTCTTTAGTAAGATTTGCAAACCAATGTTTTACATTCCCAATAAAGGTATTTTCTATTATTCCAAGCATGTCTATTGAAGATGTGATATTTTTAACTATTCTTAATGTTTGTAGATCACCAGTCCAAGCTTCTATTAAATCTAGTGTATTTGTAGCACGGTCTAAATTTAAAACAGCCCTGGATTTTTCTTGTAAAGGTTTTGTTTTTGGTTTGTAGAGTTCATTATAGATCTTGTTGTTATGAATAGGACCCATTGGGCCTATTGGGTATCCACCCACATGAGTACCCATTATGAATACTATATAAAAGAGGCTAGGGGTTTCCTAGCCTCAACCCTTCTCCAAATCTGTTTCTCGTTCATAACACGTTATCAGCACGATCACGCTCGTAGGAGGAGACGGCGGCTCGCGGGGAAGGAGATCCATCAATCGCTCAGATTCAAGAAGATCGTAATCTTCTTAACGGGGAGCGAAAAGGGCATCCTTCACCAACCGTCGACTAGATTCCTTTGTCGAATCTAGAGATAAAAATCAAAACTTTTTAGATCTAAACTTGCTTTTCACGTTAGATCTGCATGTTTTAGGATCAAAAAGTTTAAAACCACGGTAAAAATCACATTTTTTTTAGATCCGCATGCCTAAAAACAATAAAAATCTGTTTTTAGCAATCTAAATAGTTGAAAAATCCGATTTTTACCCCCGCCTTTGATCCAAAAATCCGCACGCCCGTAGGGCGGAACGACGGCGCGTCTCTAGCGCCGCCGGCGGAAATCGCACGCCGCGGCCTCAGGCTGCGGCGGCCGTAGCCTGAAGCCGCGGCCAGCAGCCGCGGCCTCAGGCCGCAGACTGCCGCTGCGGCCTGAAGCCGTGGCACTGCGCCGCGGCCCCAGGCCGCGGCCAGTTGCCGCGGCCTGCAGGCCGCGGCCCTGCGCCGCGGCCTGAAGCCGCGGCCTGCAGGCCGCGGCCCTGCGCCGCGGCCTGAAGCCGCGGCGGCCGCGGCCCTGTGCCGCGGCCTCAGGCCGCAGCCGCGGCCAACTGCCGCTGCCTGAAGCCACGGCCCTGTGCCACGGCCTATGGCCACGGCCAGTAGCCGCGGCCAGCCGTCGCGGCGACACGCCGCGGGCCCCCCTAGGGTTTCCTGAAACCCTAACCCTAACGGGCCAATTTTTCGGGGGAGGCCCAATTAACCCTAATGGGTTGTTTTCATGGCCCAAAAGGCCAGAAAATTAGCCCATTTACATAAATAATTTTTCTTCTTTTATTTTTGGCCCTAAAAAGCCCAAAATAATTAAAAGAAAATTTAAAGGGTTTTAAAGCGGTAAACAAAACATTAAAATATGGATCAAAGGTAAAAGTTTTTCAAAATAAATTTTTGCACGTCACAATTTAGATTATTTAAATTAATCTTTACATGCCTGTGATTGATTATCTGCGTGGTTGTATGTCTCGAATATATTATCTGCGTGGATGTGCAATATTAGGCTATGTTTTTAGGGATCAGCCAGGTTTCCGACACCGTTTTAAATTCCTGCAATTTTTCTTTTTTTGAGAGAAATTTCATTGTCCTATTCAAAAAGGAAAAATGATAATGAGATCATCTCCATTCACATGGACCTTGACTCTCCCCACTTCCTCAAATGAATTTAAGATGATATACCATCATCATTAAAGATAATGAAGACCTTTAGGTCTCTTGAGAGTATTTAAGGGATATAAATAGGCTTCATCCACTCCCTTAACCGGACTGATGATGTACCCTTGGTGTACTCATCAATATATCCTCTAAATAAATGGTCATTATCCAACCACATTCTTTTATAAAATGGTGGTAACTTTGGATAACACTGGGAAATTTAAATGTTTTACAACTGGAAAAATAACGAACACCTTGAAGCTTGTGTTCACACCCAAGTATGGGTAATATAAATCATTAAAATGATTTAAATGGATTTCTTATCCATTAAAAATCCAGTTGTAGGTGACCACATGGGAACATGCAATTACATTGCTAACCATCAAAATGCATCCTTAGAACCTATTTATATGAGTCTGATCACCTCATATAAACAGTTTCCGAAAACCCCTGACGGGGGAAGCGTTTAGAGCACATCTTATAGATTGTGCCATGATGAGTAGACACCCCCATATCACCACTATAGACCATCAAAATGCAGAACTATTTATCGGAAGTAAATATCCCAGATAAATAGAGTCTGAGCACTCTGAACAGGGGAAGCATTCAAATTCACTTCTCCTAAGACATGCATCGATGATCCTATTTTAAAGATTTGATGAGATCCTGAAGATCCCTCACAACTTTAATGTCCCAGAATCAGTTTCAACAGAAATACTACAATCATCCATGAGCCTGAAGCTCAAATGACCATTTAAATCATTAATACCTATGATCTGGTTATCATGAATTGTGATGAGATCCTGAAGATCCACACTTATGAAACTGTTAAAACAGTTATCAGACATAGTTACTGACAATATAGATATTGTCAAAACTTTCACATCCCTGCTACTAAAAATCCAGCTAGAATTGACATACCAAATATATTGGATGCAATCCACCAGTAGCAGAAGTGGATATCCTCAATGGAAGAGAGGACATACCATTAGGCTCTAAAAAGAGAGATCTACTCCTGGAGACCGAAAAAACAATACCACCACAGGAAAGTGAGCTCAAATCCAGAACCTTATTGCAACTTGGTTGCTAAGGACCAATTCTGGATCTGTCCATATTCTTTACCCGTCCCAGAACCTTCACTTCTTTAACGCGTCGTGAAGGAGACACCTCTGGGAGAAATCAAATGATTATAGTACGTACGGGGTGAGTTTTGGACAAAAGAAAGAACACATTTTGTCGACAAATTCTCTCATATTTCATTTTGCCAGTTAAATATAAAATATCGTTTCCATAACTCTGCTTTGCCTGAAGCAAAGATAGAGATTTGACCAAATTATAATAATGTGGAATGAGGCAATAATAAGGTGAGCTGGACTCACTTATGAAATATGAGGTGTTGGACCTGAAGTCCTGGTATCAAAAATGATATCAAATCCTGTGGGATAACTGAGTATTGAAGGAGAATTAAAATAAAATTGTTAGCTATAAGCATTTTAATTTGCTATAGTTCTTAGAGGTATAAATCGCTCAAACCAGGAAGTAATCAAGTACGATGAGCTGAACTCACTTACAAGATGAATCTGATGCATCGACTGGTTTATGTCAAGGCGTAACCCAACGAATGGCAAAAAGAGGGAATTTTTGGTTGATGTTGCTATTGGATGTGACAACATCACCGATATAAAATTTCTTCAACTGCATGTACAATTTTTTTTCTTACTTTCCTTTCTTTTTGGGACACATATTAATAATATGATTAAAGGAAAGACAACCTAGACAAAGATCCTTAAAGGACTCATACTAAAAGGTTGTTGTTTGCACCTCTTAAAAACAGTTTGTTCTTAAGAGAGCAAATTAAAAGAATTGAGATTATTTTAATAACTCAAAATATTATCGGATCTCCTGAAGAGAAATTACCGAAATACCTGTTAAAGCCTATCTATCAGATATGATATGATATGAAAGCCCTAGCTAGGCATAAATTCTAGGCTTACAGAACATTATGTTGAATATTGGACTCCCCGGATTTGGTTTTGATGATGAGCAAACATAAATAATCCATGAACTAACAATTTGTGAGCGCAGTTTTGGAGATCGTCGCCAATTTCACGAGAATATTCAAAGCGACATCTCAACACTTTCCAAAGCTCATATTCATGACTAAAGCTTCGTTGAAGCTCTTGCGATGCTTTGGAAGATATGAAGATTCAATCGAAGCTCTCGAAGACCATTTATTAAGGTTTTATTTATAGTCTTTTTAGCTTCGATATATAGAATGTTAAGCCTTGAGTATATCTTACGTTTCTATCTTCATTTCGCTCATTTCGTAGCTCTAGGATCCTTGCACAAGTTCATTCTAACTTCCTCGAAGCGTCGCGCTTCGATTCGGATTTGTATGTGCATGTTAGTTGGTACAAGAACAAGTACTGACCGACTAGATGGTGATCTAGTCGGTCGGCAACTGTTCTTGGACCGACTAGTTTGATTCCTTAATTTCTTGGACTTTACTGTTTACTGTTAGTCGGTCTACGTTGACTCACCGACCGACTAGTTTGTGAACTAGTCGGTCAGTGATGCTTCTTTGACCGACTAGTTGTGACTTAATGTTCATCCTAAAATTCTCCTAAGCTACTGTTTACCGTTAGTCGGTCTAAGAACGTTTGATGACCGACTAGTTGACAATCTAGTCGGTCAACTTTTGTTCTTGGACCGACTAAGTCACTTGCTTTCAGACTAAGTCATTTTGCCTCTTTGTCGGTCTACGTTCATTGACTGACCGACTAGTTGTGAAACTAGTCGGTCAGACAGTCTTCTTGGACCGACTAGATTTCTAGGTCTGAAATTCTATCTCTTCTCAGATCTGCTCTTAGTCGGTCCATGCTTTGTGACTGACCGACTAGTTGATGAACTAGTCGGTCAGTGTTTGTTCTTTGACCGACTAATTCTCACAGATTTCTTTCCGTTGGAGAATGACCTAACTTGTTTTTATGGGACCCTATAAATACGAACCTAGGTCATTTCTATCTTAGATAGAGCTGCCATTAAGAGATTCATTGAGTTCTAAAGAGATAGCCATTCTCCCTCAAATCTAAAGCTCTCTTCCTCACAAGAAACCCATTCTCTCTCATTTCTAGATCTAGAGAGAAGCTTGTTCTTGGTGAGCTCTTCAAGCTATTGCTTGATTCAAGTTTCCAAATCAACCCTAGGCACCCATTGCTGGTCATTTTCTTGGTGCTAGGTTTTGGTAACTTCATCTTCCTCAAATCCTTCATTTCACCATTTGGGTAAGAAAAACTCAAGGTATAGGATTTTGTGGTAAGATTTGTTTATTTCAATATAACTCATTTATATTGCTTGTGATTCTCTCGGTTGTGAGAGAAGGTTGTGATCCCGGGTTGTGGGATTCACGTTTGCTATTGCATGTATGATTTGATCTTGTGAAAGTTTTTTCACAAGATATTCATAGTGGAAATCTTGAGTTAGGGTTTCTAACTCAAGTATCCGGAAGGGATCCGGGTGGTTGGGACGTAGGATCACCGGGAACAAGTTGGGGAGACTTGGGTGGATCCGAACCCATTAACATCGTTTGTTAGCATTGTTAATTTTGTGTTGTCACTCAATTTAAGCTTCCGCAAATTGATTTGGTAGTTGTTTGCAATTTAATTTGGAATTATACTCCTTATTATTTTAAAGTACTATTCACCCTCCCTCTAGTACTTGTGCAGTAGCTGGTAGGGCATTACACATTAATCATCCTGAAGATGAACAATCACCCCGAAGATGTAAACTTCATACAATGATGATTGATGAAGAAACATTATTTTCATTCTCCACCAAATACACCTATTTGGTTGTATGGATATACATTAAAAGAGCCCTTTCCGTTAGCTGGAAGAGGGGAAGAATATATATGGTCCAGAAGTACCTTAAGTGTCTTTGAAACACTCTTCTACCTGGCCAACTGCATGCGTCTCTTTTGAGCGTTAGCAGTATAGCTATTAGCCAGGTACAGTGCAGTGCCCCCAGCGCGTCACTGGACCAGAGATATGTAGCTTCTGCGCTATCTCCAAGGGTCGAGGAAAAATCCTCTATGTTAAATGTATTTGCATATGCAGGTTACAGATCATCGCGATGAATGGCATAAACGGGACGTCCACCCCCTGAAGATCTACACAGAATCATTCCAAGTCTACATCCTTCCACCATCCCGAGAAGCTCATCACCCAAGGAGCAGCTCAAGAACATACAATGCCAGGTCCTGAAGTACCTCGCAGACAATGACGATTGAGACGTGGAGCTGTCTACCAAGTTTGCTGGCACTCCTTTAGTTTCTGCTAATGCCTTATATAAGTGAAACTTGTATAGATGAGTGATGCTTGTACTTTACTTTTGCTTTCGGAATGTTACAGATGAGATGGATGTATAGACACATAGGAGATAAATGTATAGATATATAGGAGATCTGCAAGCCTGAAGCTTGATCAGATTAGGGGGAGTCAACTGTAAAGTTGTACTCTTTTTCCTTGACTAGTGGTTTTTCCCACATGGTTTTCCGTAGTCAAGGTTTTAATGAGGCAACCACATTGACTCTGGATCCAGAAGTATCCACCCCTCGACACATCCCCAAATCAGGGGAAGTTATGGAGTGTTGTACTCTTTTCCCTTCGCTATCGTTTTTCCCACAGGGTTTTCCATAGCTAATGGTTTTTAACGAGGCAGCTACCCTTAACTTGGATCCAGAAGTATCCACCCTTTAAGATACTCAGTAGTACTGATGAATCATTCAGTATTCATAAAGTCGAGTATACCATGTTGGTTGGATAAGGGGAAGTGTTATGAATAGGACCCATTGGGCCTATTGGGTATCCACCCACATGAGTACCCATTATGAATACTATATAAAGGAGGCTAGGGGTTTCCTAGCCCCAACCCTTCTCCAAATCTGTTTCTCGTTCATAACACTTGTAAGGTTTTTTCTTTTTGGGAAATCTATATTCGGAATAAATAGCTTCATTTTCTGTTTGTATTATAGGGTCTATCTTGGTTTCTGGTTTCTTTTGTGATGTTACTGTAGGACCAGTTACTGTAGGACTAGTCTGAGTGATTTCTGTACTATTACTACTAGTGGCTTTTATATTTTCTGTCTCTAATCTTTGTTTCATGCCTTGGAGAGCTGACAGTCTTGACATAGCTATGGCAATATCACCTAACTGTGTTCCATCAGCGTTATCCCAAAGATTTCCAAGTTCTTCCATTGACATATTATCATATGGTGTTTTTGTTTATATCACTTTTATCATCTTATGGTTTTCTATAACATGTCTAGGACCAACTGAAAAGCCACCATACGTTGTTGGGGGTAACACTTCTTCTGATATGCCAATTCTTTTTGTCATTTTATCTAATTTTTCTTTAATTTCTTAAATAGTAGATCCTTCAGACTTATTTTGAAGTGTTAATAATCTGAACTGGTTATATGTTAAGATGTTACCGAACAAAGGATATTCAGGAACACCTGTTTTAATAATGAATAATTTTTCTTTTGTTTCTATAATGGTTTTTGCTAAGAGGAAAACTGAAAGTTTTTCTTTTAATTCTTCATACAGTTCTTCAATTTCTTTTAACATGTTGGCTGGCTCTGATACCACTCGGCAGGATCTTTCGCTTTGCTTTTTTGCTTTCTTATGCGTTTTCAAGATAATGTTTTTGCATCATAATAACCCATCATGTTGTGCCCTTCTATTATTTCACCCCCATCACCCTATCATTGTTCTTTTGGCACTTTTCTTGGCCCCGTTATCATTTTTCTCCATGAGACCCCTACCTCCTCCAAAGGGTGGTGATGCCTGTTTTGCCTATTGTTCACTCTTCCCTTTATATTTTATGCCCCGTATCAGATTTTCATATCTTTTGGGCATAGCTTATATTAGCTTGGGGGAGAGTATCACTCATAGTCATTTTTTTTATTTTTGATGCAATTCCCCTCCCATTTTATCTTTGCCCTCTCATGTGTGATCTTATTGCATGGAGGGCAATGCAAGCTTTAGCTTGGAGGAGTTGCATTTCATGCATGTTTCTTTTATTTTCTTCCATTTTTCACCTTTTTCATTCATCAAAAAATTTTCTTTTCATTTTTATGCATCATTCCCATCATGCATTTTGCTTTCTCCATTTCATTCTTGCCTCTTTCTAGAGGTGAACCCTTAATGATATTTTGCCACCCATGCTTCATTTTTCGCATTTTAGCACCTTTTTCCATCACGTTATTTCTTTGATTATTCAATGCTCATATATGTGTTTTGCCATCTTTTGGGTTTATTTGCTATATTTCGAGATTGTTGGTTGTGATTGTGTTTAAGGCATGCTCCTAGCTATATATCATATTTTTAATATGTCCCTCTATTTGAAGTTCCTAGATTTTCACGCCTCATTTCCCAGAAACGGTTATTTTACCATCCTACCCCGTGCTTTTAACTCTTGCATAAAATACTATATGTGTACTCTTAGCGCTTGTGTTAGCTACCTTTCAACGGGATTAGGATATCCACACCTTTGTTCAGTTCTTTAATTCATGGAGGGTTTTCTTGCCATGCTTGGATTTCTTAAAAATTCTCTTTTGTTTTACGTTGTACATTCCCCCTCGTCGTGCATAGTTCTCCCAATTGGGGGAGTGCACACTTTTGTACATATTTTTGTATAATGGTCCTTCGGAGTTCTTCATAACCTGACGCCCTAAAGCCATCTAGCTTGGGATGCGTAGGCCGCCCTTGCATTCCATTGCGATTCCGCAAGTTTGTAAGACAAAAATATTAAAATCAAATCAAAAACAACAAAAACAAACCAAAAACCAAAAATATGTATATATGCCACATTCTCCCCTTTTCCTTCGCTCTCCACATTTCCTATATTTGAGAGCACCAATGTATATAGGGAAGGCGAGAGTTTGTACAAAGTGATCTTTCCACATCTTCTCCATCTCCTTTTGAAAATACAAGCAAGGCAAGAAAGTGTTTCAAAAATCAAAAACGACAAGTATGTGTGGTGATTCCTTAATTCCTATAGATCGATAGTTATTCTCATGAATCATATCTATTCTTTCTTACTTCTTCATGCATTTATGGGTATCTCGTATTCACCGTTTGGAAGATTTGATATGAATTTTGAGCTTCCTCATATTTGGGCATATTATCTGATATAATATGCTATGATAGCTATGCCTTTGCCAATGTCACGGTTCTATCTCTTTTGGGCTCCATTGACATGAACCCATGATGCTATATTATGAGATTGAATTCTTCATTTAGATTGTGATATGCTTTTCCCTTGTGCTTAATTATGTTGGTGATTACATTTGTGGTTTGGAGAGGGTGATCAAGGATTCTTTGCTTTCCATTCTTACTCTCGCACCCGATCTTCATTCTAACTCGTCTTCCTCGGGACGAGGAAGAGTTTAGCTTGGGGGCTTGACGTGTGTTCATATTTCACCTTTTGCACACGCTCTTCATCGTGTTTTCATATGTGTTTCATCTCATTCCATGTTGTATATATTACATTTTGGTTCATATTGACTATTGGGTGTATTGTTTGTATTTCAGGTAAATATCGGCATTTCGGTGTCTTCTGGAGTCAACCTTGCATATCGGGACCAAAGCGCGCTTATACGGCAAAGATCCGATGGCCAAAGATGAGGATTTAAGGTTTTGGAGCCTCAACCGATCGGGTGGACAGACCCACTCGATCGGTTCTTGCACGCGTATCAGACCCGAGCAGAAAGCAGCAAAGAAGCGAACCCCAACCAATCGGTTTAGTAACCGGTTGGGTGTGACAGTGCTCTCTATTTTTGAGTGCCAAAGACCACCCTATCGGTTGGCTTCCCAACCGATCGGGTCATCTCCTTGGGTCATTTTGGGGAAGAACTCACCCGACCGGTTGACACTTCAATCGATCGGGTGGCCTTTTCTTCCCCTTTCATATACTGCTGCTCATTCATTGAAGATCTTCTATCATTCTAATGGGATTTTGGGTTATCTCTTATTTTTCTAGCGTCTACATCGTCATTAGCTTTCCAACGATAGGTCGCATGCCCAAATCTGATTTTTCTACATTTTTCTGGAATTTTCTGAGCGCAACTAGGTGCTGAAATTCTGGGCTGTCTGGAATTTGAAATTCAACAGATCGGGTGGACTATCCAACCGATCGGTTCTGCTCATTTTCAGAAGTTTAGTATCTCTGTTTGTTTCCACCCGATCGGTTGAACTTCCAACCGATCAGGTGGCTCTTTTTCAGCAATTTTAGTGGGTTTTTGGACCCGAACTGTTAGGATTTTGTGGGGGCCTATAAATATGAGATTGTGCACGACTTGTAAAGGGTTCTCCCCTATTTTTCTAGTAGCTTTCAGCCCCTTTATGGGAGCTTTAGATTAGTTTAGATTAGGGGTTATCTTTCAATAAATCTTGTAATGGATTGATGGATTCTAATGCAAGATAAGTATTTTTTTCTCTTATTTCCATTGCTTTGTGTTATTTTCAAAAAGCTTGATGATGAATGTTTGTTTGCATTTATTATTGCTTGCTATCATGTTATTCATCATTGAGTAGTTCTTGATGAACCCTAATATGGGTTAGAGTAGGATTGATGCATGGGTTTCATTTGACTTGATTGCAAGGCAAGTGTTTGATGTAATGTGTCAATGGAGATGTCTAGCAATCTGAGACCAACCCGTATGGCAACACACTAGTTGGATTTGTGGGTTGGGCTCCGGATGCTTGTCCCGTCAAGATCCGCTTTGTTGTATTGCTAGGAATCACATTCGACCTATTTGGCCATTAGGGTTACGCTAGGGTGTTTCATTGTCATTGGCAGGAGAAAGACCGCCTTTGACCATCGGGCCAAGAGGAAATAAAACGGGAGTTTGATTCTCTAGCCATAGCTCACGCCCTAGCGTTGACATCGAGTCCTTACACGTGGGAACGGCTTGGACGAAATGTTGGGGGCCTTAATGCTCTCGGTTGCGGAGGGTGTTGGACATGGGAATGCCCACCGTCCGAAACCGGGTAGACCTAGCATATCATCCTGGGCACCGACCGGAATATCGGGCCCATGGGGCACTAGGTACCACCTTTTGGGGGCAATGTCTCACCCTGGGTCGAGTCGAATACCGAGTGTCATGAGTGCACTAGCCCGTGTTAGCGGGGATTCATTTCTTGTCCTTTTCATTTCTTTCCTTTATTCCTACACTACCCACTCATATCATCCGCGTAGCTCTCACACAACCTAGGTGAGGCTAGTAGCCTTCAAGCCATCCACCTCCTTGTGTTCGATATACCCGCACCCTACACTAACCGTGCACTTGCGGTAAAACGACACCGCGCCCTAATCATAAACGGGGCGCCGGTCAAACATGCAAACACATAGTTAATAGATTCTTCTACTGCTAGCATCGCTTCCTCCCAAAGGCTTTTTACACAGTTAATAGCGAAGAATAGGCAACTATAAAGACTATGATAAATACAATGTGGGATATCTCAAGATACTAGGTGCGAAATGTAGAGTTGACGTTTCGGTGCTATTCTCGGACGAGGTAAAACTTCATAGTTATTTAATATATGCTACAAACTTATATTTGTTTATTAATTTCAAGATACTCAAGATAGTTGTTTATTAATTTCAGCTTAATTAATAATTTAATTGTTTAATCGTAAGTATGGCACAACAGTCAGTGCATCGTCAGCTGTAGTAGGTGCATCAACATCTGCACCTGATGCAAGTGCCCATGAGGATCAGGCCTCTACTGATGATAAGCCTCCACATCTTACCGACTTATAGGTATATATTTCTATATTAATTTGCAGCTTACCGCAGAATTATTAAAATTTATTTTTTGTGCTTGGTAGAAATGTAGTGTTTTAAAATTTCTTTTTTGCATCTATGCATAAACTGTAGTATTTGTAAATTAGAAAGCTTTGTCTAGGATTTCAAATTTCACACAGAGCTGAAGTCTATCTTTTTCTTTGTGTGTAATTATGTGTGTATGTGTGTGTCAATTAAGTGTGTTTCGGTTGTGGTAATGTCGGTGTATGGGTATGTGTCTGTTGAGACGACGACGACGATGATGATCTGCCAATAAGTAGTGCATGTGCATAGTCTATGTGTGTCTGTGTCTCCGTGTTTGTAGTCCGTGTCAGCATACAACTTATTTTTTAAAAAAATGGCGAGGCATGATAGGATGGTCTGCAATTATGCAGACAACCAACTAGCAGCCATTCTTTGTCAAGTGATTACAATGTGCAGATCTGAGCCTCATCCTTGTGTGTGTGTTTCAAGGTGTGCGCCAAGTCAGTGTGTATATGGCACTCAGTGTAGTGTGTGTGCCAAGTAAATGTGTGGGTCAGTGTCTGTTGAGGATATGATGATGATGATATACCAATAACTAATGTGTGTGTAGTCTATGTGTGTAGTCTGTACTTGGGGGGAGGGAGGAGGGTGTGGGTAGTCTGTATGTGTAGTCTATGGGTGTGGGTGTGTGAGAAGTCTATATGTGTAGTCAGTGGGTGTGTGTGTGTATGTCTCTCTCTCTCTGTGTGTGTGTGTGTCTCTGTCTATGCCTGTGTAGTTTGTGTGTGTCTGTGTCTGTGTATAGTCTTATGTGTGTGCTGTGTTTGTGTAGTCTAAATGTATGGTCTGTGTGGGTGTGGGTGGGTGGATGTAGTCTGTATGTGTAGTTAGTGTGTGTGAATGTACTTTTTATTAAAATATTCTGTTTGTATTTTTGTTTGTGTCTCCGTGGTGGCAATGATGATGATGATCTACCAAGACAGATTACATCTTATTTTTGATAAACATGGCGCGGTAATGTAGGATGGACTGCAAACACAGACTACACAAACACCACACACTCACATCAAAATACACAAATACATCACACACATCAGACTACACACAGACATAGACACACAAACTACACAGACACAGACTACATATACAGACTACCTACACACACAAACTACAAACACAGTCTATACATACAGACTACACCCCCACCCCACCACACACACACACACAAAGAGAGAGGGGAGGAGAGAGAGACTACATATACAGACTACCCACATCCTCTCCCACCCACACAGACTACATATACAGACTACACAAACACAACTCACTCACACATCTGACTACAAACAGCCACAGCCACAAACACACACAAAATACACATACAACATAACTCATTTTGTTAGGCTGCAACAAGCGACACAACCATGTCACTTTGTGACACGACTGTGTCTTGATTGCTGCTGCCACTTTCAATTACGAATCTGGGTGCATTTCTTGACCTGTTTTGGACCCTCTTCTTCCACTCTTCACCTCTACACTTCATCCTATGATACAACGGCCATGATTGAAGAAAATTCAGAACAAAAAGCCCAAGTCTCCTTCTCTTTCATTTCAGTCCATTCCCCATCTTCTTCATTCTAGGGCTGAATGCCGGTTATGTAGTTGTGCAAGCTTGGAGGAGTACCTTGGAGGAGAAAGTTTGTATTTTTCTTTAGGAAAATCTTGGTGATACTCTTTCCCCTCGTGTGTATTTCGATTTAAAACATTGTAAATGTATTGGCATTTATATAGTTAAAAATGTCTCCTTTATTCTTTTGATAAGCTAGATCTTATTTTGTGTGTTGTTTGGTGATGTTTGGTTGTGTGGGCTATGGTGATTCAATTCTTTCATGATTTAATGTTTTTGTTGATGAATTATTGTGATGAACTTATGACTTAGGTACCATAGTGGATCATCCTTAGAGTGGAGCAAGCCTAGATGGAACCACTCTTTCATGTTTTCATGTCATTATCTCAATAATCAATCCATTACGTTTATTACACACTATGTGTTTGATTGAATGCCAAATCCACCGATTGTGCAAGACCGAAGGGAATCCACAACTAAGTTATAATTTTTGTTTTGAATGTTAGATCTTCTAGTTGCGCACGCTCGAAAGCGATCCGTAATTGAGTTATAATTTTTGTGCTTCATTCCACAAGGACATTTTCCGATCATGCAAGCCTAGGTTGGATCCATGATTGAGTTATATTCGAGTTGAACCCATATGCCTAGCAACCACATTGACCCACACACTATACAAGCATCTTTGTGAATTTTTCTTTTCGATCCTCCTACCCTATGGTGTTGATTTGGTAGGTGGTCTCACTCCAATTTTCACACACTCTTCACCCATTATCCTGTTGGCTAGTTGGTAGTATCTTCGCTATTATCTATCCTTTGTTGGTTGAACTCATGATTGCAAAACGACCTGTCCCCGTGATCCGACCCTGTTTCACCGGAATTTATTGTTGAGTATTGGTGTTTCATACCAATCTTATTTTGATGATGATCACAACATTATGTTATTACTAATGAATCTCATGTTTTAGTCTCTCAGTTTATTTCAAGGATATCTTTCTTGGAGACTAATCACTTGGTGTAAGGATGGACATCATGTGAAGAAGGGCCAAAGTTTGGACTCAAGGAGTGCCAAAGCTTGGAGATGGTGGAGAGCATTCAAGGCTTCTAGAGTGAAGACTTAGACTCTTAAGAAAGCATTGTAATCCATATAATTTACTTTATTGCTTTCTCTCTCTTTTGAGTCTAGGTTATTGTAATGCCTTACTAGATGGTTTGCTCATTCATGCACATGCATTTAACCATCTTAGTGAACCTTAGGATTATCATAGAATCCAACCCAATAGGTTCACTCTGTCCAAAGACTCATTTGGAGTCTCTAGCTTTCCATCAGTCGCCTGATGAGGGAAACACAGTCGACTGGGTGATTTCCAGTCGCCTGTAGATCCTTCTACAGTCGCCTGATATGCACAGCTCAAGTCAACATTTCAATTGACTCAAACTTGAGTTTTACGCACAGTCGTCTGTCGATCAGTTTACAGTCGTCTGTATACTTACAGTCGCCTGGGATTTGGCCAACAGTCGCCTGTCTAGCGTAAGTGCAATCACTGCATCTCTCTGTCTTCTCTCTATATTTTACAGTAGTCGACTGATGAAGAATATACAGTCGCCTGACTATTTGACAGTCGACTGTGGTATTAACATCAGTCGCCTATGCAAAGAATTGGAGAAAGAGTGCAGCTCTCTGTTTCGATCCATCCCCTGCAGCAGTCGTCTGCTGAAGGATTAACAGGCGCCTGTCCTGTTTGTCAGTCGACTATATTGTCTTCGTCAGTTGACTGTCCTGGCTCAGATTATACCCGTTGGATATTTTCTAGCCGTTGATAAGTCGACTGTCTTATGATCATCAGTCGACTGTTTCTGTCGTTTTCACCCAGTTTCTAGCCGTTGCAGATCTGTTCTTTTGGCTGTTTCTTTGGGTTTTTGGGCTTGATATAAGATTCTTATATATATGAGTGTGCTGCCATCACTTGAGACTTCTTAACAACACTTGATAACTCTTGACTCTATAGAAAATCTCAAGAGATCAATAAGCTACTCTCAAGCTCCCTCTTTTCCCTATATTGAGCATTCATCTTCCTTCATGCATTGAAGTCCAGTTCAAGGGAAATCATCCAAGTGCTCTCAAGCATATTCCAACACTTCGAGATCCTCTTCCATGCCTTGCATTCATTCATGAGTAAGCATCTCAAGGCATAGGTAAGAGTATTTACTTTACTTGGTGTAATTTGTTTTCCTATTTCTCTTTGTGGGATTAGGATACTCTCTTTATGGGAGTTTCTCTCTTTGTGAGAGGTTGTCTCTTTGTGGGACTAGGGAATTCTCTTTGTGGGAATTAACTCTCTTTTTGGGAGTTCTAGTGTCCTAGCGTAGGGCTAACCCTAATTCTCTGAGTGGGAGTTAGTGATTCTCTGTGCGGGAGTCTTGATCCTTGTGTAGGATTGGTTGGGTCCTTGTGTAGGGCATAAATCCTCTTTGTGTGGTATCTCCTTGTGAGATTTGTGTTCACTTCTCTGTGTGGGAATATAGTGAATATTGGTGTGGCTGGATGTACCCAAGTTTGGGAAACCAGGGTAAAACTTTGTGTTTGCGTTTGGATTAATTGTGCCTTTTAATTCCTCTTGCATTTATTATTCCGCATTTGCAAGTTAAATTTTAATTGGACAATTTTATTGCCATTACACTATTCACCCCCCTTCTAGTGTGTGTTGTTAGTATTGCAAGGGTTAGACGATCCCTACATTTATTACCTGACGATCTCCTATAATTGGGAGTAGCGCTCAACTCATTTTGAGACGAGTCATTCATGACACGACGGTTCGGGTTAAACTAAACAACATCATATGTATAATGGACTTGGTTCCTAAAAGATAACCATGATATAGCTTGAGTTTGCCCAACAAACGTAACAGGTATCTCGAGTTGCCAAATTCCAAAAGTAAGGAGGGATACGGCTAATCCTAAAAAGGATCGTTAATATTATTGGCTACATATAATCAATGCCTGCATTATGATAATTGGAGCTCTGTGTTGATCCAGTTAAAAATGGCTAGGTAGGTTTGGTCAGTTGAGGATCACTTATCCTTAGCTAGGGCGAGCCATACTGGTTGATCCAGTCCTAAACACCGAAACGATTCTAGACACCGGTTCATAGAAAATTTAGGAACGTCGATTATCAAAATATGCTTCATTGATATGTTTATGGGTTCATCGAATTAGTTAGCCTTAATTCTGGGCGATTCCTAAAAACTAACATTTTAAGAATCTACAACATCACAGCACAGACATCGCACGTAGTTATTGTTGGATATGGAAGACGTTTGCACACCCTTGTGGGGGATGTACGAGGGAATACGGACCTCGAACGTCGCGCACACGAAGTCGTGTGCAAAGGGAATCTGTTCCCTTGCGGAGAGGATCTCTGTATGAGTGGGAAAGTCGCATTATATATGCATAAATGCATGCGACATATGGCTAATAAAGGGGGAATATCTTAAGCTTATGTTGTACCATGCATATGGTACAACTTAAGCTTATAATGTGCCATGCATCATGGTACACCTTAATTAAGTTGTTCCAAAGGAACAACTTACCCTAAAATAACTACCTTGGGGGCTATAAATAAGACCCAAGGGTAGCCATTTTCCTTACACCATTTGCATGAAATTCATGCATGCATCTTCTTCATAGCGAAGCTCTGCAGAAATATTTCCTCTCCCTCCATCCAAGTTCTTAATCTAAAATAGAGATTTAGATTGTGGATTAGTAGCCTTACTCCGTTCGTGAGAAGACTCGATCCGTCGTGGCGAATCCGAAGGCAAAGTTCCGAGACAATCGTTCCGCATACGCAAGCGTAAGTCTCCACTTTAATTATCGATCCTAACTTTGTTTTGGACAGGATCCTGCATTGGTATCAGAGCCATATGGGTTCGCCCCGGTCAAACCACCGCCCCGTCGAAACTACGAACGAGTCGTTGTCTTTTTCACGAATGGGTCTCCTACTATTACGGATATAGTAGGAACGCTTCGTGACGGAGAGAACGCAGCGGTTGTTCTTTTCACGTTAGGGTCTCCTATCATTATGGATATGGTAGGAACTCTCCGTGACGGGAAGAACCGACCGTTCACGTAGTAAGTTATTCATTTTTGGCACACGGCCATTAGGAAATAACTAAATTCTCGACGAACGGGTGCTTCATCGACGAACGGGTGCTTCATCGAGGAAGATGATGGAAGTTATTTCCATCGGGTAAGAGGAAAATTTGGTGCATGTGCACCATGGCCAAATGGGCTATGAAGGCCATGCACCCCCTCTCCCCATGCGGAGGGGGTTGGCTACGGCCAATAACCACCGGCGACCACCCCATCAAGGGGGAGGAATGAGTGCGGCAACCCCGTTGAAAGGGGGTGGCCGGCCATGGCCAAAGGGGCCATGGCCGGCCAACGCCGAATGGCCTTGGCCATGACCGGCCATGGCCAAGCCATGGCCGGCCAAGGGCCAGGCCGGCAGTGGCCGGCCTTGGCAGAGCCTTGCCGGCCAGGCCGGCCCTGGCAGAGGCCATGGCCGGCGCCCTGGCCACTGCCAGGGCCAGGCCGGCCCTGGCAGTGGCCAGGGCCGGTGCCCTGGCCTCAGGCCAGGGCCTGGCCGAGGCCAGGGCCGGTGCCCTGGCCCCGGCCAGCGGCCTGCCGGCCCTGGCAGAGGCCAGGGCCGGCGCCCTGGCCTCAGGCCAGGGCCTGGCCGAGGCCAGGGCAGGAGCCCTGGCCCTGGCCAGTGGCCTGGCCGGCCGGCCCTGGCAGAGGCCAGGGCCTGGCCGGCCCTGGCCGAGGGGGCCAGGCCCCCTGGCCGGCCAGGGCAGAGGCCCTGGCCGGCCTTTGGCCAAGCCCGGGTCAGGGCAGAGGCCCTGACCGGGAAGAAGTTGAATTCGAAAATTGGTCGACCAATTTTGTGTTTTTGGTCGACCAATCCGACAAATGGTCTGGGTCGATTGCAAACTTGCCAGATGACCCATACTGGGTAACAAATGGCCTTGGTCAAACTCGAATGTGTCGATTAGCCCATACGGGGCTAACCACAGTGCCGACTAGTTCATACGGAACTAACGTTTTAATGAAGTTTTTCATTTGGGCTCTACTCCTTGAAGATTAGCCATAGTGCTCTACTTCATGCGAGATTAGCCATGTCATTGTGCTCTACTCTACGGAGATTAGCCAATGTACTTGTGACGTTGTGCTCTACTCTACGGAGATTAGCCAACGTGCTTTTAAAATTTTTTGGAAAAAGATGTTTTTCAAATAGGTTATGTCCCGTCCTTAAATCGGGATAGCGCAATTTAGAATTCCAAGTCCTACCACGATCCGGCCATGGTTATCTAACCCATGGGTGTGTAGAACAGGTCTCGTGGCTTGGCAATTGTTGCGTTAAAATTCTTTGCGCTAATTCTCACCTATTCTATTTTGAAAGATAAGTTTTTCAAAGTGATTTTCCGCTGCTAATACCATACGGGTATTATTTCTGATTTCTTTTTACTTGAGATAAGTAAGAGGGATACTTTGAAAGTTATTACTAGATGGTAGTTGGGAACGTAGTGAACTTCTCGATTCTAGAGTAACATTTCAACGCATCCAAGGAACTTATCAAGTGTTTAAAGAATCGAAACTTTATGCATAGAATTTTGATCGTGTTTTTCATTCTCTTTGCAGTTTTTTGAATCGAAAATGTCTACCGCTTCTAAGAATATTGTCGCAGAGCTTAACAAAGGTGAAAAGCTCAACGGCGACAATTATAAACTTTGGTCAATAAAGATCCAATATGTTTTGGAGGAGCAAGATGTGCTCGAAACACTCCAAAACATAATGGTAGAACCTGAGTTGGGCAATACGGCCCAACACAAAAGGGACCGGGAAGCTTATGACACTTGGACTCGAAAGAACAAAATAGCACGTATTACGTTACTGTCCGCGATGGACAATGACATAATGCGCCTATTTCGGGAATTCGACCTAGCTAAAGACATATGGTCTGAGCTAGAGATAAAGTTTGGTGGAACTTCGGTTACCAAACTCCGCTCCTTGAATATTCAATTTGATTCGTACAAGATGCGGCGAGATCATTCTATGAAAAAGCATCTCCGCCACATGGCGAATCTTATATCTGAATTAAAGGATGCATGTGTTACGCTGTCTGACGAACAACAGATCCAAGCGGTCATTCGTTCACTCCCAGATAGCTGGGATAACATGAAAATGCATCTCACTCATAATGAATGCATTAAAACTTTAAGCGATGTTTCGAAACACCTCGAACTCGAGGAAGAGCGGATTCAAGCCGCAAAACCAAGTGCAGAAGTGCACGTGGCCGCTAGTTCCTCTCATGGAGGAAATAAGCGGAAACGCTTAAGGTTTGTGAACGAACGTAAGCAAGAACCGGAGACCTCAAAGAAGACAAAGAACAAAAAGTGGCAAAAGAATGTGCACTCAAAGAAGAAAAACTTGAAGAAGATCAAGTGCTTTAAGTGCAACAAGTACGGTCACTTCGCCCGTAAGTGTACGGATGGAAGTGACAAGGTAACTTGTAGGGCTAGTTACATATGTGTTTCTAGTTCCGTGTTTCTTGCTGAATCTAACTATTTTTGGTTGATTGATTCAGGGGCCACAGACCACGTTGCGAAGGACAGAAGGTTCTTCGTAGAGTATCGAAAGATAACTCAAGGAACAAAGTGGATATACGTCGGCAACAACACACGTGTTGAAGTCAAAGGCGTCGGAACATGCAAGCTAGTTCTCGACAACGGCCGGACTTTATTATTGCACGACGTCCTCTTTGCTCCAGATATTAGAAGGAATATCGTTTCCGTGGTCATGTTAATGTCTTTAGATTATGAGTGGAGGTTCTATAAACAATATGTTGACCTTGTTTGTAATAATTCTTTGATTGGTTCTGGTAATGTTTGTAATGGATTAATTGTTTTAAATACAATGTATGATGTTGCTTCTTCCATTAATGAAAGTTTTCATTTGACAAATGCTTCTAACTCTGAGTCTGAAATCATTTGTTGGCATGCAAGACTTGGTCATATTGGACCAACTAGAATGGATAGACTTGCCAAAAGTGGCTTGCTATCTAATGTTTCAAAAGTTGAAATGTCAACTTGCGAACATTGTCTTGTAGGGAAAACTTGTCGCAAGCCGTTTGGAACTGGCACAAGGGCCGAAGTTCCATTACAGCTTATCCATTCGGACATTTGCGGTCCAATGAATGTTAAGACAAGACACGGGAAGTCCTATTTCATCACATTCATTGATGACTTCACCCGTTTCGGACATATCTATTTGATATCCCACAAAAGTGAAGCTTTGGCTTGCTTTAAAAACTATATGAGTTTAGTGGAGAATCAATTAGATCGCAAGATTAAGGTTTTGCGAACCGATAGGGGCGGTGACTATCAATCAATAAGTTTTAAGGAACTTTGTGATGAAAAAGGCATAGTACATCAGGTAACTATGCCTTACACTCCGCAACAAAACGGTGTTGCGGAAAGAAGAAATAGGACATTGATGGAAATGGTCCGATCAATGATGTCTCAGGCAAATTTGCCTATCACCTTTTGGGGTGACGCATTATTGACGGCAGCATTCATCTTAAACCGTGTACCCTCGAAGTCGGTAAGTTCTACTCCTTATGAGTTGTGGAACAATAGAACTCCAGACTTAAACATTCTAAAACCTTGGGGTTGTGCCTCTTACGCACATTTATCCTCTCACAAATATGGCAAACTTGGGCCACGTGGGAGGAAGTGTATCTTCATCCGATACGCTGAAAACTCCAAAGGATATGTTTTCGTCGGTCAAGAGGACAATGGGGGTCTAATAGAATTCGAATCGAGGGATGTTGTCTTCTTGGAAAAAGAGTTTCCAAGACAGGGTGAGATAAGTCAAGACTTATCCTTGTTTGAGACTTGGGATCAAGAAGGATCGGAACGTTCGAGTGGGAGAATCCTTGGTGAAGAAGAAAATACGTTTCAAACTTCACCAATGGATGATACGAACGATACCAATCCTAATCCGAGTGGGAGTGATGTTATTCCAAGTGGGAGTGATGTCATTCCAAGTGGGAGTGATCAAACTCAAACAAGACGTAGTAATCGAACGAGGCTAACACCTCTGAGATTTGAGGATGAATTTCCTCAAACATTCATGACATTACTACAAGATGATGACGAACCTGCAAACTTCAAACAAGCCGTCACATGCCCTGCTAAAGATAAATGGATAGCGGCAATGGAAGAAGAACTTCAATCCATGAAAACAAACCAAGTCTGGGACTTGGTTGATTTACCTAAGGGACGTAGAGCCATTGGGAACAAGTGGGTTCTCAAAATCAAGCATAAGGCTGATGGCTCCATCGAGAAATATAAAGCTCGCCTTGTTGCGAAAGGTTTCACGCAACAGGAAGGAATAGACTACGAAGAGACTTTCTCTCCTGTCGTGCGTTTTACCTCGATTCGCTTAATTCTGGCAATGGTGGCTTGTTTGGACCTCGAATTACATCAGATGGATGTAAAGACTGCCTTTCTTAACGGAGAACTAGATGAGGAGATCTACATGGAACAACCAAACGGGTTCGTGCAAGAAGAAAACAAACATAAGGTTTGTAAACTTCGTAAATCCATATATGGTCTTAAACAATCCTCAAGGCAGTGGTATATGCGCTTTCAAGAAGTTGTTTTGTCGTATGGATTCTCCATGCTCGACGAAGACAATTGCGTATATATTAAGAGGATTAAAAACAAGTATATAATTATGTCTCTTTATGTAGATGACATACTTATAGCCGGAAATGATAAGCGTCTTATATTGGATATCAAAGCTTGGCTTTCATCCGTCTTTGAGATGAAAGACATGGGTGAAGCTGCATATATCCTTGGGGTTAAGATCTCAAGGAATCGTTCCAAGAAACTTCTTTCTCTCTCTCAAGAGACGTATATAAAGAAAGTTTTAGAACGGTTTAATATGCAGGACTGCAAGCCAATTGATACTCCAATAAGCAAAGGCGAGGGTCTATGTTTGGAGATGTGTCCCAAAGATCCAAAAGAAAAGAAATCTATGGAAAAAGTTCCATACTCCAGTGCTGTCGGGAGTCTGATGTACGCCATAATGTGTACTAGACCCGACATTTGCTATGATGTTGGTATGGTAAGCCGTTACCAATCCAACCCAGGGCAGGCACACTGGAAAGCGGTGAAGAGGATATTAAGATACCTCAAAGGGACTGCGGACTATGCGTTATGCTATCAAGGCAATACCTTGAGACTCGAAGGCTATACCGATGCTGATTGGGCGGGTGATCTCGACGAGCGAAGATCTACCTCAGGCTTTGTTTTCTTACTCGGGAATGGTGCAATATCCTGGAGCAGCAAGAAACAAACCTGCATCGCTCTATCAACCATGGAAGCCGAGTTCGTAGCATTCAGCATGGCGGTCCAAGAAGCTGTTTGGCTTAGGAAATTCTTAGACAGGCTGACGAATGCCACTGACTCAAGCACTGTTCCTATATACAGTGATAGTCAAGCTTCGATTGCCTATGTCAAAGATCCTAAATTTCATTGTAAGACCAAACACATTGACATTCGATTCAAGTTTGCAAAGGATTATGACAAACGGAAGGAAGTAGACATAGGATACATATCCACGCATGAGATGATAGCGGATCCCCTTACTAAGGCGATCCCCAGAGATGTGTTTTTCAAACATTTATCATCTATGGGAATGCGTAGGTGCTGAGCTGTATCATGTAATATTTCCCATGTCTATAGAAGATCAAAATTTAATTTGCATACAAGTTTCTTACAAATGATTTTATGTACATTTGTGTTTAAGTCTCAGCTATTTTTGTGTGTATGTCGGACAGATTAAGGTTGGCTCTCTCACATGAGCAACCGCCTTATCTTATCAGATGGATAAGATAGAGATGAGACTAGTTTAAAGTCAAAATCATTAGACAAATGATTTAGAGTCATGACTTAAACAAGATAGTCGAATAAAAGATCTGCATCATACGGATGCTTACAAAAGATCTGAGATCTGTATCACAAGGATATAAAGATCTCATTGGATTTTTTAAATCCTATCTGTCTTATGCAGGATGAGAGTCCGTGAATATTTCACGAGTAGTAAGGGGACTCAAAAAGATAGGCACGGTGGTGTCTGATCTTTTCATCCGTACAACATCATTAAGACATACTCTCCCTGGGAAAGGAGTGATGTTGTAATACGTGTTCATACCACGTATGCATTTCGACCACTGAGTTAGTAGCAATAGTGTTTGCTATTATGTGAGACTCAAAGGCCATACGGGTCTTAACTCTTACCCTCAAGGACTCCAATTGGTTCCTTTAGATTTGACGAGATGATCGCTATCTTAGCGTGTTACTAATGAGCTATGGTAATTCGGCTCGGCGGGGCACGTTAGAAAAGCGAATCAAGTCAAGATCAGAAGGTTCGCAAGAAGAGGAAGATTGATTTCATATTCGCATTTGGACTTTAGTGATTCAAAGCTGGCCAGCCAATTGTAATCCAGATGGGATTCAATTGTTGAATATAAAGTACAAGAAAATGTGAAGAAATAATCTAGGGTAAAGCATGCGTTGAACTACTCAACTTTGCACCTTCGAGGTCGTTGTGTATCTCTAACAAGTGCACAACAACAGACTCTACGCGCATGACGGTCGCACGGTCTATTTCTCGGTATGATAGATGAAAGAACTAAGGGAAAGACGTTCTCTTGCAATCCCCTCAAGTGTGAGTGGGAGATGTTGGATATGGAAGACGTTTGTACACCCTTGTGGGGGATGTACGAGGGAATACGGACCTCGAACGTCGCGCACACGAAGTCGTGTGCAAAGGGAATCTGTTCCCTTGCGGAGAGGATCTCTGTATGAGTGGGAAAGTCGCATTATATATGCATAAATGCATGCGACATATGGCTAATAAAGGGGGAATATCTTAAGCTTATGTTGTACCATGCATATGGTACAACTTAAGCTTATAATGTGCCATGCATCATGGTACACCTTAATTAAGTTGTTCCAAAGGAACAACTTACCCTAAAATAACTACCTTGGGGGCTATAAATAAGACCCAAGGGTAGCCATTTTCCTTACACCATTTGCATGAAATTCATGCATGCATCTTCTTCATAGCGAAGCTCTGCAGAAATATTTCCTCTCCATCCATCCAAGTTCTTAATCTAAAATAGAGATTTAGATTGTGGATTAGTAGCCTTACTCCGTTCGTGAGAAGACTCGATCCGTCGTGGCGAATCCGAAGGCAAAGTTCCGAGACAATCGTTCCGCATACGCAAGCGTAAGTCTCCACTTTAATTATCGATCCTAACTTTGTTTTGGACAGGATCCTGCAGTTATTATATAACAGAAAGGAAGTATAATTTTCAAAAACAATTTTCAAAAAACCAAAAGCACATATAATTATTGTATAAGGTGACATGCTCACATCATCACCAAAGTTTATCTAACTATGGCAGAGCAGCAATATGACCTCTACAATATAAAATTATATTCAAGTCATGAAATCCGAAAAACATTGCAATTTATCCATCGCATGAAAATAAATTACAATTTTCACAGAATGCATGTAATCTCTCTAGTACATCCTAATACATTAAGGTAACTCCATGGCCCAGGAAGACAACCACCACCTAGCAGTACCATGCAAAGTGCCTCTTTGGCCCATCTCAACTCCATTGATTCGCACCCTTAGTAATTTCGGGTAGCTCCGCCTCTTAAATTTACTATATATTTGCAAAAGAGCATCCCCTTTAAAAAAATAATACATTACAAAGCGAGCAAAAGCCTTAAATTAATTACATAAAAATGAATGCTCACAGGCACTATAAAGTACATAATTAAAATTAAATTAGAGAGCTTTACATATCATAATAGAAATACAGCAAATCGTCCATGTTATAAATAGCAAAAATATTTAGATCCTAGGTAAAACATTGATCATATACCAATGTTGGGTTTTGAGCATCCTTCAATAGGGCTTTTGCCATTGTCTAGCCCAAGGCTTAATAGACGTGGGAAGCAGTGTAAGAAGAGAACATCATAAAAATCGTATATTTACAAAAAAAACCCTACAAAAAATATTAAACCACTTTGTAGGATCTTTTACTATCTAAGGAGAAGAGCAAACCGATCTTGCAAAGATAGATATAAAACTACCATAAGTTTTTGCAGTCGCAAAAATTATTCCTTAAGACGATATCCCGAAGCGATGCAACGCGTCATCAAGAAGCGCCCACTTGCTCTAGAAAGTTTAATCTTGGATGGAACCCCGCCTCAAGCTTCGGATCAAATCCAAATTCCCTTCAAGTTTTGCAAGAACATGAAAAAGGGAATAAAGAGGAAAAAGAGGAAAAAATTTGGTGTCTTTTAGATCTAAGGATGAGCTCCATTGATCTAGGCTTGGCGTAAGTTTAGGAGGAAAAGTAGCATCCTATTTATAGGATGAGTTGAGCCTTCAGCTTAGTATCATAACCAGCATGGTACTAAAATTTAGAATCATAATTATCTCAAGTTTTTATCCTTTTCAAGGACTCAAATTAGAGTAATTAAGTACCCCTCTCTACAAAGCCAAAGAATCAAAATGATATATCATTTTGAAGAGCTTCAAACATAGATCACATGGAAACAAATAATGCTAAAAGTTGAGGTTGTTTGACCACACAAACCAGTCCTCAAAATCACCAAAAATCTGTCCCCAAAAATCCGTGGCCCCACTGCGGGCGCCACCATACCGGGGCACAACCAGGTTTGGTAGTGCGCTTGCAACCCAGGTGTGCCCACCCAGGTTAGGCACCAGCCTGATTCGGGCCTTAGCCTGGCTAGCGCCTGGGCAAGCACCCGGGCTTGGGCTCTCGCCCAGCCCAGGCGCTGGCTGTAATACCCTATTTTCATGCATACACGTATAATACCACGTATCTTTGATCGTATTTATACACATACATGTATTTCTGGAGATTTTTTCCTAATTTTTCTTAAATTTTTATAAGGATAAATATATTTTTAAATATTTTCAAATCATTATTAATGATGGTATTTAAGTGAAATACAAAGTATGGGTATATGGGCTAGGTATAAAAGGGGTGTATTTCTTTTTACAATAATTAGAACTTTGTGATTTTTCTTAGCATGCCACATTAACCCCTATGTGTCATCCTTCAAATCTCCCTTAAACCTAAAGAGGACACCTAAGTACACACATGGCAACCTTAGATTAAGGATGAGGGTGATAAGTATTTGGAAAGGATTTTAAAAGGGAAAAAGAAAAAGAAAAAGGAAAGAAACAACAGAAACAACAGAGGATAACAAAAGAGAAAGAAAACCCAAAATTTTCATCGTCTTCCTCCTCTCCCACCATATCGAACCCTCCTCCTCTTGCACCTCCACTTCCACCACCTAGGCCGGTCGCCGCCACCACCTTATTGGCCTTCTCCTTTAGGCCGAACCAACTCCCCTTCCCTTGATCAGTTTCAGCACACAACCTCTATTTTGGGTGCTTGGAGCTTGAAGGAGAAGAATGAGTTTGGAGAAAAAGGAAGAGGATTTGGAGAAAGAAAAGCTAGAGCTAGAGAAGGATTTCTTGAGGTAGGGTTCTAATAACTCTAGTTAGGGTGTTAGTCATAGAATGGTGCAGGAAGAAGAATTTTATTTTTATAAGTAAACCTTTGGGAATTTGGAAGTATGTTTTTAGTAACTTTCTTGCAAAGATTAAAAGTTCATATTCCTAAATTTAAGCTAGTATGAAATTAGTAGCATGTCTAAAGTGTTCTATGCTTACAACTAGCCACATTTGTTAGTATGTACAATATGTTAATAGCTTCATATGTTAGTAGCATGCCATATGTTAAATGTATGCAATATGTTGTTAGTATGTGGAATATGTTAATAACTTCATATGTTAGTAGCATACCATATGTCAAATGTATGCAATATGCTTACCACATGTTAGTAGCTCATTTTAGTATGTTATTTGTTAGTAACTTGCCATATGTTAATATGCCGTAAATTATATTAAATTTGTAGCATGTTAAAAATTAGTCCTATGTCACCTATGTTAGCTTCATTATGTAACATGTAAATGTTATAACAAGTACACAATGTCAATACTGCAATAATTTGCATGCTCTCATGCTCTAGTACAAATATTCATGCATGAATCAATTATGCTCAAGTGTAGGCTAAATTATCATGCTTATGCTATCCATATGTTTATGCCAATTTGTATTCAAATCATACCATGTTTTTGTTGTTATGCATGGTGGAAATTCATGCTATGCTTAGTATGCTTTATGTCCATATGCTAGTTGTTGGTGTACTCCATATTATGTTACATAGGACATACTAGCTCCATTTCATTTACTACTATGTTATGCATAGGCTAGTGTTAATGTTCATGTTAATATGCTAGTAGGAATATGTTAATGCTAATGTCATTCTATGTCAGTATGCTAGTATGCTAGTATGTTAGTATGTTAGTTTATATCCATGTTTATCTATGCTTGTATTATGTTGTTATGTTTGGTCGTGATAATGGTCGCCTAATCACAGCATTAATGTAAGGATGGTAATCAATGGAACTAAGTACCACATAGACAAAAGTGCCACATGGACCTACGTGTTTCATGGACCAAAGTGTCCAGAAACGCCGGTGGCCACCTCTTGAATCCTTGGGAGCAACCTCTAGAATCCATAGGGGTCTCCTCTTGAATCTATGCGGAGCTGTAGATGAGACCGTGTAAATGTTGAGAATGATAGACATTGCAACATGTTAAGAATGAGGAATTATGATTGTTATAACAACATGGAAATCTAGGTCTACCTTGAGGTAGGTGAGATTCCAGGTGTTGGGTTAGGGGAATCATGTGTAACGTGTAGGCTTAAGGATTGGACGACATATGTATCTCACTCGCACTCCCGAAAGGGAGAGTTGGGCAGAGTTGGAGAGGCCTATGGTGTACTCGTGATGCACCATAAGGTAATTGATGTCACACCATTCTTACTCCCAGAATGGGGAGATACAAAAGGCATCATTAAATTAATCAGTGCTTGTGTTCCACTGGTGGGATACCACCTTTTCACCCACCCTGGGTGAAGTTCAGTTCCTTATGTCATATGTTTTACCCAAGTTTCCAAATCACAATTATAACTAAAAAACTTTGAAGATTAATGTTCTTAGAAATTTTCCTTGAATTATCATCTATGGATGTTCATTTACCATTGGCTACTTTTTATGCAGATTATCCTTGTGGTATGTTTTCTTTTGCTCAGCACATACCTGTAATGTTCCTACCTTACATTTATGTATTTAATCTGTTGACATGATCATCAACAGTAGCCACACCTTAGTCAAGTAGAACAGTTCTGAGACTGGCCCTCTACCTGGTGTTGTTAGATTTCCTACTGGGTCACGTATTGACTTGTCCCTCCCCCTTTACCCCAGTACTAGAGACGGAGATAGTAGAGCATGATCATATTCAGGAGATTACCCCGAGCTTCGAGCGAGAGTTGGACCCCTCGAAAGGCGACTTTGTGGAGTTGGGTTTCCATGGGTAGATTACGGAGTGAGTTGTACTTGGTGTATGGACTCTATTTTGTGGGTTGGGGGGCTTACCTTTGTTACCCCTCTTGTACCTTTGGGTTGTGGCTATTTCCAGTGTTTTTTTTGAATTTTCTAATATAGTCAATTTTTCCTGATTTCTAATTGTAAATTTTCTTGTAATCAGATGTACTCAGTGTTTATATATATATATATATATATATATATATATATATATATATATATATATATATATATATATATATATATATATATATATATATATATATATATATATATATATATATGTATTTATTTATTTATGACTCTGTGTTGTGTCTATGAGCTTTCTTATTTTAAAGTTTGTACTTTATCTTTTTATCTATCCTCCGTATTGTCCCAACATGCAGTGGCCCGCAGGTTTATATCATTCTATTTCATCTACGCTGGGTGATATTTAAGAGTTAAGGGGTCAAAGCCTTAGGTCTAAATACTACTGCAGCCTTGTCTTTCCTCATTCTCTACGTATTACCCAGGAATGTATGTATTTCTACGTATTTTGGAGAACGAAGGGCGACACTGGCTGAGCCAGAGCTAAGGCACATGTGCTCACTCGTGCCTAGGCTAAGGCCGAGGAGCTCGCAAGCACATGTGCTCGAGCCCAGGTGCTCACCCAAGCATGGGCTCGAGCCCAACAATGCTTGGTATGACCGGGCTTGAGCCCAGGCCTGGGCTAGCACCCAAGCATGCCTAGGCTGAAGCCTGGGCCTGCCTGAACCCATTTTTGGCCCTTGCCCAAGCCTAACTCGGGCTAGCCCATGCTAGAGGCTTAGGCTATCCTTAGTCCATGATGGGCTCATGCAACAGGGTCCGGGACCCCAGTTTTGGGGGTTTATATGCTTTTCATGGCTCAATTTTCACGTCACATTATATGTGACCGAAATCCTCTTCGCAACAATTTGCAAACATTTTGATTCTTATGCATCATATGCATGTTCCTCTTATTATCTGGACAATAATCGCAGCATGTGTGAGACCGTACAGTGCAATCCTACTGCAGGTGGGACTCATAGCCCTGACGACAGTGAACACTAGAAGCAATTGTCATCCCAGGTTCAATATCATTATTACATGGTTTCCCCCTTGACGTATACATTGTTTCCCCCTTGACGTAAACATTGTTGGAACTATCCTTGGCTATGTCAGTGAAGAATTCTATAATTTTAATCCCTTCATTAACACTATATTGCTGCAAAGCCTAGGGTATGGTTGATTGTCAACCCCTAATAGCTTTGTGAACGATCAGCAGCGTTCGGTCTTAGCTTATCTTTGTTTGATCATATCTATAACATGTCGGCCAAGGATATATTTTAAGGACCATACTGATTCTGCGACACTAACTTCCCATATACAGAAGAGACAAATCCTCTCTTGGCCATTACTCTCATCGTATGCTTCAAGTGTTTCCCAACCAAAGACCTTTGAACAGGCCCTGCCTCAAAGCTTGGCCAGAGATCTAAGTGACGCCGTTTACACATAGGCTCGTATAATGATCGCAAGTCAAAGGACCAGCTTACATATCATCACTTGAGAGCTAGCATTGATAGTTTTGTATGTGCTCTCCATGTAGCAGCTCTTGTTGGGTAGTTCAGTGAACTCATTTTCTAATGAGCACATGTCTATCATCTCTGATTTCTCCCAATTAAACGATCATGAGATTATCACCATCAACAGTCGGTGAGGATAAAGCACACAATAGTTTATTTAATGCATCAATCTCCTTTCTCGATGCATCTACGACTATGAACAGTTTTAGAATTTATGCTATAAACAGTCAAAACACTTTTCCATGATTGAGATTCGCATCTCGATACATGTTCGACCTCACATTAAGTCTTAGAACTTTATCTAAGTATAAAATGCAGACAAACATTTATGATCATACTCAGATAAACAGTACCAAATAGCATACATTCATTTCAAACAAGATGTCCCAATTATAAATTGGCCTCGAGGGCATACATTTTCCAACAAGTCACTACTTCCATCTTTTAACTAAGAGCTCCCCAAACCCTAGTGTCAATTCAGTTTAGTCTAGTCTTTATTTCATTAGGTCAGTTTCTATTCTTCCAAAGTTATGTAGGTTAGGTCATATGCTACAATTTAGTGTATGTAACAATCGGTTCAATATATCAATGCTCCACTAGTTCAGTTATCAATCAGTATGACCTCCTCTACATAACTCACTCAGTATCTTAATAGTTTTGCCAATCTCTACTCTTAGAATAGTTCATCTAATAGTCATAATTAAGCTACACAGTTCACTCCAAAATAGATCTTTAACAAACAGTCTTAAATGATGCAAAGCTAAAAATGAAGCATTTAAAAGCAAGGAAAAGAACACAGTTCGGAATTAGTTCATGGTTAGCACTTTAGCTAAATAGATCGTACTAGATTGTTAGCCTGTCATTAAGATCAGCCTTGGAAGCAGTCGGTAATTTGGGCATAGTTCAGAAATCAATCAATCAGACAAATAAGACAAATCTAGTCGGTGACAACAGATCGGTAACAGATCGGGCCAGCAGTAATAAGTCAAGTCAACAGTTTATGTTGGCCAGAACAGTTCAATAAACAGAACGGGTTGGTAAATAGAACATACTGAACCTGTCGGTAGGCAGGACAAAACGATAAACAGAACAAGTCGTTTAAGTATCAGTAACACAAAACAGTCACGTTGAATCATTGGGCCGGCACTTGACGTGACTCGACCGATGGGTGACTAAAGCCCGCAAGGGAAGCCCAATATCGACTCAGTCAAAACCTACAAGTCAGTCGCCGGTTGCACTTCCGCCTATCGATCGTGGGATTGAAGGTGTGCTCATAAATAGTGGGAACATGGGCAACGTTCACTCCTAATAAAGGGGAAAGATCATGGCACCATAATTGGTGACGTTATCTTTCCAACGTTACTGAAAGGACCTAGAAGGCCTATAAATACCAAAAGGGTTCCAACTCCCAGGATACGAGATCTAAGACATAGACCCTACATATTTCTTACATTTCTTCTAGTAAAAGAGCTTGTGACGTCAGATCTGAGAGGAACCTCCGTGGGTCGATCTCAGATGCCTCAAGCTCCCTCTCCTCCTTAAGTTCACATTCTAACTTAAGCATCAGAGGGAATTTGGGTCGGGACCCGGATACGACCCCCCTGATGCTTCCTTGTGGTGCATATCGCCAAGTCTCAATCCCATGTGAGGGTCGTTCCAGAGCTCCCCAGCCTCGGCATATCGATGTACAGGTCGTTCGAGGGTCGATCAAGTATCGCGAGTCACTTATCATCCATCAACCGACCCTGGTTCTTCTAACCTTGGGTCCCATTCTACCTGCTGACTAGGCTTCGACTCAGCACGAAGCATCCACGTCAGCAACACAATTGTTTCGGTCATTTTGGCCTTAACAGTTTGGCACCGTCTGTGGGAAACAGTTAACCAGCTCGACATCCCAAAGCAATCAAAAAGCTATGTCGGCTGGACCCAACAACATCAGACCAAGCCAAGGTCCGAAGGAGAAACAAAAAGCAAACATCATCCTAATAGAGGATGCTTAGGACTCTACGTCCCCATCAAAATGACCCGCGGAGGCTACCGAAGAGCCTAAGGTGACCCAGAAGCAATTCGACCAATTCGCAGAGTGGGTCGACAAGAGTCTCGGCGTTTTAGCGACCCTGATACGCCAAAACATGAGAGACCCTCTACTCGCTAGCAAGCAAATACCGCATCCAAACCCGACCTTGGCACCGACGAGAGGCGCGACCGTGCTTGGAGATTCGAGGGATCCGAGAATGGATCGACCAGAGAACGCCCCGTATGGTACAGCCCCGATATCTCACTAATACAGCGAAGAAGGAAATACGCATCGTTCTTTCGATTTCCTGAGAGGTCCCAGCCCCTCCAACTACAAAGGGGCGACTCGAAACATCCTTGATCAGGTAATATATAGGGTTCCCCCAGGTTACAACTCTCTCAATCTTGCAGGTGAATACGGAAGGAGAGGAAATCCCAAACAGATCCTCTAGGGCCACGTACACACAAGGCATGGAAGGGCGATCTTTACTCATCTAGTCCGCACTTCGACAAACCCCGCTGAAGGAGAATATCGCATCTGCTCCTTCTCTTCCGAAGTTTAAACTTCCCGCCTTATCATCTTATGATAGCAGAGGCAATCCATGGTCGTACATCCGTAAATATCTAAATGTGATGCTGCTCCATGAGGCCGATGAGCCGTACCTTTGCCAAGCGTTTTAAGCTACCCTTTTCAAGAGGGCAGAAGGCTGGTACGATGGGTTACCCTATGGTGTATCGGGTCGTTTGACGAACTGGCCGATTTATTCTGCAAACAATTCGTCACTGGTCGATGCCCCAAGAGGAAATCCTCGCACCTTTTTACCTTCAAGCAGAAGGATAAGGAGTCATTCTGAGCATTCGTCCAACGATTCAATGACGAAAGGCTCGAAATCGACCTTGCTCTAAGTATAAGGAAATCACCTAAGTATTTAAATGAAGACATCATAATATTTAGACAATTGATACCAAAAAGCATACTTTCATTTCGAACAAGATGTTTGTACATATACATAGAGATAAATTGCCTTAAGAGTACACACATCTCTTAGCACTATCCACACCCTGATAGTCGACTATCTGTGAATGTATTTTGAACTAAAAGTTTCTGCCATGTAGTAGCCGACTATCCCCTAAGGATAGCTGACTATCGGCCATGAGATAGCCGATAACCGACTATTTCAGTCAAACGCCTAGTTTATTTGGAAAACATGATTTACGTGATTCTTATGCTGCTGTTCGTAGGAAGAGAGTTTATGGACATGTTTTGAATTATTTTCAACCTCTATAAATGCCAGAGAGTTCAGAATTATTTCATATCAATTCTTAAGCAAATTTTGATATTTTTCAAGTATTTTCAAAGCTCTCTTGTTATAAAAAGCTCTCTCTTTTGGTTATTGTTCTTAAAGTTTTTGTGCTGACTTTCTCTCATCTTTTAGTCACTTTGTTGGCCCAAAACTTGATTTTAATGTCTGATTTAAGTTCAGTCTTTAGAGATTTCAAATTCAAGTTATGTTCTTTTGATCTATTGCACTTCACTTATATATTTTGAGATCAAAAGACTATATTTTTCTAATAGCCACATAAAAACACAACTGCTCCATTATTTGGTATATGATCAAAGGGTGTTATCAAGTGATCATCGATAAAGTTTTGTAAGCCTTTGGAAAGGTGTTTGGTAAGTCGATTGGTAAGCGTTGTGTTGTATTTCCCTTCGTGAAAGGGGTATTTGTGTTGTTATTGGAAATCATAGTTCCGGTGTAACTAGGTGTGTAGGAAATTCTTAGCAAAGGAAACTTGGTGATAGTATTGCATGTTTGCAATAGTGGATTAAAGCCCGATGGAGGATGGTAACTAGACGTACCTAGGTGGTGGAGAACTATGATAAAATTCTTGTGGCTGCACCGTGCTTCCTTTCTCTTTGCTCATTCTTATTACTTGCTTGTGATTTATATTTTCGATGTGCACATCTTTTCATATTGCAAGCATATATATTTGTATTGATTAAGTACCAAGAGAGATAACTTTTCTTGGAGACTTATGCAACTAGTAGAAGGATTTTTAATTAACGAAAAGGTTTTTATCTTCATATACAACACTATTCAACCACCTTCTAATGTTGTTGCCATCCACAAGATCCGAACTTGAAGGATTTAACAAATGTCGGAAGTAATTGGGGCGATGTGGATCCATGACAAATGAGTATTTACTAATAAATTAGATAATTAAAGGAAAATTTAGATTGGAGATGTGTGAAACAAATGCTTGTGGAGTATCATTTATATAGAAGAGAAAAGGGCCAAAATACTGAACCAAACCATGCACAAAGTCCAAGAAATAAACCCAAAAATCTAAGTCTTAACGACTCTTTAACGGTTATTTTCCACTAGAATCAGATGTCTGATCATTGATCAGACAAATGATCAGACGTCTGCAAAATGAATGTTAAGTGTCTGGTTCATGTTCACTGAAAAAAATTATACTCCCATGATCAAGCGTTTGGTGCCTAATCACCAGACTGGCTGGGTTTTAAAAAAATAAAGTCCCGCCAGAATCAGGCGTCTAGTACGTAACAACCAGACGTCTGATCTTGCTAGATAAAGAAAAAAAAGCGCGAGCCGAGTCAACGGCTGAATGGAGGGTTGAACATGTGCTTAAAATCTTAAGCCACTGTTTAGTCATCTCTCTCCAATTTTTATGCAAAACCCCCCTCACGTAGGATTAAACCCCACATTCAGGACCATATTTTGCCCTCTATTGGAAGTGCTCTTATATGGTATTGTAATGGTTATAAAAAATCTTTCCTTCTCCGGCTCAAGGGCTCACGGTTTACCTTGCCGGGCTGTTTTTAGCAGGCCCTTAAGCAAGACCTCTGGGATTTTGTCGGGCCTATTAGACTGGACCTAATAGGCTTGGCCGGATATGGTCTGCCTAATCAATGACCTTTGATCGAGGGGTTTACGTGCCGGTGCCAGATCAGTCGAACAAAGTACAAAATTCAAATGGCCAAAGAGCTCCGGTGCTCACCCTAGTGGTTGAATCATCCGGCTGCCTCGGTGGAGGCCCGGGTTCGAATCCCACTACCCCATATCCCCTTTTAATTTCCTTTATTTTTAAGCTTTTAGGGCTCAGATGGATACATGGCTTCTTCATGTTCGGGGTTAAGCGATCAAGGCGGTGTACCCGTATTCTACGACCCATGTTTCACAGATAAAAAAAATAACGTAGCAGCAAGGGACAACCCACCCATACAGACAGCCTGCGGGGAGGATGGCACTACTGGCAAAGATAAAAAATAAAAAAAAACCGAAAGTAAACCCGGTCCAATCACGAAAGGAAAAATGACAAAGCTAATCGAGCCGGTCCGGAGGCGTCTGCCAAGTCCCACTCGAATCCTGTTAGGGCTCTGATCGCAGGCAAAATGCAGCAGGTAGCTCTCAAAGCCCTAGCACTACGCAATCAACAGAGACACTAATTTCCTAGGTCAGATCTCTCAATTCTTTTAGGAACAGTAGAAATTTATCTGAAGTTTGCGTTTTTTGATGGCGATGTCCCAAGGGGGGAGGTTCAGAGGCGCAGGTGACGTGGGAGGATCAGCAGAACATCAACAAGTTTGGGAGGCTCAACAATCGATTCCATGAACTCGAGGACGAGATAAAGGCCGCTAAGGTTCGATCTTTATTCTATTTTTTGCATCCCTTTTGTATACATCGACTTTATGAACGGGCTTTAAAGATTCGAAATCTTAAATCTATTTTGATATGTATGTTGGTATTGTTCTGGAGTTTGGTAAAAGCTTAAAACTTTGAAGCTTGAGCATAAATTGAATGACATTGCCCAAATTATCTGCCTGAAAATGATTGAAATGGATTAGTATCGTTGGAAATAGCGACTCTAGTGCGATACTTTTGATCTGCCGAAAATATCGAAAGGGGTATAAATGTGCATCCTGTAACATATTGTGCTATTTTTTAATAAAAAGATCAATTAGGTCTGATATTTTAGGTCCAAATTTCCAATATATGAAGACATCATCTAACCTTGTTACATTCAACTTTGATGTACTCTTCAGTGATATATAATTTGTTATGAATACATAGTTTTCATTTTGCAAAAAAATTGACACAAAAAGTTTCATGCTGTCCCCTAACATTCATATCATTTAGGAATTAAGAAAATCGTAATTTGCTACAAAAGTTAAGGGGAACGAATTAAAAATTCATGATTAGAAGAACGGATGGTGTAAAACAAGTTTAATATATAACTAAATGTATGAGATTTTGATGATGAAACACTAGAGGTGCTGATTAGACGATTTGATTTTTTTGGCTAAATTTATGAAACCCCTCTCAACTTTGCTTGATTGTATGAAAACCTCATTTAACATTTTATGTAAGCAAAAATCCCCTAAACTTTTATTTTCAAGGATCCCCCTCTAACGTTGGTAATGAAAAAGGTGAATAGACCAAAATACTCTTTTGAGTTAAAACTTAATTTCTCTCTTTCATACAGGATGTAGGATGTGGGACTGCACCCTCCCCCCAAATGTGTAGCAAGAAGAAACACACACAAAGGATGCGGGACCCACACGTAACTGAAAAAGAGAGAAAAGTGTGGGTGTGGGGGGTATCGTCCATGGGTAAAAGGGGGAAATAAGTGTTAAAGTGTACAAAATATGTGGATCAAAGTGAAAAAAGACCGATGACAAACCCGTAAATACATGGAAGAGGGATGTGCATTTGGGTTTCATGAAAAAGCAATGGCAAGCTTGCAAATAAGTGCAATGAGCGAGGCTTTTCCTTGGGTGCTCCACAACATCACCCCAAACCACACCCAACCCCACACCCTTCCCCAAGTGTGTCCCACCATGATGAGGTGACACCCCTCCCCTTGTCACATGGGACAAAGGTGCCATGTGGGACAAACACCAAATCACCCCCCTCATTTGTAATATAGATTCATAATTAATGGTCATATGTTTTTGAATGATGTATTAGTTTTAAACATTTTGTTGTAGTTTTATGGAAATTTTTTGTTATTTTGTATTTTTAAAAATTCAACTTAATATTAAGGTATAATGCTATTTTGGTCAAAAATTATAATGTAACCCTAATTTGAATGCTAGAATGATGTGATAGGTTCATTGTACAAAAATATGAGTTAGTTTAAGGGCGTTTCACTCACTTAAAAAAGATAAATATGGCACATTCAAAAAATGAGGTGAAGTTGCGCTTTTCATAAATTTAGCCTTTTTTGGGATTCCCATTAATTCCTTTAGGTTTGAATTATCTTAATTGTGTGGTTCTGTTGATATATTAAGAATGAGGATAAGAAGACCAAATTTTACGTCAGTAGGATACGTTTGGCACCTTAACTATCCCTTTAATTAGATGAAGTTTATGTTGCATGAACGCAATCACCGACACAGGAACACAACATGGCACAACACTTAAGAAAAACTAAAAAATATACCCCAAATAGAAGTATCATGTTTGATACGTGTGTTCGACACACATTTGACGTGACATAGCTCCATGGTGGAACTATACGTGCAAGATAGTTTGAGGTATTTTGAGGTCTATTGTTGAAACAAAGTACACAGTTTCTTGATTTGTTCTTTATTCATGTAGTCTATTGGAAAAACTTCCATTTTGGTTGTTCACATATCAATTTGCATGCCATTAAGATTCCAAGACCTAAATCCTGCTGTGTAGTATTTATTATCAATATGTTACAGATCTGCTAAATCATGCCATTAAGATTCCAAGGTTTCTTGGAAAACAAACCTTGAAAGCCAAGAAAACTACACTAGAATTTTAAATAAGGCTACAAAAAGACTTAAACTAAAACTATAGATGAAAATAAACTCAAAAATCCTTATTGAACTTATACTTTAAACCAAGTAAAAAAGAAACTCGAACAAATGAAACCCTAAAATGTCCAAATAATTAAACCTTTTAATTTTCTTCTTGTTTAATTGTGACTCCTTTGTGTGACATGATTCACTCTAATTTTTCAAAACAATGTTGCACATGATCGTGGTTGGTTCCACATCAAAAAGCCCCATGAAATAAGTCAGGGTTGGGTAGAACTTCTGGAAAAGACGTAGGAAGGATAGAGGGAAACAGATCAATCTCATGGATGTTGGGTGGGATTGTGGGGGGCAAGATCCAGGTCAAGGACCTGAATGTACTGTCATTTAGAACCAATAAGAAAGCCATATTGATTAGGGATGTTGTCAGTTGCTGAAACTAGTCAGTAATATAGGAGTGTATTGATAGGAACCAAACACAAATCTGGAATTTTATTAATTTAACTGAAAAATAAAAGGGATAGTTGATAACAATTTTAGGGGTAATCGCCCTTCCAAGACGTCGATTGATAGAGGACGTCCGTACTCTCCCGTAGAACGAAGATATATCTTTTCGATTTATCAAAACAATCAATTTTCACCTACATAGGGCTGGCTGGCTATCCCCTTTATTTATAATAATCCAACTAAATGTCTAATTTCCCAAATACCCATACACTAATAAAATAACATAAAAAGGCCCCAAAAGGCTGGATCTATCACTACTCCGCCTCCGAAAACCACCTTGTCCTTAAGGTGATGCATGAAGTCTTTGGCGGGTTTACTCCATGTGGGAGTCGTCTTCCACTCCGGCCTCTTCATAATCCATTACATCCTCCTCATCCTCGGCTATCAGCACTTGCAGCTTGTGCACCCTACAATGTTGTCCTGGGATGAACCTCTCATCACATCTGAAACACAGTCCTCTCTGCCTCTTCTCCCTTATCTCAGTGTCAGTCATCATCCTGAACTGACCCTCTGCTGGCGATGCGCTGCTTTTCTCTCCAATCTTTTCATTACTCGCATGATCTGTCCATATAGCCGCCTTCAGCCCCTCTGCCGCTGCTGGAACTCCACGCGGACCCTGTCCACCCTAACTTCCCTTGGATCTCCTCTCCTCCATCCAGTGGTCCTCTATCATCTGTGCCATCCCCATGACCTCCACCAGCCACTGAGGTTTGTATGGGTGAATTTCTGAGCGAATAACGGGCTTGAGATCCTTCATCAAAGTACCATCCAGTGACCCATCAGAGACCCCTCGCACTCGTCCTGAGAGGGCCTCAAATTTCTCTATGTACTCCCTGACAGGCCCGTCCTGCCTGAGCGCGTACAACTGCTCATGGAGGTTCCCTATGTGGCTCTCGAAACCTCTCCAGTATGCGGTTCTTGATCTCCTTCCAACTGCGAATGGGGTATCGTTGCTTCCTCCACTGACACCACCCTAGAGCCCGTCTCTCCATACTGTCGTCGCCTCCAACTTCTGTGCCTCAGACATACTGGACACACTAAAGAATCTCTCCGCTCTATAAATCCACGCATGTGGATCATCCCCCTCAATTATGGGCATCTTCAACTTCCGTACTCTGACATACACCCCAAAGTGTCCCTGATCTGCTCTGTCCTCGACGTGTCTGGGCTGATGATAATGCTTCCACCTATCATGATGTGTCTCATGTCCCCTCTGTGGGCCTCCTCCTGGGCCCTTATAATATTCCCGACCGTCTCCTCCAGCCACACCACCACGCTCACCCTCATAGACTCCTTAGCCTCCTCATGTCTCTCCATGGTACCCCTCATATGCTCGGGGTGTGTCTTCGTCTGTTGTCATCATACTGGGAATCTGGGGATCTCGATACCCTCCTACATCGTCACCATACTCCTGGAACTCCCCGGGGATAGCAATCTTCATCGAAAGGACGCGTCTGAACGTCGTGAAGGGGCTGAAATCCTTCGTCGGGGTCGTACCCCCCTCTCCGTGGGCCCACAGACCCATGAGGTCATCATGGGTCGGCGGGGCCCGGGCGGCCCTGGAAAGGGGCCGTCGGGCTTTGTCGGGCCTTTTTTGGGCCCCAGCGGCCCTGTCGGGGTCAGCAGGGCCCGCTGGCCCGTTGTCTTGTCATCGGGGCCTGGGCGATCCTGTAGCAGGGTTGCCTGGGTCCGATGTTGGCCTTCATGGCCCGCACGGGCCTGGGGAGGAGCCCCCGGCCCCGCACGGGGCTGCAGCTGCCCGTGGGGGGCTCGGCTCAAGTCGCCGGCCCATGCAAGTCTTCCTTTGCCTTAGATTGGCTCGACCGAACCCCTAGGGTGCTTTTTGGGTTCAGTTGAGCCCCCTTGTCCTCGTTTGTTTGCGACGCCCTCCTCTTCCTCCCACGACTCATCTTCGTCTTTGAAGTAGTCGTTGGCGTCAAAAAGCAAATTCTCAACGTAATTCTCCATCTTTTCCTTCCCCTTCTCCAAAGGTGACACCTTTTTGAAGGGTTAGGGTTTGCACCGTCGTTTCCACCCTTCGCAGTGAGGATCGAAAGTTGAAGGGTGATTTGCGTGAGAGCCTCGTCATGTTTGTCTTGCTTGGCTGAGATTTTTTCCGTGATAGCCGTCAACCGTGATATCTCCTCGCCGTGCTCCGTTATGGGTTTGTTAATGCCCTCAATCTCGTCATTGAATTTCTCCTCCAACGCTTCAAATTTGTCCTTGGATCTTGTTGACTTCGCCATGGATCATAGTCGCTTTGATACCAAATTGATAGGAACCAAACACAAATATGGAATTTTACTAATAAAACTGAAAATAAAAGGGATAGTTGATTACAATTTTCAGGGTAATCACCCTCCCAAGACACCGATTGATAGGGGACGTCCGCACGCTTCCGTAGAACGAAGATCTATCTCTCTGATTTATCAAAACAATCAATTTTCACCCACCTAGGGTCGACCGGCTATCTCACTTATTTATAATAATCCAACAAAATGTCTAATTACCCAAATACCCATACACTAATAAAATAACATAAAAAGGCGCCAAAAGGCCGGATCTATCATGTATCGTTATTAATCTTATGATTCAGTAACTCATATTAGGGTTTGTTAAACAAATATTGGGTCTAAACACTGTAAACAGATTTTCCAATTCCAAGCACTTGCATAGTGTTTAGTCGATGAAAATAGGAGGATTCTTCTTCTAGTAACATCAGTTTGATTCTGTTTTGTTTGAGCTGGTGCTTTCCACGTCGTGTTTATTGTGAACAGATGTCCACAATAATTGCTCTAGTAATTTATTTTGAAAACATGTCTAATTAAATAGGAATTAAAGGGCATGCGATGAAAATAGGAGGAAACTACGTCTGGGTTGTTGGACCAGAAGGAACAATTGGTAACGGTAGATGTGGCAATTGGTGGGGTTGGGTCATGTTTGACTGGAACCAGTTATAACTAACCTGAAACCGATCCATTTAGTTAACGGGTTGAGGCAACATACCTGAACCAGACCCTATCACCATTCAGGTTACCTGAAATTAGCCCACCTGACAGCCTATCAACTGATAGGTTCCGTTGAATTGTTTTAAGGAAATTTTTATAAAAGCTGCAAATGCCAGGACTTGAACCCATGAAATTGTTGATGCACAGTGCCTTTGCACCTGCTAACCAACTGAGCCACACCTATTTAGTGTTTTGAGTGGTATTGCTATTAATTTTAATCAAGGCTTATTCAGGTTCAAAATGAAAACAAACCGAGGCCATGGATTCAGCCCAGTGCTGGCCAAACAGAACACTTATATACTAACCAGTAACTCGCTGGACAACACCTCGATACAAACAAAAAAACGTATCAATAATTTTAAGTGGGTCCCTTTGGGTCAAGCAGGCCCATAGCTTATACATGCATCTGATTCGCTTGTTCAGTTGGTTCGCTTGCATTACCGTTAGTGTTGGATCCGTACTTGTCAACTTTGGATCAGGTTTGCAGGTCAGGTCAAAATTGCACTGTTAACTATTAAGACCTAATAAGGTGTATAGTCCAATTGGTCAATGATCAATGATGGTTCACTGCCAAGTTTTTGCTAGAACTCAATACTTGATTTTTGCATAATTGATAAAAATAATGTTACTACTTAAGATTTGCATCACTTCGAATCTTTGGTCTGACAAATTGTGTAATAAGTCACTCTGTCACTTAAAAGGACTATTGGACCAACTTCCTTTCTCTTAGCACAACTGATGTTTCCTAGCAAATTTAAATTGGAGTGTCAATATTTCGAAGTAATAGTTCTAGGATTTTCCATAATGGCGTGATGATATGCATTAAACTATGTATGTGGTGCATGCGAGTATGTTAATTCCCACCTGATAACCATTTACCATAGTGTAATCCCATTCACCACACCCCCCTCGATCCGTGTTCCAGATCTTGAATGACCCCCAGTGCATGAGAGTATGTGACTTCCCTTGGATCCGTGTTCCGGATCTCACATGACCCCCAGTGCATGATAGTATGTGACTTCCTGCCCCATAAACATCTATATCAGAGGTACCCAATCCACAACAAATCCTTGGATTTATGATCAGGATTGGTTCGATTCAGGGACCATTTGCAATCCGAGTCGCGAAAAGTAGTGATCCAAGCAATCCAAATAAATGTGAAGACGAAAGAATCTCTAGGTCCACTGACATCAACATGTAATATATTATAAAAATTGGAACTTCACATGCGTATATAATGTCTCTCAGTTGCTCTTGTATATATCATATATATGTGTGTATAAACGATCCAAGCATACTGCCACCCAAAACAATGAACCGACTTACCATATTCCTCGCGTACCACATAACACTTTTTTAGTTAATGTAGTGTACTGCATACCTGAACCAGTAATGCTGATCGAAGCTTGCCGCAAACCAGGTAACGCTGACCCAACTTGAAGATGTATAGTATTTAAGAACCGGATCTGTGCAAATTTCATTGAGCACACATGTCAACTAGCATAAGGTGGATAATGAACATAGGAAACTTTTTCTCCCATTCAGCAAGACTGATGTTCCCACTTGATCCGAGTATTTAGAGACGACACCATTTAGGTAAATAAAACCATCATTCTTCTCTAGTTTCTCTTCTCTTCCTTTTTTTCTTTTTTTTTGGGCTTTTGTTTTTTTGGGGTTATGAAAGTTGATTAACGGGAAGATTGTTCTCTCGGCCTCATGAAGAGTGTTGTTATAAATTTATAATGCTGCCATTTCACCCTTCAACCTAAACCCAAGTACGTATTGGTTCTAAACTATTATCTTGACCTCTTGGGGCTCACATATCGAGAAGGAGATATGTCTCACGGAAAGTGAGTGTGGTTGTGGGGGCATCATCTGGTTCACGAGGGCATTTGTACTCTGTCATTTAGAAACAAAAATTAACACAATCTTTGATTGATGTAGTCAGTTTCTGAAATTAGCATCAATGCAGAAGAAGTGAATTGGTATTCATATTAGCAGTTAATAACTTATAATTATGTCTTGTTAAACCAATATTGGCTAAATGCGGTAAACATATAAACAGTAGATGAAAATTAGGAGCAGAATCCTGCATCTTGTAGGTAGATGAATTAGTGCTTTCTACATTCCAGTTATCATGAAGGGATCCTCACGACAATCAATATCGCAATTTGTTGTGAAAACATGAATATCTAAATAAAAAATGATGGGTATGAGCTGACAGCTCATTAATCAGATGGAGTTTGCGAGAGGAAGAGAAGTGCAGTCCACTTGCTTTTCCACTCCGATTTGTCCGAAAGCATGTGCCTTGCTACTTTTCCCTTTCTCAGGCTAATTTTGGCTAAATGAGATGTCAACTATCATCCAACTTTCCCATCTAAATATTAACCACAAAGAAACTTCTGGTCAAATTTTAGTTGTCCCTGTTTGTTTAAAAAAAGGATCATTCACCCACCATCCATCCTCCTCTTTCTCTTATGTTCCTTTTTCTAGAAGTTAGAAACCACAGCCCTAGGTTTCATTTTCTTTGTAACGGTCACCGATAGATGATGAATGCTTCGATTCTCTTGAAATTTCTTTGGAAGAGCACCCATATCTTCGAGGGAAGAAAAGACATTTAAACATTGGTCAAGAGAGTGAGAACGTGTCTAATCTTAAGGTTGTGTTATTGTATAACAGTCTTGATATTATCTTCCTCCTGTGAAAATCTAGGTTGTGTTTATTTTATGGAAATTTTTAGTGCAGGGAACATAATTGTTCTCCGCTCTTGTCTTCCGAGGAAGTGAGAAAATCAGTTCTTCTGTTCAAGCATAAAAAGCTGAGAAGGACGCCAACTAACATGTTTTATTGGTGGCTACAAGAGACTTGTTTGTGAGTAGCTTATAGGGATGCAACTTGTCATCCAATGGTATTTTTTATGTTGGCCGGTTAATCTGTGTTTTATCTTAGAAATGCTTGGACACTAAAGGAATCTATTTCCGCTCAGTTTTCTTTTTCAAATGGTAAGGTAGCGGTTCTTAATGAAATATAACCGTTGTGCAAATAGCCATGCATTTTGCGCCACAAACACCTCTTTATTTTCTCCTTCAAAGCAATAAAACAACCCATACCGTCATGAGTTGCAATCCGAAACTCATGCTTGCATTGGTTGCACTTGTGATGCGGTTCAGGAATTAAATGAAAGTTTGGAGGATGCTGGCAATGAACTGATCCTGTCTGACGAAGACATGGTGAGGTTCCAAATAGGGGAGGTCTTTGCGCACATGCCTAGGGAGGAAGTTGAGGAACGGTTAGAGAAGATGAAAGAGGAGGCTATCAAGGATCTGGAGAGGCTAGAGGAAGAGAAGGTATCACTGCTTGCGCAGATGGCTGAGCTGAAGAAGATTTTATATGGAAAGTTCAAAGATTCCATCAACTTGGAGGAGGATTGAGCTTTATTGCTTCGATTGTTGCGTTGCCATGCCCTTTTATCCCTAGGCCTCGCGCTCTAACAAGTGCTTAATCTGATTGTGTGCTACCTCTAATTGTTCAAAAATATTTCGCGTTTTGGTTGTTGTACTTCTCATATCCATGCAAGTGCAATGCTCTCATGTCATTTTGATGGTCAGCAGCATACTATCATTATCATTATGCACTTTAGAAAGTTGACCTAGAATTTTTCCTTGTGAGATTCAATCTTTGCCTGTATTTTTCCATATGAGCGATGTGTTGACATGGTACATTCACATTGGTTGAGAGAGGGCAAAAGTAATTGCTACTCGCGTGCTTGTATTTTTTTCTGGTTAGCCCTATCACGAACTCAATCATTTTTAATAATGTTTCATATGTTTTCCATTAATATCATATGTGCCAAATTTCTCTCGTGCTTGCATGCTAGAATATTATTGTTAGGGTAATTATAGAAAATGCATTTGTATATTTCATGTATTTCGAGCTAGCCATTGCATCTCATTCATTTTAATGTTTGGAACAGAGGTTAATATACAATTCTTCAGAACAGGAAGCTTGGGTAATCCTTGAAAAAGCTGAGAAGTACCACAACGAACATGTTTTAATGGTGGTTTCAAATGAATAGCTGAGAATTAGTTGGGGATACAACTTGCCCAAGTTAAAAAAGGGTATTGGTGTTATACCAACTTAAAGGATGTTTACAAACCCAACATGAGAAGGCTAAATGGTTTAACTCATAAGTGGTCATAATAGGTATGGCCCAGTTAAGAAGATGTTCATCTTGTAAATGAAAGTTACTAAAATATCATTCTGTTACTCTTATAAATAACTCACATAAGGGAGGAGTTAAGCTATTCTATTCTTTTTATTCTCTTTCCTTATTTTTGGGATTGTATATTGTCTCTCGGCTTCTAATTTAAGCGTTGGAGGAGTCGAAGCTGAGGGTCTCATTCGGCTTGCTAGCGTTTTAACTGAATATGATGTACACATTACATGATAAGTAAGATGAAGGCTTATTTATCACATTCTGGTCTAGTGTCCACTACTTCATCATTAGTGTTATCTGTGAAAACGTAGAAATCATCATGTACAACGTACCTGAGTAAGGCTGCAAGGAAATGATGAGGAGCATGCTAGCCACAACAATGCGAGTTAGGAGAATGTTGGCGAACGATGTGCTCTACCAACACCTCCATCTTGACACCCGTGATATGTGACGTATGAAGCATTCAATGCGCTAACTAACTTCCTTAGCCCTCCATCAATTGACCAAGTCCACCTTGAGTATGAATTGCTTATTTCTCCATCAATTTGACCAAGTCCACCTTGAGTATTCACAAGATTGCCACCTTCTCTGTTCTTCCCCTTATTTACATCAGTGCCACTCATGAAACACCTAGCAAACACATCAAAAACGTTCACACGAGTTTGTTATCATCAAACACGAAGTCACTGATCGTTGTATCCAACACTAATGACCCTAATCAAACTTATAGGGTAGGGGAATCTCTATGGCAAGTGCCACTATCGTGGATCACAAACCCTAGATGAGAACCCTATAAACTTGAGTAAATCAATCACATCACAGCCCTAATCACTAACCAATCCCAAGAATCATGGTTTTAGCATCTAAACCTTAAAATCCATGGGCTCATTCATTAGCCCTAGACAGTACTGCTCACTAAACATGGTAAAAGCAATAAAAAACAATGATAATAATGGAATTAAACATCATAGCATCAATTAATATCGAAAACAATAAGGATTCAATAAAAATGGGGGAGAGAATTAATACCAAAGAGAAGAACATAACAAAGAAGTCCAAGATTTCAAGCTCAAAATCCTCTCTAAACCCTAATAATTGCTCTGTGGAATTAATGGCTGCTCAAAAACGAAAATAAAACTCAACTCTAATTGATAATGAACCTAGGTTAGTCATTTAGTTTATATACAAATGGGCTTGAACCCATTAAAACAAAAAAAACCCAAAAATGAGCTCCAATCAGCGCTGGCGACTCGCCCGACTCTACCAAGTCGACTTGACACTTGGTCCAAGTCGGGCCCCGAAGCTCCTTGGATTGCGATCTGATGCTTGCATTCTCGAGCTAGAACAGTATCCACTCGGACCAAGTCACCTAGGCACTCGGTCCGAGTTCAGAGGGTCGAAATGTGCTTGAAAATGGCCTTCTGTCCTAAATTTTGCTTGGACCGAGTAGCAAAGCTACTCGGCCCGAGTGCCTTTTGTTGAATATTGGACTCCCCGGATTTGGTTTTGGATGATGAGCAAACATAAATAATTCATGAACTAACAATTTGTGAGCGCAGTATTGGAGATCGTCGCCAATTTCACGAGAATATTCAAAGCGACATCTCAACACTTCCAAAAGCTCATATTCATGCCTAAAGCTTCGTTGAAGCTCTTGCGACGCTTTGGAAAATATGAAGATTCAATCGAAGCTATTGAAGACCGTTTATTAAGGTTTTATTTATAGTCTTTTAGTTTCGATTGATAGAATGTTAAGCCTTGAGTATATCTTACGTTTCTATCTTCATTACGCTCATTTCGTAGCTCTAGGATTCTTGCACAAGTTCACTCTAACTTCCTCGAAGCGTCGCGCTTCGATTCGGACTTTGTTGTGCATGTTAGTTGGTACAAGAACAAGTACTGACCGACTAGATGGTGATCTAGTCGGTCGGCCACTGTTCTTGGACCGACTAGTTTCTGTCAGTTAATTTCTTGGACTTTACTGTTTACAGTTAGTCGGTCTACGTTGACTCACCGACCGACTAGTTTGTGAACTAGTCGGTCAGTGATGCTTCTTTGACCGACTAGTTGTGACTTACTGTTCACTCTAAAATTCTCCTAAGCTACTGTTTACCGTTAGTCGGTCTAAGAACGTTTGATGACCGACTAGTTGACAATCTAGTCGGTCAACTTTTGTTCTTGGACCGACTAAGTCAACTTGCCTTCAGACTATGTTGTTTTGCCTCTTAGTCGGTCTACGTTCATTGGATGACCGACTAGTTGTGAAACTAGTCGGTCAGAAAGTCTTCTTGGACCGACTAGTTTTCTAGGTCTGAAATTCTATCTCTTCTCAGATCTGCTCTTAGTCGGTCCATGCTGTTTGACTGACCGACTAGTTGATGAACTAGTCGGTCAGTGATTGTTCTTTGACCGACTAATTCTCCCAGATTTCTTTCCGTTGGAGATTGACCTAACTTATGTTTTTGGGTTCCTATAAATACGAACCTAGGTCATTTCTATCTGAGATAGAGCTGCCATTAAGAGATTCATTGAGTTCTAAAGAGATAGCCATTCTCCCTCAAATCTAAAGCTCTCTTCCTCACAAGAAACCAATTCTCTCTCATTTCTAGATCTAGAGAGAAGCTTGTTCTTGGTGAGCTCTTCAAGCTATTGCTTGATCCAAGTCTCCAACTCTTCCCTAGGCACCCATTGCTGCTCATTTCCTTGGTGCTAGGGCTTGGTGACTTCATCTTCCTCAAATCCTTCATTCCACCTATTGGGTAAGAAAAACTCAAGGTATAGGATTTTGTGGTAAGAGTATTTATTTCATTTAAACTCTTTATATTGCTTATTGGCTCTCTCGGTTGTGAGAGAAGTTTGTGATCCCGGGTTGTGGGATTCACTTTGCCATTGCATGTATGATTTGATCTTGTGAAGGTTTTTCACAAGATATTCATAGTGGAAATCTTGAGTTAGGGTTTCTAACTCAAGTATCCGGAGGGGATCCGGGTGGTTGGGACGTAGGATCACCGGGAACAAGTCGGGGAGACTTGGGTGGATCCGAACCCATTAACATCGTTTGTTTGCTTTGTTAATTTCATTGTTGTCATTCAATTTAAGCTTCCGCAAATTGATTTGGTGGTTGTTTGCAATTTAATTTGGAATTATACGCCTTATTATTTTAAAGTACTATTCACCCCCCCCTCTAGTACTTGTGCAGTAGCTGGTAGGGCATTACATTTGGTATCAAAGCCAGATTCTCAGCTATGTCTGCCAACGACAACAAGACCGTGCGTCCACCTTCCAACTATGACACCTTCAGGAACCGTGAAGGAGCATCTTCCGTGATGGAAGGACATTCCTCTACGAGGCCTCCATTCTTCAACGGTACCAACTACGGGTACTGGAAGTGTCGGATGGAAACCTTCCTCCGAAGTGCATATTTATGGAGAACTACAATGAAGGAGTATATTGAACCCGAAGAAGAAGATTTTGAGAAATGGACTACCGCGGAGGTCGCCGCGGAGGTAAGCAATGCCAAGGCAATGAACGCCTTGCAATGTGTATTGGAGCCCGAGGATTTCAATAAGATATGCACATGTAAGAGTGCATATCAAATTTGGAACTCCCTCCTCATTCTACATGAAGGGACGAGTAGGGTAAGAGACTCTAAACTCGTAGTCGTAACCAAAGATTACGAAATGTTTCATATGCAACAGGGCGAGAAGATGAAAGAATATTACGCTCGTTTCGTTGACATAATAAACGAGTTAGAGGCCCTCGGCAAGATCTACACTCAAAAGGAGAAGTGCTTAAAGCTTATTGAAGGACTTCCCTCTTCTTGGGAAAAACGTACCTTCGCCATCGAGGAAGGTAATGACATGGACAAATATACCGTAGTTCAACTAATGGGTACTTTGATGTCATATGAGGTACGCAAAGATAGCAAGGTGAAGCTACAAGAAAAGATGAAGTCATATTTGAACCTAGATGCGCCTAAGAAAAAGGCGATTGCATTCAAGGCGGCTTCATCCACCTCTACCGATGATGAGAACTCGGAAGAAGAAATGGACATGGAATCCATTGCACTCATGGCAAAGAAGTTCAATCGCTTCTTCCGAAAGGGTAACTTCAAACAAAAATCTAAGTTTACATCTACTAACGCCTCTCCACCTTTGTGCTTTAAATGCAATAAGCCAGGACACATCAAAGCGGATTGTCCTCAAAACAAGCAAAAGGAGAAGTGGAAGGCGCCAAAGTATGACAAGTCCAAGAAGTACACGAAAGGAAACAAGAAGGGACTTGTCGGAGCTACCTTCACCGACTCCGAGGATTCCTCAAGCGGAGAGTCGGACGATGAGCACGTGGAGCAAGCACACATGTGTTTCATGGCAAGAGAGGAGCACGATCAAGGATCCTCCTCTTCCGATGATAGTGATGAAGAAAGCGATGAGGTAACGATGGATGATCTTAGGGATGCTAACACTCAACTTTGGTCAAAATATACTAAGTTAGTAAATAGATATACTAAGGTAAAAGATGACCTAGCTAGCATTCAAACATCGCCTAAGACTATCATCACCAACAACGACACCGTTGTTGAAGAGTTAAGAAATGAGATTGTAAATCTCAAATCTAAACTTGAACATGTTAGCATTGAGGATGCGGAAGAACATGAGATAGCGGATTTAACTTCTCAAAACTCGACTTTGAGTATTGAGAACGAGAATCTTAAATCTCGTGTTTATGTGCTCACTTCGCAAATATCCACTTTGGATACTTCCTTGCGTTCTCTCAAAGAGAAATATGAGAACACATTGGGCCGAATCAACGAATTCAACAAGGGTAAAGGCCATTTGGATAATATCCTAAAAGATTTACTTCCGGCCAAACACCACATTGGCTTGGGGTATATGATGGGAAATTCTTCCAAGTCGGTCACTACTTTTGTTAGGCCAACTTCCGAAGCCTCAACGAGTGGGAGCAAACACTCTATTGGTAGTTCATCTACCAATGGTGTTTTCACCTCGTCCACACCCTCTTTCGGAAAGAAACCCACATTGGGTGGACCTCCAAAGAAGGGGCATGCTTTTATGTACACCAATTCCATGCCACGTAGGAACACACGTCCTACTCCACCGTCTCACACTTATGATGATTTTTATGCAACACATTCCCGGGCACGTGCACACCAAGTGAGACACCCTCACGCACGTGTTCCCACACATGCATATGTACACCCACCTCATCATATGAATAATTCTCGTCGTGCACCATTCCATCATGTCCCGTATGCCTATCCACAACATGCATCACGTAGAAATCAACGTCGCATGCATGCACCCAATAGGATGATGGCTCCCAAAGTTTTCACTATTTGGAGCCCAAAGGACACAAGCATGGACGAAAAACAAATATATATGAATGCTTATTTTTCGGATGTTGTGCATAGTAAGAATTATGTGGGGAAGTCTAAGTCCACTTGGACTTGGCTTCCAAAGGTCTAATCCCTTGGACCCAATGACCTTGGGTACCATGATATGGAAGTTTCTATCTTTAGGTACTCAAGGAAAAGAAAAAGGGAAGGAGCAACAAATTTAAATTTAGCTCCAAAGGGAATTGGATACTCGATAGCGGGTGTTCCAAACACATGACGGGTGACGCTCGATTGCTCTCCGGAGTGGTTCCCATTGTGAATGGAAACCGCGTCGTATTTGGAGGTAACGAGAGCGGAACCATCATAGGTGTTGGTAAAGTCGGTAACCCTTCTAAACCCCTAATTAGTGATGTTTATCTTGTTAGTGGTTTAAATCATAATCTCATTTCAATAAGCCAACTTTGTGACAAAGGTTACAAAGTTAGCTTTGCGAAAGGATTGTGTCATATTTTAAGAAAGGATAATGAAAAATTATTATTTTCCGGAACTCGTCGTAAAGACATTTATATTTTGGATCTTCCTAAGTCATATGAACAATGTCTCGTTGCCAACACAAGTGAACAACACTTATGGCATCGACGCTTTGGACATGTGAACTTTGGAACACTATATAAGCTTTCAAAATTGAATTCTATTAAAGGTTTTCCGAAGCTTGTTTTTGAAAAGAAAAGTTTTTGTGATTGTTGTCAACGCGGCAAGCTTCCTAAATCTTCATTTAAACCTAAGAAAAGCATCTCTACAAAACGGCCACTAGAGCTATTACATCTAGATTTATTTGGGCCAACTAGAGTAGCTTCCTTAGGAAATGCAAGGTATGGACTTGTCATCGTAGATGACTATTCAAGATTTACTTGGGTATTTTCATTGTGTAATAAAAATGAAGCTTTTGAAAACTTCACAATTTTTGTTAAGAAAGTACAAAATCTCTTAGGAACCACCATTGTCACTATTCGTAGTGATCATGGAGGTGAATTTGAGAATGAGTCTTTTGAGACATTTTGTGATGAAGTTGGTATTACTCACACCTTCTCTTTCCCTCGTGCACCTCCTCAAAATGGTGTAGTTGAGAGAAAGAATAGGACGCTAGTGGAGTGTGCTCGCACTATGCTTGATGATAGCCAACTTGGCCATCAATTTTGGGCGGAAGCGGTACACACCGCTTGCTATGTGTTTAATAGAATACTTTTGAGGCCCGACACTAAACAAACTTGTTATGAATTGTTGTTTGGTAGGTTGCCTCAAGTTAAACATTTTCGTGTTTTCGGTTCGAAATGTTTTATTAAGAACACATATGGTTGTTTGGACAAATTCGATCCAAGATCCGATGAGGGGATCTTTGTTGGATACTCTACACGTAGCAAAGCATACCGGATATTCAACAAACGAACCTCAACGATCGAGGAGTCGCTTCATGTCTCATTTAATGAAGGATTTGTTCCAACTAGAATTTCAAATGATAATGATTCTTTGGATGTTTTATGTGATTCGTTTGATAATTCTAAGTCTAATGATTCTATTGATTCTATTGAGACTAACCCAACTAATGAAGTTGTTGAGAATGTTCCTAGTGATCAAGGTATTCCCAAACGGCTTCATTCGGTTCGTGACCATCCCCATGAGCAAGTCATTGGCAATATCTATGATAGTGTCAAGACGAGATCGCAAGTTCACCACTTCGCAAATTGTGCCTTTGTCTCATCGATAGAGCCAAAGAATATTAATGAAGCATGCGAAGATAGCGCTTGGATCTTAGCCATGGAGGAGGAGCTCATTCAATTCGAGAGGAATGAGGTATGGGAGCTCGTTCCATTGCCATCGAAGAACCACACCGTCATAGGGACAAAGTGGATTTTCAAGAACAAAACCGACGAAAACCAAGTCGTCGTCCGGAACAAAGCTCGGTTAGTAGCTCAAGGCTATCGACAAGAGGAAGGTATTGATTTCGAAGAATCCTTCGCTCCGGTAGCTAGATTAGAATCAATTAGATTACTTTTGTCTTTTGCATGCCATAAGAATTTTAAACTATTTCAAATGGATGTTAAAAGTGCATTTTTAAACGGAGATGTAGTTGAGGAAGTTTACGTTTCTCAACCTCCGGGCTTCATAAATGAAAAATTTCCAAATCACGTTTTTAAACTAAAGAAAGCTCTTTATGGTTTGAGACAAGCTCCTCGAGCTTGGTATGATCGCCTAAAGAATTTTCTTTTGGATTTGAATTTTAAAATGGGCGAAGCCGATTCAACACTTTTTATTAAGCATGCGAATAATGATATTTTATTAGTACAAATTTATGTTGATGATATCATTTTCGGTGCTACTAACTTCACTCTTTGCGAAGAGTTTTCTAATGTTATGAAGGAACAATTTGAGATGAGCCACATGGGCGAACTCAAATATTTCTTAGGTCTCCAAATTCGCCAAATGAACGATGCAATCTTCATCCACCAAACGAAGTACACGGTGGAGTTGCTAAAGCGATTTGGAATGGAGAATGCCTCCGGGAAAAAGACTCCGATGAGCACGACTACGCATCTTGACAAGGATACGGGCGGTAAGGATGTAGACATTCGTCTATATCGAGGTATGATAGGTAGTTTGCTTTATCTTACCGCAAGTAGGCCCGATATTATGTTTGCCGTATGTATATGTGCTCGTTATCAGTCTCAACCTAAGGAGTCTCACTTAGTAGCGGTAAAGCGTTTTTTTCGCTATCTAAGTTACACATTAGATTTTGGATTACTTTATCCGAGATCTAGCACATATGAGTTAGTCTCATATAGTGACGCTGATTATGCGGGATGCAAATCCGACAGGAAAAGTACTAGTGGCACTTGCCATTTTCTAGGAAATTCTCTTGTCTCTTGGTTTTCCAAGAAGCAAAATTCGGTTTCACTTTCAACCACCGAGGCGGAATATATTGCCGCCGGTGCCGCTTGTGCCCAGGTTCTTTGGATGAGACACACATTGAAGGATTTTGGTATTCATTGTGATACTAGCCCTATCATGGTGGATAACCAAAGTGCTATTTGTCTTTCAAAGAATCCGGTGCACCATTCCCGATCGAAACACATAGATGTCCGACACCATTTCTTAGATGATCATGTTGCTAAAAAGGACATCATTTTAGTGTACGTTGAAACCCAAAAGCAAATCACCGATATTTTCACGAAACCCCTAAAGGAGGACTCCTTTGTGCGGTTGCGTCGAGAATTGGGGATTATGGGTGAATCCGAGATATAGGATTCATATTTCATTCAATTATCTTGCATGCTTCTATATTTCGCGTTATTTCAATCATGATAGATTTATAGAATTTTTGAGAATTTTATGTGATTTGTTTGAATTTATGATCGAAATCGTATCTCAATGTCTATTTAAGATTTCGACGTTTAATGGGGTAGTTTAGATGAGTATTGAGAGTTTTGCGATATATCGTCCAAGTGTTTTGAGGAGAGAACTTGATTATCATTTTTTTGGACTTTGTTAGTCGGTATCAGTTCAACCACCAACCGACTAGATGTTCATCTAGTCGGTTAGTAGAAGAACTTACACCGACTAACTCAAGCTTATTGAGTTTCCTTTCCATCTTGAACTCTTTAGTCGGTTCATGCTCAGTGACCGACCGACTAGATTGAGATCTAGTCGGTCAGTAAATGAACACAGACCGACTAAATCTTGTCAGTAACTCTTGGATTCAGCCACTGTTTGCAACTAGTCGGTTCAAGCTCATTGACCGACCGACTAGATCGTGATCTAGTCGGTCAGTGCTTGAACTGTGACCGACTAGTTGTGCCAGGGGCTGTTTGGTCTTTTGCGAAATCGACCGACTTAAACTCAGTTTAGTCGATCGATTTTCATTCTAATCGATCGAAATCTCTTCTCTCTCCGCTCAAAACCCCGACCTCCCTCGAAACCCTTCGACTTCCGATCGATCTCCGGCCATTTTTCCGGCCATCTCCGTCGATCTCCTCCGTCGGCCCCTCATTCTAGGTGATCTCCTCTCCTCCTAGTGTTAGATTTCATTTCCTAGAGCTAGGGCTTGCTCGGGTTCTTAGGGTTCTTAGGGTTTGTTTATTTTTTTTTCGGCTAGGGCTTCTTCGTTTGATCTCCTTGTCCCGTGTCTTGCTTCGACTATGGCAAGAACACGCATTCCGATCACTCCCTCTAGCCCCTCTCCGATGACCGTTGATCCAATCTCTTCGGATCCCGAGCATCCAACCCCTCCGAAGCGTAGAGCCAAGACCACCCATCCTTCGTCGTCTTCGCCTCCTCTCAAGAAGAAGAGGACGACGACCGCTAAACCTAGAGGTCAACCGAAACCCACACCCAAGCCTAAGCCCAAGGCCAAAATTCTTGCTTCTGCATCTTCGTTTCATACTCCTACCGATTCCGATACGGAGTATAACCCCGAGACTGAGACTCATAGGGAACCCACTCCTCCTAGTCATCCCGAGTCTAGCACCCACCCTCGTTCGTCTACTCGAAAGCCTAAGGGAAAGGGTCCGATGCCGGTGGGCGGTGTCGATATTTCCTTATGTCGCGATGACCCTTTGTGTCTCGCGGCGTATAACCGTATCGAACATTGCCCGCTGCTTCTGGAGCATTTCGTCCAGTTTAGCGACTTCATAGGGTTAGCTGATCTTCTGTCGTCGTCGGGTCTTCTCGATTACCTTCGATATGACCCGAAGGCGAATCCTCACCCCTACCCTAGATTAGTGAAGCTTTTCTATGCGAATAGGATCCGGGGTCAGTACGATCAGACCCACTCTGTTGAGACGACCGTTTTGGGGACTCCTATAGTCCTCACTGCGGAAATCTTAGGAGAGATTTTGGGTATCTCTTCGTCTGGCCTTCTTCCGTCTGATATTTCGATAGATGATATTTCTTCTCTTGATCAGGCTATGCTTTCAGAGATTTTCCATCAGATCCCTCCTGCCATGATTGGCGTGCCTTCTAAATCTTTCAAGCCTAATGCGTGGGTCCTCAATCTGATTCTGAAGTCGTGCTTGCTTCCCAAGTACGGCTCCTCATCTTTACCTTCCCAGCCATTTTTGAAGCTTATCTATGCGATCTTCATGGGGAGCTCGATTAATTGGGCTCGAATTATACTCGATAAGATTGACTCTTTCGAGTGTATTCGAAAGTCCAATAAATCAGCTCATATCCCATTCCCATGCATGTTGACCCTCGTGTTTCGTCATTTTCGTGTCACGTTGCCTCGTGACGATGAGCGTCCCCTTGGTCCTCCCCTGAATGCGACGGCCGTCAAGAAATCTCTTGTGGCTCTTCGTCACGTTCAGAGGACGACACCTTCTGCGTCTGTCCCTGCCTCTGCCAGTGCCTCTGCCACTCCCGTTGCCACCCTTGATGATGTCCTACGGATACTTCGTCGTCACGAGTCCCGCTTGGCTCGTACCGAGGAGGTAGTCTGCCGTATGGCTCGTCAGATGGGTGTTGAGCTTCCTCCTTCCGTGTCTGAGGATGAGGAGTTTGATGAGATGGCTGAGGAGGACATTGAGGAGCTCTGTCGTGCTTCGACACGTGCCCCCGAGGGCACTTCTGCTGGTACTGCTGCTGCTGGTACTTCCTCTTCGGCTCCTGGAGTTGCCACCTCTTCCGGTGTTCCAGAGCCATCTGCTGCAGTTCTTCAGCCTTCTGAGCCTGCTGCTGACCCAGTTTCCGAGCCTGCTCATGTATTTGATGCTGCTGCTTCTGTCGAGACTCATGCTGCTGTTGCGCCTGTTGCTGAGATCTCGACTCCTGCCCCGACGATTCCATCAGTTGAGACACCTCTTCTCCCTGCAGAGCCTGAGTCCACTCCGTCGACTGGACCCACGGACGCTGCAGATCCTGCCTCCTCCTCGTGATCGTCTGTTCCGAGGACTCTCCACTGCATTCTGGATGATATATGTTTAGTGAGAGTGTTTTGGGTTAGGATGGGGTTCAGAGATGCTTTGATGTATTTTTTTTGTGCTTTCTGGTTGTCGGTGTTGGATTTTATGATGATGATGATGTATTTCTTTTTGATGATCTGTAGCGCTTGATATGATGTATCTCATATATTCGATGTGATATTTTTTGGATGTACTCATGTTGTCTATATATATATATATGTTCATCATCGTTCACTTTGTCTTTTATTCGTCGTGCAAATTTGAATATTCGTTGAATTCATTTGAAATGTTACTTCGTCGCTCGACGCATAAAAACTTGGTTAAATAGATTTAAATTCTATAATTGAATATTAACCAAGAATATTGAATATTGAAGAGTATGTTTCTCTATTCAAGAAATGAATAAACATTTGGTATTTTTGATGATTTTGCTTATCATTGATTTTTATTGATAATGGAAAATTTGGCACACCTTATTTTGATTTCCACAATTTTCCCTTGGTGTCAAGTTGGTCCATTGTCTTTGTCTACGACTCCCGATGTTGGATTTTACATTTCCTAATTGTTGTCGTTATATGCCCCCCCATTTTTGGGATAATGCCAAAGGGGGAGAGATAATGATAATAAATAGCGCAAATGAAAATTTAACTCAATTTCCAAGAATCTAGTTTGATATGTTAGATTCAGGGGGAGTTAAGATACATATAAGGATTTTTCAAAATCCGATATTTCAAAAATCAATTCACTCTGTTTATCTTACTCGTCTGCTTGATACAATTCATTTATATTCATTTTGGAATTAACGTATCATCAATGCAGGGGGAGTAAGTATTTTACATTTGTATTATTATCCTTGATTATTATTTATGTTGGTTTGTCATCACCAAAAAGGGGGAGAATGTTGAATATTGGACTCCCCGGATTTGGTTTTGGATGATGAGCAAACATAAATAATTCATGAACTAACAATTTGTGAGCGCAGGATTGGAGATCGTCGCCAATTTCACGAGAATATTCAAAGCGACATCTCAACACTTCCAAAAGCTCATATTCATGCCTAAAGCTTCGTTGAAGCTCTTGCGACGCTTTGGAAAATATGAAGATTCAATCGAAGCTATTGAAGACCGTTTATTAAGGTTTTATTTATAGTCTTTTAGTTTCGATTGATAGAATGTTAAGCCTTGAGTATATCTTACGTTTCTATCTTCATTACGCTCATTTCGTAGCTCTAGGATTCTTGCACAAGTTCACTCTAACTTCCTCGAAGCGTCGCGCTTCGATTCGGACTTTGTTGTGCATGTTAGTTGGTACAAGAACAAGTACTGACCGACTAGATGGTGATCTAGTCGGTCGGCCACTGTTCTTGGACCGACTAGTTTCTGTCAGTTAATTTCTTGGACTTTACTGTTTACAGTTAGTCGGTCTACGTTGACTCACCGACCGACTAGTTTGTGAACTAGTCGGTCAGTGATGCTTCTTTGACCGACTAGTTGTGACTTACTGTTCACTCTAAAATTCTCCTAAGCTACTGTTTACCGTTAGTCGGTCTAAGAACGTTTGATGACCGACTAGTTGACAATCTAGTCGGTCAACTTTTGTTCTTGGACCGACTAAGTCAACTTGCCTTCAGACTATGTTGTTTTGCCTCTTAGTCGGTCTACGTTCATTGGATGACCGACTAGTTGTGAAACTAGTCGGTCAGAAAGTCTTCTTGGACCGACTAGTTTTCTAGGTCTGAAATTCTATCTCTTCTCAGATCTGCTCTTAGTCGGTCCATGCTGTTTGACTGACCGACTAGTTGATGAACTAGTCGGTCAGTGATTGTTCTTTGACCGACTAATTCTCCCAGATTTCTTTCCGTTGGAGATTGACCTAACTTATGTTTTTGGGTTCCTATAAATACGAACCTAGGTCATTTCTATCTGAGATAGAGCTGCCATTAAGAGATTCATTGAGTTCTAAAGAGATAGCCATTCTCCCTCAAATCTAAAGCTCTCTTCCTCACAAGAAACCCATTCTCTCTCATTTCTAGATCTAGAGAGAAGCTTGTTCTTGGTGAGCTCTTCAAGCTATTGCTTGATCCAAGTCTCCAACTCTTCCCTAGGCACCCATTGCTGCTCATTTCCTTGGTGCTAGGGCTTGGTGACTTCATCTTCCTCAAATCCTTCATTCCACCTATTGGGTAAGAAAAACTCAAGGTATAGGATTTTGTGGTAAGAGTATTTATTTCATTTAAACTCTTTATATTGCTTATTGGCTCTCTCGGTTGTGAGAGAAGTTTGTGATCCCGGGTTGTGGGATTCACTTTGCCATTGCATGTATGATTTGATCTTGTGAAGGTTTTTCACAAGATATTCATAGTGGAAATCTTGAGTTAGGGTTTCTAACTCAAGTATCCGGAGGGGATCCGGGTGGTTGGGACGTAGGATCACCGGGAACAAGTCGGGGAGACTTGGGTGGATCCGAACCCATTAACATCGTTTGTTTGCTTTGTTAATTTCATTGTTGTCATTCAATTTAAGCTTCCGCAAATTGATTTGGTGGTTGTTTGCAATTTAATTTGGAATTATACGCCTTATTATTTTAAAGTACTATTCACCCCCCCCTCTAGTACTTGTGCAGTAGCTGGTAGGGCATTACACCTTTTGCGTTCAAGAAGCTGCTAAGCCCAACTCATCAATTCTTCATTTACACCTACTCGGACCGAGTGGCAAGTCCACTCGGTCTAAGTGAACTGGAAAAACTGATAGGGTTTGGGAAGCTTCATTCTTCTCATTTTCTTCTCCTTCCTTCCTCTTCTTCTCCTCAAATCTTCTTCTCCACCATGTCAAGCACCTAGCAAGCCATGCCATTGATGCTCTGGCTATCTCGGATGTGTCATAGCTCCATTTTGCTCCAAATCTCCTCGAAACTCCTGAAAATGAAATAAAAGCTCCGAAAATCAGATAATCCAATAAACGATCGATGAAGTGTTAAAACGAGTTTCGAGCGACCAAAATGATATGAACTGATGCGATAAAAGTATAGAAAACATGGTCACATCAAAATCCCTCAAGCTAACCTCTTACTCGTCCTCGAGGAAGATGAATAAAAAGCTCGCTGGAGAATAAAAATAGTAAAGTGGAAAAAGAAGTCAAAGCTAAGAAAAGCGACTAAATCATCTCCTCATCTCATAAGCACGCGGCAACACTTCAACTTAGCAATAAAAAACACATGACTCACAAGCATAGCATCGAGTCTAGAATTGGTTATATAGCATGGATTTTCAATGAATAAAGAGAACTCGAAATCGAAAAAACGATATGAAATTAGAGAAAAACTATTATCAGAGCTTACTAACTAATATACTAAATCCACAATTCGAATTCAAGCCTCCACAACTCATTCTCTATCTAGCATATAATATTATGATCTATCCTTCAAGCATGCAAGATAAATTCCTTTTAATTGATTTTCATAAATGAAGATAGTAAATTCAATTAAAATTGGAAATCACTTCACTAAAACCTTTCGTGAATCTTAGAAATCTTCAACCTTGCCATTTCCTTATTCTACATAGAAAATGGGGTAAGGATGTGGGATTTTTCTTTTTACAATTGTTTTTGGCTATTTTTGGTTTTCTTTTTATTTATATACACGAGATAAACTCAATATATATAAAAGACGGCCTATGCATCTCAGACCAGACGATCTTAGGGGGGTTATGAAGAACCCCTCGGGCCTTTTATTTAGATATTTTTGATATATTTGTGTTTTTTGGGATTTTTGCAAATTCACGTAAACGCGATGGAATGCAAAGCACGATCAAAGATCATTATTGGCTATATACAAAAGAAAAAGAAAAAGATAGAATTCGGGACATGGCTTAGTATCAGAATGTCTAATCAACGCTACTCAAGTGTCGTGAGTTATCCAAATTCTTTTGAATTACTATTCATTACGAAAAAGTATCGTTGATCACACAATCATGCAATTAATCATTCAATCTCCAATTAAACCATGCAAATTCAGCGTAACTGTTTCGAGAATATTTATCGTGGAGAAATGAAATCAAATTATGAAAAGGCATATTAAACTAGCATTCTATTCAAGGAACTAACTCTAATTCATCAAAGCACGGAGTTCAAAATAAAATCCATCTTATATTTTCTATGAGGCACAATAGACTCAGAAAATACTATGTGAGTGTGTAAAGAAGTTAGTTGAGTGTGCGTAGCTTATAATGCAATCATGAGGATCATCTCTAGCCTAAAAAAGGAAAAGGAAAGAAAGAAAGAAGAGAAAACATGCATGCAAGCACTCAAAAGAGGAAAAAATAAAATGATGATTCTAAAAAGAGAAAAATGAGCGGAAAATGGTAGAAAAAATAAATAAATAAAGAAAAATAAAGGAAATAAAAAGCGAAAGCGATACTCCCCCAAGCTGAACGTAGCAGTGTCCTCACTGTGGAGAACAACAACAGTCGGATGGTGAAATCAAAGGGGGGTGGGTGGGTGAAAAATAAAGTCATAAAAAGTAAAATAATTAAGGAAAACCAATCCTAATAAAACTATATGATCCAAATGCCTAAATGCGAAACATGCACACAAATGATGTAATGATATGGATACAGCAAAATGTGTTCTCCCCCAAGCTATCTGAAGCAGTGTCCTGAAAGTATAGACAGCTGAGCACAGAAAAATAGGGGAGAACTGGAGCAAAATCTCAAATCAGACAGCGGCACCACCCTCTGGAGCTGGTGATGGGTCCTGCTGCTGTGGACCAATTATGGCATCAGATGGTGGTACTGGTGGTGCTAGTGGTGCCGATGGAGCAGGTGGTGCTACTGGTGATGCCGCTGGTGGTCAGAGAATGTCTAAAATAGCCCTAACATCTCGCTAGATCCTATGCACTACAAAATGATAGGTAGAGACTGCCAGAGTGAGGGTGGTAAAGTCATGCCTCATGGCGGCAACCTCAGTCTCTACCGCAGTCAAACGTGTGTCAGTGCTGCATGAATGGCTAGATGAGCAGGCACCACTAGTCTCGCCCCTCTCCCTACATGGCCATGCGTGTGCACGAGGACAAATAATAAGCTCAGGGGAGGGTGATCTATGTGGGATCTCAACATATACAGATACGTGAATGAGCTCAGGTGCAGACACGAGAATGGATGGGATCTTAACAGATCTAGATGTCGTGGTAACAGAAGTGGGGACAGATACCACGATGCTATCAGAAAATACGGCAGTAATGGGCGCATCAGCGCTCTCAGACAGAGGCACGGATACTACATGTGTAGACTCGACAGATACAGAAACGACGGGTACAGAGTCCACAAATGCAGAAACAACAGACTATGGATACCAGATGCAAAAACAACATACACAGAAACACCCTCAGAAATGGGCGGTAAAGATGATAGTGCACGTAAAGGTATCTTAGGGGTGGTGGTGGCAACTACTCTCTTAGAATTCTCAGCAGGGTCGGCGATAAGTACGGTCGCAGGAGCACTAGCAGAGGTGGGAACAGATGTGCTCGCTACGAGAATAGACGTACCCACAGTTGAAACAAAAGTGGTATTGGTGGCTACTCTCTCGGGCTCTCCCTCTTCTCCACTAATATCCCAATCACTATCTCCTTCCTCCTCAGCAATATCTCACTCATGCTCAAGGTCATGGATGGCCGGGATAGGTGCACCCGGAAGAATCCAATCCATATGAACCGCCTCAATACGAGTCCTACAGGGTTGGCAGGATCATGTGCGGCTCACGGCTGAGACCTACAAGATAGACCCAGTGTCGACGACCATGTGGCCTAATGATGTGCATCCGTACAAGCACGTCTGTCGTCAAAGTAGTGGGCCCGGGCGCTAACACAAGATTAGCTGGAAGATCTAGTCCTAGCATGAGGGTGAGAAGAGTGAAGAAACTGCCATAACATATCTCCTTATAAGAGGAGGCCGTGGATAGTAGGCGGTCACACAACTAACGGGCTGTGTCAGAAAGGGGGTAAGGGTGGCTGGTGCCGTTATCATGAAGTCTGATGGGCATGGTCATCCCCTTCAAATGTATCAACTCAACGGTGGCGATGGTGTCGGGCTCAGGCCTACAAAATATGGTCGTGGCTAAGTGGTGCTGAGTGTAGCGGATACACGGATGTATAATAGATGATGATTTTGATCGACTAGGGTTAAAGTGGAGTAGGCCAGTGATCTGCGGCCAGAAGCGATCAGAATTAAAAGAAGATGTATCCGTGTCCGATCATAGGCTATATCAGGATCGGGGATGGGAGGCCAACTAAAGAAGGCTCAGAGTATGTCGTAGGTCACCTCCACGTCATGATCCAAGATCCTTAATGAGATACCCTGAGGAGTTCTAAAAATAGAACTTAACGGCTCTAAAGTGAGACGAACGCAAGTGTTCATCGTCACCGATAAGAAATCCCCCAACTTATGGCTCGATAAAGCCTACGCACACCCTCAATCAACCATAAGCTCTCTAGGGCTGGGATATCAGCAAACCTGGTAGGGATGATAGGATGCTTTGATATGGCCTCAAACTTATGACGGTGTGCGTCATCCTTGAATGTGATGACATATGTATTCAAAGCATCCTGAGGGGGTTGAGGTGGAGGTGGAAGTGGGAGTGGTGGTTTGGGCTCACGTGGGGGTGGAGATGGCGTGGGTGTACGTGGGGTGGAGATGGTGTGCGTGCACGTTCCCGCTGAGAGGAAGAAGCACCAGCATAGCCAGTCATTTGCATCTTCGTCGGAGGTTTCTGACCCCGTGTTCTGGGCGGCATGGTTAAAAATGATGCGAAACGAAAGTGAATCACGAAATAAAGTTCATAAAAATGATGTGCTCGAGTAAAGGAGAGAGTGTACCAAGTTATTCCACGAAGCGGAGCGATTGTTCGGAAGCGATAGGTTCGTGCGACGCCTAAAAGCAAATTTCTTCCCCCAAGCTTGGTCGAAGCTACTCCAAGCCCAAATTAACGTCTCCCTAGCTTGGTTAACCTGCACAACAAAAATAGATTAAGGGATTAGTTGCAAAATTTTGAAATTAATGTAGATTAGGGTTAAGATTGAGAAAAATGAGAGATTTAGGGCTGAGAGAGAGAGAGAGAGAGAGAGAGAGAGAGAGAGAGAGAGAGAGAGAGAGAGAGAGAGAGATGTGGAGATGAGATGAGAGGGGGACCAAGGGAAGGGGTGGGAAGGAACTGTCGTCGGGTGATTGGGCGGGGGGGGGGGGGGGGGGGGGGTTGGGCTGTCGACGGTGGTCAAGCGGAAATGAGAGGGGTCTGAGAGGGGAGGCCCGATCGAGTGGTATTGTTTAGAGAGAATAAGAGAGAAGGAAAGGAGTTAGGGCTTTATAGTAAACTCGGATCGAGTTAAGGCAACTCGACCCGAGCTGCATTTAATTAAGTGCGGCCCCTCCCCTTTTAAGTGATCACTCGATCGAGTGAGTTATGCTACTTGTCCGAGTAGAAAATGAGACTGGGGGGCTATTTTTGACGTTCTGACGACTTTTCCACTCGGACCGAGTCACCTATTCACTCGGTCGAGTAGAATTAATGGTAGAACGTTAATATCCCTTGTTCTGCAGCCTCATATACTCGGACCGAGTCACCTTGCTACTCGATCCGAGTAGCACCATTTCCTCTCCATATGAAGAATAGGCTACTCTTCTCCTATCCTCTTAATTTCTCCTTCATCTTTTCATCGTTTAGGCTCCTCCCTTCACGATTACCTGCACAACAAAAATATACTTCATGTTATGAATAGATATGAACTAGAGTTGGTTAGGATTGTGGGTATCTTAGAGAAACACTCATATATATGTATCTTATCTTGTAACTCTCCTATCCTGCCTATAAATAAAGGGCTGGGGGTTCCTCCCCCAGTAGTTGATTCATAACACGTTATCAGCACGAGCCTCTAAAAATTCCATAAATATCGATCGTTGCGAAGGCGAAGGGAGACGGGAGATCCACGCGCGCGTGCAAGGCTTCCTCAATCGAGCGTCGTCATCCGCGTAGGCTTCGTTCAACCGTCGCTATATCTGGAGAACGGATATAGATGTAAATCCAGCTAAAAATGTCGTTTTTATCATACATATGATAGATCTACCCTTAGATCTCGCAAGATCAATATTGAAATTTCTAATCGCCTACAATCGACAAACTTCACCGTCCAAAATCATATTTTTAATATGATTTTCTATATATTTTTCGCCCTACCTCGTGCTCACTGGCGGTAAAGTCGCCGGCACCCCACACGCCCCAGCGCCGCACCCCCAGAAGGGGGCGGCCTTGCCCCAGCGCCGCACCCCCCAAAGGGGGGAGGCCTCGCCCATCGCTACATCTCCCCCGAAGGGGGGAGGCCTCGCCCATCGCCGCAACCCCCGAAGGGGGGCAGCGTCGCCCTACGGCCGGCGTGCGTCGCCGAACATGCCCCCGCCCCCCCGAAAGGGGGCTGCCGTTGTGCCCCCGCCCCCGAAAGGGGCTGCCGCACGGCCCCCGCCCCCGCCTAAAGTTGGGTCGGCTGCCGTTGCGCCCCCGCCCCTGAGAGGGGCTGCCGCATGCTCCCGCCCCCTGCCTGAAGCAGGGGCTGCTGTTGTGCCCCTATCCTCGTGGGGGGCTGCCGTCCGTCCGCCACCCGAAGGACGCCGCACGCCCCCGCCCCCCCGCCTGAAGCGGGGGGCTGCCGTCCGTCTGCCGCTCGAAGGGCGCCGCGCGCCCCCGCCCCCCCGCCCCCGCCCCCCCCGCCCCCCCCGCCCCCCCCGCCCCCCACCTGAAGTTGGGGGCTGTCGTCTGCCGCCACCCGAAGGGCGCTGAGCGCCCCCGCCGCCCCCGCCGCCCCCCGCCTGAAGCGGGGGGGGCTGCTGTCCGCCGCCGCCTGGCGGCACCCCCCCGAGGGGCGGCGGCGGCTAACCCTAGCAGTCGCCCCTCAACCTTTTTGGGCTCAAAGCCCAATTCAAAAAAAATTTGAGACTGCAGGCCTGAAGCTCGCAGTGTGGCTGCGGGCTTCAGGCACGCATGCCAGTTTTTCGAAAAAAAGAGGGGGGGGGGGGAAAATTACAATTAAAAGGGGCTAAAAATAGGCTTTAAAAGGCTTGTTGGGGGATAAAAATTGATTAAAATGGCATTTCGGAGACCTAAAAATTCATGTAAATTATGGGGCAATAAAGGGAATATTGGGGATTTTTGGGGATCGACTGGGATGAATTAAAAAGGAAAACGTCTTCCTTTTACGAAGAACATGTCTAATTATTGGGCTCTTTTCCAATCTCTTTGGATAAACTCAACTAGCACAACCCTTGCATTAAATGATTTCCTCTGTAAAATCATTATTAAATGCTTTGCATCATTTTGGCGTATTCTGCGGATAAAGGTTGTGCATATTTTTAAAACTTAATAATTAGAAAGATCCTGCGACCGCTCTGCCGTTAGTCAGTTAACCTAATGGTGTATAACGTTGCCCAGTGGTCCAATAATTATTAAATAATTATATTGTTTATCCCTCTCTGCGAATATTAATGCCTGTGATGCATGTGATGAAAATGTCTGCTGGAAATGTTTGATGAGCACAAATTTTTGCGTGGATGATGGCTAATTGTGGGTTTGGATTAGCTGTTTAAGTCCCACATTTTATTTTCCTGCACTTTTCTTTTATTTTTGAGAGATATTGTAGTGAGGAATTTATGTAAATGTCCAAGACCGAAGACCACTTTCCATGGAGACGGAGGCCCACAATTGAAGCTGAAGATCTTATATGGGACCCTCGTGGTTTCCAAAGTTGTAATTTCTTTTTAAAGCTTTCATTTGTGTAATATGGACTGTAATGGCCTTTGGACTCTTTATTTATGTGGGGCTGGCCGATCCACACAATTAGCCCTTCATATTAAAATTGTCTCCGCATGAAAATGTTTATTGTTTAAATTATTAATTCATGCATATGTGTGCTCTGCTAGATAAAATGGCTAAAATCGCAAGTGTCGATTTCAAAGTGCTGGATGCATCAGGGAGAAACTATCCGAGCTGGCAGCTCGATGTAAAGTTCCATTTGCGGGCTAAGTCACTTATTTCTGCTGTGACAAAGAATGAAAATGTAAGCGATATAGAAAAGGCGCAAGCCATTATCTATATTCGCCGCCATGTGGATAAGATCCTTAAGGCTGAATACCTTACGGTCGAAGATCCACTTGAGCTATGGACTGCCCTTGAGGACATGTATAAACATCAGAAAGATGTTATACTACCAAGGGCACGATACGAGTGGGAGAACCTGAGACTGCGGGACTTTAAGTCTATAGCTGAGTACAACTCGGCTCTTTTTAGCATCATCTCACGCCTGAAGTTGTGCGATGAAAAAGTCTCAGAAGATCGCATGCTGGAAAAGACGTACACGTCTTTCCATGAGAAAGATGCGATATTTATGCAGCAATACCGTGAACAAAAGTTCACCAAGTATTCTGAGTTGTTGTCATGTTTACTCATGGCTGAACAAAACAGAGAGCTTCTTCTTGTGGAGTGGGGAGACGTGATGAGATAGAGAGTTGTTGTACTTGGGGTTTACTTACGGGGTAGAATTGAGATGATGTATCAGTTATTGCAGTATGTACATGTGGGTGATGTACTTTTAGTGTCGTACTCTGGTTGGTGTTGTTGTTCTATGTGTTGTTATGTTTGTTGTCACGCCCCGCTTCCCTAATATGGAAGGCGAGACGCGAGGAGGTCTGCTCAGACGTGGAGCTGTGAAGCTGCAATCTGATAAGCGTCTGTAAAAATTTCAAATGATAGCAGGTCCTTTGCATTGCGAAGAAACAACAATAACAATAATAAAGCAGATAAAGAAACATCCACCAACAAAACATCCAGCAAATTATATCAACATCGCAGAAAAGTCACAAAAGTATAAGTCTGAACAATAGGCCTAAAACATGGCCGAAACAAAAGCTAAAGGAGATAGGTGCTACGCACCGAAAACTAACTGCAACTACTAAAAGTAAAGACAACAAAGAAAACTCCAGGTGAGCCTAGGACTGGTCACCAGTGTCCTCAACCTCGGTCTCTGCTGGCACCTCGAACTCAGCGTCCACGAACTGCTCGTCCTCAGCGGGTAACTCTAACTCAGAACCTGACATGTGACACCCAAAGAGAAAAGGGCACATGTCAGCAAAAGTCTGCCAAAAGAAAGCGGAGAGCTTTTGTGCAAGGATACAAATAACAAAAGACGACTAGCAGTTCTAAAATAATGCAATGAGTTGAAATGATATTTAAGAATGCAACAATTAAAGATGACATGATGACATGCATTACGAGAACATTAATTCTCGATCACGATCACTATCCTATCACATTGTGCACAGGGTTTACTCCTTACAGCTGAAGGAGCGGATCAGGCATCCTTCTACGCTGCGTGACAGCTTAACCCTACCCCTCCACGTGTATCGAGCCAGGGTTTCCCAAGTACATGAGCTCGCTTCTGGATCACGAGCCAAGAAGTGTTTTTGGCATAGGGTTGTGCCCGTAAAGCAGGTGCTTAGCCTCAATCATTACAATAGGTGTAGGGTGTGCTACGCAATCACGATGAAACATTACATGCATGCAATGACATGACAATGAGCAGATAAATTGCGTACCGTTAATTGAAATTAAACATGGCATGGCAACATGAATGCAAGCATGATGAAGGTGTCGGATCTAGCTTCGTTGTCAAGCTAGATCTAAAAGTATCTTCTAGGCAGCTATCATTTCACTGCATACTCTCTTTTACGCTACTGTACAAAATGGCCTAAGACGTGGCCTAAACAGAAAGCTGGCAAGTATCACTTGCCTGAAAAACAACCAAGTCACGATCCTGCTCAATCAGTCCGAGTCTACCTACGTGTTCAGTTCGCAGTCCAGCCTACAGTCCCAATTTTATTATCTTGATTAGTGAGTTACAAAATAATCGGAAGCTATGATTTTTAAGTTGACTAACAGGCATGGTGTGGGGTTCCTACGGATAGAGACTTACCTCAACACGACGCGAGAGCTACTCTGACGTCGGATAGCGATGTCAGGGGTTGGATTCTGTTTTCGCGAACGGTACGGAACATCTGGTTCTCCTGGTGAAGCGATGATCCCACGAAGCTACCGGGAGATCGTGGCGAGTTGTCTACGGCTAGAGGGACGTCGAAACGCATGGACATCAGCTATATGGTGGCTGAACGGGCTCGAGGGAAGGTCGACAACCGTCGGAGGCTGCCATGTGTCGTCGTGGAGCGAAGAAACGTCGCTGCGAGGCGAAGAGAACCGCTGCTGCGAAAACATCGACTTGCGGAGCTGTTACAGGCGGTCTCCGGCGAGATAACGACGGGGGACGTCGTGGGGGAGGCGGAGGAGGTTGCGGGGAGGCGACTGCGGCGGTCAGAGCCTCAGTCGGTGGCATCGGCGGTTGACAGCCGTCGCTGCTACTGCTGTGCTGCGGCTTTGCTGGCAGAGCACCGGCGATCACGGTGGAGTAGGTGGTGGGGGAGAGCCGGAGAGAGAGGGTCCGACGAAGGTGATAGGCCGCCGTGCGAGGTCGAAGAGGGAGAAGGGGAGGTGTGCGGTGCTTGGAGTTTTTTTTGTTGCATGCGGGATGAAGAGAACGGCGCTGGGGTTTTGTTTGCGTGAACAAAGTTTGCCCTAGGGCTTAGGTTAAATAGGAGGGGGCTGTGTCACGTGGGTTAGGGTATATAGGTTGAGTTGTTTCTTTTTTTATAAAAGATTTAAAAAGGCCCTATTAAAATTTAAAGTGCTTTGTGTGTGTGTTGGGCTAGGAGTGTGTGTTAGCCCCAAGATTTCGGACATGTCAACAAGTGGCTAGGCTTAATTAGAAAGGGATTAGTATCAGTTTGGTTTAATTAGGGAAAAATCATAAAACTTAGGGTTAAAGTAGAATAGATTGGGAAGAATAGCGGAAGTGGGTCAAATGGATCCCTAAATTTATGAGATAAATACTGGGGCAACCATGTCGACGAGAGAAACTAAACTAAGAAGACTGATCACTAGTTTGTCGACGAGGGACGAAACTAAAAATAAAAACGTCTCACGACAAAAGTGAAAATCACGACGCCTCTTCAACTAAAGTCAAATCGTGGGTGAACGGCCCGTGAAATGACATTCCAAAATAATTCCACAATTTAATACTCTTCGAGAGGGTCACACCGGCATATTACATCAAAGGGTTCGGGTACAAGAAACGTCCAAAATAATTACGTGCACGAACAAGAGTACGTGCACAAAAAGCGTACGATCGGAAACCGACCGTGACATCCTAACCATCTTATGAATGATTCCGTCCTCGAAATCAACATCAACCATTGCTCTGAAATAAGTGCGGAAAGCGCTTTCTCATATCATCCTTGCGCTCCCAGGTGGACTCCCCAAGGAAACCATGATGCCACTGCACTCTAACCAAGTCGACGGTCTTATTCCTCAGCTGCTTCTGTCGTCGGTCCAGAATCTCAACTGGCTGCTGATCATAAGTCAAATCCGGACGAACAATGATCTCCGAGAAATCCACAGTATGTGACGGATCACTGACGTTTCGACGTAACTGGGATACATGAAACACGTCGTGAACTCTCTCCAGTGACGACGGCAACACCAAGCAATAAGCCACAGCTCCAACTCTCTCCAGGACGTCAAAGGGCCAATGTACCTTGGACTCAGCTTGCATCTCTTTCTAAATCAAATAACTCCCCGATTCGGAGAGATCTTGAGAAAGACGTGATCTCCAGGCTGAAACTCCAATGGTCGCCGTTTAGCATCTGCCCAATGCTTGAAACGGTCCTGAGCGATCCTCAGCTTCTCTCGGATGTTCCTCACAACATCCACTGCCTCTACGATCATCTCTGGTTCTAACAGCTCCCTGTCTCCAATGTCATCCCAGCTCAGTGGCGATCGACATTTCTTCCCGTATACCGCGGCGAATGGCGCCATGCCAATACTCGCCTGGTAGCTGTTATTGTAGGCGAACTCCACATGATGAAGATGATCCTCCCAAGATCCCTTGAAGTCCAACATGCACGCCCTCAGCATGTCCTCCAAAATTTGAATCGTCCTCTCTGATTGGCCATCCGTCTGCGGGTGGTACGCGGTACTGAAACTCAGACTCGTACCCAGGCTCTTCTGCAGACTCTACCAAAACTGAGATGTGAATCTCGTGTCTCTGTCTGACACGATACTCATGGGGACTCCGTGAAGTCGCACGATCTCCTGCACGATTCACATTACATCACTATCTAAACTAGGGAAAGGAAATAAAGCGGAGAGTAAAAGAATTACCTCCATATATCTCCTTGCTAGCGTCTCAGTGGACTGTCCTACTCGGAAAGGAATAAAGTGCACAGATTTGGTCAATCGGTCTACGATCACCCAAATCGCGTAATTCTGCTTCGGACTCCGAGGTAGTCCAGTCACGAAATCTATAGTGATGTGTTGCCACTTCCACTCCGGAATCGGAAGCGGTTGTAGCAACCCTGCTGTACGCTGATTGATCACTCCGTATTTTACACCTTTTTCCCGCATGTTTGCATGCCATTTAGATCGCTCAAATCATGTTTTTCACGATTTATCGACAATATTGCGATACTTTTCACGATTTGTTGTTTTTGTCGTATTTCAGGAGATTTGGAGCGATTTGGAGTGATTCCGAGATACACCCACTCCGGAGTGTCACCGACGACGTTCCCGAGGAGTATTTTGCTATTGGAGAGGAGCGGAAGAAGAAAGAACGTCGTAGGAGCGACGAGGAGGCAAGAACATTCAGATTGGGCATTTTTAGTATCTCACTCGACAGAGTGAAGGAGTCACTCGGCCGAGCATCGAGACCCCGCTCGACCGGCCAGATCGGACACGCTATCAGCGTGCACTCGGCCGAGCATCAGAAGCCGACTCGGCCGAGTGACGTATCCCGTCCGCCCGAGTGGCACCCAGACAACGGCCATCAAAAATAGCCAACTTACTGTAATCCGTCAGTCTGAGCAGCAGAAGCCCGAATCGGCCGAGTGGCAATTGCCGTCCGCCCGAGTGATGATAAGCCCATCGGCCGAGTGACGACAACTCACTCGGCCGAGTGACCCCCGAAGTGAAGACCCCCAAGACCCCGGACTTACTATAAATTTTCAGGGTCTCTCACTCGGCCGAGTGACCTTTGTCACTCGGTCGAGTGAGCCGCGCGCCTGTAGCGGAAAACACGATTTTGGAGCTACGCAGGGGCATTTTGGTCACTGATTTTTGGGCAGTTTTGGGGGGTATTTAACCCCAGATTCTAACCTAATTTAGGGAGCTTTTTCATTGCTTTTGGCAGCCTTTTTAGATTAGACTTTTTAGAGTTTGATTCTTGTGATTGGAGAGGAGAGAAAAAGTGTTATTTTGTTGGATTCTTGGAAAGCTACATTGGTTTGTCTCCCTCTCTATTAAAAATCCTATTTTTATTGCTATTTTGAATATTGCTATGAATTCTATTGTTGTTTCTATTGATTATTCTTCCATTAGCAATATGATTTGTGAGTAGTCTTAACGTCTTAGGGCGTGGGGATGAACCCTACGAGCCCAATTTCCGATTTGTGACGATTTGGTTGAACTAATGCTAGGATTGATTAGGGTTAGTTTGGGATTGATATAATACGGATAGCTAGGTGTTCATATCGATTGGGATTTGCAAGAGATTGGATCCCAATTCGATATGAAACCCTAGAAATCCGAATTGGGTTGAAATTGAGTTACCGTAGTATCGGTTTGCAAGAGATTGGGCCGATACTAGGGTTCTCGGTTGCAATTCTATACCGATACCCGTTTGCAAGAGATTGGACGGGTAGGAACTATCCCAACCTAGGTCGTAGCCCGAGTTTGCACGAGAGTGGGCTCGGGATGCGATTGAACAATGACGTTGATCCTAATGCTAGCTTGCCTAGGCTAGGGTTTGCAAGAGATTGGACCCGAGCCTAGGTTTGCTATAGACCGACAACAGCGCGAGAGCGTGAGCTAGGTTTTACATTCAGTTGCAACTAGTTCACCCGACATTTCTACCCTAGCAATTGTGAAACCGATGAATCACAATGACGAGATACGGTGAGTAGCGGGGATTCCCTATTCCCTAGGCGTCTTTATTTGATTTTATATCTCTTTTTACATTGTTTGACGATTGTGACAACATCGCCGAAAGGCAATTTCCTACACTTCTGTCCCTATAGCCAGGTTGTTCGGAGAAGGCACTATCATACGTCCTCCCTATGTTCGATACCCGCTCACCGCTACACCGTGCGCTTGCGGTAAAACTACACGGTCGCTCTTTTAGGGTGTACGCCCGGGCGCGATCAAGTTTTTGGCGCCGTTGCCAGGGAGGCGATTGTGTTTGATCCTACCACCCTAGCTATTTCTTTCTTTTTGTTTTATTTCTTCATTTTTTATCTAACCCTTCCATTGTGCTAATCACTTCTTTGAAACTTTGTTTTCCCGTGCATGTACACGAGATCCACTGCGGACCCCGTAGATATATTGTTTGATCCTGAGATCGAGCGTACATTGCGGAGAATCAGAGCGGAGAGGAGACCCGATACGGAAGGGAGGTTTATGAACGTTCGGGAGACGCCTGAAGAGTTAGTGGCAAGAATGGCGAGGATTATTTCCATTCGAGATAGGCTCCGGCCTAAGACTTCCTCCACGACCTCGTCCATAGCCATGCCGGAGTTGGCGGCCGACAAGAATTTTGAGTTGAAGACCGGACTTGTGGTTCTGATGCAGCAGGATCCATTTCATGGGAACGCCCATGAAAATCCCCACTACCACATCCAGCTCTTCCTATCAAAGTGCGCCACCTTCCAGATGCCGGGCGTCATCCTAGATGCCATCAGACTGCGCCTTTTCCCCTTCACACTAAAGGACAAAGCTCTTTATTGGTTGAGGACGCAAGCTGAAGGAGTCTTCACCACATGGGATGAGTTGGCGAGCGCGTTTATTGACAAGTTCTATCCGCCCTCCAAGACGGTGAAGATTAGGAGTGCTCTTATATCCTTCAAGCAAGGACCTCAAGAGACACTCTACGAGGCATGGGAGCGCTTCAAGGACCTGCAGCATCAGTGCCCCCACCATAGCATTGAAGATTGGGAGCTAGTCCATAGCTTCTACAATGGTCTCCAACCGGGGACCAAGCAGATTATTGATGCCGCGACAAATGGGGCCATCTTATCGAAGACTCCTGACGAAGCTACGGCCTTAATTGAGGAGATGGCCTCGAACAATCAACAATGGGGCGACGAGCGAGGACACTCTTCGTCCTCCTTGAAGCCATCTAGCATCTATGAGGCCAAGGCCGTGGCGGAGCTGACTAACAAGTTCGACTCTCTCCACAAGGTGGTGGAGAGACTGGAGAAATATATCACGGAGCCCCAAGGAGCCCCTTCCACATCCACACCAACAAGTCAAATGTGCGATTGGCAAGACCAATCCCAAGCTACGTATTTGGGAGGAGAACAAGGAGAGGGGTCTTTGGAGCAAGTCCAATACGTCGTGGGGAACCAAGGATATTGGGCCAATCCGGCCGCTAGAAACCATCCCGGTTTCTCCTATGCAAATAATGACGGAGCATTGAACCCCCCGCAACAACCACCTCACCAAGCTCGACCACCACCACAACAACAACATTATCCACCGAGGGGGCCTCCGCAACAAAACTACCCACCAAGGTAACAAGTGGGACCCTATAGGCCGCCCGGATACAATCAAGGGTGGAGAAATCCAAACCCCCCACAAGCTCAACAACGTTCTGATTTTGAAGCTAGAGTGGAGGAGTTTATGGTCGAGCAGAAGAAGACTAATGCTTCCTTGAAGGCGGGCTAGGATTCCCTTGCAACCATTGTAGGCCAAATCTCGGAGCAACTTGCGTTGCTCAATCGAAATAGTCAACAGTTGCCGGCTCAACCCGAGCAAAATCCACGGGGCAACACCAGCCATATCAACGCCGTGGTTGCAGTTACTACGAGAGGCGGGAAGAATACCACTCCCGTCATGATCCCTACCGAGGAACCCGTGGTGGAGAGAGTAGAGCCAAGTGAGCCGGTCATTGAAGTTGAGAGAGAGAAAGAGCCGCAAGGGGAAGAAAAGTCAAGAGCGGAGTAACTGATTGAAGAGAGGCGTTTTATGCCACCGATCCCATTCCCTCAGAGGCTAGCTAGAGCAAAGATGGAGAAACGGCTAGCCAAGTTTCTCGAGTATTTGAGAGGGGTAAGCCTCAATATCCCCTTCCTCGACGCTATCGTGGAAATCCCGACATACGCCAAGTTCCTAAAAGATTTGATTACGGGAAGAAAGAGGAAGGAGAAAATCATGCTCGCTGAGGAGGGGACTTGGTTCACCAAGAGAGAGAAGGAGCCCACCAAATTCAAAGACCCGGGGAGTTTCCGAATTCCTTGCACCTTAGGCGGCGTCCCTCTACAAAAGGCGTTAGTAGACTTAGGGGCTAGTGTTAGCCTCATGCCTCTCTCCATGTTCCGAAGACTAAACACCGGCACAGAATTGAAGCCTACCGACATGCGGATACAACTAGCAGATGGTCGGATCACAAGGCCGGTAGGGATCGCAGAGGACATCCAGCTACAAGTCCCGGGAGGCATATGTTTGCCATGCGACTTTGTGATCATGGATGTCAAGGAGGAGGGCGATACGTCGCTAATACTTGGACGCCCGTTCCTCGCCACCGCCGGTGTCATTGTCGATGTACGTGAAGGGACTCTAACATTGAACGTCGGCAACATCGAGGTGGAGCTTCATATACCCAAGGCAATGAAACACATGCCCTATCATGAGGAGCTGGACTATATGGACCTCCTTGACGAGGTCATTGAGGAGGCGATCCCCCATTCCATCGGCGCAATATTCAAGGATGATTTTGAGGAAGGGCCGGACTTGGGCCAAGAAGAAAAGATGGAGCACTCCCCCGATCTCTCCATGGAAATTGATGAAGGCGACGCTGATGTCACAAGAATTCGAGAGCTCTGCAAGCTCTCAAAGATGAGGACTCCAATGAAAGCTCCACCGATACGGAAATCGGTGTCGCCGGTGAAGCCAAGGCCCGGAGCAAGCACTAGCTTGGAGGAGCCACCCCCCAACACTACCCGAGACGAAAGATCACCGAGGAAGAACACGCCGCCACAACATCCAAATCCAAGCGTCCTTCCCGATAAATTCGACGGGTGCATCTCATATGCACCCAATATCCCGCATTAAATTGAATATCCAAGGGGGTCGAGCTCAAGACCTTAAACGAGCGCTTGTCGGGAGGCAACCCGACGGTTATCGCTTTATTTTTACTTTGTTCTTTATTTTTGTTTTAGAAATTATTAGTGTTTTGAGTCGTTTGCCTGAAAAATTTGTGATAACGGGTCCTATTTTTCTTTGACAGGAGAGGAGAAAGGGATATCTATCATTAGGAGAATGAACAAGGCGACAAAGAGCGCTCCAGGAATGCGCTCGATGCTTAGGAGGAGGAAGAAAAACAGAGATTAGAGCCCAAACGGAGCCAAACAGCAGAAAACAGGGGTCACTCGGCCGAGTAGAATATCCACTCGGCCGAGTAAATAAGTTCGTCTGCCCGAGCGACGCACAAACGAGGGAAGTCTGCTGTACCCAACTCTCTGTTTCTTTTCTTGATTTCAGTATAATTGCCACTCGGTCGAGTATATATCTTCACTCGGTCGAGTGAAATCGATACGCTCCTAAGGCGAGAACTGCCGAGTAGCTTATGCCACTCGGCCGAATGGACTTTTTCCACTCGGCCGAGGGTGGCAAAGCCACTCGGCCGAGTCGTAAGCGGGGAGGAATTTTCAAAAATATTTCCGTTACGTTCACTCGGCCGAGCGACATAGTCACTCGGCCGAGCGACATAGTCACTCGACCGAGTCATAACTTTTCCTATATAAGGCGCTGCGGGCTCGGCGCGGAATTCGAAGCAATTATTTCTCGTCTGTTCGCCCGCGCCCGCGCCCGATCAGCTCCCTACGCCCAAACACGCCCCCACTCGCCCGATCCGCCCTCGCCGCAGCTGCGCTCGGCCGACCACCGCCGGCCGACGACCGCCGCCCCTCCGCCCGAGTCGCCGGCGACCTCCTCACCGCCGGCCGAGCTCCGGTAACCCCAAAATCGCCCATTTTCTCCTTTTTCTTGTATTTTTGACGATCCGAGCACTAATCGAGCCCCTAATTCAAATTAACTTCATTATCTATCCATTATACCCCTAACCCCCCATGTATTTTGAATATTACACGCTGATATCATTGTTTGATGTGCAGGCAATCTTGGGGAGCTTAGGGGAGCTTAGGGGAGCTTCCGGGGAGCGCTTTTGGCTTTGTGGAGGCGGCGTCTTCGCACGCATCCACTATTTTTCTCTCGCGGCGTGTTATGGTATATTCGTTCCACTTACTTTCGCACGCCGCGTTTTTTCGCTTTTTGGTGAGCACTCGGGGCACCTATGCCGCCCCGGACACGGCCACGCACCAGGAGAGCTTCCGCCAAGCGGAAGCGGCCGGATGAGCCCGGCCCCTCCCACGAGATGGAGGACTCTCCTCTGCCTACACCACCTCACCCCGCACAGCCACAGCCTGCAGACCCCGTTCACCCCGCACAGCCACAGCCTGCAGTCCCCGTTCACCCCGCACAGCCACTACATGCCGACCCACTGCCACCACCGGCTCCACTTGTCGGGCCCCTGGGGATTACGTTTCGAGACGACGCACACCGCGTCGTTTTTGAGCGCATTTCCCAGCGCTCGATTGTACCCTCCAGGTTCGCACACCTTGCAGACCTAGGACGCCTGGGGGTACTTGAGGGGATGCTCACGTTGTATGACAACGTGGGTTGGCGAGATTTTTTCCAAGTGTCGGCGGACACCTTAGTCCGTCCGACACTTGAGGTGCTGAGTTTTATAGCCCGGACAGACGAGGGATGCTCGTTTAGATTTATGGACCGAGAGTGCCAGATCACTCTCGGTATGATGAGAGTATTCTTCTCGTGGCCCGATATCCCCGGGGCCGACCGTGGTTACGCCCCCACACACATCCCTCCCCCATCCTTCGATTCCCACGCTTTCTGGGCCCGGATCACGGGTTTACCAGCTGCCTTTGACCCTAGTAGGGCCAAGGCCTCGGCCATCGTCCACCCTTGCCTCCGCATAGCTCAGCGCCTTATGTCGACTACTTTTTTGGCGAGGTATGAGCCTGGGACGATGTCCATGCCGGAGCTTTATATGCTCTATGCGATGACGCGCCCCAGAGTTCTAGCTAGGGAGAGTGACGAGTTGGTCCCCGCCATCGTGATTGATATCGCGAGCTGGTTTTTGGACTGCATCATCGTATCGGTGGGCGCTCGCTCACCGATATGTTGCGGCGGTCTAATCACCCTGCTCGCCCTGATGACCGGCGAGGACCTACCGACTGATTTGCATCGTTCTCCGGGCCCCACTGCATTATCGATAGACGTCATGGCCCGGATGAAGATGTTTCGTCCGCACGGTCAGCGACACTGGGTTTGGTTGCATGGTCCGTACGGTGCTGACTACATGATCCTTCCGAGCCCCGCTCGGACACACTTAGGACCAGTACACGACGACTGGCTACCGGCGATAGATCTCCTGATCCCCTCCGCCTACGTGCTTGAGGCCGAGGAGGCTGAGCAGGCACACGCTGCACACGCTGCACACGCTGCACCCGTCGACCCCGTGGTCTCTCAGCATGAGCCTGCACTTTCTGCCGCTCCCGACACTTCTGTCCCCACTTCTGCCAGTGTCGGGAGTACACTTGCTGAGCCCACCACGTCTGCCACCACCACCACCACGGCTAGCCCTCTGTCCGTTGAGCCCCTTTGCTCCGCACTACCTGAGCGCCCACCTACTTTTGTTGAGAGCGGAGAGCCTTCTTTCGCTGCCGTCGTGGAGACCATGGCCAGTATGATCTCCGCTGGGATTTCGCCTTTTGGACCCCACACTGCCTCCCCAGCGGTTGTCACTTCTGTCTCCACCGTAGCCATTCTATCTGAGAGTGTCGTGACGTCTGTCCCCACGTCTTTGTCACTGACCTCTCCTGCCGCCTCGTCACTGATTTTGCCTTCCACTCCCTCTGCTGCTGATTCCATCTCACACCAGCCTGCGTCCCAGCCTCGCCCTGAGGCTGGGCATCCACTAGTGAGCACAGCACCCGTACCACCCATGCCTGCTATCCCGATCACCTACACCGCCCGTATTAGACAGCCCCGACCAGCTCAGCCTAGACCTGTCCGTCCCTCCGCTCCACCACCCCCTGATGCCTTAGTTCAGAGCGTTCGCGCTCTTGAGGGGGGGTTGAGTGGACTCCGGGGCGATTTTAGGGCTTTGTCTTCCACAGTCACCGCCATGCAGCAGCGCCTCGACCTACTTCTTAGCATTCACTATTGCTTGACCCAGATCCTCGAGCGACTGCCACGACCACCACCCACCCAGCAGACCGCCCACCACCACCACCCACCCAGCAGACCGTTCCACGTCCACCACCACCCCCCCACCTCCGCCTCAGGACGGAGACGGCGCAGCACCACCCTCTTAGGCACCCTTGATGCCATTGATCTTTTTTGCCGTCTTGCTGGCCGTCTCTGCTTGGTCCTGATTATTTTTGCCCACCCCCCTCCCCTCACTGTTTTTGGGTCCACATTTTGATCATATTTATCTTTATCATTTTTGGGAGAGAGGGAGAGACTTTTTGGTGTGACACTCTTATATCTGATTCACTCCTATACCTGCATGCATCATGTCCGCATCATACTTTCATTTTATTATTTTTATCTCTTTTTCATCATGCATGCATCCTCACCTACCCCTACCACTACACGTCTCTCGGTGTGCCACACTTCGCACATTGAGGACACTGTGCACTTTAGCTTGGGGGAGTGAGTTCTCACGCTTTTCGATTTACCACCTTTATTTTTAGTTTTTTCACGCCATTTTCCGCATTTGCGCTCATTTTCATCACTTTTTCTTTTTTTACCATGCATCACGTTTTTCTTATTTTCTTCGTGTGCCGCATTGTAAATAGTTTTGTTTTCCCTTTTTTATCTTTATTTCTTTCATCTCATGCTAGAGATGCCTTTTCTGTGATGATGATGACGTGGAGTTAGCTTTCTCTATATGCATGCTATATTTGTCATGTCTTAGCTTTTATTTCTGATATCATATGCTGTGATCTGCCTTGCATTTAGAGATGTGAACCCACACTTTTTCCGTATGAAAATGGATGAAATTCTATTATTAGCTGAGTCTGAATATTCATATGTATGCTATCGTAGAAAACACACCAAGATTCACGCATTGAATGCTTATATCTGGAGTACCGTTTTTTTTTCTATATCACTTCAATTTGCATGATTTGTACACTCCACTTCAGGATGATTGAATGATGTTAGCTATGATAAATCTGGATTAGTTTGCTTTTTTGTGATCGAAACCGAGTAGATTAAATTACCCTGCTGAAGTTGTCGTGCACGTCCTATAGAGTGAACTGAGAGATACATTTATTTCTTTCTCCACATATCTTGAACATTAATTCTCTATTTTAAAATCATTGGTGAATCTCGCCTTAGCGATTCTAATATTTGGCATTTCCCCCGTTATTAAATTCCTAGCTCCAAATTTCCCAAAACCAAAAAGAAAAAGAAAAATTCTTGTATATCCTTCTCTCTCTTTTGATTTGGGATCATTTGTGTACATATGCTATTTAAAAAAAGAGAGAAAAGAAAGAAAAGAAAAAGAAAAAGATTTGAGAATAAGAAAATAAAAGAGAAAGGAAGCTCAAAACGATCCAATCTCATACCCCTTCTCTCTTCCTTCCCTCTTATTGTTTTTATTTTTATTTTCTTTCACTTTTGGAGCATAAATAGAGATGGGGAATGTAAGTATAGTTTTGTATATGCCACCACGCTTATAGATAAGCTTGGGGGAGAGAATCCAATGATGTGTGAGAGAGTGACTACCTGACGGTGCGTGACAACCTAGGCTAAGTAATATTCTATACTCGGTGAGATTGTTTTAGCTTCACGAAATCCAGAAATCTACGCCTAGCACTCATTTCATGAAATCCACGCTTTTCTATTCTTTCTATTCTATTGCGTGATATTCTTATACTCCTCATAGAAAGCATTCAATTGAAAAGTGTGTGATCTGCGATATTGTATACCGCTTTAGATGATTCAGACAATGTTAATCTTAGAATTATTCCATTTTTCATGCTATATCTATATTCTTGGGTATTCTATCTCTATTTGCATTATTATACTATGATATCGAAATAAAAATATTTGACATGTGTTTTACATTCGATGCATGCTATATGAGCAAGCAAAACCCACGTCCTGAGAAAAATGATCTAGCAGCTTCCCTCTTCGCTTTCTTCTTTCTTCTTCGTTTTTCATTTTCCGTTTTTTCCATCGTTTTCATTTTCTGAATCCACCGGGTTCGCCTTTTACTTATCTTCCTTGAGGACGAGTAAGAGGTAAGCTTGGGGGATTTTGATCACTCCGTATTTTACACCTTTTTCCCGCATGTTTGCATGCCATTTAGATCGCTCAAATCATGTTTTTCACGATTTATCGACAATATTGCGATACTTTTCACGATTTGTTGTTTTTGTCGTATTTAAGGAGATTTGGAGCGATTTGGAGTGATTCCGAGATACACCCACTCCGTAGTGTCACCGACGACTTCCCCGAGGAGTATTTTGCTATTGGAGAGGAGCGGAAGAAGAAAGAACGTCGTAGGAGCGACGAGGAGGCAAGAACATTCAGATTGGGCATTTTTAGCATCTCACTCGGCCGAGTGAAGGAGTCACTCGGCCGAGCATCGAGACCCCGCTCGGTCGGCCAGATCGGACACGCTATCAGCGTGCACTCGGCCGAGCATCAGAAGCCGACTCGGCCGAGTGACGTATCCCGTCCGCCCGAGTGGCACCCAGACGATGGCCATCAAAAATAGCCAACTTACTGTAATCCGTCAGTCTGAGCAGCAGAAGCCCGACTCGGCCGAGTGGCAATTGCCGTCCGCCCGAGTGAAGATAAGCCCATCGGCCGGGTGACGACAACTCACTCGGCCGAGTGACCCCCGAAGTGAAGACCCCCAAGACCTCGGACTTACTATAAATTCTCAGGGTCTCTCACTCGGCCGAGTGACCTTTGTCACTCGACCGAGTGAGCCGCGCGCCTGTAACGGAAAACACGATTTTGGAGCTACGCAGGGGCATTTTGGTCACTGATTTTTGGGCAGTTTTGGGGGTATTTAACCCCAGATTCTAACCTAGTTTAGGGAGCTTTTTCAATGCTTTTGGCAGCCTTTTTAGATTAGACTTTTTAGAGTTTGATTCTTGTGATTGGAGAGGAGAGAAAAAGTGTTATTTTGTTGGATTCTTGGAAAGCTACATTGGTTTGTCTCACTCTCTATTAAAAATCCTATTTTTATTGCTATTTTGAATATTTCTATGAATTCTATTGTTGTTTCTATTGATTATTCTTCCATTAGCAATATGATTTGTGAGTAGTCTTAACGTCTTAGGGCGTGGGGATGAACCCTACGAGCCCAATTTCCGATTTGTGACGATTTGGTTGAACTAATGTTAGGATTGATTAGGGTTAGTTTGGGATTGATATAATACGGATAGCTAGGTGTTCATATCGATTGGGATTTGCAAGAGATTGGATCCCAATTCGATATGAAACCCTAGAAATCCGAATTGGGTTGAAATTGAGTTACCGTAGTATCGGTTTGCAAGAGATTGGGACGATACTAGGGTTCTCGGTTGCAATTCTATACCGATACCCGTTTGCAAGAGATTGGACGGGTAGGAACTATCCCAACCTAGGTCGTAGCCCGAGTTTGCACGAGAGTGGGATCGGGATGCAATTGAACAATGACGTTGATCTTAATGACAGCTTGCCTAGGCTAGGGTTTGCAAGAGATTGGACCTGAGCCTAGGTTTGCTATAGACCGGCAACAGCGCGAGAGCGTGAGCTAGGTTTTACATTCAGTTGCAACTAGTTCACCCGACATTTCTGCCCTAGCAATTGTGAAACCGATGAATCACAATGACGAGATACGGTGAGTAGCGGGGATTCCCTATTCCCTAGGCGTCTTTATTTGATTTTATATCTCTTTTTACATTGTTTGACAATTGTGACAACATCGCCGAAAGGCAATTTCCTACACTTCTGTCCCTATAGCCAGGTTGTTCGGAGAAGGCACTATCATACGTCCTCCCTGTGTTCGATACCCGCTCGCCGCTACACCGTGCGCTTGCGGTAAAACTACACGGTCGCTCTTTTAGGGTGTACGCCCGGGCGCGATCACTGATGCTCTGCCTTAACCTGCTGACATACCAAACACTTGGCAATGCTCCGTGCCACACTCCGCTTCATGTCATGCCACCAATAGTTCAGGCGAAGGTCCTTGTACATCTTGGTGCCACCAGGATGCACAAAATACGGCGAGCTATGTGCCTTAACAAGCAACGCCTCTCTAATATCTCCAGCTGGCACATAAACTCTGGCTCCATACCTCAGCGAGCCTTCCTCATGAATCCGAAAGTCAGTCTGCAGACCGGCTTCTACCTGCTCACGGATCCTCTTCAGCTTCGAATCTCCAGCCTGACCTGCCTTGATCTGATCCACGATCGTCGACTGTATCTGCATACACATCAACGATGAAACCTCTCCAGGAAGCACAATCTCAATACCAGACTCGCAAAAGTCCTGCTGCAACCTCCACTGTGAAATCAACATCATCACCACTGGAAGTCTGCTCAGCGCATCCGGAACCACATTCACCTTGCCAGGATGGTACTGCAAGTCGATCTCATAATCCGCCATGAGCTCCAACCATCGACGCTGTCGCATATTGAGCTCCTTCTGCGTAAAAATATATTTCAAGCTTTTGTGATCGGTGAAGATCTTCACCTTCTCACTTAGCAAGAAATGCCTCCAAATCTTGAGCGCAAATACGACTGCAGCCAACTCCAAATCGTGCGTCAGATAATTCTTCTCATGAGCCCTAAGCTGCCGAGAAGCATACGCGACTACATGCCCATGCTGATGCAAAACACAACCGAGACCTTTGCCAGAAGCATCGCAAAAAATCTCGAAACCTCCACTCCGGTCAGGCACAGCTAGAACATGGGCAGTCATCAAACTCTCCTTCAGAATAGAAAAGGCCCTTTCACAAGCATCGGACCACACGAATGGTATATCCTTCCTCGTCAGTCTAGTCATCGGCTCTGCAATACGAGAGAAATCCTTGATAAAGCGCCAATAATAACATGCAAGCCCAAGAAAACTCCTGATCTCAGACGCTGACTAGGGAACCGGCCACTCTCCGATAGCCTTGATCTTCTCTGGATCCACGGATATGCCATCTCCTGAGACTACGTGCCCAAGAAAATCCACTCTATCCAGCCAGAACTCGTACTTGGAATACTTCGCATACAACCGATGCTTCCTTAAGATCTCCAGAACAGTCCTCAAGTGCTCAGCGTGCTCCTCTTCCGACTTCGAATAGATCAAGATGTCGTCAATAAAGATAAGCCAAACTTATCTAGGAAGTCATAAAATATCAGATTCATCAGATTCATGAAAACTGCGGGTGCGTTGGTCACACCGAAAGGCATAACCATGAACTCGTAGTGTCCATACTTCATTCTGAACGCTGTCTTCGGCACATCTTCCTTCTTCACCTTCAGCTACCCGCTCCTCAGATCCAATTTAGAGAATACCCTCGATCCTCCAAGCTGATCAAAAATATCGTCAATCCGCGACAACGGATACTTGTTCTTGATGGTGACAGCATTCAACTCTCTGTAGTCCACGCACATCCGATGCGAACCGTCCTTCTTTTTCACTAATAGAACAGGTGCTCCCCACGGAGACACACCCAGATTGATGTAACCCTAATGCAGAAGCTCATCCAACTATTTACGTAACTCCTCCAACTCTGCCGGAGCCATACGATAAGGTGCTTTCGATATAGGATGCGCTCTCGGAATAAGATCGATCGAAAACTCAAGAGCTCGATCGGGTGGCAGTCCTGAAATCTCCTCGGGGAAGACATCATCGAAATCTCTCACCACAGCTGGTCTAGTCACCTCCATCTGCATAGCTACAAGCTCCACCACTGGCTTGGCCCGAAATCTGATCGGTCTAAGCGAACTGCTACCGCTACTGAACTCAAAGGTCGGGTGACCAGGAATCTCGAACACCACCTTCTTCCGTCGGCAGTCGATCGTAGCGTAGAAGCAACTAAGCCAATCCATCCCAAAAACAGCATCAAAGTTGGTAATGTCGTGGACGATAAAATCGGCATAAAGCTCGAATCCACAGACTACCAAAGGACAAGATTGACATCCACGGGACACAGAGATCACACCATTCCCTGTAGAAAAATCCCAACTCTTGGAAAGAGGGAAAGTCGCCAGAGAATGCTTGTCCATGAAACTCCGGGATAAGATGCACATGGATGCACCGGAGTCGAAGAGAACCCGAGCGGGACAAGCACAAACAAGAATAACACCTATCAAGCAACCTAGCAATCAAATCCTATTCTAGCAAACAATATCTAATCTAACATGCAAGATCAACTAATAGAAAAGTAAAGACTAGTCTGAGGGTTACCTGCAATAACGCTATCCTCAGCATCCGCCTCTACGGCGGTCATCGTGAAAGCCTGCCTCCTAGGCTGAACAGCCTGCTGAAATGCCTGCTTCTGTGGAATGAGAGGCGCTCCACATCCAGCGGCTACCAGTGCTTTCTGCGGCTGTCTAGCAAGCAGGCAATCCTTCACTGCATGCTTAGGGTCGCCACAAAGTAGGCACTGGCCCAAAAATCTCCTGCACTGGTCATTCACATGGCCGGTCCTGCCGCAAAAATGGCACGTCTTCTGAACAGACCCTCCTGGCTTCTTGAACTGCACGGACTGATTAGGCTTCAGCACTGGCCTAACCATAGCTCTGGCCTGCTCCATAGGCCTCTTCCCAGCTCCTGAATAAAGTCCTCTCCTCTGATTGGCGATCAGCTCCTGCCTCTTGGCAGCGATCAGCAACTTCTGATAAGAAGCTAAGTCCGAAGAGGACATCATACTCTGTAGCTCCAAAGATAGAACCTGCAAGAATCTCTGAGATCGATCTTCAGCGGTCTCCACCATCTTCGGTGCAAAGCGACTCAGTCTCATGAACTCTTGGTGGTACTGATCCACCGTCAGATTTCCCGGCTTCAGACTGATAAACTGCTTCTTCAGCTCCCTCCTCGCAGCTCGAGGGAAATACTCCTCATCAAACCTCGCCTTGAAAGTATCCTAGGAAATAGGCTTCTCTAGCATCTTCTCCTCTGACTCCCACCAGCTGCGGGCATTATCCTTCAGTTGCTTTTTCACCAGGTCAACCCATCCAGCCGGGTTAACCTTCGAGAGAAGCAGATTATCCTCTGTATTCTTCATCCACTCGTCCGCAGCTAATGGACCTTCCGACCCATTGAAATATGTTGGGCCCAGCTCCCGAAACTGTTTCGCTCCTGGCTCGAAGCGAGGGGCATTCTGAAGCATCCCCTGCTGAACCTGCATCATATGATGCATCATCCGCATCATCTCAGCCATGGTGGGTTCTCTTTCAGCATCCGCAACACGTCCTGCTCCACCACCAGCTCCAGGTCCACTATCAGCTCCTCGAGTAACGCGTCTACCGGCCATCTAAAACAAGAAATTGTTCAGATTAGACTTAATCATGACTTGAATGTTAGGAATAATTAATTGGATGTTGTTTATCATTATCATTGTTCTGATATTTCGCGGATGCAAAGGGACCTGCATGGGCCACCAACAAAACCTGTCACGCCCCGCTTCCCTAATATGGAAGGCGAGACGCGAGGAGGTCCGCTCAGACGTGGAGCTGTGAAGCTGCAGTCTGATAAGCGTCCGTAAAAATTTCAAATGATAGCAGGTCCTTTGCATTGCGAAGAAACAACAACAATAATAATAAAGTAGATAAAGAAACATCCACCAACAAAACATCCAGCAAATTATATCAACATCGCAGAAAAGTCACAAAAGTATAAGTCTGAACAATAGGCCTAAAACATGGCTGAAACAAAAGCTAAAGGAGATAGGGGCTACGCACCGAAAACTAACTGCAACTACTAAAAGTAAAGACAACTAAGAAAACTCCAGGTGAGCCTAGGACTGGTCACCAGTGTCCTCAACCTCGGTCTCTGCTGGCACCTCGAACTCAGCATCCACGAACTGCTCGTCCTCAGCGGGTAACTCTAACTCAGAACCTGACATGTGACACCCAAAGAGAAAAGGGCACATGTCAGCAAAAGTCTGCCAAAAGAAAGCGGAGAGCTTTTGTGCAAGGATACAAATAATAAAAGACGACTAGCAGTTCTAAAATAATGCAATGAGTTGAAATGACATTTAAGAATGCAACAATTAAAGATGACATGATGACATACATTACGAGAACATTAATTCACGATCATGATCACTATCCTATCACATTGTGCATATGGTTTACTCCTTACAGCTGAAGGAGCGGATCAGGCATCCTTCTACGCTGCGTGACAGCTTAACCCTACTCCTCCACGTGTATCGAGCCAGGATTTCCCAAGTACATGAGCTCACTTCTGGATCACGAGCCAGGAAGTATTTTTGGCATAGGGTTGTGCCCGCAAAGTATGTGCCTAGCCTCAATCATTACAAGAGGTGTAGCGTTAACTACGTAATCACGATGAAACATTACATGCATGCAATGACATGACAATGAGCAGATAAATTGCGTACCGTTAATTGAAATTAAACATGACATGGCAACATGAATGCAAGCATGATGAAGGTGTCGGATCTAGCTTCGTTGTCAAGCTAGATCTAAAAGTGTCGTCTAGGCAGCTATCATTTCACTGCCTAGTCTCTTTTACGCTACTGTACAAAATGGCCTAAGACATGGCCTAAACAGAAAGCTGGCAAGTATCACTTGCCTGAAAAACAACCAAGTCACGATCCTGCTCAATCAGTCCGAGTCTACCTATGTGTTCAATTTGCAATCCAGCATACAGTCCCAATTTTATTATCTTGATTAGTGAGTTACAAAATAATCGGAAGCTATGATTTTTAAGTTGATTAACAGGCGTGGTGTGGGGTTCCTATGGATAGAGACTTACCTTAATACGACACGAGAGCTACTCTGACGTCGGGTAGCGACGACAGGGGCTGGATTCCGGTTTCACGAACGGTACGGAACGTCTGGTTCTCCTGGTGAAGCGATGATCCCACGAAGCTACCGGGAGAGCGTGGCGAGTTGTCTATGGCTAGAGGGACGTCGACACGCATGGACATCGGCTATAGGGTGGCTGAACGGGCTTGACGGAAGGTCGACAACCGTCGGAGGTTGTCGTGCGTCGCTGTGGAGCGAAGAAACGTCGCTGCGAGGCGAAGAGAACCGCTGCTGCAAAAATAGCGGCTTGCGGCGCTGTTACAGGCGGTCTCCGATGAGATAACGACGGGGGACATTGTGGGGAGGCGGAGGAGGTCGCGGGGAGGCGACTTCGGCGGTCGGAGCCTCAGTCGGCGGCTGCAGCGGCTGCGGCGGCGGTTGACAGCCGCTGATGCTGCGCTGCTGCTGCTGTGTTGCGGCTTTGCTGGCGGAGCACCGACGATCACGGCGGAGCAGGCGGTGGGGGATGTTGAGTATTGGACTCCCCGGATTTGGTTTTGGATGATGAACAAACATAAATATCGTGAACTAACTCTTTGTGAGCGCAGTTATGGAGATCGTCGCCAAAATTCCACGCATATCCAAAGCGACGTCTCAAGACTTCTCAAAGCGCGTGATCGTATGCTTGAAGCTTCGTTGAAGCTCAAGGACCATTATTGAAGTCATGAAGATTCGATTGAAGCTTTTGAAGACGGTATCGTCAAGTTTAATTTATTGTCTTCTAGCTTCTTTCGTAGAATGTTAATTCTTGAGTAGGTCTTACGTTTTAATCTTCATAACGCTCATATCTTAGAGCTAGGATCTTAGTAGAAGTCCATACGAACTTTCCCGAAGCTTCGCGCTTCGATTCGCGACTTCTTGTGCATGTTAGTTGGTTCAAGAAGAAGAACCAACCGACTAGATGGAAATCTAGTCGGTCGGCAAAGCTTCTTGAACCGACTAGTTTGCCTTGTTCAATTCTAGCTCACTTACTGTTTACAGTTAGTCGGTCAAAGAAGGTTCACCGACCGACTAGTTGTGAAACTAGTGGATCAGTGTTTCTTCTTAGACCGACTAGTTGAGCTTCTACTGTACAGCCTAACTTACTGTTTATCGTTAGTCGGTCAAAGTTCATTTGTCGACCGACTAGTTGATAAACTAGTCGGTCTGCATTTGCTCTTAGACCGACTAATTCAACTTGTGCTCAGACTTTATGTTTTATCTCTTAGTCGGTCTCAGTTGACTCACCGACCGACTAGTTGTGAAACTAGTCGGTTGGCAAGTCTTCTTGGACAGACTAGTTCTTTAAGTCTGAACTTCTCTTCTTGGCTGTTCACCTCTTAGTCAGTTTGTGTTGATTGACCGACCGACTAGTTGATGAACTAGTCGGTCAGTCATCCTTCTTTGACCGACTAGTTTGCTTCAGAATAGAGCCGTTGGAGCATTAAATGCCACGATTTTTGCTCTCTCTTTCCTCTAACCTATATATACTTGGAGTGCTGCATTCATTGCACTCAAGGCTGATATTAAGTGAAGTTTAGAGATCAAAAGAGAAGCATTCAATCTCATTCAAAGCTCATTCATTTCCTTTCAAGAATCTCTCCCTCACTCTTATTTCAAAAGAGAGATTCATTGATTGTGAGCCTTCCAAGCCTAGTGCTTGATTCTAGGTCACCAACATCCACCTAGGACTCCATTGCTGGTCATCTACTTGGAGCTAGGGTTTGGTGCCTCTTCATCTTCCCGAAAATCCGTTTTGCCCTAAATCGTAAATTTTACTCAAGGCATAGGATTTTGTCGGTAAGAATTTCTATTTCAATTTACTTGATATTGTAAGTGTTTTTCTCTCGGTTGTGAGAGATTGTTTGTGATCCCGGGTTGTGGGAGTCACAATTACTTTGTGTATGATTTGGTCTTGTAGATGTTTATCTACAAGAATTTCATAGTGCAAATCTAGGGTTAGAGGTTTCTAACTCTAGTATCCGGAGGGGATCCGGGTGTTTGGGACGTAGGATCACCGGGAACAAGTCGGGGAGACTTGGGTGGATCCGAACCCGTTAAATCATTTGTTTGCGGTTGATTATATTTGTTGTCTATATTTACATTTTCGCATTTCCTCATTGTTGGTTAGAGTTTGCAAGATAATTAGGAATTATCCTCTTAATTATTTTAAAGTACTATTCACCCCCCTCTAGTACTTGTGCAGTAGCTACGTAGGGCATTACATTTGGTATCAGAGCCAAGTATCTAGCTATGTCTTCCAACGACAACAAAACCGTACGTCCACCTTCAGACTATAGCACCTTCAGAAACCGTGAAGGAGCGTCTTCGGTGATGGAAGGACACTCCTCGACGAGGCCTCCTTTCTTCAACGGTAACAACTACGGGTACTGGAAATGCCGGATGGAAACTTTCCTCCGGAGTGCTTCACTATGGAGGGCCACGATGAAGGAGTATGTCGAGCCCGCCGAAGAAGATTTCGAGAAGTGGACTACCGCGGAGGTCGCCGCGGAGGTAAGCAATGCCAAGGCAATGAACGCCTTGCAATGCGCTTTGGAGCTCGAGGACTTCAATAAGATATGCACATGTAAGAGTGCATATCAAATATGGAACTTACTCCTCATCTTGCATGAAGGAACGAGTAGGGTAAGAGACTCCAAACTCGTAGTAGTAAATAAAGATTACGAGTTATTTCATATGCTACAAGGTGAGAAGATGAAGGAGTACTATGCTCGCTTCGTCGACATCACCAACAAGTTGGAGGCTCTCGGTAAGACCTACACCCAAAAGGAGAAAGTCTCGAAGATCATCGATGGACTTCCTTCTTGTTGGGACAAACGTACCTTCGCCATCGAGGAAGGTAATGATATGAAAACATATACCGTCGTACAACTAATGGGTACCTTAATGCCTTACGAGGTACGCAAGGATAGTAAGCTAAAGTTACAGGACAAGATGAAGTCCTACCTGAAGCAAGACGAGCCAAAGAAGAAGGCGATTGCTTTCAAGGCCGCTCCATCAACATCCACATCTACCGATGATGAAGAATCGGAAGAAGAATTGGACTTGGAGTCCATTGCCCTAATGGCAAAGAAGTTCAACCGGTTCTTCCGGAAAGGTAATTTCAAGAACAAATCTAAATTTGGTTCTTCTAACGCCTCCTCTCCTTTGTGCTTTAAATGCAACAAGCCAGGACACATGAAAGCGGATTGTCCTCAAAACAAGCAAAAGGAAAAGTGGAAGGCGTCAAAATTCGACAAGTCCAAGAAGTACAAGAAAGGGTACAATAAGGGACTTGTCGGGACATTCTCTGACTCTGAGAATTCGTCAAGTGGAGTGTCGGATGATGAGCAAGTGGAACAAGCACACATGTGCTTCATGGCACGTGAGGAACGTGATCAAGGATCTTCCTCCGATGATAGCGAGGACGAAGGCGATGAGGTAACCATGGACGAACTTAGATTAGCTAATGAACAAATTTGGTCTAAATACTCTAAATTAGTAAATAGATTTACTAAGACCAAAGATGAATTAGTTAGTCTCCAAACCTCGCCTAAATCCATCGTCATCAACAACGACACCGTTGTTAAAGACTTGAGAAATGAGATTGTAGATCTCAAGTCTCAACTTGAACATGTTCATATTGAGGATCCGGAGGAACATAAGATAGCGGATTTGACTTCTCAAAACTCGACTTTGAGTATTGAGAATGAAAATCTCAAATCTCGTGTTTATGTGCTCACATCGCAAGTATCCACTTTGGATGCTTCTATGCGTTCTCTCACCGAGAAATATGAGTGCACATTAGGCCGAATTAATAAATTCAATAAAGGTAAGGACCATTTGGATAATATCCTAAATGACTTACTTCCGGCCAATCACCACATTGGCTTGGGGTATAAGTTGGGAAATTCATCCAAGTCGGCCACTACCTTTGTTAGGCCAACTTCCGATGCTTCAACGAGTGGAAGCAAACACTCTATTGGTAGTTCATCTACTAATGGTGCTTCCTCCTCGTACACACCTTCATTTGGAAAGAAACCCACTTTGGGTGGACCTCCAAAGAAGGGTCATGCTTATATGTACACAAATACCATGCCACGTAGGAACACACATCCTACTCCACATGTTCACACATATGATGATTTCTATGCACCACATCCACGGGCATGTGCACACCATGTGAGACACCCTCACGCACGTGTTCCTCCACATGCATATGTTCACTCACATCATCATATGAACAAGTATCATCATGCACCATTTCATCATGTGGCTTATGCCTATCCACGACATGCATCACGTAGAAATCAACAACGCATGCATGCTCCCAATAGGATTAAGGCTCCCAAAATTTTCACTATTTGGAGCCCAAAGGACCCAAGCATGAATGAAAAACAAGTTTATATGAATTCTTATTTCATGAATGTAGTGCATAGTGATAATTATGTGGGGAAGTCTAAGTCCAATTGGACTTGGCTTCCAAAGGTCTAATCTTTTGGACCCAATGACCTTGGGTACCATGATACGATATTTTCTATCTATAGGTACTCAAGAGAAAGAAACGGAGCAACAAATCCAAATTTGGCTCTAAGAATAATTGGATACTCGATAGCGGGTGTTCAAAACACATGACGGGTGACGCTCAATTGCTCTCCGGAGTGGTGCCCATTGCAAATGGAAACCGGGTAGTCTTTGGAGGCAACGAGAGCGGAACCATCATAGGTGTTGGCAAAGTGGGTAATCCTTATAAACCACTTATAAGTGATGTTTACTTTGTTAAAGGATTAAACCACGATCTTATTTCAATAAGCCAACTTTGTGACAAAGGTTACAAAGTTAGCTTTGCGAAAGGAATGTGCCATATTTTGAATAAAACTACTAATGATGTATTATTCTTCGGCACACGCCATAAGGATATATATATCCTAGATCTTTCAAGATCACATGAACAATGTCTCATTGCCAACACAAGTGAACAACACTTATGGCATCGACGTTTTGGTCATGTGAACTTTGGAACACTCTTTAAACTTTCCAAGTTAAATTCTATTTGAGGCTTCCCTAAGCTTGTCTTTCAAAAGAAAAGCTTTTGTGACTCGTGTCAACGAGGCAAGCTTCCAAAATCTTCATTTAAACCTAAGAAAAGCATTTCATCTAAGCGGCCTCTAGAGCTATTACATCTAGATCTTTTTGGGCCAACTAGAGTTGATTCATTAGGTAATGCTAGATATGGACTTGTCATCGTTGATGACTTTTCTAGATTTACTTAGGTATTTTCCCTATATAATAAAAATGATGCTTTTGAAAACTTCACAATTTTTGTTAAGAAAGTACAAAATCTCATTGGAACCACCATTGTCACTATTCGTAGTGATCATGGAGGGGAATTTGAGAATGAGTCTTTCTCAACTTTTTGTGATGAAGTTGGTAGTACACACACCTTTTCATTCCCTCGCGCACCTCCTCAAAATGGTGTTGTTGAGAGAAAGAATAGGACGCTAGTGGAATGTGCTCGCACTATGCTTGATGATAGCCAACTTGGCCATCAATTTTGGGCGGAAGCGGTACATACCGCTTGCTATGTGTTTAATAGGATACTTTTGAGGCCCGGCACTAAACAAACTTGTTATGAATTGTTGTTTGGTAGATTGCCACAAGTTAAACATTTTCGTGTTTTCGGCGCAAAATGTTTTATTAAAAACACGTATGGTAGTTTGGACAAATTTGATCCAAGATTCGATGAGGGGATATTTGTTGGATATTCCTCCCGTAGCAAAGCCTACCGGATATAATGTTTCATTTAATGAAGGTTTTGTCCCGAGTAGAATTACTAATGATGATGACTCCATGGATGTCTTATGTGATTCTATTGGTAATTCTAATTCTATTGATTCTATTGAGATTAACCCAACTAATGAATCTTTTGAGAATGTTCCTAGTGATCAGGGAATTCCCAAACGGCTTCATACCGTTCGTGACCATCCTCATGAGCAAGTCATTGGCAATATCCTTGATAGTGTCAAGACGAGATCTCAAGTCAACTACTTCGCTCATTGTGCCTTTGCCTCCTCGATAGAGCCAAAGAACATTAGCGAAGCGTGCGAAGATAGTGCTTGGATCCTTGCCATGGAGGAGGAACTCATTCAATTCGAGAGGAATGAGGTTTGGGAGCTTGTTCCATTGCCTTCGAAGAACCACACCGTTATAGGAACGAAATGGATTTTCAAGAACAAGACCGACGAAAACCAAATCGTCGTCCGGAACAAAGCTCGGTTGGTTGCTCAAGGCTACCGTCAAGAGGAAGGTATTGATTTCGAAGAATCTTTCGCTCCGGTAGCTAGATTAGAATCTATTAGATTATTATTGTCTTTTGCATGCCATAAAGATTTTAAACTCTTTCAAATGGATGTTAATAGTGCGTTTTTAAACGGAGATGTTGTTGAGGAAGTTTATGTTTCTCAACCTCAGGGTTTTATAAATGAAAATTTTCCAAATCACGTTTTCAAACTTTAGAAAGCACTTTACGGTTTGAGACAAGCTCCTCGAGCTTGGTATGATCGTTTAAAGAATTTTCTTTTGGATTTGGGTTTTAAAATGGGAGAAGTTGATTCGACATTATTTGTTAAGTATTCGAATAATGATATATTTTTAGTTCAAATTTATGTTGATGATATCATTTTCGGTGCTACTAACTTCACTCTTTGCGAAGAGTTTTCTAATGTGATGAAGGATCAATTTGAGATGAGCCACATGAGTGAGCTCAAATATTTCTTAGGTCTCCAAATTCACCAAATGAACGATGCAATCTTCATCCACCAAACGAAGTACACGGTGGAGTTGCTAAAGCGATTTGGAATGGAGAATGCCTCCGAGAAGAAGACTCCAATGAGCACGACTACGCATCTTGATAAGGATACGGGCGGTAAAGATGTAGACATTCGTCTATATCGAGGTATGATAGGTAGTTTACTATATCTTACCGCAAGTAGGCCCGATATTATGTTTGCCGTATGTGTATGTGCTCGTTATCAGTCTCAACCTAAGGAATCTCACTTAGTAGCGGTAAAACGAATTTTCCGTTATTTAAGTTACACTCTCGATTTTGGATTACTTTATCCAAAATCTAGCACATATGAGTTAATCTCATATAGTGACGCAGATTATGCGGGATGCAAATCCGACAGGAAAAGTACTAGTGACACTTGCCATTTTATAGGAAATTCTCTTGTCTCTTGGTTTTCCAAGAAGCAGAATTCCGTATCACTTTCAACCACCAAGGCGGAATATATTGCCACCGGTGCCGCGTGTGCTCAGGTTCTTTGGATGAGACACACTCTTAAAGACTTTGGTATAAACTGTGATACTTGCCCTATCATGGTGGACAACCAAAGTGCAATATGTCTCTCTAAGAATCCGGTACACCATTTCCGTTCTAAACACATAGATGTCTGTCACCATTTCTTAGATGATCATGTTGCTAAAAAGGACATCATTTTAGTGTACGTTGAAACCCAGAAGCAAATCACCGATATTTTCACGAAACCCCTAAAGGAAGACTCCTTTGTGCGGTTGCGTCGAGAATTGGGGATTATGGGTGAATCTGAGATTTAGGATTCATGTATTTCAATAATCTTGCATGCTATCAATTTTCGTTATATTTGTTCATGCTTGATGTATTGGAATTTTCTGGATTTTTCGTTGAATTTTCGGAATTTGTGCTCGATTTATTCATGAACGTCAAATTTAGGATTTTCGATGTTTAATGGGGTAGTATAATGATTAATGAGAGTATTACGATGTTTCGTCGAAGTGCGATTAGGAGAGAACTCAAAATTTTTAATTTTCAAATTTTTGAACTGTTAGTCGGTTCATGTTCATTGACCGACCGACTAGATCATCATCTAGTCGGTCAGTGAATGAACGCAGACCGACTAACTCAAGCCTTAAATTTTGGCTTCAGTTACTGTTTGCACTTAGTCGGTTCAAGCTCATTGGCCGACCAACTAGATCGTCATCTAGTCTGTCAGCGCTTGAACTATGACCGACTAAATGCAACGGGGACAGTTGTGTCTTTTCGACTTCCAATCGACTTAATCGACCCCGCACCGACTAAAATCATTTCTAGTCGATGCGCTCTCCTCTCCCAGCTCAAAAACCCCGTCGATTCCTCTCCCTCCTCCGTCGAGTTCATCGTTCTCCGGCCGTTTTCCGGCCAACTCTGACCTAGGCTGCCGTCGATCTTCCTCCTAGGGTAACATCTATTCCCTCTCTTAGCTCCTAGGGTTGGATTTCTGCTCCTAGGGTTAGGGTTTATCTCGATTTAGTTCGGCCTAGGGTTGTTCTAGGGTGTTAGATTTCAAATTCGTGCGTTGATTGCTCGTGTCTCGTCGCGCTTATGGCGAGAACACGTATTCCGATCGATCCCTCTCGTCCGTCGTCCATGACCGTCGATTCTCCACCATCGGACCCCCCGCAACCCAAACACCGATAAAAAACGACCCATCCCTCTTCGTCTTCGCCTCCTCTTAAGCGTAAGAGGACGGCGACAGCGAAGCCCCGAGCCCAATCTCAGCCCACGCCCAAGCCAGTTTCATTCCGTGCTCCCACTCCACCCGGTGCTTCGGATTCCGACACCGAGTATATCCCTGAGATCGAGACCCATAGGGATCCCACTCCTCCACCCCAGTCTAGCACGCATCCGACGTCTAGCTCACGTCCGACTTCTAGTTCTCGTCAGCCTAAGGGGAAGGCTCCGATGCCAGTTGGCGGTGTCGATATTTCGTTGTGTCGCGATGACCCTATGTGTCTCGCGGCTTACAACCGTATCGAACACTGCCCACTGTTATTGGAGCATTTCGTACAGTTCTCTGACTTACCAGGCCTAGCTGATCTTCTTTCATCTAGCGGTCTTATCGATTATCTTCGGTATGACCCTAAGGCGAATCCACATCCATACCCTCGACTTGTCAAGCTTTTCTACGCCAATAGGGTTCGCGGTCAGTACGACGAGACCCATTCTATTGAGACTACTGTCTTGGGGACACCGATAGTCCTCACGGTAGAAGTCTTAGGGGATCTGATAGGTGTCTCATCGTCTGGCCTTCTTCCTTCTGATATCTCTGTCGACAACATCTCTGAGCCTGATCAGGTGATGCTCGCCGAGATCTTTCATGAGATTCCTCCTGCCATGATTGGCGTGCCTTCGAAGTCCTTCAAGCCGAATGCCTGGGTGCTTAATCTTATTCTGAAGTCGTGCATCCTTCCGAAGTACGGCTCATCTTCCTTGCCTTCCCAGCCATTCCTCAAACTCATTTACGCTCTTTTCATGGGGAGCGAGATCAATTGGGCAAGGATCATTCTTGACAAGATGGACTCCTTCAAATGTATTCGAAAGTCCACCAAGTCAGCCCACATTCCGTACCCGTGCCTATTAACTCTCGTTTTCCGTCACTTCCAGGTCCCTCTCCCTCCCGATGATGAGCGTCCCCTCGGTCCCCCTCTGAATGCGACGGCCGTCAAGAAGTCTCTTGCGGCGCTTCGTCACGTTCAGAGGACGACCCCTTCTGCTTCAGCTGCTGCTCCTGCTCCCTCTCCTACTCTCGCTGAGCTTGCACGTTCGTTGAGACGTGTTGAGTCTCGTTGTGCTCGATCTGAGGAGATGCTCGCTCGCATCTGCCGTCAAATTGGCATCGAGGTTCCTCCGTCTGTTTCTGACGACGAGGAGGAGTTGGATGATGATGAGATTCTGGAGCTTGCTCGATCTACTGCTGCTCGTGCCCCTGAGGGTACTTCTGGTGCTGTTGCTACTTCTGCCGGTGACCTCGAGAGCACACCTGCTGCCACCATTCCTCCAGTGGATGCTACTTTGTCTGGTGCTCCCGAGGCCGCTCCCGTAGCGACACTCCCTTCCGTGGACACTCCAGCTGATCCAGTGACCACCACCCCTCCTGCAGAGCCTGCTGCTGCTGTAGATCCTCCCGCTGCCTCCTGAGCTTCCTTGGAGGACTCTCCTAGTGCACCTTGGATGATATGTGTTGTGTGTGAGAGTTGGGTAGGATAGATGGTGGTTGTGGATTTTTGATACTTTTGGATGTATTTTGATGTATCTCTTATGGAGTTTTGAGATTTTTGTATGTTTTGTGATACTCTGATATCTGCTATGATATAATGTTGTATGATGTGACTCGATCTGAGGATCGCTTTTATGTATGTTGGCGATGTATACTTTTGATGTACTCATGGTTCATATATATATATACATCGATGTTGACATTTATTTCTTGTGCACATTATATTATTGCCTCTGATGTTTGATTTCGTCGCTCGACGATAATAACTTGGTTAAATAGAAATTTCTTCTATGAAAACATAGAATTGTTTTCCATGCACTTAAGTAACCAAGAATGTTAATATTGGAGAGTATATTCCATAACTCAATCCGTAAAATTGATTTGAGTTTTGATGATTTTTCTTTTCGACTTTCGACTATAGTCTCGTTGGCACGCTTTGATTTAATTCGTATTTTACTTTGGTGTCATTTGGACCGTGATCGTATTCTACGACTCCCGTGCTTTTATTTGAAGCCATTGTTGTTGTCGTTGATCTCCTCCCGCTCTTTTTGCTAATGCCAAAGGGGGAGAGATATAATAATGACGATGAGCTAAATGATAATTTAAAGCATTTTTTCACGAATCTAATTTGACATGTTAGATTCAGGGGGAGTTAAGATATAAAAATGGATTTCAAATCCTAAATTTCGATAATTGGATTCACATTTTATACTTTACTCGTCTGCTTGATGCTTATGAATATTATTGAATATGGAATTAACATGTCATCAATGCAGGGGGAGTAAGTAAATTTCATTTGAATCATTATTTTTGATTATTATTTATGTTGGTTTGTCATCACCAAAAAGGGGGAGAATGTTGAGTATTGGACTCCCCGGATTTGGTTTTGGATGATGAACAAACATAAATATCGTGAACTAACTCTTTGTGAGCGCAGTTATGGAGATCGTCGCCAAAATTCCATGTATATCCAAAGGGACGTCTCAAGACGTCTCAAAGCACGTGATTGTATACTTGAAGCTTCGTTGAAGCTCAAGGACCATTATTGAAGTCATGAAGATTCGATTGAAGCTTTTGAAGACGGTATCGTCAAGTTTATATTATAGTCTTCTAGCTTCTTTCGTAGAATGTTAAGCCTTGAGTAGGTCTTACGTTTTAATCTTCATAACGCTCATATCTTAGAGCTAGGATCTTAGTAGAAGTCCATACGAACTTTCCCGAAGCTTCGCGCTTCGATTCACGACTTCTTGTGCATGTTAGTTGGTTCAAGAAGAAGAACCAACCGACTAGATGGCAATCTAGTCGGTCGGTAAAGATTCTTGAACCAACTAGTTTACCTTGTTCAATTCTAGCTCACTTACTGTTTACAGTTAGTCGGTCAAAGAAGGTTCACTGACCGACTAGTTGTGAAACTAGTCGGTCAGTGTTTCTTCTTAGACCGACTAGTTGAGCTTCTACTGTACAGCCTAACTTACTGTTTATCGTTAGTCGGTCAAAGTTCATTTGTCGACCGACTAGTTGATAAACTAGTCGGTCTGCATTTGCTCTTAGACCGACTAATTCAACTTGTGCTCAGACTTTATGTTTTATCTCTTAGTCGGTCTCAGTTGACTCACCAACCGACTAGTTGTGAAACTAGTCGGTTGGCAAGTCTTCTTGGACAGACTAGTTCTTTAAGTCTGAACTTCTCTTCTTGGCTGTTCACCTCTTAGTCGGTTTGTGTTGATTGACCGACCGACTAGTTGATGAACTAGTCGGTCAGTCATCCTTCTTTGACCGACTAGTTTGCTTCAGAATAGAGCCGTTGGAGCATTAAATGCCACGATTTTTGCTCTCTCTTTCCTCTAACCTATATATACTTGGAGTGCTGCATTCATTGCACTCAAGGCTGATATTAAGTGAAGTTTAGAGATCAAAAGAGAAGCATTCAATCTCATTCAAAGCTCATTCATTTCCTTTCAAGAATCTCTCCCTCACTCTTATTTCAAAAGAGAGATTCATTGATTGTGAGCCTTCCAAGCCAAGTGCTTGATTCTAGGTCACCAACATCCACCTAGGACTCCATTGCTGGTCATCTACTTGGAGCTAGGGTTTGGTGCCTCTTCATCTTCCCGAAAATCCGTTTTGCCCTAAATCGTAAGTTTTACTCAAGGCATAGGATTTTGTCGGTAAGAATTTCTATTTCAATTTACTTGATATTGTAAGTGTTTTTCTCTCGGTTGTGAGAGATTGTTCGTGATCCCGGGTTGTGGGAGTCACAATTACTTTGTGAATGATTTGGTCTTGTAGATGTTTATCTACAAGAAATTCATAGTGCAAATCTAGGGTTAGAGGTTTCTAACTCTAGTATCCGGAGGGGATCCGGGTGTTTGGGACGTAGGATCACCGGGAACAAGTCGGGGAGACTTGGGTGGATCCGAACCCGTTAAATCATTTGTTTGCGATTGATTATATTTGTTGTCTATATTTACATTTCCGTATTTCCGCATTGTTGGTTAGAGTTTGCAAGATAATTAGGAATTATCCTCTTAATTATTTTAAAGTACTATTCACCCCCCCTCTAGTACTTCTGCAGTAGCTACGTAGGGCATTACAGGGGACAGCCAGAGAGAGGGTCCGACGAAGGTGATAGGCCGCCGTGCGAGGTCGAAGAGGGAGAAGAGAAGGTGTGCGGCGCTTGGAGTTTTTTTGTTGCGTGCGGGATGAAGAGAATGGCGCTGGGGTTTTGTTTGCGTGAACAAAGTTTGCCCTAGGGCTTAGGTTAAATAGGAGGGGGCTGTGTCACATGGGTTAGGGTATATATGTTGAGTTGTTTCTTTTTTTAATAAAATATTTAAAAAGGCCCAATTAAAGTGATGTGTGTGTTGGGCTAGGAGTGTGTGTTAGCCCCAAGATTTCGGCCATGTCAACAAGTGGCTAGGCTTAATTAGAAAGGGATCAGTATCAGTTTGGTTTAATTAGGGAAAAATCATAAAACTTAGGGTTAAAGTAGAATAGATTGGGAAGAATAGCGGAAGTGGGTCAAACAGAGCCCTAAAATTATGAGATAAATACTGGGGCAACCATGTTGACGAGAGAAACTAAACTAAGAAGACTGATCACGAGTTTGTCGATGAGGGACGAAACTAAAAATAAAAACGTCTCACGACAAAAGTGAAAATCACGACGCCTCTTCAACCAAAGTCAAATCGTGGGTGAACAGCCCGTGAAATGACGTTCCAAAATAATTCCATAATTTAATACTCTTCGAGAGGGTCACACCGGCATATTGCATCAAAGGGTTCGGGTACAAGAAACGTCCAAAATAAATACGTGCACAAACAAGAGTACGTGCACGAAAAGCGTACGATCGGAAACCGACCGTGACATTTGTGTTTGTGGAATATTACAGGTACTACCCCAGCAGTGCTCAATGGACCTGCTTTGAGTTTTGTATTTCACTTTGTAACACTCGCTACTCTGGATCACCTGGTACAGATTCGTACTTTCCAGGTATCCTGGGGAGCGGGGCGTTACATCGAGATAATTAAACGGGACCTGATGCGATCGATTATCCAGCAGAAGCGATATAAGTTCTTCAGGAATATTCTCGGTCAGAGACACTGAAGGGAACAGACCCCCCATGTCCATGAATCCTGATGTAGAATGGGCTCCATAAGAGGAGGGGACCTTTCTAAATATTTCTCTGAAGGAGCCCCCAGTTCCTGTTCATGGGGTTGGGCCTCGTCACATGACTGACTCACATTCAAAGAGGCAGACCGACCCACGGCATCATTCGACTCAGACAACTCCGAGCCGCTAAAACAGAGTTACCGCCTCTTTTTCTTTCCCCCCCTCAACTACAACCACCTCAAGTTCGGTGGAGAGCTTTTTCTTTTTCCTCCGTTAAGGAGGGGCCAGTTGAGAAGCCCCGTGAATGACAAGGGGTAAAACCTCAGAGGTCCGTGTCACTCCTTCCTCCAGAAAAGGAATATTAGGAGATGACATATCCTCATCAACTTCTCTGATGGAGGCATCGACCCCTTCCCTCAACTCGGGGTCCACATGGTACTCTAAACCGACCATGCCTGTAAAGAAAAAGTAAATTTCAATAAGAAGAAGATCAAATGGGTGGTGTCCGGGGTCGGATCGACCCTTCTTCCATACAGTGTTGTGCATCACCGAGTCAGACCACAATCATTTCGTCTTCCTAATCCCCTCTGGCAGATTCAACAACGCATCAGTGATTTCCTTTTCCTCATTGGATAAAGGCTTATCTTCGGTCGGGCCTAAATCAGGCATACCCCATCGAGTGCAGAAACTTGCCTCACCGTGAAATACCACGAATACAAATTCGTCCTTCCAATTCGAATTCGAGCTGGGGAGGTCGTCAAATAATTTCCTACCTCGGCGGGTGGTTATCATGTACCAACCCGAGGTTTTGAGGGGAGGCGTCGTGAAGAAGTAATTGAACAACTCCATTATCGGTTCAACCCTCTTCATCACGCATAATGCGATGAAACCAACAAATACCCTTTTGGCGTTAGACATCAATTGACAGGGGGAAAGATTCAACATACTCAGGAAATAGCGTATGTAAGGATGCATGGGAAATCGGAGTCCTCGTTGAAAGGCCTTGACATAAACTCCAACCTCTCGGTTGCTAGGACGATGAACCCTTTCGTCCCTCTCAGGCAACCAAATTTGGTAATCAAGTGGAACATACTTCTCCTGGAACTCGGGAATTTGATCTGCGCCTACTTTATAGACTTGGTTGACGATCAGACTAGGCACGACGACTTCCTCCTTACCTTTCAGAGCGATGGAAGCTGAACCCCTATCAGATGCATGAACAGATGAAGAAGCCATATCCAAAGGGGGAAGTCTAAGTTAGGGATGACACAGACGATGATTTCGATTTTCCCCTCCAAAACTGTCTTATTTAGACAAGGCGACCTCATCGTGTTGGGACACATGTCGGTGATCCGGGCCTCCTAGTATCTCGGATTTTAAACCGACGCATCGTCCAAATCTGTAAAGCAAGCACTTTGGCGCCTAAAACTCGAGTATTAGTTTCTCAACTGTCGTGCCCCATTAATAAGATGTAACGTCGCTCGACAACAACAGACGAACTGTCCGAGCTCGAGAGACGGGGGCCATTGTTGCATCATTGGGCCGGCTCTCGAGAGATTCGTTTAGCGAGCGACCAAAGCCCACAAAGCCCACAAAAGAAGCTCGAAGCAAACTCAGTCAAATCTCACGTGCCATTCGCCCGTTGCACTTCTACCCATCGAACGAGAGATTGAGGGAAGCTCATAAATAGCGGAGACGTGGGCGACGGTTACCTCCAATTGGGGGTAGGATCGTGATGCCATAATTGGTGACCATTATCCTTCCAACGTCATTGAAGAGACCTCGGAGGTCTATAAATACACGGGAGATGAACAGAACAGGGCAGTTACAAGATTCGATACTCAGACATCATATACTCAACTTAATATTTCTTCCTCCAAATAAGCTTGCGACTCCCGACTCGAGACGAGCCTCCGTGGGTCAATCTCGACATCTCCAAGCTCTCTCCATCTTAAGTTCCCATACTTGCTTAAGCATCGGAGGGGATTTGGGTCGGAATCCAGATCCGACCCCCTAACGTTCCTTTGTGATACATGAAGCTCGTGGAGTGATTTAACAAGAGGATCGTATCTTTATCAACGATCGTGTAAGACTAGACCTACTCAGAGGGTTGAACGATCGTCATCAACTAATTCCTTACACCGACCCCGATTCTACTAACCAGGGGTCCAGGGTCCTACGCAATCAGCTGACGAGGCTCCACCTCGACAGAAGAGTCCACATCAGCCTCGACACCGTTATCGCAATTTTTGGCCTTAACAGATACATTTATCAAACATGTTGCTTTGATGGGACTTAGAAATATCTAAGTCAATGAAATTTTCATGAATAATGAAAGAAGACAATCATGGCTAATGATTGTACTCGATAATTAAAATGTGCATATCTCACAATAGTGGGAGTATGTGAAATTATATCATGTGTTATATCTCACGGATAGTGGAAGTATGACAGAAATGCACTTGGCCATTTCAGACCAAGTGTGAGATGTCAGTGAATTTTGGGCTGATATGGTCATATAACCCGGTACCCGACCCGATTGGGTTAGTTGAGGATTGTTCTCAACTAATAGACTGAGTCTTCATGATCAGTTGAGAGAATCTGTGTTGGTTGAAAGAATCACATGATCAGTTGAGAAGATCACATGATCGGTTGAGAATATATCGGAACGGTTACAGTGGTGGAGGGTGTGGCGATAGCTCATATATATATAGAGGAGTTCTTCGCCTCTAAATCATGTAACAACAATCAATCACTCTTCGAAATCTCCTAAAACATCTTTCTTTATTCCTCACCTCACAGATTTACTAACAAGCCACGGTCCAAAACATCATCTACAACCACCCTTGATCCAGTCTACTATTTGTCGGTCCCGGACCTCCCGGTTCCCCCAAGTTACCCTCTCTTAAAATTTAAAATAAAATAGAAGATAAAAACAAAACTGTTATGAATGAGGGAGGCTTTTGGCCTCCCCTCCTTCATTACCCATTCATTAGTCCCATTACTATGGGTAATAGGGACTCTTGGTCTCCTAGAGGCCCTTCATCTCCCCCTCTAAATTAATATATAGAGAACCATGGCCTATGGCCATGCTTACTCATTCTATCTCTAAGAATTCCTATCACTATTTTTTCCTTCTTGAGTTTGATTACTCTCCAACACGTTATCAGCACGTGTTCTTCCTTGAGCAAGAAACCAATCCTAAAATCCCCACCGAATTGATCCCCTACGCGTAAGGAATCTTTGGTTGCTGCGGCAATTTGTCGGAGCTTTGCGGCATTCTCGAAGTTTTCGGGAGCTCGGATTCTTTTTATTTCTACGATTCTATCTACGGTCGTCCCTAGATCATCGATCTAGAGGTATATTGTTTTCCCGTAGATAAACAATTTTTTTAGCCATGATTTTTTTTACAACCTCGAATTTGGTTGGCTAAAAATCTGCTAAAAATACATTTTCTTGCCTTGATAATAATACATTAATAAAAATAATAATAAATTTTGGTCCCCCCGAAGGCGGGGGGTTCCTCTGTTCCGCAGCCCCCACCACCCCCCAGCAGGGGGGTCTTCTGTATCAGGCGCCGGCAGCGCCACCCCCCAGCAGGAGGGTTCCTCCGGCAGCGCCCCCCCTGACGGGGGGGCCGATCTGCAGCGCCACCCCCCGACGGGGGGGTCCTCGTCAGCACCACCCCCCCCAGCGGGGGGGGTTTCTCTGGCAGCGCCCCTGATGGGCTCCGAAAAGGTGCTCTCTCTCAAGCGCAAGAGTCCGTACAAGTAGTAAAATCTGGGAGTCCAGATGTCGAATCCACGGGAAGAAATCTGTTGCAACCACAATTCAAATCAAATAGAAATCCAATCAAAAAGAAACTAACCGCTTCAATGATGATGGCGATGATGGTGATGTGAACACGTGAACAATGCGAACAAAGGAATTCGTGTATGAAAATATCTATAAAAAGTATGCACATGGCATGGGTTCGTTAGGATCAATGATTCGTATTAATTTGGTTGACGGATATAACACAATAAATTCTCCTTTTGGGAGCAATTCACCAGAAAATACCCAATATAACTCAATGAATTCTCCTTTTGAGAGAAATTCATCAGAAGATGCTCTTTTGGGGGTTCAAACACTATATTCAATAAGATCGTCGCTAAAGTTATAATACGATATGAAACTCTCTTTTGGAGAGATCAAAACTACGATATGAAACTCCCTTTTGGGGAGATCAAAACTCACCCTTTTGGGGCGATCATCAACTCAATCACTTCTTTTGGAAGATGAAAAAGACGATTTACGAACAAAGATTACAACTTTAACGACGTTTAACGGTTTAGCACAAGGAATACAACCAAATAAACACGCATCATATCCCCTAACTACGCCAAACCATGCACAAATAAGTTTTAGCTACTCATGGTGCAAGAATAAACAAGTTTCATAGAAGAATACATCAATCTAATAGCAAAATACAATAGAAAAGCTTCAAATACGGGATAGAAGTTTAGAATTCATCACCAAATATCCTTGAAAAGACATCAAAACTCTCTGGAAATAAGAAAATAGCCTCTGGAATTTTACAGAATTTTGTGGTGGTGAAATACGGCTCCTAGAGCCTCCAATACGCTCAAAATACGCCAAAATATGCTTGTATGGCCAAAAACCCTAGAAATACGCTTATATAGGCTCATTGCGGGTTTGGGTCGTGCTATTGGATTTAAACCCGCATCAAAATTCCGCCCAAAACCCGCTTCACAGCCGGATCAAATAATAGCCGCTCATCTAAAGCGGGATCGCGCCAGGGAGTGACGCGTGGCAATCGGGTCGGACTTTGCTCACGTGCGCCTGCATTCGCTTTGTCTCCAATCGGCGCCGTAGGATTCGAGATTGAACGGCTCCGATTTCTCCACATCGCCACTTGCGAACTCGAATTCGAATCGCGTTCGTAATTACTGCGAGCCGTTCGATCGTACATCGACCGCCCAGGACATGCCACGTAGCCATAAGATGATGCGCGCTTCGAGTTCGAGCGGGAGAGCTTATGGCCGTTAGATTAGGATCGTTCGGCCCGCGACAAGCCACGTCGCCTGCTGATGCTCTCGATTGTAGACCGTTGGATAAAGCGGGGACTCGTCCGATGACAGCCACGTGTGCTTTAAAATCCGTGCGAAGCCCGCTCGTATATCTTTGCGACCGTATATTCGTATTTACGGCGTATTTCGGCCGTATTTCCCCATTTAATATGTATTCTGCATTCAAAAATTCATAGAAATTAGCACAGATCTCAGAAAAATACAAATAAATAGTCGTTGGAATCGTGAGATCGAGACCAAGCTAGGAAAAATATAAAAAGTGCAGATTTAGTCTATTAATTGTTGTTTTGTGCTCTAATAGAGTGTTTTCTCTAATAAATAATTGTGTACAAAATACGTATGAATTAGAGAACAATGTAGCATCACCTGAGCACAAAATAGGGCTAAATGGGGGGTTAAATACGTAATATTGAACCCGAATCACACCCCCCAACTAGCGATTTGCTAGTCTCTAGCAAAAAGAGCGATTAATACGGATTATTAATAAAACAATAAGTTCTTTCAAATTGCTCATGGCGTGGCTCAATAATACGCATTCCAACATGATCTTGACCATCAATATACACATCCATGAACAAAATCAATCACACGATATTTTCTCTAATTTAGTATGAATAAATAACATGCAAGCATCGTTTTGCCCAAGCGAAAGTATAACACGTCGTTTTGTTCTAGTTTTCTTGTTTCCAAGGAATTGGCATCTCAAAAAGTAATCGTTCAAATCATGGGTATTGACGTTGCTCAGTATATTCACCATTCTTTTCTTTTATTAGTTCTGCGTAATGCGCATCAAGCAACATTCGCAGAAAAAAGTATAACTTGGATCGCTCCATCAAATGAGTGAGTTTCCTGTCAATGGCTCCCAAATCAGACGATAATAGGGCATTAGGCCAAAACGGACCCCTCGGACTGTACTACTCGAGCCAACCAAGTTATTTATTAGTGACATACTTATTCATTCATTTTTCATCATTCATTTCTCATTCATTTTTCTTTTCTTTTCTTTTCTTCATCTTTTTCCCTTTTTCTTTGTAAGCAACTCAACACCCATTCTTTGAATATAAACATTGATAACCAAGGCCAAAATCCTCTTCAATTAGAAGACTATTCTTTTAAATCGTGTATACTTAAGCTTTTTATCACATTAGCATGCATGAAATAAATTCAAACTATTTCGAGATATTAATCATGGAAATTGAAAGTTTTCATGAATAGCATATTAACGAGTAATTCCATGAAGGCAAAATAATTAACTCAAGCCATAAACAATTTTCAGAACTCAATCAATGCGTAATCATCCGTATTTGTGGCATATGAAGGAGTTTTAAAAGGATGAGATTTGGTGATTTATTCTTATCTTAACCTTATTTTTGAAAAAAAATCCTAAGGTCTCATACACACCCCCCAACTAAAGATGGACATTGTCCTCAATGTCGAAAGGGGTACGAGTTTATTCAAGCCAGCAACCTAGAAAGCATATAAAAACTACACTACTGGAAAGAACACACCGTGATCAAATGGCGGATCCTGAATCTTTAATGGTGGAGGAAGTTGTTCAATTTGCTCCTTGCGCTCCTCGGCGATTATCCTTCCTCCAAAAACTAATTTGGACCCCAGCAACACAACTCCAAGCATCTCTATAAGCTGTTTGCCAATGTCCTGCGAGAGATGAGTTATGTCAGTCCAAATTAATTTAAAATTATTCTCAATGAAAGTATTCCAAATGTAGTCGTCAAAATAAGTGAAATAAATTAAAGCGAGTTGACGACTACTCCCTGAAAGATATGCACTACTCTCCGTACGATGCTCGATCAATGGAGATAGGGGTAAATGATTTTGGGAAAAAACTGGAGGAGGGCATGGTTCTGACTCCATGGCGATAATCTCAAAACCCTTGTCCCTAGCTGTCTCCTCCTCTCGTTCATCCAAAATTGCTAGCTCGTCCTCTCTTTTGCACACACTTTCTGCCATGTAGATATTTTTAATTTTGTCCTCAAAGTGACATGGCTCGCTCGGTATACCCGCAATAGAAGATAAACTCGTATTAGATTCTTGAAAATGAATTTCAAAAGTAGTATTTTCTTCTAAGCAAGTGGCAATCAAATTAAGATCTTCAATGGATTTCTGAATCTGCCGACTCCGAGCAAGGAAATTCTCTTGGAATTGATGGGATGTAGCCTCTCGTGTCCGAATAAGCAAGTAAACTTCCTCTTTCAAGGATTGCAAAGGTACGTCTACGCTTTGCTCCCCTTGATCAAGGCACGAAGGCTCCGTTGAATCGCACTCTGAAGTCTCTTCCATGGTTTCTTCATTTTCTTGCAGAGACTCCATGTATTCCCACGCCTCTGTCGGCGTCATGCCTCCCAATAATTCCTGCAGCTGTGGTTGTAGTCCATCTAGGAAGGACACCATAAGCTCTTCATTTGTGTACCCATGCTGCGGATAGCTCGATATAATGTCTGTGAACCTCCTCCAGGCCTGAAAGAAAGTTTCACAGTCAGTTTGATTAAAATTAACAATTTTGAGCTTCTCCATCCTATGTTTGTGTGCATTAGCATACCGTGCATCATACATATTGTTTGTGCAATAGAAATTCATATATTCCATTTTTAAAAATTAAAATAAAATAAAAAAAAGTTTATGTACAGTAAAGTGAAAAGATCTCACCGAATGTCCTCTAAATGAAATAAACCGTAGTCACAAACCATTCCTCCCTGGCAATGGCGCCAAAAACTTGATGGGCTCCGAAAAGGTGCTCTCTCTCAATCGCAAGAGTCCGTACAAGTAGTAAAATCTGGGAGTCCAGATGTCGAATCCACGGGAAGAAATCTGTTGCAACCACAATTCAAATCAAATAGAAATCCAATCAAAAAGAAACTAACCGCTTCAATGATGATGGCGATGATGGTGATGTGAACACGTGAACAATGCGAACAAAGGAATTCGTGTATGAAAATATCTATAAAAAGTATGCACATGGCATGGGTTCGTTAGGATCAATGATTCGTATTAATTTGGTTGACGGATATAACACAATGAATTCTCCTTTTGGGAGCAATTCACCGGAAAATACCCAATATAACTCAATGAATTCTCATTTTGGGAGCAATTCATCGGAAGATGCCCTTTTGGAGGTTCAAACACTATATTCAATAAGATCGTCGCTAAAGTTATAATACGATATGAAACTCTCTTTTGGAGAGATCAGAACTACGATATGAAACTCCCTTTTGGGGAGATCAAAACTCACCCTTTTGGGGCGATCATCAACTCAATCACTTCTTTTGGAAGATGAAAAAGACGATTTACGAACAAAGATTACAACTTTAACGACGTTTAACGGTTTAGCACAAGGAATACAACCAAATAAACACGCATCATATCCCCTAACTACGCCAAACCATGCACAAATAAGTTTTAGCTACTCATGGTGCAAGAATAAACAAGTTCCATAGAAGAATACATCAATCTAATAGCAAAATACAATAGAAAAACTTCAAATACGGGATAGAAGTTTAGAATTCATCACCAAATATCCTTGAAAAGACATCAAAACTCTCTGGAAATAAGAAAATAGCCTCTGAAATTTTACAGAATTTTGTGGTGGTGAAATACGGCTCCTAGAGCCTCCAATACGCTCAAAATACGCCAAAATCTGCTTGTATGGCCAAAACCCCTAGAAATACGCTTATATAGGCTCATTGCGGGTTTGGGTCGTGCTATTGGATTTAAACCCGCATCAAAATTCCGCCCAAAACCTGCTTCACAGCCGGATCAAATAATAGCCACTCATCTAAAGCGGGATCGCGCCAGGGAGTGACGCGTGGCAATCGGGTCGGACTTTGCTCACGTGCGCCTGCATTCGCTTTGTCCCCAATCGGCGCCGTAGGATTCGAGATTGAACGGCTCCGATTTCTCCACATCGCCACTTGCGAACTCGAATTCGAATCGCGTTCGTAATTGCTGCGAGCCGTTCGATCGTACATCGACTGCCCAGGACATGCCACGTAGCCATAAGATGATGCGCGCTTCGAGTTCGAGCGGGAGAGCTTATGGCCGTTAGATTAGGATCGTTCGGCCCGTGACAAGCCACGTCGCCTGCTGATGCTCTCGATTGTAGACCGTTGGATAAAGCGGGGACTCGTCCGTTGACATCCACGTGTGCTTTAAAATCCGTGCGAAGCCCGCTCGTATATCTTTGCGACCGTATATTCGTATTTACGGCGTATTTCGGCCATATTTCCCCATTTAATATGTATTCTGCATTCATAAATTCATAGTAATTAGCACAGATCTCAGAATAATACAAATAAATAGTCGTTGGAATCGTGAGATCGAGACCAAGCTAGGAAAAATATAAAAAGTGCAGAAATAGTCCATTAATTGTTATTTTGTGCTCAAAATAGAGTGTTTTCTCTAATAAATAATTGTGTACAAAATACGTATGAATTAGAGAACAATGTAGCATCACCTGAGCACAAAATAGAGCTAAATGGGGGGTTAAATATGTAATATTGAACCCGAATCAGCCCCCCCGGACGGGGGGCCGATCTGCAGCGCCCCCCCCGACGGGGGGGTCCTCGGCAGCGCCACCCCCCAGTGGGGGGGGGGGTTCTGAAGGATCCTGTCCAAAACAAAGTTAGGATCGATAATTAAAGTGGAGACTTACGCTTGCGTATGCGGAATGATAGTCTCGGAACTTTGCCTTCGGATTCGCCACGACGGATCGAGTCTTCTCACGAACGGAGTAAGGCTACTAATCCACAATCTAAATCTCTATTTTAGATTAAGAACTTGGAAGGAGGGAGAGGAAATATTTCTGCAGAGCTTCGCTATGAAGAAGATGCATGCATGAATTTCATGCAAATGTGTTAGGAAAATGGCTACCCTTGGGTCTTATTTATAGCCCCCAAGGTAGTTATTTTAGGGTAAGTTGTTCCTTTGGAACAACTTAATTAAGGTGTACCATGATGCATGGCACATTATAAGCTTAAGTTGTACCATATGCATGGTACAACATAAGCTTAAGATATTCCCCCTTTATTAGCCATATGTCGCATGCACTTATGCATATATAATGCGACTTTCCCGCTCATACAGAGATCCTCTCCGCAAGGGAACAGATTCCCTTTGCACATGACTTCGTGTGCGCGACGTTCGAGGTCCGTATTCCCTCGTACATCCCCCACAAGGGTGTACAAACGTCTTCCATATCCAACATCTCCCACTCACACTTGAGGGGATTGTAAGAGAACGTCTTTCCCTTAGTTCTTTCATCTATCATACCGAGAAATAGACCGTGCGACCGTCATGCGCGTAGAGTCTGTTGTTGTGCACTTGTTAGAGATACACAACGACCTCGAAGGTGCAAAGTTGAGTAGTTCAACGCATGCTTTACCCTAGATTATTTCTTCACATTTCTTATACTTTATATTCAACAATTGAATCCCATCTGGATTACAATTGGCTGGCCAGCTTTGAATCATTAAAGTCCAAATGTGAATATGAAATCAATCTTCCTCTTCTTGTGAACCTTCTGATCTTGACTTGATTCGCTTTTCTAACGTGCCCCGCCGAGCCGAATTACCATAGCCCATTAGTAACACGCTAAGATAGCGATCATCTCGTCAAATCTAAAGGAACCAATTGGAGTCCTTGAGGGTAAGAGTTAAGACCCGTATGGCCTTTGAGTCTCACATAATAGCAAACACTATTGCTACTAACTCAGTGGTCGAAATGCATACGTGGTATGAACACGTATTACAACATCACTCCTTTCCCAAGGAGAGTATGTCTTAATGATGTTGTACGGATGAAAAGATCAGACACCACAGTGCCTATCTTTTTGAGTCCCCATACTACTCGTGAAATACTCACGGACTCTCATCCTGCATAAGACAGATAGGATTCAAAAAATCCAATGAGATCTTTATATCCTTGTGATACAGATCTCAGATCTTTTGTAAGCATCCGTATGATGCAGATCTTTTATTCGACTATCTTGTTTAAGTCATGACTCTAAATCATTTGTCTAATGATTTTGACTTTAAACTAGTCTCATCTCTATCTTATCCATCTGATAAGATAAGGCGGTAGCTCATGTGAGAGAGCCAACCTTAATCTGTCCGACATACACACAAAAATAGCTGAGACTTAAACACAAATGTATATAAAATCATTTGTAAGAAACTTGTATGCAAATTAAATTTTGATCTTCTATAGACATGGGAAATATTACATGATACAGCTCAGCACCTACGCATTCCCATAGATGATAAGTGTTTGAAAAACACATCTCTGGGGATCGCCTTAGTAAGGGGATCCGCTATCATCTCATGCGTGGATATGTATCCTATGTCTACTTCCTTCCGTTTATCATAATCCTTCGCAAACTTGAATCGAATGTCAATGTGTTTGGTCTTACAATGAAATTTAGGATCTTTGACATAGGCAATCGAAGCTTGACTATCACTGTATATAGGAACAGTGCTCGAGTCAGAGGCATTCGTCAGCCTGTCTAAGAATTTCCTAAGCCAAACAGCTTCTTGGACCGCCATGCTGAATGCCACGAACTCGGCTTCCATGGTTGATAGAGCGATGCAGGTTTGTTTCTTGCTGCTCCAGGATATTGCACCATTCCCGAGTAAGAAAACAAAGCCTGAGGTAGATCTTCGCTCGTCGAGATCACCCGCCCAATCAGCATCGGTATAGCCTTCGAGTCTCAAGGTATTGCCTTGATAGCATAACGCATAGTCCGCAGTCCCTTTGAGGTATCTTAATATCCTCTTCACTGCTTTCCAGTGTGCCTGCCCTGGGTTGGATTGGTAACGGCTTACCATACCAACAGCATAGCAAATGTCGGGTCTAGTACACATCATGGCGTACATCAGACTCCCGACAGCACTGGAGTATGGAACTTTTTCCATAGCTTTCTTTTCTTTTGGATCTTTGGGACACATCTCCAAACATAGACCCTCGCCTTTGCTTATTGGAGTATCAATTGGCTTGCAGTCCTGCATATTAAACCGTTCTAAAACTTTCTTTATATACGTCTCTTGAGAGAGAGAAAGAAGTTTCTTGGAACGATTCCTTGAGATCTTAACCCCAAGGATATATGCAGCTTCACCCATGTCTTTCATCTCAAAGACGGATGAAAGCCAAGCTTTGATATCCAATATAAGACGCTTATCATTTCCGGCTATAAGTATGTCATCTACATAAAGAGACATAATTATATACTTGTTTTTAATCCTCTTAATATATACGCAATTGTCTTCGTCGAGCATGGAGAATCCATACGACAAAACAACTTCTTGAAAGCGCATATACCACTGCCTTGAGGATTGTTTAAGACCATATATGGATTTACGAAGTTTACAAACCTTATGTTTGTTTTCTTCTTGTACGAACCCGTTTGGTTGTTCCATGTAGATCTCCTCATCTAGTTCTCCGTTAAGAAAGGCAGTCTTTACATCCATCTGATGTAATTCGAGGTCCAAACAAGCCACCATTGCCAGAATTAAGCGAATCGAGGTAAAACGCACGACAGGAGAGAAAGTCTCTTCGTAGTCTATTCCTTCCTGTTGCGTGAAACCTTTCGCAACAAGGCGAGCTTTATATTTCTCGATGGAGCCATCAGCCTTATGCTTGATTTTGAGAACCCACTTGTTCCCAATGGCTCTACGTCCCTTAGGTAAATCAACCAAGTCCCAGACTTGGTTTGTTTTCATGGATTGAAGTTCTTCTTCCATTGCCGCTATCCATTTATCTTTAGCAGGGCATGTGACGGCCTGTTTGAAGTTTGCAGGTTCGTCATCATCTTGTAGTAATGTCATGAATGTTTGAGGAAACTCATCCTCAAATCTCAGAGGTGTTAGCCTCGTTCGATTACTACGTCTTGTTTGAGTTTGATCACTCCCACTTGGAATGACATCACTCCCACTTGGAATAACATCACTCCCACTCGGATTAGGATTGGTATCGTTCGTATCATCCATTGGTGAAGTTTGAAACGTATTTTCTTCTTCACCAAGGATTCTCCCACTCGAACGTTCCGATCCTTCTTGATCCCAAGTCTCAAACAAGGATAAGTCTTGACTTATCTCACCCTGTCTTGGAAACTCTTTTTCCAAGAAGACAACATCCCTCGATTCGAATTCTATTAGACCCCCATTGTCCTCTTGACCGACGAAAACATATCCTTTGGAGTTTTCAGCGTATCGGATGAAGATACACTTCCTCCCACGTGGCCCAAGTTTGCCATATTTGTGAGAGGATAAATGTGCATAAGAGGCACAACCCCAAGGTTTTAGAATGTTTAAGTCTGGAGTTCTATTGTTCCACAACTCATAAGGAGTAGAACTTACCGACTTCGAGGGTACACGGTTTAAGATGAATGCTGCCGTCAATAATGCGTCACCCCAAAAGGTGATAGGCAAATTTGCCTGAGACATCATTGATCGGACCATTTCCATCAATGTCCTATTCCTTCTTTCCGCAACACCGTTTTGTTGCGGAGTGTAAGGCATAGTTACCTGATGTACTATGCCTTTTTCATCACAAAGTTCCTTAAAACTTATTGATTGATATTCACCGCCCCTATCGGTTCGCAAAACCTTAATCTTGCGATCTAATTGATTCTCCACCAAACTCATATAGTTTTTAAAGCAAGCCAAAGCTTCACTTTTGTGGGATATCAAATAGATATGTCCGAAACGGGTGAAGTCATCAATGAATGTGATGAAATAGGACTTCCCGTGTCTTGTCTTAACATTCATTGGACCGCAAATGTCCGAATGGATAAGCTGTAATGGAACTTCGGCCCTTGTGCCAGTTTCAAACGGCTTGCGACAAGTTTTCCCTACAAGACAATGTTCGCAAGTTGACATTTCAACTTTTGAAACATTAGATAGCAAGCCACTTTTGGCAAGTCTATCCATTCTAGTTGGTCCAATATGACCAAGTCTTGCATGCCAACAAATGATTTCAGACTCAGAGTTAGAAGCATTTGTCAAATGAAAACTTTCATTAATGGAAGAAGCAACATCATACATTGTATTTAAAACAATTAATCCATTACAAACATTACCAGAACCAATCAAAGAATTATTACAAACAAGGTCAACACATTGTTTATAGAACCTCCACTCATAATCTAAAGACATTAACATGACCACGGAAACGATATTCCTTCTAATATCTGGAGCAAAGAGGACGTCGTGCAATAATAAAGTCCGGCCGTTGTCGAGAACTAGCTTGCATGTTCCGACGCCTTTGACTTCAACACGTGTGTTGTTGCCGACGTATATCCACTTTGTTCCTTGAGTTATCTTTCGATACTCTACGAAGAACCTTCTGTCCTTCGCAACGTGGTCTGTGGCCCCTGAATCAATCAACCAAAAATAGTTAGATTCAGCAAGAAACACGGAACTAGAAACACATATGTAACTAGCCCTACAAGTTACCTTGTCACTTCCATCCGTACACTTACGGGCGAAGTGACCGTACTTGTTGCACTTAAAGCACTTGATCTTCTTCAAGTTTTTCTTCTTTGAGTGCACATTCTTTTGCCACTTTTTGTTCTTTGTCTTCTTTGAGGTCTCCGGTTCTTGCTTACGTTCGTTCACAAACCTTAAGCGTTTCCGCTTATTTCCTCCATGTGAGGAACTAGCGGCCACGTGCACTTCTGCACTTGGTTTTGCGGCTTGAATCCGCTCTTCCTCGAGTTCGAGGTGTTTCGAAACATCGCTTAAAGTTTTAATGCATTCATTATGAGTGAGATGCATTTTCATGTTATCCCAGCTATCTGGGAGTGAACGAATGACCGCTTGGATCTGCTGTTCGTCAGACAGCGTAACACCCGCATCCTTTAATTCAGATATAAGATTCGCCATGTGGCGGAGATGCTTTTTCATAGAATGATCTCGCCGCATCTTGTACGAATCAAATTGAATATTCAAGGAGCGGAGTTTGGTAACCGAAGTTCCACCAAACTTTATCTCTAGCTCAGACCATATGTCTTTAGCTAGGTCGAATTCCCGAAATAGGCGCATTATGTCATTGTCCATCGCGGACAGTAACGTAATACGTGCTATTTTGTTCTTTCGAGTCCAAGTGTCATAAGCTTCCCGGTCCCTTTTGTGTTGGGCCGTATTGCCCAACTCAGGTTCTACCATTATGTTTTGGAGTGTTTCGAGCACATCTTGCTCCTCCAAAACATATTGGATCTTTATTGACCAAAGTTTATAATTGTCGCCGTTGAGCTTTTCACCTTTGTTAAGCTCTGCGACAATATTCTTAGAAGCGGTAGACATTTTCGATTCAAAAAACTGCAAAGAGAATGAAAAACACGATCAAAATTCTATGCATAAAGTTTCGATTCTTTAAACACTTGATAAGTTCCTTGGATGCGTTGAAATGTTACTCTAGAATCGAGAAGTTCACTACGTTCCCAACTACCATCTAGTAGTAACTTTCAAAGTATCCCTCTTACTTATCTTAAGTAAAAAGAAATCAGAAATAATACCCGTATGGTATTAGCAGCGGAAAATCACTTTGAAAAACTTATCTTTCAAAATAGAATAGGTGAGAATTAGCGCAAAGAATTTTAACGCAACAATTGCCAAGCCACGAGACCTGTTCTACACACCCATGGGTTAGATAACCATGGCCGGATCGTGGTAGGACTTGGAATTCTAAATTGCGCTATCCCGATTTAAGGACGGGACATAACCTATTTGAAAAACATCTTTTTCCAAAAATTTTGAAAGCACGTTGGCTAATCTCCGTAGAGTAGAGCACAACGTCACAAGTACATTGGCTAATCTCCGTAGAGTAGAGCACAATGACATGGCTAATCTCGCATGAAGTAGAGCACTATGGCTAATCTTCAAGGAGTAGAGCCCAAATGAAAACCTTCATTAAAACGTTAGTCCCGTATGAACTATTCGGCACTGTGGTTAGCCCCGTATGGACTAATCTACACATTCGAGTTTGACCAAGGCCATTTGTTACCCCGTATGGGTCATCTGGCAAGTTTACAATCGACCCAGACCATTTGTCGGATTGGTCGACCAAAAACACAAAATTGGTCGACCAATTTTCGAATTCAACTTCTTCCCGGTCAGGGCCTCTGCCCTGACCCGGGCTTGGCCAAAGGCCGGCCAGGGCCTCTGCCCTGGCCGGCCAGGGGGCCTGGCCCCCTCGGCCAGGGCCGGCCAGGCCCTGGCCTCTGCCAGGGCCGGCCGGCCAGGCCCTGGCCACTGCCAGGGCCTGCCGGCCAGGCCACTGGCCGGGGCCAGGGCTCCTGCCGGCCCTGGCCTCTGCCAGGGCCGGCAGGCCGCTGGCCGGGGCCAGGGCTCCTGCCCTGGCCTCGGCCAGGCCCTGGCCTGAGGCCAGGGCACCGGCCCTGGCCTCTGCCAGGGCCGGCCTGGCCCTGGCAGTGGCCAGGGCGCCGGCCCTGGCCTCTGCCAGGGCCGGCAGGCCGGCCAAGGGCCGGCCCTGGCCACTGCCAGGGCCGGCCTGGCCGGCAAGGCTCTGCCAAGGCCGGCCACTGCCGGCCTGGCCCTTGGCCGGCCACTGCCGGCCTGGCCATGGCCGGCCATGGCTTGGCCATGGCCGGTCATGGCCAAGGCCATTCGGCGTTGGCCGGCCATGGCCCCTTTGGCCATGGCCGGCCACCCCCTTTAAACGGGGTTGCCGCACTCATTCCTCCCCCTTGATAGGGTGGTCGCCGGTGGTTATTGGCCGTAGCCAACCCCCTCCGCATGGGGAGAGGGGATGCATGGCCTTCATAGCCCATTTGGCCATGGTGCACATGCACCAAATTTTCCTCTTACCCGATGGAAATAACTTCCATCATCTTCCTCGATGAAGCACCCGTTCGTCGATGAAGTTAGTTATTGCCTAATGGCCGTGCGCCAAAAAATGACTAACGTACTACGTGAACGGTCGGTTCTTCCCGTCACGGAGAGTTCCTACCATATCCGTAATGATAGGAGACCCTAACGTGAAAAGAACAACCGCTGCGTTCTCTCCGTCACGAAGCGTTCCTACTATATCCGTAATAGTAGGAAACCCATTCGTGAAAAAGACAACGACTCGTTCGTAATTTCGACGGGGCGGTGGATTGACCGGGGCGAACCCATATGGCTCTGATACCAATGAAGGATCCTGTCCAAAACAAAGTTAGGATCGATAATTAAAGTGGAGACTTACGCTTGCGTATGCGAAATGATAGTCTCGGAACTTTGCCTTCGGATTCGCCACGACGGATCGAGTCTTCTCACGAACGGAGTAAGGCTACTAATCCACAATCTAAATCTCTATTTTAGATTAAGAACTTGGAAGGAGGGAGAGGAAATATTTCTGCAGAGCTTCGCTATGAAGAAGATGCATGCATGAATTTCATGCAAATGTGTTAGGAAAATGGCTACCCTTGGGTCTTATTTATAGCCCCCAAGGTAGTTATTTTAGGGTAAGTTGTTCCTTTGGAACAACTTAATTAAGGTGTACCATGATGCATGGCACATTATAAGCTTAAGTTGTACCATATGCATGGTACAACATAAGCTTAAGATATTCCCCCTTTATTAGCCATATGTCGCATGCACTTATGCATATATAATGCGACTTTCCCGCTCATACAGAGATCCTCTCCGCAAGGGAACAGATTCCCTTTGCACATGACTTCGTGTGCGCGACGTTCGAGGTCCGTATTCCCTCGTACATCCCCCACAAGGGTGTACAAACGTCTTCCATATCCAACAGGTTCCTCCGGCAGCGCCCCCCCTGACGGGGGGGGGGCCGATCGGCATCGCCTCCCCCCCAGCGGGGGGGTTTCTCCGACGGCGCCCCCCTGACGAGGGGGGCGATGGGCAATGCAACCCCCCCAGCGGGGGGGGTTTCTCCGGCGGCGCCCCCCTGACGGGGGGCCGATTGGCAGCGCACCCCCCCAGCGGGGGGGTCTCCGGCAGCGCCCCCCCGACGGGGGGCCTTTTGGTCGTTTTCCCCCCAAGCGGAGGGGGGCTCTTCTCTATCGCCTTCCCTCCTTGCGGGGCGGCGGGGGTCTGCTGTGTCTTTTGATAACGGGAGGAGATGACGGCTGACCTATTTCTCTAACCCTAAAATTAGAGATTATGGTTTTTCAACAAACCTTATTATTGGGTTTTGGGTATATTATTATCCCCATGGGCCTGAAGCCCAGATTGTTAAAATTAAAATTAAAATTTTAAGCTATTCTGGGCCTGAAGACCCTAGCTAGGCCCACAGGCAAATAAAAATTTTCAGCGGGTCTATGTTAAAAATTTGTTTTTAAACCAGATTTATATATGCAAAATTCCTTAGAATTACCAGAAAACCCCAGAAAAATCCTGGACAATTCTGAAAAATTCAAGGAAAAATCGGTAATAATTTTTTGGCAATTTACTTATAAAATTGGAGAAAATTGTATATAAATTACTGTTTTTTTATCCATGTTAAATTTGCTAATATTGTGTAAAACATCACTCTTGCATTATTAATTATTTATGGATTATTAGAATTTTTCAAAATATAATTATCTTAAGGATCATGCGACCGCTCTGCCGTTAGTCATCTAACCTAACGGTGTATGACGTCTCCCCGTGGTCCGAGAGATTATTATATTTTATAGTTTCTTTTTCCATATTATATATGCTTGAGATATATGCGTGGTTGTTTATTTTTATGCTTGTAGCATATTTAGAACTGCGTGGATGTTTAATAAGTAAAAATGTGTTTTTCGGGATCGGCCATCGTATACCTATTTACTTTCCTTGCACTTTTATTTTCTTTTTGAGAGAATTTGTAAGTGAGGAAATATGTATTAAAAGCCCAAGCTCGGTGCGACAGCATATGAAGACGAAGATATAGGGACCCACTTTGGGTTTCCGAAGTTGTATTTTTCTTTCCTTTTATGGACTGTAAACGAACTTTGGACTGTTTATTTTTGGGTATCTGGCCGATCCCCGCATTTTTACTTGTTTATTTCTTTATGCATGAATTTTGAATTTTAATTAATTCATGCTCATTTTAAATTGCGTAGATAAAATGGCAAAATTGGCAAGCGTCGATTTCGAAGTACTTGACTCTGCAGGGACAAATTACCTGAGTTGGCGAGTGGACCTGAAGTTCCACTTGCGTTCGATGGCCCTCATTGGGTCCATTTTGGCTCCTTCATCGGCCCACGCAGCGGCCGAAGCTTCTGCTACAACTAGCAGCAGCCCTACAACCACTGTATCTGATGTAGATAAGGCGAAAGCCATAATCTACATTAGAAAACATATCGATCGGACCTTAAAGGCCGAATACTTAACGGTTGAGGATCCAAAGGACCTGTGGACAGCCCTGGAAGCTCGGTATAAACATCAAATTGATGTTATATTACCGCGTGCCAGTTATGAGTGGGAAAACCTCAGACTTCAGGACTATAAGTCCGTCGCTGAGTACAATTCTGCACTTCATAACATCACCTCACGCCTGAAGTTGTGTGGTGAAGAAGTGACAGAACAGCGCATGTTGGAAAAGACATTTACCTCGTTTCACGAGAAAGATGCAATCCTCATGCAGCAGTATCGTGAACGCAATTTCACGAAATTTTCCGATCTGATCTCATGCCTACTTAGGGCAGAGCAGAATCGAGACTTACTGCTTGCAACTCATAACTTACGTCCAGCTGGCACTGCCCCTATCCCTGAAGCCCACCACGTTTCTCCCCAGAAGTGGAAAAACAAGAGGAAGGCTAAAAACACTAAAGGGAAAGCTATAATGAGGCAACCAAGAGGTGCAGGTCCCCAGACAAACAAAAACAATAAGGGAAAAAGAAATTTCACTTGGAAGCGAAAGAACACCGAGCAAGTGTCACTTCCAAAGAAGAACTGGGAGGATAAATGCCATAGATGCGGCATGACTGGTCATTGGTCCAGAAACTGCCGCACTCCTCGCCACCTCCAGGATCTATACCAGGCGAGCTAGAAGTCTCTACCTGAAACAAACTTGGCCGCCAACAATGTTTACTGCAAAAGACTTCGAGAACGACGACCTTCTCGATTGAGCACCATCGTTTATCTATGCTTTTTAGAATTCAATGTATCTTCATCTTTTATTTGCTTAAGTACGAACTTTTATTTTCGAATGAATGTTTACATTTTCGCTCAAATAAAATTTCGTTTTTGCTTATATAGATGATGTCTGAGTGCCTACTGGACAGTGCCTCAACGCACACAATCTTTCGCGATCATTGCTATTTTAATAGCGTAAATAAATATGACGGTCCTGTTATCACAATTTCAGGACTGTCCCAAATAATCGAAGGATCTGGTGAAGCAATTATATTGCTCCCAAATAACACAAGACTTCAAATAAAAAATGCATTATTCTCTCCTAAATCAAATAGGAATCTCGTAAGTTTCAAGGATTTCCGTTTAAACGGTTATCACTTAGAAACCAGAGATAAAAATACGGTTGAATATCTGTATGTAACTCGTCAGAAAGATGACCGGAAGATCATCTGTGAACGATTCAAGGGACTCCCATCGGGTCTCTACCAAACATACATTCAACCAATAGAAGCCAATATGACTGAGCACCAGACGTGCCAATCACTGCCAGAGTTCGAACTCTGGCACAATAGACTTGGTCACCCTGGAACAGTAATGATGCGACGCATCATCTCTGAATCCCGTGGACACAAATTGAAGAACCTGAAGATTCTTCAAAAGGGTGAATTTCCATGTCTCCCTTGTTTCAAGGGAAAACTTATAACGAGACCATCCCTCCTGAAAGTGGGATTAGAGTCTCCTGGCTTCCTTGAGAGAATTCATGGTGACATTTGCGGGCCTATTCACCCCGCAAGTGGTCCATTTCGGTACTTATGGTACTGATTGATGCATCAACCAAATGGTCTTATGTGTGCCTATTGTCCACCCGCAACCTAGCTTTTCCAAAGCTATTGGCACAAATAATAAGGTTGCGTGCTCATTTCCCCGATAACCAAATCAAGAAACTACGTCTTGATAATGCGGGAGAATTTACTTCACAAGTCTTCGAAGACTATTGCCGGGCAACGGGTATTGAAGTTGAACATCCTATAGCACATGTTCACACCCAAAACGGATTAGCTGAGTCACTTATAAAGAGACTCCAATGGATTGCACGTCCATTGCTTATGCAATCCCAGTTGCCTGTGGATGCTTGGGGGCATGCTATTTTACATGCCCCATCACTTATTAGGATAAGACCCTCTGGAGGTCATACTTTATCCCCAATGCAACTAGCATATGGCGCACCTCCGGATATCTCTCATTTGAGAGTGTTTGGTTGTGCGGTATATGTCCCAATAGCACCACCTCAGAGGACCAAAATGGGTCCTCAGCGTCGTCTAGGTATATATATTGGGTTTGATTCGCCCTCTATTATAAGATACCTTGAACCCCTGACGGGTGACGCATTCAAGGCACGTCTTGCTGACTGTGAATTTAATGAGAAAATTTTTCCTAAACTGGGCACACAGTCTAAGAAGCCAGAAGATTCTGAGACCATTAGTTGGGACCAGAAGTCTTTGTCCCTATATGATCCGCGTACTAATCTGTGTGAAGATGAGATCCTGAAGATCCTTCACATCCAGAATACAGTACATCTTTTACCGGATAAATTCACGGACAACAAGAAGATTGTCCGTTCACACGTCCCTGCTGCCAATACGCCAGCTAGGATTGACATCCCCATAGATGGATGCAATCCACCGGCAGCAGAATTGGATGTACCTCAAATGAAAAGAGGACGCCCACCAGGTTCAAAAGATAAAGTTCCTCGAAAGAGGAAGACTCCTGGAGATACTAAGATTATCCCTCCACAGGATGCTGAGCTCAGACCAGCTACTTCTCCCCTCCTGATTTCCCCAGCAGAGGAAACAATAGGAGAAACATCATTAAATTTTGTACGTACTGGAGAAGTAATGGACAGAAATAGCATAGTCGTCGTTGACGATTTTGCGTTCGGTATTGCCGTTCACGTCACTGAATATGACGATGACGTCGAACCACGATCTCTGGCGGAATGTAAACGCCGAGATGATTGGCCAAAGTGGGACGAGGCAATAAGAGTAGAGCTGGACTCACTCTTGAAACGTAAAGTCTTTGGACCAGTAGTCCAAACACCAGTAGGTGTAAAACCTGTGGGATATAAGTGGGTTTTCATAAGAAAAAGAGATGAAAATAATGTGATCGTTCGCTATAAGGCACGCCTTGTAGCCCAGGGATTTTCCCAAAGACCGGGGATTGATTACGAAGATACGTATTCTCCGGTCATGGATTCGATCACATTTCGATTTTTAATAAGCCTAACTTCTCTGGAAAGCCTAGAAATGCAGCTCATGGACGTTGTGACTGCATATCTATATGGTGATATAGATAAAAATATCTATATGAGACTTCCTGATGGGTTTAATCTACCCCCAGAGATGAAAGAGATACCTCGGGACGTATTCTCTGTAAGGCTCCATAGATCATTACATGGTCTAAAACAATCGGGCAAGATGTGGTATAACAGACTAAGTGATTTCCTTGCACAGCAAGGATTCACGAATAATGAAGTCTGCCCGTGTATCTTTATAAAAAGAACGGGAACATGATTCGTCATCATAGCTGTATATGTAGATGACTTAAATCTCATAGGATCTCCTGCAGAGATCAATGAGATATCTGAAAGCCTAAAACATACTTTTGAAATGAAAGACCTAGGCAAAACAAAGTATTGTCTTGGCTTACAGATAGAACACCTAAGAGGTGGAATCCTATTACACCAATCTAATTATACAAAGAAACTTCTACGCAAGTTTCATATGGATAAATGTCATCCTTTAGGTACTCCTATGATCGTAAGATCACTAGATGTACATAAGGACCCCTTCCGGCCACTGGAAGAGGGGGAGGAGATACTGGGTCCTGAAGTACCCTACCTCAGTGCCATTGGAGCACTTCTATATCTGGCTAACTGTACGCGTCCCGATATAGCGTTTACAGTTAATCTTCTAGCCAGACACAATGCAGCGCCCACAAAGCGTCACTGGAATGGAGTAAAGCATCTTCTGCGATACCTCCAGGGTTCCATTGATCTTGGACTTTACTACCGGAGAGGTGCCTCCCGCAAATTATTTGGTTATGCTGATGCAGGTTATCTCTCAGATCCGCACACGGCAAAATCCCAAACAGGTTTTGTTTTTACCTACGGAGGTACTGCTATCTCCTGGAGATCGGTAAAGCAAACCACAACAGCTACATCATCCAACCATTCGGAGCTCATTGCGATCCATGAAGCAAGCAGAGAGTGTTATTGGCTACGATCCGTCGTCCAACACATTCTTCAATCTACTGGCCTGAAGACCGGTGATTTGGAGCCTACCGTCCTGTTTGAAGACAACGCTGCATGCATTGCTCAACTTCAAAAGGGCTACATCAAGTGCGACAGGACGAAGCACATATCTTCCAAGTTTTTCTGGACACATGAGCTAAAGGAGGACAAGCAAATCGAAGTTCAGCAGATACAGTCCTCCAACAACTTAGCTGATCTTTTTACTAAGTCTTTGCCAAAATGTACTTTTGTAAAGCTTGTAAAGAACATTGGTATGTGACAATTAAAAGACCTGCAAGCCTGAAGCTTGTACGGATCAGGGGGAGTAACATGTGGGTTGCACTCTTTTTCCTTAAGCTGTTGGATTTTTCCCACTGGGTTTTCCACAGCTAAGGTTTTAACGAGGCAAACACACTTACTCTGAATCTAGAAGTATCCACCCCTCTTTGCCTCTGATACTGAGACCAAAGTGATGCATGTGTAAGGGGGAGTGTTATGAATGAGGGAGGCTTTTGGCATCCCCTCCTTCATTACCCATTCATTAGTCCCATTACTATGGGTAATGGGGACTCTTGGTCTCCTAGAGGTCCTTCATCTCCCCCTCTAAATTAATACATAGAGAACCATGGCCTATGGCCATAATTACTCATTCTATCTCTAAGAATTCATATCACTATTTTTTCTTTCTTGAGTTTGATTACTCTCCAACAAAAACAGTAATTCTAAAGACCGGAGTCAACCTGTCGACAGTCGCGGGTCCCACCGGAAGCGGACCCGGATCCGGCAAGCCACATGGGATTCGCCGTCCTCTAGCGGCACAAGCCGCACAACACAAAGCAAAGAAAGTTGGAATTCAACCGGGTCAGATTCTCCCTAGCCCGGACCCGAACCCGCATGCGGTTCTTTTCATAACTTTAATAAGCAAAAGCTGCCGCGGTCAAACAGAAACCCGCAACCCGTTAACGTGGGGTGCCCCCTCCCACCTGGCAACGGCACCCATGGGGGTACCCCCGAAGTGGGCCCCTCCTGCTCTGGCGGACATCTTGACGAAACCGTGGCAAAACCCAAAAAACCAAATGTTTAAGAAAATAGTAAAATAAAAACAAACTACGAGAAGTCTTTGAGCGGGACCCACTTCCAGTCTGAAACACTGACAACACAGAGACGAATCAAAAAAAGAAAAAGATAAAGAAGAGAGGATCACGGCCGTTGATTGTGGAGTGAGGCACAGTGTAACTGTGTAACAGCCAGACATTCTTTTGTGGGACCCCCCAATCAAGCGAGAATCTAATATTTTAGTCCATGGTCTCCTTTATTTTACTTTTATACTTATTTATTAATATTAATTCTGTGGTAGTATTATAATATTAGTAGAGAATATTGGTAAAAGTTGTAAATTTTCTTCTCTGTTTGGTCTTCTTTCCCTTCACACTTTCCGATTTCAGGGCAGCCATGGGAAGCGCACCATTCTAGGGTTTCCCCAAAACGAATCCAAGGTCCGTTTTTTTCCCCCTTTTGACCTCCCTTTTATTTGGACTTGATTTGTTTGAGGGACTTGATTGCTCTTCTGTTTGGCCTTAAAGTACTCAATCATGATATGGGGTTTGATCCTGGGGTGGAATGATTTCATGCAAGCGATGAACGATTCCATCTTGGTTGAGCCGTTAGGGTTGAGGCTGAGATCGTTTTAGTCTGATCAAATTTGGCGTTTTAATGCTTTTTTTTTGCGGGGAGGGATCTGCGTCTTCTTGCGTTGAATGCTTTTGTTGGCAATTAATTGTTTCTCTCTGTGGGATTTGCTACAATTGGGTGTTGCCCTCTACGTTTTATTAATTGCTTTTGCTCTTTAAAAGTCTCTCATTCTTGATTAATCACAGCAGAATCTCATGTGGGTTTGTCTTAATTGTTCATTTCCCACCCATTTGTTGCTTTGTTGTAGCCCTCTGAAGGGTTGTCTGGGATTTGCCTAATGAAGTGGATTTTGGGAGTCTTCAGATGCCCATGCTGCTGAGATTTTGGGTTATTTTTTGGGGGTGATTGATTGATAAAAAGATGGAGGAGGTTGAAGAAGCTAATAGAGCAGCTGTTGAGTGCTGCCAAAGAGTTCTAAGCCATTTATCTCAGTCTCAAGATCAAGTTCAGTACAGTAATCTAATGGTTGAGACAGGTGAAGCTGTGTCCAAATTTAGAAAGGTTGTGTCTTTGCTTGGAAGTGGAGTGGGTCATGCAAGAGTAAGAAGATCAAAGAAAACTCACCCGTTTAATCACAAGATCTTTTTAGACAATCCAGTAGTAGGGACCAAGCCAACTCGATTCACTGCCAATCCTGCCCAACTCATCCCCAGAGCCCTTCTAACTATCTCTCCCCCAGACTGGGATTCAACTCACCCAAAGCCCCCTCACCACCACCACCACCAAACCCCCCACAAGATGTTTCTCGAGAATCAGATGTTAGAACAGCTCGCATCACAGTCGCAACCGCAGCAGACGTCTTCGTCTTCCCACCATTTTCAGTACCTTCAGCAGCAGCAGCAGCAGCAGCAGCAGAACAACCACCAGAGATTTCAACAGCTTCAGCTTCAACATCAGATGAAGCTTCAGGCCGAGATTTATAAGAGGAGCAGCAGTGGCATAAATCTTAAGTTTGATAACTCTAGCTGTACTCCAACCGCTTCATCAACGAGGTCCTTCTTGTCATCGCTTAGTATGGACGGGAGCGTGGCCAGCTTGGAAGGAAAGCCGTTTCAGTTGATCGGCGGGTCGCAGTCGTCGGAGCCTGTGACTCTTCACCCACCGCCCAAGAGGAGGTGCACTGGTAGAGGGGAAGATGGGACTGGAAAATGTGCAACCAGTGGCCGGTGCCACTGCTCCAAGAGGAGGTCAGGTTTTGATGATTGTGACATTTTTTCCCTCAGTTGATTATGCATTTTATTAGTGTATCGAGTCATTGATTTTGATCAAGAATTTGTTTTTGATAATGTAGGAAGCTGAGAGTGAAGAGGCAAATCAAGGTGCCTGCTATCAGTAACAAGCTTGCCGATATCCCTCCAGATGAGTACTCATGGAGGAAGTATGGGCAGAAGCCGATCAAGGGCTCTCCATATCCTAGGTATTTATAAGCTCATCTTGACAATTTCTGCTTATATGAACCACGCATCATTGTGGTTAGTGGTTACAGTTGTCTTGCTGTTTTAAAGAGTTTGCTAAAGAGGGCATACATGTGTTTTTATACAATTATAAATGGTGCATCCATTTATAAGTGAGTGTAATCGGATATTTGCCATTTTAATCACTTCGCGAGTATGTTTAGCAATCAGCCTAGTTATAGGATAGTGATAGAATGATGAAATTTAAACGTCAGTTGGTTCATTTTCTGTAGCAAAATATGATTCTAAGCTCTGAACCAACTAAAATCAGCGTGTCTTACGCCTAAATTAGGCAGCTATATTATGACTGATCTCATGATCTTGATTCCATTCTAAGCACTTGATAAAGAGAGAATGTGTTTAAGTTCATTTATGAAGTGTTATAGTTGTGATTTATTTTCAAAGACATCTTTAGATAGCTTGTAACTATTTGAAGTCACAAACCTATTTTCCAGTCATTTTTCCAGGCCTTATGTGTTCTGTCAGATTATCTTATATACTTATATTTCTGACATCTGACATCTGCTTCTACTTGTTAAATACTTATTGGATACCGATGTATCTGAGTTTCCTGTAACTTAATTTTGTTCTACTAATTATATTGTTCATGATTGGCAACGATAACCATCTTCTTCAAAAGTGGCAAGTTTCATGAGAACTAAACTCTATGTATATTTACCAATTTGAATCTATGTAGGGGATACTACAAATGCAGCAGCATGAGGGGCTGCCCTGCCAGGAAACATGTTGAGAGGTGCTTGGAAGACCCTTCCATGCTCATTGTCACATACGAGGGCGAGCACAACCACACAAGGTTACTGACCCAGGCGGCCGCCACTTAAAGAGAGAGAGCGAGCGAGCGAGAGAGGGGGCCTTTTGGCAATCCCCTTTTCTATTTCTCAACCATGCCATCTCAAATGCATCTCAACCCCCGTGTTTAATGCTATCAGAGCTTAGCATCCAGTTACTTCCGAGTCCGAGCAAGTTTGAAGATTGGAATATTCTGATGCATGGTGGTGGATTTCAGAGAAGACAGAGAAGAGCAGGAGTCGGATTTGCCAAAACCGAGTGAAATGCTTAGCTGGGTGAGTGACACTGTGTCTGTCTGAAATTGTAAGAAGAAGACTGTTTCATGGAATCATCTTCTGTTGCATCTTTGTTAAGAGAACTGATCGTTGGCCATATTGGTACCCTTTCGTGCTTTTGATTTCAAAATGCTGAAAGTTTTGGTGGAGTTCTAACCAGCAATCTGTCTGGAGTCCGAAACGGCAGATGGTCCTTTGCATACATCATGCTTGTATCTTGCAGGCCTTGAAATTTCCATGAAGCATCCTTCTGCATTGTCTCGTGTCTCGGGCTCATTATTGTAATTCTATTGACCACAGTCCTTGCCATGAAGGGAAATTATAGGACTCTGCTCGTTGCTGCTCTTTATTTTTCGTTTGCTGGAAATAATTTAATTTGTCTGGAGGCTTCTGGCCCTTTGTCTCATTGTGTCTGTTAGAAGGAGAGCAAGCCTGTGCAGTGATCACTGCAGATCGACACTGTCAGACTCCCAGCATGTACTGGATGCGAATCTGACCAAACGTCCTCAATCATGGGTTTAAAGAGATATTTGCTAAGGGTAATTGCTGTCTGCACCCATGAAATGCGGTGCAGACTGCATTTTTAACTTAAACGGGGTGATACTGTGTTTTGATATGACTTAAAGTGAGATCAAAGTGGAATTTCTTTCCTTAAACGGATGAAAAGAGGACTGCACCGCATTTTCATGCGGTGCAGATAGTCGAGTTCTTTGCTAAGTGCACAACGCGGTGCACAGTCCTTTCTTTTTCTTTTTTTAATCCATTTTTTAGTGTGAACAAAATTTCACACTCAGAGTCTGAAATCCATTAGTCTGTTCTATGCTGTTCTTCCTCTGCTTTGTTTTCATTTAAGAGCAAAGGACAAGAAACATGGGACAAGAGAGCTTGAAGGTCAAGGCATGGATTGGTTGAATCCCCACTCAAAGGGGTTTTTGTGTCTGGAGTCCACTTGATGTTGCTTCTCAGGTTCTGATTGGTTCTCCAAATCAGAGCACAAAGTTGATTGGATTTCAGTGAATCATCAGTGGAGAAGGTAAGATCACCATCATCACAGATGTTAAAGAGATTGTGGATAAACCTAAAAGCCACCAATAATATTTGATTAAGGTTGTCTCTTTCGTGCAGCAATGCATCAGGCTCCAACCAACCTCACAAGCATTCACCCCTAAAAAATAATGAGCTGGGGTGCTGCATTTCCTCTTCTTTTCATCAGCCTGTTACAATCAGCTCCTCTCAAGTGCATCTTTATCTTAGCCGAAAGACACTTTCAGCACACACTTACCTCACTGCTACTCCAATATCTCTCTCTGTGTTGGTTGTCATCTGCTCATGTTACTTGCCATCATCAAGTAACTATGGTTTATGCTTGACTTGCCCCGCCCTCGATAAAAAGGCCCTAGCTAGGTCCTTAACCTCGGATTCGCCTAATATATACTCGTTTGAGACTTGGATGCACAACGAAAACACAAGGATTAAGCGAACACGCCGTTGCGTTTGGCGTGAGCGCAAAGAAAGAGAGCAGACGAAGAGTACGGGTTGGAAGGACGAGGAAGCTATCAAGCAAGCATGTCCAAACACTACAAAGGTGAGACAAAGATTGCTTGCAAGGATGGTCTTGATGAAGAAACAAGTGTGGTAGATATTAATATTAAAGGGTCATTAATTTGTCTTTGATCCAACTCAGTGATTAATGACGTTTTTATGAGCAAAGGAGAGAATCATGATTAATGATAGTGTCCATGTACTAACTCCCAATATAAGTCAACAAATTTTCATTCAAAATAGGTAAATGAATAAACAAATAAGAAAGTGTTGTGAGTTGAGGGAGGCCTTTGACCTCCCCCCCTCAACATCTCACCATTACTCTCCACTAAGTTAGTGGGGAGTCCCTTGGACTCCTAACTCATCATGAGATTTCTATAAATAAAGTACCATGGCTATTTGCCATGGTCAATTCTCTCCAATCCTTTTCTAACACGTTATCAGCACGTTTGCTCTAAAATCTTTGAGCTTTTCATCCCGTCTCCCCTCAAAAATTTGATCACTACGTGAGAAGGAAGCTTTTGTTGCGGCGTAGCTTTGCGTGGCTTTTTATTTGGAGCGTATCGGGAGCGGAACTATCTACGGATCTCAATTTTTTACGATCGTCCCTAGATTTTTAATCTAGATGTAATTTCTATCGATCCCGTAGATAGCTACAAAACAATTTTTTTTGGTTCTCATACAGAAATATAATGGAGAAGAAAATAATGTGAAATTGACAAGAAAAAAGACAATACAATACAAGAAAAGCCCATAACAGCAATTTATCTATCTTTTCATGCAGATATTAGTTCACTTGGGCTAAAGTAAACAATGTAATTAGGATTTTTCCTTAAATCCATTATGGAGATGGTAAACATACTCTTAAATAAATGATTTTCCAAGCTGCCACTCTGCATGAACTCATAGACAAGAAGTTGGTTATCAACCGCTGAGCATTATCCAATGTGCTTCACTAAATTATCATGGTGAAGCCGGCCCAAATATGTAACTTCTGTATGCATCAACCATGATAAAATAAGATTCGGAACATGTTTCTCTGTCACATAAGTATGGGTAAAATATCACTGAACCCTGAGGCAGGGTCATTTACACACAACTTCATTGAGTTTTGAAACAAGTAATTAAAACAATTGTTGTTCAGGATTTACATATCTACATATTTCAACAAGGACGAAGATCAAGCAGAATCCTAAAAGAATTTTTTTTAAAGAATAAATGACCCGTGATGCAGTGGAATGAAAGGTATATCATAACAAGACCCATAGTTGGAGATAACCTTTCCACTAACTACACTTATCATTAGAAAACGTTTGAATGTGGGCGGGCGCGGTCGTCTCACCACCCCGACGGCGGGGGTGGGGGTTTTCGCATCTCCTCCCCCCCGAAGGGGGATCCCAAGCGCTGCCATTAAAATTTGAACGGTCTGAACGGGCTGAAGTGAACGGACGGGGGAGGATTCCAAACGCCTTAGGACGAAGTGAACATGCTTCTTTGGTCCAGGAATGTCCCCGACCGCAGAGATGCTTGCTCCATTAGGAGTTAAGCCAACAGTCGTTCTCTGTTTGGCCCATTAAAAATGGGTTAACGGGCTGAAACAAGTATGGAGCCTCATGAGAAATAGGCCCGAGGTAACATTGCCGAATACACAATTATTCACTTGATCCGTGATTGGATTAACTGAACGGTGATCTCTATTTGCGTAAATAAAATGGAGATGATGGGACAAAATCTATTTGACATGGGTTTTTGGGGGTCATCAACCCTAAATTTTGTTTTGGGGTTTAAGTTAAAATAGATTTTAATTTTTAATCCCAAAACTGATTAAATATTTGTTGGGCTGTTTCTTAGGCCTGAAGCCTACTACATAAAAATTAATTCATTTTGTCTGATTATTTGGGCCTGAAGCCCAGATAATTTAAATAGCTGATTAAATTAATTTTAATTTTACTTATGGGCCTGCATCCCCAATAATAATAAGAATTCATTTTAAATTCTTGTTTGGGCCTGTAGCCCAATTAGTCTAAATGTTATAAGTAATTTGTTAATTTTTGGCAAATGGGCCTGCAGCCCAAATATAAATAATATATTAAAATGATTAATATTTATGGGCCTGCAGCCCCATTCAAAATATTAATTTATTTTAATTCTTTGTTATGAGCCTGTCGCGTCATATTGCTAAGATTATAACACTCTTGCATTATTATCAATTTATGGAATATTAGGATTTTTTTCAAAATATAATCATCTTAAGGATCATGTGACCGCTCTGCCGTTAGTCAACTAACCTAACGGTGTATGACGTCTCCCCGTGGTCCGAGAGATTATTATATTTTATAGTCTCTTTTTTCATATTATATATGTCTGTGTTATATGCCTGCGTGGTTGTTTCTCTTATGCATGTAGCATTTATAAACTGCGTGGATGTTTATATAAGCTAAAATGTGATTTTTGGGATCGGCCAATTTGATACCCTTTTTAAATTCCTTGCAATTTTATTTTCTTTTTGAGAGAATTTGTAAGTGAGGAATAAATGTATTAATGCCAAAGACTGGTGTACCGACAAATGAAGACGGAGACGAAAATTGGAAAATATAGGGACCCATTCTGGGTTTCCAAATTGTACTTTTTTCTTCTTTATGGACTGTATATTCGGACTTTGGACTTTGTATTCTTTTGGGTATCTGGCTGATCCCCACATTTTGCTTATTTTATTTTTAATGCGTGAATTTCAATTTTAATTAATTCATGCTTATTTTAAATTGCATAAATAAATGGCAAATTTGGCAAGTGTCGATTTCGAGGTCCTCGATTCTGCAGGAAAAAATTACCTGAGTGGGCGAGTGGACCTGAAGTTCCACTTGCGTTCGATGGCCCTCCTTGGCTCCATTTTGGCTCCTCCTTCGACCCCAGCAGCGGCCGATGCTTCTGCTACATCTAGCAGTAGCACTCCTACCACTGTCTCCGACGTGGATAAGGCGAAAGCCATAATCTACATTAGGAAACATATAGATCGGACCTTAAAGGCCGAATACCTAACGGTAGAGGACCCAATGGAGCTGTGGACAACACTGGAGGCACGGTATAAACATCAAATTGATGTAATATTACCGCGTGCCATTTATGAGTGGAAAAACCTCAGACTTCAGGACTATAAGTCCGTCGTTGAGTATAATTCTGCACTTCATAATATCACCTCACGCCTGAAGTTGTGCGGTGAAGAAGTGACATACAACGCATGTTGGAAAAGACATTTACCTCGTTTCACGAGAAAGATGAAATCCTCATGCAGCAGTATCGTGAACGCAACTTCACGAAATTCTCTGATCTGATCTCATGCCTACTTAGGGCAGAACAGAATCGAGATTTACTGCTAGCCACTCATAATTTACGTCCAGCTGGCACTGCACCTATCCCTGAAGCCCACCACGTTTCTCCCCAGAAGTGGAAAAATAGGAAGAAGGCTAATAATAACAAAGGGAAAGCTGTGATGAAGAATAGACAAGGAGCTGCACCCCCGTCCAACAACAACAATACAGGAAAGAGTAACTTCATATGGAAGCAAAAGAACATTGACCAAGTGTCACTTCCTAAGAAGAACTGGGAGGATAAATGCCATAGATGCGGCATGACTGGCCATTAGTCCAGAATCTGCCGCACTCCTCGCCACCTCCAGGAACTATATCAAGCGAGCCAGAAGTCTCTGCCTAAAACAAACTTGGCGGCTGTTCAGCCACCAATGATGTCACTGCAAATGACTTCGAGAACGACGACCTGCTCGATTAAGCTTCATCTTTTATCTATGCATTTAAAATTCAATGTAGCTTCATCTTTAATTTGCTTAAGTACGAACTTTTATTTTGAATGTATTTTTCATTGACTTAAATAAAATTTTGTTTTACTTATAGATGAAGTATGGAATATTGTGGACAGTGCCTCGTTGCACTGGTGTAGCATTGATATTGCTCCCACATACAACGAGACTATAAGATGCAAATTCTCCTCTTAAACATATAGGAAATCTCCAATTTTCAAGGATATTTCTTTTAAAGAAAATAACTTGAAAATTGTGGATAATATATATTGAATATCAATATGTAACTCGTCAAGAGAATCGCCAGAAGACCATCTACTTACGATTTCATTGGATCCCCGTCGGGCCCCTATAATTACAGATATTCAGCCTATAGAAAGCCAACTCGACTGAGCACCAGAAGTGCCTTTCTTTGCCATAGTTTTTAACTCTGGCAAAATGGACTTGGTCATCCTGGATCAGCGATGATGGACGCATCATCAAATGAATCCATTGGAGAACCTGAAGATTCTTCAAAAGGTTGAGTTTCCGTGTCCCCCTTTGTCATAAGGGAAAACTAATAGAGAGACCTTCCCTCCTGAAAGTGGGTTTAGAGTCTCCTGGCTTCATTGAGAGAATACATGGTGACCTTTTGCGGGCCTATTCACCCCGCAAATGGCCCATTTTCGGTACTTCATTACTGTACTGATGTATGCATCTACTAGATGGTCTTATGTGTGCCTTTATATTCACTCGCAACCTAGCTTTCTCAAAAGCTTATAATGTGGGTGAATTTACTACACATATCATTCAAGACTTCTGCTAAGCAACTGTCATTAAAATTGAACATCATGCAGCATGTTCAACCTCATAACGGGTTAGCAGAGTCTCTGGTAAAGAGACTCCAATGGATTTCATGTCCATTGTAACATCGCAGTTGCCTGTTGATGTTTAGGGACCATTACACTGCATTCCGCATCGCTTATCACGATACGGCCCGCTTGTTGCCATATCTTATTACTGATGCTGCTTGCTTATGGTTTACCACCAAGTCTTGATAAATGTGAATTTGATGAGCAAAATCTCATCGAAATAGGCACACAGTCTAAAGAAGCCTGAAGCTTCTGAGACCATATCATGGGACGCAAAAGTCCTCATCTCGTTATGATCCGCATACTTTTTCTGTGTGAAGTTGAGATCCAGAAGATTCTTCACATTCAGACTAAAGTACATCAATTGCCGGATAAAATTGCGGACAATCAGAAGATTGTTCGTTCACACGTCCCTGCTGCCAACACGCCAGCTAGGATTGACATTCCCAAAGATGGATGCAATCCACCGGCAGCAGAATTGGCTATACCTCAATTTAAAAGAGGACGCCTGCCAGGTTCAAAATATAAAATTACTCAAAATAGGAAGATTCCTGGATATATCAAAATGATCCAACCACAGGATGCTGAGCTCAGACCAGCAACCTCTCCCCTCCTAATTTCCCCTGCAGAGGAAATAACAGGAGAAACATCATTATATTACGTACGTACTGGAGAGATACTGGACAGATATAGTACAGTCTTCGTCGACGGTTTTGCTTTCGCTATTGCCGTTCACGTCGCTGAATACGACGATGACATCTACCCACTTTTCTATAGCGTAAACGCATAGAATGGCCAAAGTGGGACGAGGCAATAAGAGCAGAGCTGGACTCACTCTTGAAAAGCAAAGTCTTTGGACCAGTAGTCCATACACCTGAATGTGTAAAAACCTGTGGAATATAATTCGGATTTCATAATGAAATTGAAATGAAGGAAATGTGATCATTTTCCTACTAAGCCTACACTTCTCTGAAAAAGCCAATACATGCAGCTCATGGACGTTGTGACTGCATATATATATGGCAATATAGATATAGAGATCTATATAAAACTTCCAAAAGGGTATACTCTACCCCCAGAGATGACAGAGAGACGTAGAAACGTCTTCTTCATAAAGACTACAAAGATCATTAGTTGATCTTAGCAATATTCTGCATGTGTATCTTTTTCGAAAGATTGTTGACAGGATTTGTAATATTCGCCGTATATGTGGTCGACTTAAAGCTAATAGGATCTCCTACAGAGACCATTTAGATAACAGATAGCTTTAAGCATACCTTGTAAATGAAAACCCTAGGTATAACAAGGTATTATCTCGGCTTATATATTTAACCCCTTCGTGGTGGAACCCTTTAATATCTTTCATACACCTGGAGTTTATGAAGAATGATGTCCACTTGCATCCTATTAAAAATGGATACTTATGTATGACACCTTCCAGTAGCTGGAAGAGGGGGAGGACATCCTAGGTTCCGAAGAGCCTAGTTCTAGTGTACTTGTTACACTTCTTTATCTGGCCAACTGCACGTATCTTTGAAAGAACGTCTCCAGTAAAGTTGTTAACCAGATACAGTGTTGTCCTGGAGAGCAACACTAGACCAAGGATAAGCTGCTTCTGCGCAACTTCCAAGGGTCAAGGAATATATATCGCATATGCAGGTTTAAAGATCAACGAGATGACTACAACACAATAGGCTGGCCACCTCCTAAATATCTACACATCATCCTCCAATGTCTACATCTTCTGACAAGCTCATCATCCAAGAAGCAAGTATTAGAAACGCTCAGCCAGGTCCAGCAGTACCTTCCAGACACACTGAAGACTGATTCAATGAATACTTTAGTGGCGTCATCTACCAACTTCGAAGAGCATTCCACTCCAGAACGCTACTGCTTTACTATAGCCGCTAGATGAGTGAAACTTGTATAAGATGAGTGATGATTGTATTTTCTTTCAGAACATGATGGATGTATAGACGAATAGGAGATGATTGTATAGATACATAGGAGATCTGTAAGCCTAAAGCTTGTACAGATCAAGGGGAGTCCCTCGATAGTTGTACTCTTTTCCCTTAAGCTGCTGGTTTTTCCCACTGGGTTTTCCACAGCTAAGGTTTTAACGAGGCAACCACAGTGGCTCTGGATCCAGAAGTATCCACCCCATTAGCATAACGAATCCTGAAGTATTCATATGCTTAACCCAAGGTAATGGAGAGATGAGGGGGAGTGTTGTGAGTTGAGGGAGGCCTTTGGCCTCCCCCCTCAACATCTCACCATTACTCCGCACTAAGTTAGTGGGGAGTCCCTTGTACTCCTAACTCATCATGAGATTTCTATAAATAAAGTACCATGGCTATTTGCCATGGTCAATTCTCTCCAATCCTTTTCTAACAGAAAGAAGCAAAGAACAGAAAAAGAAAAAGCAAAGAACAATATGATGGTAGTATTCTATAGCCCAAATGCAATAACAAATAGAGATGCATTACATTATATCATTGCATACAATAACACACATTACAACAAAAGTTGAATAAACATATACTCTGTCATCAATGAAGAATTGTTGATTTAATTGCATTGTTTCTAAAATCTCAAATTAGGATTCATAAATATCCCAATAACAATCATCTACATCATGATATTACAATATAACTCAAGATAATCACTTGCAATTTAAATTGCACAACTCTGTGGTCATCTACAAGCAAGTGGATCAAATTCTTAAAAAAGTTAAAAAAATCATGCTCTACAATTTAGCCAAAAAAACTATTATACATGATTGTTTGAAATCAAACATGACATGTTTAATCTCCTACTATTTCCCAAAAAAAGGGAAAAGAAAAAGAAAAAAGAAACTATTATGACTAGGAAAAGTGGAAATAATAAATAAAAAAGATTGATGGATCTAAATATTGCAAACAATGAATTTGTATGGGTGACAATTGTTCCTTATCCGAGCAATGATCGGCCCTCGACTCTTGAATATGGTTTAATCTGTATGTAAAATCTCTTTCAAGAACATGCACATACTAGAAAATAATTAGTTAGGGAAGTTAAGATGGCACTTAACCTAAAACCATTTGATGTTTAAGTTAGCCTTAGCCTTTTCCGTTGTGTAGATACAAATCTACGATTTTCATGTGAATCGTGTTGTGTAACTGACTTCATTAATTTACCTTCCTTTATATAGAGTATACACGAGGGTATTTACATCCTTCCATATCAAAACCCTAAACGTATTTCTTTTGCCTTGGTATACTACTATGAGTAGGTTCCCCTCTTTTGGGTCATTGCCACCTCTGATCCTTCATCCCGTTTCATCCCATCCTAAAACTAGTGACTGTAAGGGAATATACTAGTGACTGTAAGGGAATATACTAGGTGTTGAGTATTGGACTTCTCCCTACTTGGTTTTGATGATGAGCAGACATAAATACTTGTGACTAATCTCCTTCATGCAGTTAATTCATTGCATAAGCTAATCATGAAGATCATAATGTAATGAATGACTCTCAAAGATCAATCAAAGCTCAAAGAGTTGAAGATAGGATGATCAAGATAAAGATAGAAGCTTTAAAGACTTCAAGATCATTCAAGAGAAAGAAAAGAAGCTATAATACAATGTAAATCCTTTATTCTCTTTATTCTTTCTCATTAAAATGTAGCCTTGAAGTAGAGTAATGTTGGAGCACTCATATAGCACTCAATCTACCCTATGAATTCATTAGAACTCATCTCCTAGGACTATCTCTAATTTCCCTGAGTTGTGCATTTTAGGCTTTCAATAGGCGATTGCTGAACATTTGTCAGGCGCAAGATTCAATACAGTCGCCTGTGATTTGTTCTATATGCGTCTGTTAGGCACACACTTTTGACTTGGTATTTTGGTGTTTTTGTATTCAAATCTAACAGACGATGTTGTACAATGTACAGGCGCCTGTGACTTGTTAGTCAGTCACCTGTATCATCTTGTCCAAAGATCCTAAGTTTTGTCAACTTTCACACTAGTGCAATCAGACGTATGATGTTGTTTTCATAGTCACATGCCGATGGCACATGCGCCTATTTATTCCACATCAGTCGCATGTCCATCTTTGCCCAGATCCTTCATTTTGGCAAGATTTGAACTTGTGCACACAGAAGACTGACGTTGGTTTCCCAGTCGCCTGCCCATGGCACATGCCTCTGTGGATACCACATCCGTCGCTTGTCCTTGCTGCCCATAATTCTGGAGATTTGTTAACATTCGCACTTTTCCACTCAGACGCCTGTCGACGGTTTCTCAGGTGCCCGTTAGTTTTAAGGCACATGTCCACTTCATCAGTCGTCTGTCTTACGTGGTAAGTTACTATTTGAATTCTCACATACTCTCTGACACAGTGCAACACGCGACTGTCCGTTCTTCATCAGTCGCATGTCCTGCCTGTAAAATCAATCCGTTGGGATTTTCCACACGGATTTTGAGAGGGCTTTTGGGTATTTCATTTGAGGTTTGAGAGAACTTATAAAAGGTCATGCTATTGTTCCATGGAAAGTCTCTTAGATGTTCTTGCATTTATCTCTCAAGCTTAATCTCTCTCAAGCTTTCAATTGCAATCCAAAGCCCTAGAATTCCAAATCTCATCTTGTCTTCCATCTAGAACAAACTCTCATCCTCTAGATTTGTGAAGACAAGTGAAATGGCTATTCTCTCTTCTAAGAAGAGATCAACACACTCCAATCACTTTGCTCCTTCAACATCTACTTCAAGGCATAGATGATTTGTAAGTGTAATGTCGAATTTCTTAACTTTCGTAATTTGGTTTTACTCTCGGTTGTGAGAGTGGTTTGCTTGATCCCAGGTTGTGGGATTCAAGGTCATGAATCGTGTATTGATTATGCTTGTAGGATGACAAATGGGTTGAAAGGAAAACTGAAGCTATGGTTTTAGCTTGAGTATCTGGGTGGTATCCCAGGTGGTAGTGACGTAGGATTACCAAGAACAAGTCGAATTTGACTTGGATAATCTGAAACCTTGAAACATCTTGTGTTTGATTTTTTTTATTGTTGTTTATTATAATTCCGCATCTTTATTGGTTAGGATTTTAATTAGGCGTTAATTCCTATTTAATTTTATAAACACTATTCAACACCCTTCTAGTGTTTTGCTCATAGCACATGGTCCTTACAATTGGTATCAAAGCGCAAGGTTATAGCTATGGCATCCAACAACGTTCCTCCACCTACTTCCTACAACAATCACGATCGTGATAGTGCTTCTTCCATCTTCGAAGGAAAATCTACGGTTCATCCTCCGTACTTCAATGGCACGAATTTCGGCTATTGGAAGTCCCGGATGGAGACTATCCTTAGGTGTTCTTCTCTATGGAGAATCATCCACAAGGAATACGAAGAGCCTATGGAAGAAGATTACGAAAAATGGACTGCCGCCGAGAAGTCCGCAGAAGTGAACAATGCCAAAGCAATGAACGCTCTTCATTGTGGTTTGAAGCCCGATAAGTTCAACAATATATGCACATGTAAGAGTGCATATCAAATATGGAACCATCTCATCGTCACACACGAAGGGACCAACAAGGTAAAGTTGTCAAAGTTATATGTTGATATACACTTCGACATGCTTCAAATGCAGGAAGATGAGAACACTGCATCAATGTATGGTTGCTTCACCGACATCACCAATGAGCTTGAAGCTCTTGGACAGACATACACACAACAAGAGAATGTGAGAAAGACCATCATGTCAATGACCTCAAAATGAAACAGAAGAGAAATTGCAATTGAGGAGGTCAATGACATGAAGAGCTACACCGTGTTGAACCTCATCGGTACTCTAATGTCGTATGAAGTGAGAAGAGAGAACCAATTGAAGATTAGAGGAATAATGAAGCCAACAGTGGCAAAGAAGAAAGCATCAACGTTCAAAGCTACTTCTTCATCCTCCGATAGTGATAAGTTCGATGACGAGATGGATTTGGAAGCAATGGCGCTCATGGCGAAGAGTTCCAACGCTTCTTTCGCAAATGTAAATTTCCATCCAAATCCAAATTCGATTTCACTAACAATACTTCTTTTCTTTGTTTTAAGTGCAACAAACCGGGGCACATCAAGAAGGATTGCCTAATGTTAAAGAATAAAGAGAAGTGTAAAGCACCAAAGTACCGCAAGTCCGACAAATACAAGAAGGGTAAGAATAAAGGACTCGTTGGCACTTTCGATGATTCAAGCGAGGATTCCTCAAGCGAATCCGAGGATGATAAGGGTGAGAGTGCACACATGTACTTCATAGCACGTGAGGATACATTCTCCAATGGAAGCTCTAGTGAGAGTGATGAACCCAAGGTAACAATGGATGAACTTAGAATAGCTAATGAAGAGTTATTTTCTAAGTATCAAAAACTCATGCTTAAATATACTAATTCTAAGAAATTAAGTCCATATAAGTCATCCATGCCATCCATCACCAACAATGACACCATTGTTGAAACACTCACACTTGAGAAAGCCAATTTGGTTTCTCAAAATAGCACATTGAGAAATGAGGTGAATTCTCTCAATTCTCAATTAGATCATGTATCTTTTGAAGATAGTGATGATCTTATATCACAAAACACACAATTGGATATTGAGAATGATTCTCTTAAAACCCAAGTGCATGAGCTTACCACACGTGTGTCCACCTTGGACACTACTATTTCTTCTCTTAGGGAGAAATATGAGCTCATATCTCCCAAGTTAAAAGATTTAACAAAGGGAAATGACAATTGGATGAGTTGCTTTCAAACTAATTTCCAACCACACATCGTGTTGGACTTGGTTATTCGGAAGCAAATGCATCCAAATCGTGCACATCCAATATTGGTGTCATTATAGAGTTTGTGAGGCCATTCTCCGATGCATCCACGAGTAGTGACCAAAACACTTTGGGTATTAAACCTACCAAGAAGGTCACTACTTCACACACTCCCTCTTTTGACAAGTCGACCGTTTGAGCAAACCCTAGCGACCCAACTTTTAGGGTTTTGGGCAACCCAATCGACGCGGCTTGTAAGGATCATGTGCTAGGCTTGGAAAAACTTGGGGAGTCATCTACAAGCATCGGGGACTTCGATCTCAGCTAGGAGCATCAACTTTGGTACTTCGCTCCTTTTCTCGTTAATTTTCAATCAATTACCGCTGAATTTGCTAAAGCTTCGCATGAGTCTACACACACATCATTTCAGACATCTTGCATTACTCGCTTATTCACACGATGCCTCCTAGAGAGCGCAAGAAGAAGGCTACCACTACTGGCCCTATCCAAGACAAGGGCAAACGTCGAAAGACGAAGGCTTTTCAAGCCGAACTTGCCTGAGCCTATGCCGTTAGTGAGAGGAGAGGTGAACCACTTTCTGCCCCTCAGTTGGACACATTGGACATGAATTTCATGAGTGAGGATGAGCGCACAAAGTTCATATCTCTTTGTTCCCGTGCTATAGTGCCTACCAAATTCTCGAGCGTTCCCGCTCTTTCGGCACTAGGCCTCCTCGACGTGGTCATCACCCTCCTCCGAAACCTCGGATGGGAGGATTTCTTAGAGTGCGAGGCTAGGACCTACAAAAGGCTCGCTTTGGAGTTTCTCTCCACTTTCAGGGTTTATCCTGCGGGTTTCTCATTCAGTATCATGACCAAGGAGTACGTCCTATCTAAGGACTCCTTGGACCCGCTCTTCAAGTGGCCCAGAGCTTTAGAGCCTGTGGCAATCCACAACAACCATCCTTACCCCCTGAGTTTGATGCGAATAATTTTTGGTTCCGGATCACCAAGCTCGAAATCTTCCCCAAGACTCGAGCGAAGGCATCCAACATCATTCACCCTGGCCTCCGTATTGTCCATTGCATCATTGCGAACACTCTTTTCTACCGATATGAGACATGACAGGTCTCTCAGGACGAGCTCTTCTTTCTGTGGTGTGCCTCGCAGAGTCATATGTCCTTCGTGAGGGTAGCAATCATGTCCCCCACTATATCCTCCATGCCGGGTCATGACTTATGCAGAGATTCCTTCATATTATAGCCACCCCAGATCTACTATCTGTTGTGGGGGCCTCATCACTATCATTGTCATGCTCCCTCCTATCTCCTACAAGATCCCAGCCTCCATGACCGCAGTTCATGGCCTTAATTCTCTCGATCTCTCGGTGCTCACCAACATGCACATGATTCGAGCCATTGATCGAGAGAGATATTTCTGGCTATATGGCCATGCCTCCACTCCCTACACCAGACTGCCCAATCTTGCACTTTTTGGACATGGCACTATGCTTAGCCCAAAAATGTGCTTCTCTCAAGCGAAAGAGTCCATGCAAGTAATATAGATCTGGGAGTCCAGATGTCGAATCCTCGGGAGAAAATCTGTTGCAACCAAAAAGCTTAAATCAAATAGAAATTGAGACCAACCACGTTTGATGATGGTGGTTTGAATGGGTTTGATCGTGATTTTTAATTCGTGAACAATACGAGCAAAAGAAAGTTTCGTTTATGAAATTATCGATGAGAAGTATGCACATGATATGGGTTCATTAGGGTTCATGATTTGTATTAACTTGGTTGATTAAAGATAACTCAATGAAACCTCTTTTTGAGAGAAATTCATCGAAAAATACCCTTGTGGAGATTAAAGCATAATATTGACTAAGATCGTTGCTAAAGCTATAATCCTTTAAATATAAGGTATGAAACTCCCTTTGGGGAGATCAAAACTCACCCTCGTGAGGCGATCATTAACTCAATCATGTTCTTTTGGAAGATGAAGAGAAGATTTTAAATAAAGACGATAACTTTATCAACATCAACAATTTTAGCACGAAGATTCAACCAAGTAAATACAAATCATATCCCCTAACTACACCATACCACAATAAGAATTTAGCCACACATACTGAAAATAATCAAGGATTTCATCATATTAAACATGGTTCTAAGCAATAGAAGTATATAGAATTGAAAATACGCAATAAAGTTCAAGAGATATCACCAAATACACCCTCTTTTAGCCTAAGAAAACCCTTCTTCTTCCTCTAAAAACTCTCTGAAGAATACCACAGGTTGCTCTCTGGAATCTCAGGAAAATTCTGCAAAAATCGGCTCCAAAATTGCCCAAATAGGCCAAGAATACGGCCAAAACCCCCTAGAATACCTTAAATACTAAACATTGCGGGTTTTAATGTGCTAACGGGTCCCATAACTGCACCCATTTGCGTCCAAAACCGAACCATAACGTCGGCCATATAATAGCCGCACATCCGTGCGGGATTGAATACGGGAGCGTCGCGTGTCCTTTAAAAATCGTGCTACGCTCTTCGGATCTCCGAATCCGCTTCGGGTCGCTTCTCCTCCGTTAGATCGAAATCGTGTGGCCCCGCTTTCAATTTGCGGGTAAGGTAATCGCCGTTGGATCGTGTTTCGACGGTGCAGATTCGTCCACGTCGCCTGAAGAAATAACGCTACAGCCCGCTTCGTTCGCCTTCAATCGTGTCCGTTCAATCATGAATCCACGGTCATTGCGTGGCCATGTCGCCCCCTATTCGAATCTGTGCTTTTTCGATCGATATCGTGTTAATTCTTGAGTTCAAGACTAACGTTGTTTTGATGATGATCAATACATTATGTTAGTGTGCTAATCATTCTTATGTTTTAGCCTCAGTTTATCTTAATGATTATATGTTGATGAGACAAAGCATAATGCTTGGAGGATATTACAAGGGATATCTTAAAGACCTCCAAGAGTGATGGAGTGATTAAGCTTGGATGAAGTCATGAAGATCATCTAATGAAGCCAAAGCTTGGAGCATGATGATGGATGGACATCTAGAGGAGCATTGTCAAAGCTTGGAGCTTGATGAAGGGAAGCTCATCAAGGAGTGCCAAATCTTGGAGATGATGTGGAGCTTCAAGGCATAGTGAGCTTGAAGACTTAGACTCTAGGAGATGCAATTTGTAATCCATGTAATTTCATTTACTTGCATTTCTCTTTTTGAGTCTAGGATTATTGTAATGCCTTGATAGATGGTCATACTCTCATGCATTTGCATTTCACCAGCTTAGTGAGCCTTAGGATTATCATAGAATCCAACCCAATAGGTTCATCTTGTCCAAAGACTCATTTGGAGTCTCTGGCTCTCCTGCAGTCGCCTGATGAAGGTTTTACAGTCGACTGGGTGATTTCAAGTCGCCTGTCGAGCCTTCTACAGTCGACTGTGATGCCCAGCTCAAGTCAACTTTTCTATTGACTCATCTTGAGCTTTTCGCATCAGTCGACTGATGTTCAATTTACAGTCGCATGTACTCTTACAGTCGCCTGTTAATTGATCGACAGTCACATGTGCACTTCTTGCATTTTCTGGGATTTTTCCCATGTTGCAAGGCAGTCGCATGTTGCTGTTTTTACAGTCGCCTGTATATTTACAGTCGCCTGTGAAATGGCCTTCAGTCGTATGAAAGGCGTAAGTGCGAAATATGCATCTCTCTATGTCTTTTCTCAATCTTATTCTACAGACGACTGATTAAGGTTGTACAGTCGCTAGACTATTTGATAGTCGACTGTATTATTGACATCAGTCGCCTGTGCGTAAACTGGAGTAAGAGTGCAGCTCTCTGTTTCTTGTCCATCCCTGCTGCAGTCGCCTGATGAAGGATATACAGTCGACTGTCTGCTTTTCAGTCGCCTGTGTAGTCTTCTACAGTCGACTGTTCTCGCTCAGATTATAGCCGTTGGGATATTTTCTAGCCGTTGATCAGTCGACTGTCTAATGATCATCAGTCGACTGTTCATGCCATAAACTGCCAAAATCTAGCCGTTGCAGATTTCTTCCCTTTAGGTTTTTGGCTGGTTTTATGGGTTCCTTTAGGCTTCCTATATATAGGAGTTGGCTTAGTTCTTGTTGAACTCTGGGTTGATATTGAATATCCTTGAGAATCATTAGCCACTCCTATTCTCTCCCTTTTCCCTCTCTTGAGCACATTTCTCTTCATGCATTGAAGCTAGCTCATAGGGAAATTCTCCAAGGGATCTAATTCTCATTCCTTTCTTGGAGAACGTCTTTCTTCTCTCCATTTTATACACTCAAGTGAGAAGTGTTAGGATTCATTCCTAGAAGAGAGAAAGATCATCAAGTGCAATCAAAGCCTCATCTCAAGCACTTGAGTTTCACTTGCATGCCTTCTCCATCGCATTGGTAAGACCATATCAAGGCATAGGTAAGTGTTATTTCGTTTCACTTTTGTGATTCCCCTAATTCTCTTTGTGGGAATTAGTTTATCTCTTTGTGAGATTAGGATATTCTCTTTGTGGGAATAACTCTCTTTGTGGGAGTAACTCTCTTAGTGAGAGTTTAGTGTCCTAGTGTAGGGCTAACCCTAATTCTCTGAGTGGGAGTTAGTAATTCTCTTGGTGGGAGTTTGACCCCTGTGTAGGGTTGGTTGGGTCCTTGTGTAGGGCAAAATCCTCTTGGTGAGGTCTCTCTCTTTGTGGGAGTGTATCCCTTTGTGGGATTTGTATTCACTTCTCTTTGTGGGATTATAGTGGATACTGGTGTGGCTGGATGTACCCAAGTTTTGGGGAACCAGGGTAAAATCTCTGTGTTTGCGATTGTTGTTGTTGAGCACTCTGTGTTATTTCCGCTGATTATTGTGCTTTAATTTTAGTAACTTTTAATTAAGCATTTTGCTTGCTATTACACTATTCACCCCCCCCCCCCCCCCTCTAGTGTGTGTGTAGCCCCGCAGGGTCCCTTACAGTTGGTATCAGAGCCTTGGTTTGGTGGCTTTTGCAAGCATGACTTCTACGTCTCAACAACCCCTCTCCATTCCTCCCGTCTTCAAAGGTAAACACATCTTAAAATGGAGGAAGAAAATGTTCCAATGGCTTGATGATCACGAGGAGTCAATGTCTATCACCTCGGATGCTAAAGTTTGGAATGCGTTGCAGTATGCCTTCTCTCCGAAAATTGCTAAGAAAGTAAAGGAGCTCAAGATGGCCGGTGAGATATGGGATTATCTTGATGAAAAAGTATGGAGGAGAGGAATCGTGCGATGATGAGAGCATCGTTGGTAATGAGGTATCTCGTAACTCTCTCGTTCAACGTAGTGATTTTATTGAAAATTGTAATGCGTTGTTTATGGACTCTCCCAAAGCGAATAATAACAAGCTTGATAGAGATGCACGCACGCACACTTTATTATCATCCAAACCTTGTGATGATACACAAACCATAGCATTAAATCAAGAAAAGATTACTCTTGATTCACGTGTGTGCATGTTAAGCAAAGAGAATGAGTCTCTTAAAGCTCAAGTAGTGTATGATAATGAATTTCATAGATCTTTAAAGGAGAGTGCATTTGCTACTCATAAAGAGGAAATTCATTGTCTGCATGCCGAGAAAGAAGGATTTCTTTCTCAATTGAGTGCCTTGAGATATGAGAATGCTTCTCTCAAACTCCAAATGGAGAAGATGCACTCGGAGTGTGATTACAACATTTTGAGCGATGAGACATTGGCTCTCAAGTCAAAATGTTGTGAGCTTAGCTCATGTCTATCCAAGAGGGATGACAACATTTCTTCACTTTTGAAGAAATGTGAGCTATTGTCTACTCAAATTGAAAATTTCAAATTGAGTAAGGACACGGTTTTGGGATCCTCTTCATTGAAGGTGAACAAACCAAGCTCTTCTCGTAGAAGCACCCAAATAAATTTTATGGGGGAGCATTCTAATGAGAAAGTCACATCCAACTCTTTTGGCCTAAAATCAACTAATATTTCTAAGCCAAAGAGAAATCATGCATTTTTGTATTCCGGTCTTGCATATATTAAGAAGCCTATTCAAAAACATGTTGATATGAATGCTTCTTCTTTGAATGCTATGCATGATGTTTCTACTCATAGGAAATCTTATTATTGCTTGCATGCTAGAATTAATGATAAATCTTTGCATGCTTCACATGTTCCTATGCATGGTAGAAATGCTTGTGTGAATGCTTCTAATGCTAATTTGCATGTTTCACACACGTGGCACGCCAATGTTTATGGTCCACCTCATAAGCGTGCTCCCTCGCCTCCTACTCATGCCTTGACCAAACCTCTTCTTAAGAATCCCAAATCACTTTCTTTGTGGATTCCTAAGAATGTTTCTAGGCTTGATAGGAATGCGTATATAGATTCATATGTGCGTAATGTTATATTTTCATATGACTATATACGGAAACCAAACTCCACTTTTGTTTGGTTTCCAACTTGCTAGCTCACTCACATTGCTATTCATTGCTTGGGTACTATGCTTGTATGTTTACATTTTGTACCCACATGTTTGTGAGTGTGTCCATTACTCCCATGTTTGCATGTTTTGTATGATTATGGGGGAGTATGGAATTTTTGCTTGCTAGCATTATTTTTCCATTCATATGTCACATTGAATTTCATTCATATTATGTTTGTGCATATGGGATGGTTATTTCTCTTGTCCTTGGTTTTCATATTGGGCTATTACCCATCTTTTTGATATGCCAATGGGGGAGAGAAATAGGTTATGTACAAATATACCTTGTGCTTGTTTATGCATTATTATCAATTGGTATGTTTTTGCATAACAACCATCAATATGATTTGTGCTTTATATGTTTATATTTTGTGCACATTTGCATATTGATTGGGGGAGTTTGTTAGCACACATTGTTTATTTCAATGTTTATTATATTTTGACATAATGGATTGTCATCATCAAAAAAGGGGAGATTGTTAGTTCTTGAGTTCAAGACTAATGTTGTTTTGATGATGATCAATACATTATGTTAGTGTGCTAATCATTCTTATGTTTTAGCCTCAGTTTATCTTAATGATTATATGTTGATGAGACAAAGCATAATGCTTGGAGGATATTACAAGGGATATCTTAAAGACCTCCAAGAGTGATGGAGTGATCAAGCTTGGATAAAGTCATGAAGATCATCTAATGAAGCCAAAGCTTGGAGCATGATGATGGATGGACATCTAGAGAAGCATTGTCAAAGCTTGGAGCTTGATGAGGGGAAGCTCATCAAGGAGTGCCAAAGCTTGGAGATGATGGGGAGCTTCAAGGCATAGTGAGCTTGAAGACTTAGACTCTAGGAGATGCAATTTGTAATCCATGTAATTTCATTTACTTGCATTTCTCTTTTTGAGTCTAGGATTATTGTAATGCCTTGATAGATGGTCATACTCTCATGCATTTGCATTTCACTAGCTTAGTGAGCCTTAGGATTATCATAGAATCCAACCCAATAGGTTCATCTTGTCCAAAGACTCATTTGGAGTCTCTGGCTCTCATGCAGTCGCCTGCTGAAGGTTTTACAGTCGACTGGGTGATTTCAAGTCTCCTGTCGAGCCTTCTACAGTCGACTGTGATGCACAGCTCAAGTCAACTTTTCTATTGACTCATCTTGAGCTTTTCGCATCAGTCGACTGATGTTCAATTTACAGTCGCATGTACTCTTACAGTCGCCTGTTAATTGATCGACAGTCACATGTGCACTTCTTGCATTTTCTGGGATTTTTCCCATGTTGCAAGGCAGTCGCATGTTGCTGTTTTTACAGTCGCCTGTATATTTACAGTCGCCTGTGAAATGGCCTTCAGTCGTCTGAAAGGCGTAAGTGCGAAATATGCATCTCTCTCTGTCTTTTCTCCATCTTATTCTGCAGACGACTGATTAAGGTTGTACAGTCGCCTGACTATTTGATAGTCGACTGTATTATTGACATCAATCGACTGTGCGTAAACTGGAGAAAGAGTGCAGCTCTCTGTTTCTTGTCCATCCCTGCTGCAGTCGCCTGATGAAGGATATACAGTCGACTGTCTGCTTTTCAGTCGCCTGTGTAGTCTTCTACAGTCGACTATCCTCGCTCAGATTATATTCGTTGGGATATTTTCTAGCCGTTGATCAGTCGACTGTCTAATGATCATCAGTCGACTGTTCATGCCATAAACTGCCAAAATCTAGCCGTTGCAGATTTCTTCCCTTTAGGTTTTTGGCTGGTTTTATGGGTTCCTTTGGGCTTCCTATATATAGGAGTTGGCTTAGTTCTTGTTGAACTCTGGGTTGATATTGAATATCCTTGAGAATCATTAGCCACTCCTATTCTCTCCCTTTTCCCTCTCTTGAGCACATTTCTCTTCATGCATTGAAGCTAGCTCATAGGGAAATTCTCCAAGGGATCTAATTCTCATTCCTTTCTTGGAGAACGTCTTTCTTCTCTCCATTTTATACACTCAAGTGAGAAGTGTTAGGATTCATTCCTAGAAGAGAGAAAGATCATCAAGTGCAATCAAAGCCTCATCTCAAGCACTTGAGTTTCACTTGCATGCCTTCTTCATCGCATTGGTAAGACCATATCAAGGCATAGGTAAGTGTTATTTCGTTTCACTTTTGTGATTCCCCTAATTCTCTTTGTGGGAATTAGTTTATCTCTTTGTGAGATTAGGATATTCTCTTTGTGGAAATAACTCTCTTTGTGGGAGTAACTCTCTTAGTGAGAGTTTAGTGTCCTAGTGTAGGGCTAACCCTAATTCTCTGAGTGGGAGTTAGTAATTCTCTTGGTGGGAGTTTGACCCCTGTGTAGGGTTGGTTGGGTCCTTGTGTAGGGCAAAATCCTCTTGGTGAGGTCTCTCTCTTTGTGGGAGTGTATCCCTTTGTGGGATTTGTATTCACTTCTCTTTGTGGGATTATAGTGAATACTGGTGTGGCTGGATGTACCCAAGTTTTGGGGAACCAGGGTAAAATCTCTGTGTTTGCGATTGTTGTTGTTGAGCACTCTGTGTTATTTCTGCTGCTTATTGTGCTTTAATTTTAGTAACTTTTAATTAAGCACTTTGCTTGCTATTACACTATTCACCCCCTCTAGTGTGTGTAGCCCCGCAGGGTCCCTTACATATAGGGGTGGCAAAATAGACCCGACCAAACCCGACCCGAATTTGACCCGAATTCGACTCTTCACCCCAACCCGCCCGACCCGGACATATCGATGCGAGGGGGAATCCTGGCCGTTGGTTTCAGTGGGGAAGGTCGAAGATCTTGCCACGTTGACAGATGAGCGTGCCTCCGCTCCGTTGCTTGGGCGATGCTGTCATCCGTTCGATCACAGGTGAGCGCGACTCCGCTCCGCTGCTTGGGCGATGCTGTCATCCGTTCGATCGCGATCGAACGGTATTTATTGAGTCGAGTCGACTTGTCTTGGCAGCTGGTGGATCCCAGATCGACGGTTGCGATTAATCCACGCTGTCACGTATGGGCGGCGGAGCGTATAGCGTATTTTATACCTATTTGCTTGTGTATTTCTCGCGAATTTCTCCAATTTATTGGGATTCTGCATTCAAAAATACACAGTAATTAGCACAGATCTCAGAAAAATACAAATAAATAGTCATTGGAATCGTGAGATCGAGACCAAGCCATGAAAAATATAAAAAGGCAGAAATACTTAATAAAATTCATACTTTGTGCACAAATCAAGTGATATCTCTAATAAATGATGGTATACAGTATACGAACGTATTAGAGACCAATTAAACATCATTTACACACAAAATATTGCTAGATGAGGGGATAAATATGAAATATTCAACCAGAATCACACTACTTTGAGGTGGCTCTTTTCACCTAACACCTACTTAGCCTCAGGAGTACAGGCACCAGCCCAGCTTCCTGACCCTCGCCAGCCCCAGCCCCGGGACCCTACTGATCCTTCTCCATCCACATTTGCTGGCCCCGTAGTTAGGCCCGTCCTTCGCCAGTTCCAGAGATCTTGACACTAGGTCGAGGGCACAAGCAGCACTGCACCTCCCCCACCTACACATGTCGAGCAGTTAGTTCCTTTAGATGAGGAGTTCATGCAGCTTAGAGACTCCACCGTCAGCACCCTGACTGAGGTCAGAGATACTCTCTCTGAGTTCAGGACTTCATTTGATGGCCTCGCTCTTGCTGTCATGACTCTCTAGTCCCAATTTGATCAGGTATACAAGTACCACCACAGTCAGGGCCATTATCCTGCTGTTGTACCACATCTCCTCCTGTTCGTATCACACCCCATACATCCCAGCCCCCCCTCAGACTTCTCAGACCCCAGCTGCCACTTACATTCCCACCCCTCATATAGTTATCCCCACCACCTCACTACACGTTTCCATCCCATCCCAGCCACCTCTGGTCCTTAAGGACACCACCGTCATCACACCTCGCTTCATCACTACACCACCACCTTTCCCACAGCATGATCCTGCGATTGGGCACATTTCTACCCCACCACCATCACCCCATCCCGACCCCATGATTCCACACACTTCTCCACCACCCATCACGTAGTCCGTTTCCATTCCATCCACTTCACATACTCCCTCATCTCCTCGCACATCTCCACCACACGACAATGCCATCATCCCTCTCTCATCATCCTCAGAGGACGACTGGACCACTCTATCTCCACCTCCACCTCCACCTCCACTAATAAAGTCTAAGCTTATCCACACTACTCCATCTCCACCACACGTAGACACGACAGCTGAGAACTCAGCTGATCTTGCTGTCCCATCCACTCCACCCACTCTACCCACCAAGTCGGCACCTGACGGTGGCTCAGCATGCTGGAGCACTCATTTTTGGCACTCCCTTATCATTTAGCCCATGCATCACACACTTGCATTATTTTCGGACACAGTTTTATATAGCTTGGGGGAGATGCACCTGGGTCTCCTCCCCCTTATTTTATTTTTTTCTTGCACCAATTTCATGTGTTTTATTCACGTTGAGGACAACGCTTCGTTTAGCTTGGGGGAGGAGCTCTTTTGCGCTAACTTTCTGTTTTCACTCTTATTTTCCTATTTTTATCGTTATTTTCGTTTTCATTTCACTTTTTCTTTCTTTTTTTTCCATCTTTCTTTCTTTTTTATATGCATCATGTTTAAATTCAATATATGCATTCAAAAGCCAAAAAATGGAAAAAAAAATCAAAAACTCCAAAAATATTCGCATTTACATCATCCATCTTGCACCTTCATGCATACATTTGTATATACTTGCATTCGCCTCGAGAATTTTTCGAAACTGGTTTTTATATGCACTGAATTCTGAATCGAAATCCGTTTTCCGAACTTTTATGCTCGATTTCCATGATGTCAATTTGAATATGTGAATAGTTTGTAACCTTAGCTTAAATCCCTTGTAATACCATAGCTTTAGCCGTCCACACAATCCCTAAGATATGAGTACTTGAAACCGACCTATATTGACACCTAGGAACCCACTCTATGCATGGACCGTAGAGCCGATAGTTGTGTATAATGGTTTATAATCCCTCGAGACTTGGATAACCACACTTCACCTAGCACTGAGGATTGAATCAGCCTAGTTTCCCTCATGCTTTTCACAAAAAAAAATCAAATAGAAAAAAATTGTGAATAGAAAAAAATAATGTGCATCGTTCCCCCAGCGAAGCTGAGTAACCGGATCCCCACGATAGTAACCATTGGGGCCTCGAGTAAAAAGGCCTAGCTTGAGGGAGTGCGTATGAATAAGGATTCCACCTGGGTTAAGTGAGTAGGTCCGATGGGTCCTTGGCCCGGTGCCCTAAGGTCGTCTGATCTGGGAGTCACCGACCCAACGCTCCTTACATAACCCAATTGCAAATCCCAAAAAAGGAAAAAATGTGTATATAAAAAAATTGTATATACATGTGTATATATATGAAATCATGAATAAAACTTGGCAATTTCTTGAATCAAGGAACCGTGTTGTGTTGTGAGCGCCACTTCCTCGATCGACCAATATCCCATTACCACATACTTATGCCCTCTTCGACCATTGTATAACTTACATTCCTACACTTTCAATCTAAGGTCGGCTTAGAGGAAATGTCTTAGAATGTGAGTAAAGCCATGGTCTAGTGTATTGTTTGGCGATTTGAGTAGGGATGACGTTCCAGGAACATATTCTCGTTGAGGAAAGATGTCCAAGCATGTAAGTTTCTCGAATTCGAGTTTTTAGTTCATTCACGTATATATTCTCGATCTTTGAAAATTCTCGAAGTTTCATCGCATCATTTGCATGTTGACTGCATTCCTCTGATCTACGCTCTCTCTTGTCTTCCTTGAGCACAAGGAAGAGTTTGGCTTGAGGGATTTTGATGAGTGTTTATTGTATATAATTTTTCCCTCTTTTTCATTCATGTTTTACATGGTTTTATTCTCCATTACTCCCCGTTTTCCCCGTTTTTGTCTCCTCTTTTGCTTTTGTGGTCCCTCATGTGATTTACAGGAAATATGTGCCGATTAGGGACCATATGGCGAGATTCTAATATAAAGAGACGAAAGGAGCGAAGCCGGGGGTCAATTGGTGCAATGGAAGAAGATTTCAGGAACCCCCGCGGTCGCGTCAGCATGTAACGCACGGTCGCGTCAAACTGCATTGCAAAAGACATCGACGAGGCCGCGTCGAAGACCACCAAACGGCCACGTCAAGGAAGATAAAGATTGAAGACTTGAAGCCTACGCGGCCTGCACAGACGAACACGATGCGGCCGTGATTCTACGAAGACCGAAGCTGTTCGACGCGGTCGCGGCAAAGATAACGCGACCGCGTAGCCGCTTTCGACATGGCCGCGTCTCTAATGAGGTGACCACGTCGTTGAAGCCCCGCTTCCCCATTTCACGCAAGGGATCGACGCGACCACGTCGTTTCCGAATTAGGAGTTCTCTAACAGTATCCAAGTTATTTTCATTACATCATTTGATTTGGAAGATAAAGCGAAAGGATGAACATCTGCCCGGATTATATTCAAATACAGAGTTAAGTTAAAAAAACCAATAAAATTATAAAAAATATATATCAAGTTATCCTTAACCTCATACAGTCAGAAAATCCTTATTAAAATTAAGGAATGTTTTTAAATTTGTCTCGTATGACAATGTCACATCGCCACATAGGACCTCCTTAAACCCAAAACTCAAAAAATACAAAATCCCACCCAACCCCCCAAAAATAAAAAAACCAAAAACCCCAACACATTACACACACTCAGCACCACCCTTCTCATTTTCACCCGTTTTTGCACTCATTGCAACACCCGTGTGGGTCCCACATCTTGATTGTGTGGGTTGGTTGAGGAGAGGGGGTGTCTGTGCACTTTGTGCATGGATTATTTCTAATTTTCAAATAAAAAAGACCACAAAGCCAGATCGAGATGAGTCAAACTTCTCATGAAAATTACTCACCCGCCCTTGTCGCTCCCAAGGGGCCAAAAGAAACAAGAACAATCTGATATGCATAATCTCATATGCATATGCAGAAAAAAATCTCATGCAGAAATTAAAACTTGTTATGAACGAGAAACAGATTTGGAGAAGGGTTGAGGCTAGGAAACCCCTAGCCTCCTTTATATAGTATTCATAATGGGTACTGATGTGGGTGGATACCCAATAGGCCCAATGGGTCCTATTCATAACACTTTCCCTTATCCAACCAACGTGGTATACTCGACTTTATGAATACTGAATGATTCATTAGTACTGCTGAGTATCTTAAGGGGTGGATACTTCTGGATCCAAGTTAAGGGTAACTGCCTCGTTAAAAACCCTTAGCTATGGAAAACCCTGTGGGAAAAACCAATATCGAAGGGAAAAGAGTACAGCACTCCATAACTTCCCCTGATTTGGGGATGTGTCGAGGGGTGGATACTTCTAGATCCAGAGTCAATGTGGTTGCCTCATTAAAACCTTGACTATGGAAAACCATGTGGGAAAAACCACTAGCCAAGGAAAAAGAGTACAACTTAACAGTTGACTCCCCCTAATCTGATCAAGCTTCAGGCTTGCAGATCTCCTATATAGCTATACATTTATCTCCTATGTGTCTATACATCCATCTCATCAGCAACATTCCGAAAGCAAAAGTAAAGTACACGCATCACTCATCTATACAAGTTTCACTCATATAAGGCATTAGCAGAAACTAAAAGAGTGCTGGCAAACTTGGTAGACAGCTCCACGTCTCAATCGTCATTGTCTGCGAGGTACTTCAGGACCTGGCATTGTATGTTCTTGAGCTGTTCCTTGGGTGATGAGCTTCTCGGGATGGTGGAAGGATGTAGACTTGGAAGGATTCTGTGTAGATCTTCAGGAGGTGGACGTCCCGTTTATGCCATTCATCGCGATGATCTGTAACCTGCATATGCAAATACATTTAACATAGAGGATTTTTCCTCGACCCTTGGAGATAGCGCAGAAGCCACATATCTCTGGTCCAGTGGCGCGCTGGAGGCGCTGCACTTTACCTGGCTAATAGCTATACTGCTAATGCTCAAAAGAGACGCATGCAGTTGGCCAGGTAAAAGAGTGTTTCAAAGACACTTAAGGTACTTCTGGACCATATATATTCTTCCCCTCGTCCAGCTAACGGAAAGGGGTCTTTTAATGTATATCCATACAACCAAATAGGTGTATTTGGTGGAGAATGAATTTAATGTTTCTTCATCAATCTTCATTGTATGAAGTTTTCATCTTCGGGATGATTAATTAACGTCATCTTCAGGATGATTGTTCATTTCCAGGATAATAGTTCATCTTCGGGATGATTGTTCATCTTCAGGATGATTAATGTCATCTTCAGGATGATAGTTCATCTTCAGGATGATTATATTCTGTAAGCCTAGAATTTATGCCTAGCTAGGGCTTTTCATATCATATCATATCTGATAGATAGGCTTTAACAGATATTTCGGTAATTTCTCTTCAGGAGATCCGATAGTATTTTGAGTTATTTAAGATAATCTCAATTCTTTTAATTTGCTCTCTTAAGAACAATACTGTTTTTAAGAGGTGCAAACAACAACCTTTTAGTATGAGTCTTTTAAGGATCTTTGTCTAGGTTGTCTTTCCTTTAATCATATTATTAATATGTGTCCCAAAAAGAAAGGAAAGTAAGAAAAAAAAATTTTCATGCAGTTGAAGAAATTTTATATCGGTGATGTTGTCACATCCAATAGCAACATCAACCAAAAATTCCCTCTTTTTGCCATTCGTTGGGTTACGCCTTGACATAAACCAGTCGATGCATCAGATTCATCTTGTAAGTGAGTTCCGCTCATCTTACTTGATTACTTCCTGGTTTGAGCGATTTATACCTCTAAAAACTATAGCAAATTAAAATGCTTATAGCTAACGATTTTATTTTAATTCTCCTTCAATACTCAGTTATCCCACAGGATTTGATATCATTTTTGATACCAGGACTTCAGGTCCAACACCTCATATTTCATAAATGAGTCCAGCTCACCTTATTATTGCCTCAGTCCACATTATTATAATTTGGCCAAATCTCTATCTTTGCTTCAGGCAAAGCAGAGTTGTGGAAACGATATTTTATATTTAACTGGCAAAATGAAATATGAGAGAATTTGTCGACAAAATGTGTTCTTTCTTGTCCAAAACTCACCCCGTACGTACTATAATCATTTGATTTCTCCCAGAGGAGTCTCCTTCACGACACGTTAAAGAAGTGAAGGTTCTGGGACGGGTAAAGAATATGGACAGATCTAGAATTGGTCCTTAGCAACCAAGTTGCAATAAGGTTCTGGATTTGAGCTCACTTTCCTGTGGTGGTATTGTTTTTTCGGTCTCCAGGAGTAGATCTCTCTTTTTGGAGCCTAGTGGTATGTCCTCTCATCCATTGAGGATATCCACTTCTGCTACTGGTGGATTGCATCCAATATATTTGGCATGTCAATCCTAGCTGGATTTTTAGTAGCAGTGATGTGAAAATTTTGACAATATCTATATTGTCAGTAACTATGTCTGATAACTGTTTTAACAGTTTCATAAGTGTGGATCTTCAGGATCTCATCACAATTCATGATAACCAGATCATAGGTATTAATGATTTAAATGGTTATTTGAGCTTCAGGCTCATGGATGATTGTAGTATTTCTGTTGAAAATGATTCTGGGACATTAAAGTTGTGAGGGATCTTCAGGATCTCATCAAATCTTTAAAATAGGATCATCAATGCACGTCTTAGGAGAAGTGAATTTAAATGCTTCCCCTGTTCAGAGTGCTCAGACTCTATTTATCTGGGATATTTACTACCGATAAATAGTTCTGTATTTTGATGGTTTATATTGGTGATATGGGGGTGTCTACTCATCATGGCACAATCTATAAGATGTGCTCTAAACGCTTCCCCCGTCAGGGGTTTTCCGAAACTGTTTATATGAGGTGATCAAACTCATATAAATAGTTTCTAAGGAGGCGTTTTGATGGTTTGCAATGTAATTGCATGTTCCCATGTGGTCACCTACAACTGGATTTTTAATGGATAAGAAATCCATTTAAATCATTTTAATGATTTATATTACCCATACTTGGGTGTGAACACAAGCTTCAGGGTGTTCGTTTATTTTTCCAGTTGTAAAACATTTAAATTTCCCAGTGTTATCCAAAGTTACCACCCTTTAATAAAAGAATGTGGTTGGATAATGACCATTTATTTAGAGGATATATTGATGAGTACACCAAAGGTACATCATCAGTCCGGTTAAGGGAGTGGACGAAGCCTATTTATATCCCTTAAATACTCTCAAGAGACCTAAAGGTCTTCATTATCTTTAATGATGATAGTATATCATCTTAAATTCATTTGAGGAAGTGGGGAGAGTCAAGGTCCATGTGAATGGAGATGATCTCATTTTCATATTTCCTTTTTGAATAGGACAATGAAAGTTTCACCCTTTTTGAAGAATCTTCGGGTTCGTCTGGTTGATGATGTCTTGCATCATCACTCCAGGGTGATATCGATCCAAAGTTGGTCGATTCTGGACACTTCTAGTGTTCCAAAATAATTCCTCTTTTGAATTTATGTGGCACTTTTGAAAAGTCCATTAAAATGCTCAAGTTAATTTTGTCCGGTAATAGTTGAACTGTGTTCAAACTGTGAAGGATTACATCTTCACTTTGACTATTGTGCGGATCATTTTGGGACAAAGCTTCAGGCTTCATTTATTTCTTGAGTCATTAGGGATTTCGTTTTGACGAATATCCTTTTTGAAACTGTATAAGTTTCAGAGAGTATATGGCATCCTCATTTTATTTTTTAGGGGTATTCAAGATAGCAAAACATACGCAGTAAAATAAAATGTATTAAAACTACAAGGGAATAATACTGATGATAAGTCAACAAGTGACAGTGTGATGTGTGCTCTTGAAAACATACAACAATAATTATGCTCATTTAAGACTTATGTTATGACAACAGATTATATTTGATTTCAAAATTTATTTGTCCTCGGGGAGTGCTAAATATACATAGGGTCAATTAGACTTTCGTCGTTTGACTTTTTATATGGCATAAGTTAATGCACATTCATGTTTGCAAAAACATTATGGCTCTTATCAGAACTTCCGGTCTGATTTTGGCTTGCCATTGCTTACTCCATGTCGAGGTATATCGTATCTTCTCTTTTCCCATTTAATCCAAGACTTCCCCTGTTTTGAGTTTTCCTTCTTTTTATTTCAGGTCATGTTTGATCCTGAACTTCTCCTGATTTCAATATTCCTTATTTATAAAGGACAATGAAAGTTAGTCTTGCTAAGGAGACATAAGCAGGGGTTTGAGCAAATTATTTATACTTCCACTTTTCTAATTAATAAGGGACTTTTAAAAAGTCTATTTGAATACTCGAGTATAGCTTCAGGCCTTTTACTTGAGTCGTTCAAATTTTATGTGGATAGTTTACCATGCTCAGAGGGGAACAAATACGTGGGTGCGTAATATATTTCTCACTTATTCATTAAGCCACGACTTCAGGCGTATGCTTATATTCAAGGCTAGAAAAAAAATCTTTCCTTGTAAGAATAAAGGAGAGAACTCTTTTAAAGAGTTTAGCGGTATTATGGAAAACTTCTGGTGTCCATATTGGATTATATAGATCATAGATCTTATATATCTGTTTACCGCAAAGTGTGCATCTTTTATAAAGATAGCAATTATAATTTTCGCATAAACCATCGTATTTATTTTATTAGGGAGAGAGAGTGTTGACTTTTGATTTTGAACTTCAGGTTCATTTTGTCAAAGTGGATATGATATTAAACTTTTTGAAATCATTATTGTCTTATTGTCATAAATATCGTCATATCATGAGCCCATCATACATATAATGTAAAGCTTTTTAAACTAAAGATTATGTTCAATTGAAATGAAACAAGTATGGTGTACACATGCTATTTATATGCTGCAGTCATTTTTAAAAAAAAACTTATCGCAGGTATATAGTCTAGCAATAGGCGTTGAACTATATTAAAGTGATTTTAGCATGCTTTTTGACAGTTTCATTGTAACATTAACATGGTATTAAAACTAATTAACAACCACGCAGTTAATGCATAAGCAATGAAACAGAAAGAAAAAGACTTAGGACTATGGGGATCAGCCAGCCGACACCGAAAAATAAAAGAAGTACAGTCCGAAGTTACATCAAAAATGAATGCATGAAAAAATAAAGTACAACTCGGGAACTTCAGAGAGAAGCCCCTATCTTCGTTGTGCGAACGCCTTCAGCTTCTTTTTGGTGTCCTTCGGTCTTCTTTTTACATTTATATCCTCACTTACAAATTTCTCTCAAAAAAAAGAAAAATTGCAGGAATTTAAAACGGTGTCGGAAACCTGGCTGATCCCTAAAAACATAGCCTAATATTGCACATCCACGCAGATAATATATTGGAAACATACAACCACGCAGATAATCAATCACAGGCATGTACAGATTAATTTAAATAATCGAACGTGTGTGACGTGCAAAAAATTTATTTTTGAAAACTTTTACCTTTTGATCCATATTTTAATGTTTTGTTTACCGCTTAAAAACCCTTTAAAGTTTTTTTTAATTATTTTGGGCTTTTTAGGGCCAAAAATAAAAGAAGAAAAATTATTTATGTAAATGGGCTAATTTTCTGGCCTTTTGGGCCATGAAAACAACCCATTAGGGTTAATTTGGGCCTCCCCCGAAAAATTGGCCCGTTTAGGGTTAGGGTTTCGGAAACCCTAGGGGGGCCCGCGGCGTGTCGCCGCGACGGCTAGCCGCGCAAGACGCAGCCGCCGTGGCGGCGACGGGCCGCGGCTGCGGGCCGCGGCCTGCAGGCCGCGGCACGGGGCCGCGGCTTCAGGCCGCGGCTGCAGTCCGTGGCCTATGGCCGCGGCGTATATTTGCCGCCGGCGGCGCTTGTGAGGCGCCGCCGATTCGCCTTACGGCGTGCGGAGATTTTGGATCAAAGGGGGGGGGGGGAAACCGGATTTTTCAAGGATTTAGATCGCTAAAAAACAGATTTTTATTGTTTTTAGGCATGCGGATCTAAAAAAATTGATTTTTACCGTGTTTTTAAACTTTTTGATCCTAAAACATGCAGATCTAACGCGAAAAACAAGTTTAGATCTAAAAAGTTTTGATTTTTACCTCTAGATTCAACAAAAGAATCTAGTCGACGGTTGGTGAAGGATGCCCTTTTCGCTCCCCGTTAAGAAGATTACGATCTTCTTGAATCTGAGCGATTGATGGATCTCCTTCCCCGCAAGCCGACGTCTCCTCCTACGAGCGTGATCGTGCTGATAACGTGTTATGAACGAGAAACAGATTTGAAGAAAGGTTGAGGCTAGGAAACCCCTAGCCTCCTTTATATAGTATTCATAATGGGTACTGATGTGGATGGATACCCAATAGGCTCAATGGGTCCTATTCATAACAAAACTATCAAAAAAGCCAGTACAACTAAACAAATTAAATAGCTCAACCAAATTAAAACAAAATTAAGCAGAAAATTCATTGCAAGTCAAAATTACTGGCATTCTTCGAGTCACTTGCAGCAGAATAAATTCACTACGAATACCACAAAACAAAGAGGCTGGGGAATTTAAAAGCATTTCACAATGTCAATTTACTACTTGAAGTAGCTGCACCAGAAGGGAAAAAAAGCAATTCAGTCACAAAAGTAACTCCAGAGTAAAGAAATTATAAGAAAGCCTCATCATAACAAAAAGTAGTCTCAACTATAAGCTGAACTCTTCACTTGAGGGGAATGAACCTAGACGAGTGAGTAGCACCAATACCGGGCCTACCATGCTTGACAGGCTTGTAGGAGATGGAGAACTCGGCAAGGTAGTGGCCAATCATCTCAGGCTTGATCTCAACCTGGTTGAAAGTCTTGCCGTTGTAGACACCAATGATGCTCCCGATCATCTCCGGGACTATGATCATGTTGCGAAGGTGAGTCCTCACTGGCTCCGGCTTCTCATTAGCAGGTGCTTCTTTTTTCTGCCGCATAATGATACCACAAAAGAAGTTAAATTTTAGGTAACACCGTCTATTCTCAGCGCATTTACAAATAAATTTCTACGACCATGCAGCTACTAACCAGCTATCTTTGCATGAACATTAAAGTGCATCATATTCGATATCATGCAAGCAGAAACATGCGTCATAATAGCATGTTGCCATACAATAGTTCTTAGAAACCTACAACAAGATCCAAAAGGAAACGTACAGATACCCCTTGATATCATGCAAGCAGAAACCTGCGTCATAATAGCATGTTGCCATCCAATAGTTCTTATAAGCCTGCAACAAGATCCAAAAGGAAACGTACAGATACCCCTTCCAAGCAGAGCCAGATGAAGCAATTCTATTAAAACTTGTTCAAACCACCCTCTCATTTAATAAATTCCTCATTTAAATTACCATGTAGCAATCAGAATGTATAGCTAGGAAACAACAAAAGATCTGGAGTAGGAGATGTTCCGAATGAACATTGTGATTAATCTAAGCCATCGTATTACCTCTCTTCTAAAACAAATCTTCATTAAAAAGGACAAAAGTAGTTTATTCAGCTATACGCATACTAAATTTGTAGAGTACTCCAGATTATCTCCAGGAAACGGAAGTATTGCAGCAACTATCATCATTCAGGTACAAAAATGACATGAAGACAAGGACCAGCAACTTATTATATAAATCATTAAACAACCCTATCCATTGCTTTGGAGTGCAACCGTGCAAAACATCAACATTTATCCTGTGTTTAGCCATAAACCCATAGACTCAACTAGGAGAAGACAAATCCCAATGTAGTTTTAAAAAACTTGGTGCTGGATATTGTACACTACATATAACATAGTTATAGAGGCAAAAGAGCTGCCAATTTCAATGAGTCAGGTCATTCAATGGCCAGAGAGCAGTATCAAGTTAATGTTGCAATTATCATGGCCTGTCATTGAATCAGATACATGTTGACACTGAACATGTGTGCAGATGAAGACAAGCTCCTATCCCAGAAATTACCATGTAGCAATCAGAATGTATAGCTAGGAAACAACAAAAGATCTGGGGTAGGAGTAGTTCCAAATGAACATTGTGATTAATCTAAGCCATCATATTACCTCTCTTCTAAAACAAATCTTCATTAAAAAAGACACAGTAGTTTATTCAGCTATATGCATACTAAATTTGTAGAGTACTCCAGATTATCTTCAGGAAATGGAAGCATCACAGCAACTATCATCATTCAGGTACAAAAATGACATATAAAGATAAGGACCACCAACTTATAATATAAATCATTAAACAACCCTATCCATTGCTTTGGAGTGCAACTGTGCAAAAACATCAACCTTTATCATATGTGTTTAGCCATAAACCCATAGACTCAACTAGGAGAAGACAAATCCCAATGTAGTTTTAAAATACTTGGTGCTGGATATTGTACACTGCATATAACATAGTTATAGAGGCAAAAGAGCTGCCAATTTCAATGAGTCAGGTCATTCAATGGCCAGAGGGAGCAGTATCAAGTTAACGTTGCAATTATCATGGTCATTGAATCAGATAAATGTTGACACTGAACATGTGTGCAGATGAAGACAAGCTCATATCCCGGAACTTCCAAACAATGACATACCGGGTATTCTTACTCAGAAAGTTGGGTTGTTTAGAAAGTAACCAATAACCACACCCACCCACCCACCCCCAAAATAAAAAACACACACAACACACAAAAAACACCTAAAAGATCCCGTTGCGTTTTGTTTTGACAGCAAAGGTGGTAGTTTTCCCCTTAGGCAAGAAATAATAGCAATTTGAATTAGCTAGCACACTCACATATCCTTGACATGAAAATGCATATCAATTATACAATTGAGAGATGTTTTTGACTAGGATTGTTGACTAGGACAAAAGAACAGCTAGAAAAACAATTGGAATTGAATATAGATGAACCAATGGTTAGGAAGAGTTTGTGAAAATTTGGAGGGGTAAAATTTTGGGAGAAAATCTTAAAATTTTGAGAATGAAATGAACTAAAATTTTAAATTCTATAGAGAATTAAATTTGGAGGGAATTAAATTTTGGGAAAAACTAAAAATTTTGGTAGGAACTAAATTCTCTGAGTGACCTAAATTTCAATATAAGTTTTTGAAAAACTAAATCTGGAAGGAATTAAAAAGTTTAAATTGGAGGAGAAAGTAAATCTAGAGTGAACTAAACTTTGAGATGAAGTAATAGTTTAGGGATAAACGAAATTCTCCAAGTGAACTAAATTTTAGTTTGAATGTGGTTAAATAAATTTTGTTGGAGAAATGTTTTGAAGATGGCTAAAAAAATTTTGGGGGGGGACTTTGAAGATGCTGCAAATTTTTTTGGGAATGAAATTTTTAATAGGACAAAATTTTTTGGGAGAATATTTTGAATATCCCGTGATCTATGGTCACAAGTTATGACTAGTAAATCAACATGTGTATCGTCCATTCAGCATCTTGTTTTATTAATGACATGACAACAAAAGTGGAAGACAAAGAATATGGAAGAAAACCCAAGAAAAAAAGGGGGACAGAATAGAAGAAAAAGGAAGAGAATAAAAGAGTAAAGAAGAATTCCTAGCAATTAACATCAAAACTTTCATTAATTTAGCATGGCATTATTAAATGTAATTGGTCATTAATAATTACATCGACTGTTTTTATCCTACTAGTCTTTGATCTCATGTTAGGAAGGGTGAAGTACGGTGAAGTACAAACAGAAGTTCATCACTACCTCTTCTAGCATGACCGAAATGACCTAAATCTCTATATCCTCATGGTTGCCACCTTCAATTCATTTTAAAGCATTCTAGCCATTAAGGGATATTTGAAACAACAATCATCCTTGGCAACTTAGACTGAAATATCAAATAACCCATCTCATTTAGGATCACAAACCTTATAAAGGTGAAGCGATAGTGATTGGTTCTTTCAGGAAGAAGAAACAAAGATAGGAATCAGAATTCCACTTATATAGATATCATTTCATATGTACAAAAGTAAGCATAACATAATTTATTCAAAACTACATAAAAAGAGGGGAGAAAATGTGACCAAGACATTTGAACGGGTAAAGACAGCATGCCATTAAGGATAAGAAGTTGGAAGATAACTATTGGATAGCACGATTAGGTCATAATTAGGAATTCATATTGTACCTACAAAGCATTCCATATTTCAGTAAATCACATGCACTGATTACCCGTTTAACTCAAGGAACAACTACTTTTACTGCTATAAATACAATATTATTCGTTGAATATAGACACTTCTTCTTAGAAAGCAACCACTCCTTTGTCACGGTGAATAAAAGACAACATGCCATTAAGGATAAGAAGTTGGAATATAAATAAATTTAAAAATACAATAAAAATTCTCTAAATTATATCTGTAAAATATGAAATCTAACTATCAATTTACACAATTAGACTAGAGCTTAAATATTTATGAGATCTAAATTGTTAGAAAAACAATATTCATACTGGCACACTTCATGGGACAAACCTAATCACCTTAACCATATTCTTTATCAAAATTTAATGCCAACAAGCTGTCAATGTCTAAAATGCAGTAACATTATCATAACCATCAATAAATGCCTCAAAGAAACATGTTATCTTAGTACAAAAGCTGCTGAACTTGAAATGGAACCAACCTTTTAAGGTAAATATGTGCAATAACCTGAAATTGTAGTCAAGCCATTTTCTATTGATGCTTCCAACTAAATAATGAATCAAGCACTAATCATGCATAGAGTTGAGTAATAACCGATCTATATTACTTCTATCAAGAAGGAAACTATTGAGAGAAAAAGAAACAAACCATATCAATAGAATCTTACGGTAGAAAGGTGAAAAAACCATACATCCAACCAGTAAAAAGGTATGCCTCAAGGAAACATGTTAGCTTAGTACAAAAGATGCTGAACTTGAAAAGGAACCGACCTTTTAACATAAGTATGTGCAATATCCCAAAATTTTAGTCAAGCCATTTTCTATTTATGCTTCCTACACTAAATACTGGACCAATCTCTAATCATGCATAGAGTTGAATAATGACCAAGCTATATTAGTTCTATTAAGAAGGAAAATATTGATAGAGGCAAAGAAACAAACAATATTTAGAGAAAATCTTGTGATAGAAAGGTGAACAAACTATACATCCAAACAGTAAAAAGGTATGCAATTGGCAGAATATTGATTTAACCCAACAATCTTAGAGGGTTTACTGAAACATAAAGATAGCAATAGTGGATACTGGTGCTAATTATTCATAATAATAGTGACTTTGCCTACGTAACTAGTGAAAACTAAAGCAATTAGTGCATTACTTTCTTGGGTAACTGCCAGGAAAACAACTTGAAAAGTCACAAGCATTAGCAGACACCAAATGTCATGAACCTTAACAACTATACTCCCATCCCACAAACAAAGTGAGCTAACAAAGTCCAGAAATAACCATTAATATGCTAATACATTAGTGCGAAACCTACCACACGTTCAATTGATTGCATTAACTTAATACACGTTTTACATGCTCATGACATTCAACATACGATGCCACATGCTATTTTATCCAAAGACCGACCCCGTTCTGCACAAAAGGGAATAGTTAAAAGATAGTGAAATAAACTTACCGCCTTCCTCAGCTTCTTGATCAAAGCCATAGGCTTCCTCTTCAAACCACGCTGGAACCTATCAAACGAAATTTAACAAAAAGTTAACAAATTTGATCAGATCAAAAGAAATGAAGATAAAATTTAGGGTTTTGGATATCAAAATAGATGATGACTGGTTCGAACCGATGTGATCGGAATGAGATCAAGATATTATACCTTCGGCGAGCGCGAGCGTGGAAGAGTTTGACGAGCTCGTCGGTGGACATGTCGAGGAGCTGATCGAGATCGACGCCTCGGAAGCTGAACTTCCTGAACGTCCTCCTCTTCGGCTGCCCGGCCGCAACATCGGTCTCAACATCCGCCTGGAAATAGAGAACAATAGAAACAAAACAAATTATGGATCGAAATCGAGATAGATTAAAAATCGAGAGAAAATCAGAAAGATCAAATTTTTATTGACATTCATGATAATTTAATGGCTCTCACCATGGTTGCAGGAGAGAAAAGCAAGAAAACCCTAGCCGCAGCGAGTGAGAAGAGGAAAGCTTTGCAAACTGAAGGGGCGCTAGGTTTTGAGATGTCACTGTAGTTTTTGTCCACAGATTTATATGGCCGGATAAATGGACCGGTATATAGAGGACCATAAGTTAGGCCTGTTAAGAGCCCAGATTAATTGTGGATTTCTTTTCTTATCCCGTGTGATTTGTGTTTTTCATAAACTTACCTCACAAACCCACCCACCCGGCTGTGTGAAGATTTTTGAGTTAAATTTATTTCAGTAACATTATTGGAATGAATAGTGCAAATATAGATTCAATTCACTCAATGGGATTAATGTAATCAGGATTTATTGCATTGACACCGTTAAATCTCAACTTTTAATGTTTGGTTTGTGTTATGAATCAATTACTGGGAGAGTAGTCCCAAGCTCTTTATTTATAGGCAAGTAGGGAGAATACAAACGTGGACTACATTGATATGGACATATCTCCAAGATAGCCCAGAATCTTAACCAACTTTGCTTTATAACCGTTCACAACACTCCCCCTTATCCAGCCATATGTGTGGACTCTGCTCGTGAATACTTCGAGATTCTGAGCATAGAAGAGTCTCACATGAGGTGGATACTTCGTGATCCTGAGTTGGTGAGATTTGCCTCGTTAAAACCTTTAGCTATGGAAAACCATGTGGGAAAAACCATATTTAAGGGAAAAGAGTACAAACTCTTCCTAACTCCCCCTGATCTGTACAAGCTCTCAAGCTTTCAGATCTCTTAGGCGTCTCATTCCAATCTTCTGTACAAACTTCCTAAAGGTAGCAGTAGGAAGGGCTTTAGTGAACAAGTCTGCTAAATTGTCACATAATTGCACTTGTCTGATGTCGATCTTGCCATCTCTTTGTAGCTCGTGCGTCCAGAAGAACTTTGGTGAAATGTGTTTTGTTCTGTCACCTTTGATGAAGCCACCTCGTAGCTGAGTTATGCAAGCAGCATTGTCCTCGAACATTGTAGTAGGTTCGAGATCTCCAGTCTTCAGTCCGGTAGTTGACAGGATGTGGTGAACAACTGAGCATAGCCATACGCATTCTCAGCTTGCTTCATGGATATCAATAATCTCTGAGTGATTGGATGAGGTCGTCGTCAAGGTTTGCTTGATGGATCTCCAGGAAATGGCTGTCCCACCATAGGTAAACACATACCCTGTCTGTGAATTTGCATTGTGGGTATCAGACAAATAACCTGCATCAGCATATCCAGCAAGTGTAGACGATGTTCCATTTTTGTAGAAGAGTCCCAGATCTGTAGACCCTTGGAGGTAGCGCATAAGGTGCTTAACCCGGGTCCAGTGGCGCTGTGTGGGCGCTGCACTGTATCTGGCTAGCAAATTTACTGTGAACTCTATGTCGGGACGCGTGCAGTTTGCCAGATATAGAAGTGCTCCGATGGCACTTAGACAAGGGACTTCTGGACCAAGTATACCCTCCCCCTCTTCCAGCGGCCGGAATGGGTCTTTATGTGCATCCAGAGATCATACAACCATAGGTGTACTAAGTGGATGACATTAGTCCATATGGAATCTTTGCAACATTTTCTTTGTGTATGTGATTTGATGTAATAGGATTCCATCTCCACATATGTCTCCATGTATTCCTTCGAGGAAGCTTGGAGACTCGGTATCCACTTTAAGTGGTGATGGCCTTGTTATTAATTTCCATTTGAAGCAGGGTACACAAGGGAATTCTCCCTTCTGAAGAATCTTCAGGTTCTTCAGGTTATGCCTATGAGATTGTGATAAGATGTGGTGCATCATCACAGATCCAGGGTGGCCAAGTCTATCATGCCAAAGTAAAAATTTGGCTAATGTCGGGCACTTCAGGTACTCCGTCAGGTTAGCTTCCTCTCTCCGAATCTTTGTACGGTATAGGCTAGATGAAAAGCTTTCAAAACGTTCAAGTATGGTTTTTACTCCATTTTCTTGAGACGTTACATACAGTAATTCATTCTCTTTTACATTTGCTGTTTCCAAGTGGAATCCATTCAGACGGATATCTTTGAAACTTAGTAAGTTTCGCTTGTAATTCGGAGAGTATAATGCATCTTTAATTTTGATTTCTGTTCCTTTGGAGAGCAACAAGGTTGCATTCACAGAACCTTCAATCATATCTGATGGTCCTGAAATTGTATTTACAGGGCTCTTATACGGTATAATGCTATGAAAATAGCATTTATGCTGAAGGATCGTATGTGTCGAAGCACTGTCTACCAAGCAGTCATGAGAGCATTACATCTAAAGAGATGAGTAAAACATTTGCATTCAGAGACTAAATTTTATTCAAAGGAAATCAAATTAAATAAAAAGCTCTCATAAGGTAGATTGTTTTGAAAATAAAATGCTAAGATAAATGTAGTAGGCTAATCAAGCATGTCCTCTGATTCGAAGTCTTTTGCTGTGAAATTGACTGCAGTGTTTGCAGCCACCAGGTTAGTTTCAGCATTCTTTTTCTTGCTTTGTTTATACAGCTCCTGGAGATGCAGTGGGGTCCGGCACACTCTGGACCAGTGGACTTTCATGCCACAGCTGTAACACTGGTCTTCCCAATCCCTCTTGGGTGGAGGTGCATCATTTTTCTTATTGTCATTTCTCAGCCAGGTGAACTTGCGCTTCCCTTCATTCTTTCGCTGATGTACTTGGCCCTTGGCTCTTTTGTGTTGTCCACCTTTCTGTGGTGTTTCTTTTCTTTTATTATCTCTCTTCTTTTTGAAGAAAGATGTATGATGAGCTTCTGGTAGAGGGGCAGTGCCAGGATGGCGCATGTTGTGAGTGGCGAGAAGAAGCTCTCTGTTTTGTTCGGCCATGAGTAAAGATGACAGCAGCTCAGAATACTTGGTGAACTTGCGTTCACGGTATTGCTGCATAAGTATCGCATCTTTTTCATGGAAAGACATATACGACTTTTCCAGCATGCTGTCTTCTGAGACTTTCTCACCACACAACTTCAGGTGTGAGGTGATGTTAAAAAGTGCTGAGTTGTACTCAGCAATGGACTTGAAGTCCTGCAATCTCAGGTTCTCCCACTCATATCGTGCCCTTGGGAGTATATCATCTCTCTGATGTTTATACCTATCCTCAAGGGCAGTCCACAGCTCAAGTGGATCTTCGACCGTAAGGTATTCAGCCTTTAAGGTCTTGTCCACATGGCGACGAATATAGATAATGGCTTGCGCCTTTTCTATATCGCTAACATTTCCTTTTTCTGTTACAGCAGTAATGAGGGACTTTGCCCGCAGGTGAAACTTCACATCTAGCTGCCAACTCAGATAGTTTCTACCTGATGCATTCAGCACTTCGAAATCGACGCTTGCAATTTTAGATATTTATCTAGCAGAGCACAAATATGCATGAATTAATATTTTAATCAAAGAGACATTTTCATGCGGAGGCAATATATATTGAAAGGCTAAATGCGTGGATCGGCCAGTCCCACATAAAAAGAGTCCAAAGTCCATACAGTCCATATTACACAATTTAAAGCTTAAAAGGAAAATACAACTTTGGAAACCCCGTGGGTCCCATATAATATCTCCAACTTCAATTGTGGCCTCCGTCTCTATGGAAAGTGGTCTTCTGTCTTTGACATTTACATAAATTCATCACTACAATTTCTCTCAAAAATAAAAGAAAAGTGCGGAAAATAAAATGTGGGACTTAAACAGCCGATCCAAAAACCGCATTTATCCATTCATGCATAAATATTGTGCTCATCAACATTTACATTCACAGACATCGCAGGCAGTTATATTCGCACGAGGATAAATAATTTAATCACTTAATAATTATTGGACCACTAGTCAACGTCATACACCGTTAGGTTAGGTAACTAATGGCAGAGCGGTCGCATGATCTTCGTAATTATTAAGCTTAAATATAATGCACAACCACGCATAAATTATCCACAGAATAAGCCAGTGATGCAAAACATGTATAGATGATTTTACAGAAATCATTTAATGCAAGGGTTGTGCAAATAGAGTTTATCCAAAAAAAATTGGAAAAGAGCTCAACAGTTAAACATGTTCTCCGAAAAAGGAAAGAGTTTTCCTTTTTAATTTATCCCCAAAAGTTCCCAAAGTCCCATTTTTACATGAATTTTTAGATCGCCAAAAAGGCCATTTTACTCAATCTTTAGCCCAAAAAGCCTTTTTCGTAGCTTTTATTTTTGTTCCCCAACGATTTTCTTTTTCCGAAAAATGGAAGTCAACTGCGGGTCTGAAGCCCGCAGTGTGGCTACGGGCTTCAGGCCCGCAGTCCAAATATCTTTTTTTGTGTTTTGCCTACGAGCTTGAGGCCCGCAGTCTGCCTGTGGGCTTCAGGCTCGTAAGGCTATTTTCCATTTTTTTGTGAGTTTGGTCTTCAGGCCCAAAGAGTGCGGCTAGGGTTAGCCGTCACCGCCCCTAGGTTAGCCGTCGGGCTGCGGCTGGGGGGGGGAAAGGGGCGGGGCCTCCCCCCTTGGGGGGGCGTCGTCGTAGCGTCGCCCCCTGCAGGGGGGCCGCGGCGGCGAGATCGCCGCCCCCTGCAGGGGGAGCGGCGGCGTCGTAGCACCGCCCCCTGCAGGGGGAGCGGCAGTGACATAATGCCGCCCCCCTGTGGGGGGGCGACAGTGGCATCATCGCCGCCCCTGCAGGAGGGACGGCGGGTTCCCGGCGTCGCCCCCTGCAGGGGGACAGCGGCATCGATTTGCCGCCCCCTTCAGGGGGACGGCGGCGCATCGCCGCCCCTCTGCAGGGGGGACGGCGGCCTCCCGACGCCGCGACGCCACCCCCATGCATGGGGACGACGACGCATCGTCGCCCCCCCTTCGGGGGGACGCCTGTAGGGTTTTCTGGGACCCTTAGGGCACAAAAACTCTATGCCCGTCCTAAGTCGGACGGAACATAGACAGAAAAGCAGCGGAGAAATAACCATGTTAATCTAATTAACATTTGACCCTAAGGTCCAAGACCCTAATCCAAGATCTATGCCGACTTGGGATGGGTCTGACCATCCCAAGAAGGATCTAGCCTACAACGATTAAATTAAACTAATGCTTAATTAAACACATACCCGGAATCTCAGCCCTGGGGCAGGCGAGATGTTCCGCACCGTCTTCCGAGCCGCTCCCTGTCCCACGCCGAGCCGCTCCTCAAACCGCTCCTCGAACCGCTCCGTATCCCGAGGCGATCAATCCCGTGTCGCCGAGCCAACCACGCGCCGAAGAAAGTTTCACACGAGTGAAACCTCCGCCTAGATTTCAGATCTAAATCCGAACTCCTTTGCGGCTTTGCTAGAGCCCTCAGGAGTAAGGCAGAAATTTATAGGGAGAGGAGAAATATTAATTTAAGCTTAGATCCAAGCGTGCTCCAACATTTACGAGAGCCGCTCAGATCTAGAGCTTGGGACGAGTTATGAGGAAGGGGGAGGGCCTCTATTTATAGAGGCGGCTGACTCTCACCTTTTCTCCACAACCGAGGTGGGACTATTAATTTGGGATTTAATTAAATCAAGTTAGTTTGCCTTTCACAAAGGGCAAACTTCCTCGAATTTTAACTCCCTCACCGTTGAGCTTCAATGTTGGTACAACCTACCAAATCAAAGAGGGTTCAACGGTGAACGCGTAGGAAAAAACGGCTCGTCAATCCGAGTCCGTTTGACCCTTCAAACAATTGTCCAAAGTTAGCCAAAAGTCATGCTTCTCTTAGAAACGTAGCCGTCAAGAAAATCCCAGGTTTCAAAAAACCCTAACCAGAAAATTCGGGCTTGGTGGGCCTCTATTTTCGCTGGTTTCAGCCCAACAGTTTGGGCTGACTTGTTTTGGCTATAACTTGTGCATTTGGACTCCGTTTTTGAAGCGGTTTGAACCTGCGTTTAGAGCGGGACGATCCCGTCATCTAGGTAACATTTTCAACGCGTTTATTTAATTAAATATAGTATTAAACAATTTAAGACACATTTAATCTCTTTTGCATCATATGCAAATTAGTCCCTATCTAGGCTTAAATTTTCATTTGCATCAAATACAAATGATCCGAGGGCATATTCCTCTACATCTCCCACTTGCACTCAGGATCATTTATCCCGAATGCAGGAGATGATTGCAAACATCTTTTGCAATATTTTATCCCTTGCATCAAATGCAAATTATTCTCCCTAACTAATTTCTACCTATTACTAGACGAAGGTCACACTCTGTGTGAGACCCTACAGCCCGACCCTTACAACAGGTTGGGCTCGAAGCCCTATACGGCAGTGACCACGAGCAGTGGTTGCCGTCCCTGCTTCAGGAATCATCATTATGTGGTTGACTCATTGACATAAGTATTGTCGGGACCACCCTGACTGTTTCCGTGATGAATTCCGCAGTTATAGTCTCTTCGTCTTAACTATGTCGTGTAGATCAAGTCTAGGGTACGGTCAAACTGTCAACCCCAATAACTTGACTCCGGTTAGTTTCTATCGATCTTTAGTCAAATAATGTTGGACTTCTTCCAACAAACTCTGGCCAGAGATTTTACTAAAGACCGAACTAACCCTACGACACTAACTCCCATTGACCGGGAGAGACGAATCCTCTCTTGGTCATTACTCTCCTCATGCGCTTCAAGTGTAACAGGCCTTGCCTCGAAGCTAGGTCATTTGATCTAAGTGGCACCATTCACGCACAGGTTCGTCAAAATGACCTCAAGTCAAAAGAACAACTAGCCTATCATCACTTAGAGTCATCATTGACAGATTGGTCAATATAACCATATGATAACTCTTGTGGATCGTTCAGTGAACTCATTCTCTAATGAGCACCTGTGTCTCGTCTACGACTTCGCCAAGTCAAGCGATCATGAGATCATCGCCACCGCTAAACGGTGAAGACTAAGACACAATGGTCTATCTGATGTTTCGATATCCTTGTCTCGAAACATCTACGACCACGAACCCTTTTAGACTTATGCTACAGACGGTCAAACACTTCTCCATGATCGAGATACTCATCTCGATACCTGTTTTACCTTATATAAAGTCTCAGGACTTTACCTAAGTTAATATCTAATGTTAATTACATTATAACATAACTTAGATAAATTATTACCAAACAGCTTACTGTTATTTTGAACAAGATGTTTGTGCTATACACACATGGAGATAGATTGCCTTGATGGTATCATCTCTCAACATCTCTCACTTACACTCAGGCCCATTTATCTCGGTATCTAATACCGTTTTTACACATAAGTTTTCCGGACTTCATGTGGTAGAGCCTTCGTGAGTGGATCTGCTAAAACCGTCTACACTATAGACTTAAGGAGTTTCTATGTTCATATTAGACCAACCATTTGAATCTCATTCAAATAATTCATTTGGTCTGTCGGAATCCATAATATTTTATTTATTTGGATCTTATCCAGTTCATCGTACCTTACGATAATAATCTTAAATTAGTTAATGGTCATAAATGGCTCATATATATTTCTGATAAAGTATCAAACTCTTTTGATCACTTCATCAAAATATAAATGTTCCATCCATTTGATGCCTCACATGTAATTTACACGCTCCCACTGACCTTGAAAACTATCTGGCTAATTCATATAAGTTGGTCCGTCTAAATCATATTTAGAAAAACGAGCTTGTAAGTGAATGCTCCAATTTTCATGGTCAACTTAAGCGTTTACATCGAGTGTGGTCCGAGTAGTTCTGTACACATCTGCTGGTGGAAAACGGTTTCATTATAATCCGTTTTTAGGAATTACTATGGAAAAACCGTTCTCGACCAACATGATTGTACTTCACTATTTTCTTTTCTACACCAATCTTTCAACTTAAAGATTTACTTGCAGTAAGTGAGGAAACATTTTCCTTGGGCACGTAAACTAAATTCCAAAATTTATTTACGCACACGGACCTATTCTGGTTGCATCAAGTTTTAAATCGGAGTTACTACTCCGAATTTTATCCTAGAAGTTGACTGAGTCATCATCAGTTATGATGTTTAACTCGACTCTTCGTCTCACGAAATTCGAGTAATTATACAACTTCATAATGATTGATTTAATGAATATCTTATTGATAATGTCATCATAGAACATTATCAAAAACTAGGCATTACAATTCGGGACTTAACCCAGAGGGAGGACTTAACTCAGAGTCACTTGCTATGGATCACACCAAGTCTAACTCAGTGTGATTCATATTTTTAACACACGGATGTGTTAACAGACTTGACCCGAGAGAAAATCACATTTTCTTTTAATTACGCAAGATTTTATGTAGCCAAGTATTCGACCATTCGATCTAATCGAATCAGTTTAAATACTTTAGTCATTTCGTTCTTTATTTTATCAGACTTGTGTTTCATCAAGAACACGTGTCTTAATAAAATATACGAATAACTTATTTTGGTTAATCTAGACTCGAGTACGTCAGTATGTACTAGACTGAGTTCGACAACTCATTCTCCCACTGTCTTACAGATGTGTTTCGGCCATTATATCTAAGAGAGTAAGATTCACAAGTGTCCGCAGACTTCATAATACGAGAGGTCAGACCCCTCTTTATATGACTTGTGAAGCTTAGTCTCTCGATACGGCCTAGTCTATTTTGCCATATAAGTTTGCTACTATCTTGTGTATTTATATATTAACATTTAATATATATATTATCATTATACATTTTACTCATTGCTTCAGAAGCAATGTGACGACATTCGTCAAAATGTGTTAACCTTTTGTATAACAATAATTATGAAATCGTGACATCAAAATATGTCACATTTTCATTTCCTCCTCCTTATGCCTTTACTAATGATAAATTAAACTAACTTTCTCAATTGACTTGCCGGAGTGCCTTCTTCCCTTTCTAAATCACATTTAGATATTAATTAGCCCAACATAAATAAATAGCTATGCAAGCATCTCATGTATCCAAACGCCTGAGAGTTGCAATCTTGAGTGTAGCTCAAGAAGTTGCTTGTCTCAAGGTCCGGTTGGAATACATAGCCTTGCACCGCTCATGCACTCGTATTCGACTCAAACAATTTGATCGAATTCTCGAACTTTGCGGATCAGAATTTGTTTGTCCATACAACCTTGAGGGTAGCTCGACAAGTTGTAGGGAGAAACATACTTCGAATATCATATATGTTCAAGCTGCCTCATATAGAGACGAGTGACATGTTGCGTGAATTTATTTGCTGGACCCAGCACTTAATGAAATTTAGAAGGTCATTTTAATGTCAACGAGAATATAGTTTTGATTCTATCAATTAGAATTTAGCTTGATATTCAATTAATCAACCTATTTGACCAGTTAACTTATTCCATTAAAATATTATATTTTGATTCCTTCGGTAAACATAGTCTTGCCCTAGTTTAGCATATGTTCAATATTAAATATAGGTAGATTGGCATTCATCTATCTATATCCTCCCACTATTTTTACGATCGTTTCAAAGCTTAATAACGAACGATTTAATCGAATTAAAATATTTAAAATTTAGTGAAAGAGGGATCCAATCATCCTGAACCTCACAACATTGAGGAGACTCAACAAGTTGATTGGTTCCATGATTGGTAGACTAACTCTTAGTCAATCACATCACATGTGACTCCCTATCGTTTTTTACCCACAGTCACTTATGATCTTGAGGAGACTCAACAAATCATAATGACTGGTCTAGTCAGACCCTTGATTTCGTGTCCAGATTTGACTTAGATCGATGCTCGAGGAGACCCGACATATCGATTTGGGTCAAGTTTAGACTACATCACATGTATGTTGGAGTTTGTTCCTTAAAGATAAACATGTCATAGCTTGAGGAGACTCAACAACTATAATTGTCTTCTTTGAGTTACCAAGCTCCAAAATCAAGGAGGGATACGGATTAATCTTTAATAAGATTTATAACACATTGACTAGATATAGTCCAGGGTGTCATACAAGCATGATTCGCGACATTGCGGTCCAGCGGAACACAGCCAGGGAATTGACTAAGCCAGGATCACTACCCCTTAGACTAGTAAGGGTTGATCCAGAACTCTTAGCCAAGCACATTGACTGGATCATGGTCCATTGAATGAAGCTTGTCATTTTTGTATGTGTGCCATAGACTAAACAGTTTTTATTAACAACTAATTAATCCTATCAACTAGTTGCATCCTTAAATTCAAAATTTTAGGATTTGTTTAATAACTTTTATTAAGACCTTATCAACTATAAGGTTCACGTGCTATCCTAATCGTTATTAGGATTTTAATAAACTTTATTAACAACGCCAAAAGCGAAGTCCTTTAATGAGAATTAATTATAACAATTAGAATTAAGATTCATTAAAAGGACTACACTAATCATGAATTAGGTCTTAAAGGGTTGTTAAAAGTTTTATTAAAACATAGCATGTCATTAAAATTCAAGTAATAAATTTTAATCATTTTTAATGGCTAACCTAAAGGGTTGTCTTGTGTTATCAAATAAGGGACAAGAAGAACTAGCCATTAAAATAAAGCTACACTAATTTATCGCATAAAGATAGTGCACAACTATTTAACAAATAAATAGATTAAGTTTATCGCATAAACAATTTTAGCATGCATACATAAATTTAACATTTAAATTTAAAATATGATTTTAAATCTTTTATTTTTATCTCATAAAAACTTGTTTTAAAATCACAAATTTGCATGCTACTTTAAAAAATTTATCGCATAAAAATTTTAACCTTTAAAATCAGTTTTAAAGTATCTCATAAAATTAAAACATCATTTTAAAAAAACTTTCATGCTTAAAAATTTATCATATAAAATTTTAGGCACTTTAAACTTATCACATAAATTTTAAAAGATTTAAATTTAGTTTAAAAAATTATCACATAAATTTTAAAACGTCATTTAAACATTTCCATGTTCAAAATTTATCAAATAGAATATTTGAACATCTAAAACATTTTTGAAAATTATCTCATAACTTTAAAAACATTTTTAAAAGCATTTAAAGCATTTTAAAGTTTAATAATAATCGCAGGCTAGATCGTTACGCAGACCTATGCTCTGATACCACTGAAGGGTATCACTTTGATATCATTGCGACGCTGTTAAGGCCCATCATCCATGGCACCCTAGACCCGTCACATGATACCTCAGAAACTTGTTTTACGGCATGCCTCTCGATAATGCCCAACCCATTATAAGATCACCATCTTATCGGGACTTGGTACGGTAAGAGCGATTACTTCGGGTCGGCTCATAACCCGAGAACCTGTACTCAAGCTCAACAAGCTCTGATACCACTGTAGGGTTTTCTGGGACCCTTATGGCACAAAAACTCTATGCCCGTCCTAAGTCGGACGGAACATAGACAGAAAAGCAGTGGAGAAATAACCATGTTAATCTAATTAACATTTGACCCTAAGGTCCAAGACCCTAATCCAAGATCTATGCCGACTTGGGATGAGTCTGACCATCCCAAGAAGGATCTAGCCTACAGTGATTAAATTAAACTAATGCTTAATTAAACACAGACCCGAAATCTCAGCCCTGGGGCAGGCGAGATGTTCCGCACCGTCTTCCGAGCCGCTCCCTGTCCCACGCCGAGCCGCTCCTCAAACCGCTCCTCGAACCGCTCCGTATCCCGAGGCGATCAATCCCGTGTCGCCGAGCCAACCACGCGCCGAAGAAAGTTTCACACGAGTGAAACCTCCGCCTAGATTTCAGATCTAAATCCGAACTCCTTTGCGGCTTTGCTAGAGCCCTCAGGAGTAAGGCAGAAATTTATAGGGAGAGGAGAAATATTAATTTAAGCTTAGATCCAAGCGTGCTCCAACATTTACGAGAGCCGCTCAGATCTAGAGCTTGGGACGAGTTATGAGGAAGGGGGAGGGCCTCTATTTATAGAGGCGGCCGACTCTCACCTTTTCTCCACAACCGAGGTGGGACTATTAATTTGGGATTTAATTAAATCAAGTTAGTTTGCCTTTCACAAAGGGCAAACTTCCTCGAATTTTAACTCCCTCACCGTTGAGCTTCAATGTTGGTACAACCTACCAAATCAAAGAGGGTTCAACGGTGAACGCGTAGGAAAAAACGGCTCGTCAATCCGAGTCCGTTTGACCCTTCAAACAATTGTCCAAAGTTAGCCAAAAGTCATGCTTCTCTTAGAAACGTAGCCGTCAAGAAAATCCCAGGTTTCAAAAAACCCTAACCAGAAAATTCGGGCTTGGTGGGCCTCTATTTTCACTGGTTTCAGCCCAACAGTTTGGGCTGACTTGTTTTGGCTATAACTTGTGCATTTGGACTCCGTTTTTGACGCGGTTTGAACCTGCGTTTAGAGCGGGACGATCCCGTCATCTAGGTAACCTTTTCAACGAGTTTATTTAATTAAATATAGTCTTAAACAATTTAAGACACATTTAATCTCTTTTGCATCATATGCAAATTAGTCCCTATCTAGGCTTAAATTTTCATTTGCATCAAATACAAATGATCCGAGGGCATATTTCTCTACACGGCGGCGACGTATCGCCGCCCCCCTTCAGAGGGGACGACGGCCTGTCAACGCCGCCCCCTTCGGGGGGGAACGGCGGCGTTGCAGCGCCGCCCCCCTTCGGGGGGGGGACGGCGACGAAGAAGAAGCAAAACCGCCACCCCCCTTCGGGCGGAGCAGCAGCGACGCGATAGGAGGAGGGGTGGTTGCCGACAGCTAGGCCGTCGATGGGCATGGGTTAGGGTTGAAGAAACCCTAAAAATTTGATTTTTGAGACGAAAAGTTCGTCGTTTTAGGCGATTTAGCAAATCCCTGTATCGATCTTGCAAGATCTATGGGTAGATCAATCATACGTATGATAAAAACATCGTTTTTAATGGGTTTTACCTCTATATCCGTCCTCCGGATATAGCGACGGTTGAACGAAGCCTACGCGGATGACGACGCTCGTTTGAGGAAGCCTTGCACCGCACGCGTGGATCACCGTCTCCCTTCTCCTTCGCAACGATCGAAAAAAAATTTTGTTGAAAAATTTAGAGGCCCGTGCTGATAACGTGTTATGAATCAACTACTGGAGAAGGAGCCCCCAGCTCTTTATTTATAGGCAAGTGGGAAGAATACAAACGTAGGCTATATTGATATGTGCCTATCTCTAAGATAGCCCAGAATCTTAACCAACTCCGGTTTATAACCGTTCACAACAGTTTGATGAATATTGGAACCTCCAAAATGGCCATTTATGTGACACAATAAAACGTAATCTCCATTGATTTTTTTTGAAAAAGCATATATGCATTCATTGAATTCCAAACCTATATTTAGAAACATGCCGATACGATAAAAAAAATTGCATGCATCCCGGATGACGTAGTGGACAGAGAGGCTTGAATGAACGGGGACGGGCATGTGCCTACTCAGATACTACAATCTACACATTACATAGAATACGAGCATTCACGAGTCAAACATGGAATGTATGCCTTCGCTTCGACTCCTCCTCTGACCCACAAGTCAAAATCTATAAAGAACACGAAATGTGATTTATAATGAGATAAAGTATAAGATGGAATAAGTTACATCCTCGCTTGAGAATGTTGATTTATATAGATTTGGACAAATAGTATTTTGGTCACTTCACATGTTGAATCTTTCAGACGAGAAGGTTTCTGGTTTGTATGAGTTATTTTTTCTGATGTTCCAGCATCAGTGAATTCCTTTCCCAGATCATCTCGGATCATTTGTTCCTCCTCAGCCTTCTCAGCCTCCTCCATCTTTCGTCACTGAGATTGTAGAGCATCCTGGTGTTACTTCTCATGAGCCCGTTGCTTCTCCGGCTCATCAGGATGTCTCATCTGCTGCTCCTCCTCCTCCTCCCGAGGATTCTACGGTTGATCCAGAGGCACATGAGTTTCAGATTGTGCTGACTTCCTCCTCTGCTGCTGATATGTACACTCACCCTTAGATCTAGATTTATTTTGGTTGACAGTTTTGGAGTGTCTGTATGTATTTTGATTCACTTTTGAGTGATGTATGGATGATGTATGTCTGTATGTTGATCATCACTGTTTGTTGATGTACACGGAGTTATAGATGTATTTTGTACTCCTGTATCGTTGGATTTTTTTTTGGCAAGTAAATTCCATCTTTATTTACACATCAAATATGTACAATATTAACACTAGTTAGCTACAGAAGTTAGCAGCAAGAGGGTGGATAGGGCACAGGCGCCGTCACCCTCTACATCCCACTATCAACTGAGACTGACTAGGCAAACCGAAACTCATATAGACCAAAAACAAAACAAGACACCCTACTCTTGAAAAAAATACTGGAATAAACAATTTATCCGGCATCAATGAAACCCCAGTTGGAGAAAGGGGAGAAGTCCGAAATACACTCCATATCCATGTTCCGCAAGGAGATGACAACGTCTGAGGCAATGTCGTCAAATAGTTTAGTTTTCTCTACAGGCTTACTCTCAAAAATCCGCTTATTCCGCTGCTTCCAAATGTGCCAAACCATAGAAGATAGGACAGCTCTAGCCAACTTACCAACGGGGTCAGGTTTGGAATAACGAGCAATGAATAAGTCACAAGTATCCTGGAGGGAAGTCGGTGTAGGCCCTGAGTAACCAAGCTTAAGCAAGCTTCTGGCAAGGATATATCTTGAATAATTGCATTCAAAGAACAAGTGGGTAATATTTTCAGTGGCCTGGTTATCGCACAAGTTGCAGACTTTGTCAAGGCTAATACCCCACTTGACTAACCGGTCCTTAGTTGGCAACTTATTACGGAGGGCCCGAAGTAAACATAGGCTCATTTTTGGAACATTAAGGGGGTACCAAACAATGCTAGCATACTTGAAAGCTTCCCCAGGTGTCCGAGCATTTTCCCAGGCTGATTTGAAAGAGAAGTTCGGTGCTAGTGACCAATTCCAGCGGTCAGGAGATGTAGTCAGGGTAATGCTACAGAGCTCACTCATAAATGACCGAATATCAGGAGTTGACTTCCAAGTGCCGTTAGACCAATAATCTGATACAAGATGATTTTCGGCCCCAGGAGGAGGAGGATGTAGGAGATAAAGGGGTCCTTTAGGGTGCCAATTATCATACCAAAAAGAAGTAGATGTGCCATCACCAACAACACGCTTTATCAATTTTTGAGAGACAAAACGATTTCTGAGTAGGAACTTCCAGGTACCCGAATGAGAAGGGAGCGCCTTAGCAATGTAGAATTTATTATTAATCTCCGCATAATTTTGTCTCATGAATTTTGCCCAGATCCCATCTGTGGCAAGAACACGCCAAGTAAGACGGATTCCAGAAGCAACGCTAAGATCATCAAGAAGCCGCAAACCTACGCCTCCCTCCTTCTTAGGCGTACAGAGGTCCTTCCAAGCCCAACAGTTAAACGATCCCCAAATGAACTTCCTGCAAGCGGCATTAATAGTGCGAATAACTGAAGGAGGGAAATGATAAACTTGCATCCAGAAAGATACCATCCCATGGATAACAGTACGAACCAACTCAATTTTACCAGAAGTAGAAAGGAGCGAAGAAGACCAACCGAGCAACCTCTTTTTGCACTTATCAACCAGGCGGCCATACAAAGAGGCTTTAGGATAATTTGATGAGAGTGGCAATCCTAGGTAGGTAGTAAAAGAGGTAACCATTTTAATTCCAAGGATATCCGCCAGACCACGGGGATTACGAACTCCTTTACTAAAAATTGCTGAACTTTTCTCCCAATTAATTTGAAGCCCAGAGTAATAATTGAAAGTAGTGAGCAGATCCTTAAGCCCATTAATAGATCGTGAATTAGCACGACAGAAAACCAATAGGTCATCCGCAAAGAGTAAATGGGAAATTGAACCAACTCTTCTAAGCGGTTCAATGGAACGAGTAGTTTCAGCTCTAGCCATGAGTAATGAAAAAGTCTCCATCACAAGTACAAAGAGATAAGGGGATAGAGGATCACCTTGGCGAAGCCCACAGTTTGATGGGAAATAATCAACAGGAGAGCCTTCGATAAGAACAGAGAACATATGGGTAGTGATGCACCCCGAAATCCAGTTTATAAATTTGACACCGAATCCCATCCGGTGTAGGAGGTAGAAAATGAGACTTCGATTCACCCTATCAAAAGCCTTCCGAAGATCCAATTTAATACATGTTCTGGAACCCATTCGATTGCTGAAATCTCGAATTTGCTCGTGGGCTATAAGGGAGCAATCAGCTAGTTGCCTCTCTTTTAAAAAAGCCACCTGATTGGGGGAGATCAGATCACATATGACATACTGTAGCCTGTTGCATAATACCTTACTGATGATTTTATAAAGAACGTTGCAGCATGAGATAGGCCTGTAGTCACTTAGCCCTGAAGCGTTGGCATTTTTGGGAACCAGCGTCAAAAAGTGTGATTAATATGAGGTATCATGGTGCCAGAGCTGAAAAATGAAGAGATTCCTGAGATTACATCACTACCAACCACCTCCCATTCCTGCTGGAAAAAGAAAGCATTGTACCCATCTGGTCCAGGGGCTTTGTCCTTCCCAATTTGGAAGACCACATTCTTGATTTCAGATCCAGAGACTGTTCTATCCAACCAAGAGGAGGCTTCAATTGTGAGTTTTCGCTTAGGAGTAAGGTTGGGGAAAACATTCCAGTAATTATCCTGAGTATAAAGATTCTTGAAGAAGAGGGGGGCTTCTTTTCTAAGAGCTTCAGTACTCGAGCATCCATCTCCACTAGCATTGATAAAGTGATAAAGGTTGTTATGGGACTGTCTTGCCTTCATAGAAGAATAAAAGAATTTCGAGTTTCTGTCACCCAAGGTTAACCAGTTCTGACGACTTTTTTGCCTCAAGTCCTCTTCCTCAACATCTAGGGCATGTGCAAGATGGGAAGAGGCAAGCTTCTCATATTCTTGCAATCTTAAATCATGATGGAGAGAAGGATCATTTTGAATATCCTCCAAATGTTGCCTACATTTATGAACGCTAAGAGAATCCCTTTGCAGAATAACCCAGGATTTCAGAGTAGACTTTAAATTTTTAAGGTAGAGTGCAAGTCTGGCCAAGTCAGCAATACCAGGCCGGCCACCCCAGTTTGAACACACCAATTCGTGGAAGCCATGGAGGGAGGCCCAAGAGTTAAAAAATTTAAATGGCTTAGGGTAGGAGCTTACCTTAGCAAGGAGATACACAATAATTGCTGAATGGTCACTAGTGCCAGCTGCAGTGAACTCCGCGTATGATTGCGGCAAAAGATTAATCCAAGCAGTGTTACAAAGAACTCGATCTAGCTTAGCAGAGATACGGCCCGGTCCAATACGCTTATTATTCCAGCTATAGCTATGGCCAATGTTTTTCAATTCGACGAGCCGGCTGAGTCCAATACATAAGTTGAAAGCATCCATGCTTGAAGGATCAGGAGCACGGCCCCCCAATTTTTCTTTAGAAAACCGGATGCAGTTGAAGTCCCCTCCCACTAGCCAAGGCAAATTACACAGTTTATTGGAATCCGAGATAATGTCAGCCCAAAGGGGGATTCTCGAAGTAGCCAGGTTTAGACCATAGATAGCAGAAAGTCCAATGACTAACCCAGAGGAGTTTTTAAATAAAGAGGTAAGGTGTTGGGTGGATGCTGAAATAATTGAACAACTCCAAACAGAAGTGTTATAATATATAACGATGCGCCCCCCTTTATGCAGATTCCTGTTGTCAATATTCACCCAATCTTTCCCAAAACATTTATCAATTCTGTAGGAATTATTAGCTTCAACTTTAGTCTCAAGTAAGCAAACTATAGAGGGTTGAAACTTACGCAGTCTAAACTTCAGATCAGCACGTCTAGATGTATTACTAAGGCCCCTTGAATTCCAAAAGTAAACAGACATTTACAACTGATTAGGGGGTAAGGCACTGGAAGAGCCTGAAATTCTGGAGCTACGCCTGACTGTAGATGACGAGACTATAGGATGTTTAGATGGATTATATATATATATATATAACGTTGGATTATATATATATATATATATATATATATATATATATATATATAACGTTGGATTATATATATATATATATATATATATATATATATATATATATATATATATATATATATATATATAACGTTGCTTTTACTTCATATGTGGCTTCACACTATGTCTCATTGTTAATGTTAATTGTGTGAAATATTGTGAAATTGTCTCTTTGTATGCTATCTCATTTATATGATATGAGTTGAGACGAATTTACCACTTGGCTTATAATGTTGATATTGGATTCTCATTCTTTTAGTCAACAAAGATTTCTTGTGTTTTATGAGTTTTTGGTTTGTATATCTTAGAGATGCCCCTTTGTGATTATTTTTCTCCGAAATATCTGTTGGCATCACATTCGATATACACTCTATCTTTAGACTCTCATGATTATTTTTCTCCGAAATATCTGTTGGCATCACATTCGATATACACTCTATCTTTAGACTCTCATGATTATTTTAGTCATTATTTATCACTATTGTTATTGTTATTATACTCCCGCCTTTTTGGATAATGCCATAGGGGGAGAGAAATAAACATATCATAATATATGTGCTAAGTAAATTCTAATTCTAAACTTGAATCTAAGATTGAAGTTGCCTTAGATTCGGGGAGAGTAAGATATAATGAACGTGGATTATAAAATCCTAGATTTCAAGATTTCAAGAAAATCATGTCATTCATACATATCTTACTTATTTGCTTCATTTGATCTATAGATGCCCTAATATTTATTGACTAACTTGATTGGCATCTATGTAGGGGGAGTACGTTTTCTTTAAGCAGAATTATTTATCTTTTTGTTTATATTTATGTGTCATCATCAGAAAGGGGGAGAATGTTGAGTATTGGACTTCTCTCTACTTGGTGTTAATGATGAGCAAACATAAATACTTGTGACTAATCCCCTATTTGCAGTTAATCCATTGCCTAAGCATATCATGAAGATCAATTAGCAATGGATGACACTCAAAGATCAATGAAAGCAAGAAAGTGGATGGGATGATCAAAGATGGTGATTGAAGCTCCTAGAAGACTTCAAGCTCATACTTTGGATAGAAGAGAGAGTTCTACAAATGTAATCTTCTTTTTCTCTTCTAGTATGTAGCTTAGAAGTAGAACTATGTTGGAGCACACACACATCTTCATTTAAGTCTTAGAAAATCATTAGATCAATTTTCCTTAGACTCCAATTCATAATTCTCAAGAATGTGCATGTTGTGATTTCAACAGTCGACTGCTGAACGTTTTACAGTCGCATGTCTAAAAATAGTCGACTGTGGTTTGTTCTATAGTCGCCTGTTATGCACATACTTAATCAGTTGATTTTTGGGCTTTCTAAGCTTTAACTCTTTTAGGCGACTGCTGTACATTTTACAGGAACCTGTCCAAGAGACATCGACTGTGATTTGTTATTCAGTCACCTGTCTATCTTCAGCTCAAAGATCATTTTCAGTTTCATCTGGCCAGTCGACTGATGTTGTATTTACAGTCGCCTGTCCAAGGCACAGTCGACTGCAAATGCTTCAACAGTCGCCTGTCCATGATTCTTCTGCAGAACTTGCTCTCTGGAATATTTCTAGTTCTAGTGCTAGTCGACTGATGTTGTATTTACAGTCGACTGTCTAATGGCACAGTCGACTGTCAATGCTTCAACAGTCGTCTGTCTTGGAGCTTCTCTGTAGACTTAGCTCTCTGGAAAATGTCAGGGTTTATGACAGTCGACTGATGTTGGTTTCACAGTTGCCTGCCCATGGCACAGGCTCCTGTGTGTTCCACATCAGTCGCATGTCCTGTCTTCCCAGAATTTTCCAAGACTTTCTCAGCTCACCCATATTGCGGTCAATCGCATGTAGAAGGAATTACAATCGCCTGTTGGATTTACAGTCGACTGTCTTCGCTTCATCAGTCGATTGTCCACGTGGTAAGTTACCGTTTGAATTCTCACCTACCCTATGACACAGTGCAGCAGTCGACTTTGTTTTGTTCAACAGTCGACTGTCGCGTGTGCAAATTCTATCTGTTGGGGGTTTTCTCCACGGATTTCAAAGGAGTTTTTGGGGATTCTGTTTGAGGGATTTGAGAAACCTATAAAAGCTGCCTCTACTGTTCCATTGAGAGGTTGCTCATCAGCTCAACCATTCAAGCTTTCAATCTTCATTGATCTAAGCTCTCAAAATCCTAAAGCCCTAGAATTCTTATCTTTCAATCTCTTGCTCTCTACCTAGCATCAAAGAGAAATCTTCTAGGCATTTGGTGCAGTCAAGAGAAAGGGCTTTCCTCTCTTCCAAGAGAGACATCAACACACAACCCACTCTCCTTCAAGTTCTACTTCACGGCATAGGTGATTGCAAGTATTGTATTTCTATTTCATAACTTTCGTTATGTGATTTACTCTCGGGTTGTGAGAGTGTTTTGCTTGCTCCCAAGTTGTGGGAGTCAAGGACATCGAGTGTACTTCGATTTCATTTGTAGGGTTACTACAAGTGGGTTTAAAGGGAATTTCAAGTTAGAGTTCTAACTTGAGTATCCGGTGGTATCTGGGTGGAACGGACGTAGGATTACCGGGAACAAGTCGGGAGTTGACTTGGGTAATCCGAACCCTTGAAACATTATTGTGTTTGCATTGTTTCATTTTAGGGTTTATTTTCATTTCGCATTAATTGTTAGTTAAGAATTTAATTTGGTGTAACTATCATTTTAAATTAAATTGTATAAGCACTATTCAACCCCACTTCTACTGTTTTCTTCATAGACAGTGACCTTACAATATATATATGTAATCTTTATGAAAAATATCTCTGAAGCTATTGATGATCTAAATTCTAGCTTTGAATATATATATTTAGACACACACACACACACACACACACATTTCTTAGTTATGCTGGTATCTTTGTGATATTTTGTTGCTTTTTTAAAAGAGAAAGGGGAATAAAAATTGCAAGATTGATGTGGATGCAATTTATTGGTAATTAACTAGAATATCATTAAGCTATTAAGGGTCCTAGAGATTGACATATCTGCTTCATTTCGATGTACAAAGTTTAGATGCCATCAAGTTTTTGGTATAAGGGGTCTCATGTCAGTATCAAAAAAAGTAAACGTATTTAGTTATATATAACTATAGAACAGATGATCTAAATGTAATTTATCCATTAATTGATGGTTCAATGTAAAATAGGAGAAAGAGAAAGGTGGTCATTGTGTTTGTCATTATGAATTATGAAATGTATGGACAATATTTAGCTCTTTGTTTTATTTCCGTTTAAGGGCAAGGGCAGCAATTAATTAAAGAACTCACAACATAGAATAATAATAGCAATGACATTATTATTATTATTATTATTATTATTATTATTATTAACCAAATATATCAAAATCGAAAAATGCTTCATAAGCTACATTGTGATCTTCAAAAATATACACAAGAAATTGAACAATACAATGTTAAAAAGAATCTTCATCTATACTTTTTGTATAAATACAAAATCTACATGATTAATTAAGGGCATGCAGTACTAGTAGAACTGGCTAATGACTGTTCCTTAAGGCAAAGAAGGTGGATATTAATCAATTAGCTAGAGAGGAGATAAAAATTTGTCTAGTTCTTAATGCATCATCTATGAGAAGAATACAAGAGCCAAACTTACAAAACTTTGATACAAAATAAAGTTGGCAACCAAATTAGCAATCCAAAAGAGTTGGTCAACTTACCTCAGATAATTGTTAAGTTTAGCAAATTAAGCAGCCCTTCAACATGGAAATCCAAAGGTTAATCATCAAAACCAAAAAGTACTAAGAAATCATGCAATGAAATGAAGTAGAGTGTTTAATTAGTGACTTACACCTCCCTTGAGTTGATGATGTAATTAACCAAAGATGTTAATTAAGTTAGAAGAATCGTTTGTTGGTGAATGAGTGATTAAAGCTGCAAGATGATCTGATGATAGAACCAAAGTAGCAAAAATCTTGAAATATGTTAATTAATTTTGTTTTTTCAGTACTGTTTGGCGATGGCTGAACTGAATTTTTTCAAAACATATTCGGTCTAACGCTGTGTGTTTCAAAATATAATTAGAGTGCAGTTTATATGGCAGTAAAAATATGTTATTGCGATTTAAAATATATAAGATGTCTTTGGTTCTGCTCTTCCTTATGATTGTTTACTCTTTTTGTTCAAAACTTGGCAATATGATATAATAAAGAAGAAATTTTCATAAGTTTAGTAAATAGCTAATAGTTCATTCAATTATCTTATTTAGAGAATTTGTTTGTAAGAGTTTTCAAATCTGAGTTTTTATTGATCATGATTATAAATCTCACTTAGATATGATGATAACAAGTCCTATTCAAAGTGAACTGACTTGACATGTGCAAAAGCATTTAAAGGTTAAGATGTTAGATGATGGTTGAACAAAAAGGAGGATGAAGACTGATAAATTGTGTGGTCTTTATGCACACCACTTGCAAACTAGCCACTACGTCTAATTTGTTCTTCACTCTCAACTTATCCTACTCTTTTTCCCCTTCTTTTTTTGCTGCCCCTTCTTTGATACACAATAAAGCTAGCCACCTCATCTCTTTCTACCCATCTGACTTCAATTATGAATACTTGACATCAAACATTGAGCCTAATTAACACTAGCTCGATTTCTTATTTGATCTTTGTGCAACATGTAGGCAAACTAATAGTAGACTTTGGAAGCTAGCCACCTCGTTTCAGGCACGGTTTCTAGAACATTCATATTATAGGTTCACTCTTTGGAAGAACACATTCTTCACACATATCATCTCGAATACACATTCAAACTAGTAGTCTTCTAGATTTGATGTCCACTAAACATATAATCTTTCTGCAAGTTGATTAGGTAAATAAGAAGCTAAGTTACGATAGCTTCATGCAACGTGGCCAGATTGGCGAGCAGTCTGGTCCTTAATCTGCATTTATTATACAATTCATGCGATGCTGCCAGATTACAGAGCACTCCGGCTTAATTTGCATCTGGATCTATTATACAATTCATGCTTATAAGTTAATGTAGCAGTGTATGTAGCTTAAGAGCTCCACATAATGATACAGAACGTCTGCTCCAAGGCACGGCTAATCACTTCCATGGCAGGCTGTAGTCAAAAATAAAATAAAATCAATTATCAATCCATTTTCTTTGATTTTTTTAACTTGAAATGAACAAGATACATCATGTTTATAAAGGAGATGTACACATCTTGGTTAATGGATTGATAATTGACTTTGATTTTCCATGCTCGTTATCTAAACTTTGCAATTGCATCAAACTGATTGTTATTTTTTGTGCTGTTCTTTCTAGGTGATAAGTTTTCAGACTCAGCTCAAACAGTTCGAAGAGGTGTTGAGCATGCTATTTACAGAGTTAGGCGAGCCGCAAGCAAGAAAGGTGATCTCAGAAGCAGTTTACTTCATTAGCATTGGCAGCAACGACTACATACTTGGCTATTTACATGATGCAAAAAATCGCGAGGCCTACACGCCCGAGGAATTCATCGTTATGGTGATCGACAACTTGTCACAATCGATCCAGGTAACTATCCGCCCAATCATTCGATTTCATCATCAATAATTTCAAGAAATCTGCGAATTTTTCTTCAGGAATTACATGAGAAGAGAGCTCGAAAATTCTACATGCTGAGAATAGCTGATCTGGGATGTTTGCTTGCATTCAGAGCAGTAAATCCTAAAGCTGACGGCAGTTGTTTTGAGGCTGCATCGTCACTTGCATTGGCTCATAATAATGCATTATCGACTGTTCTCACTAGCTTTGAGTACATGCTTAAAGGATTCAAGTATGTTAACTTCAATCTATATGACTGGCTCAATAGTAGAATCCAAAACCCAGATAAATAATGTACATTTCATAAATTTCTTTTCATTCATATCATATTTCATTTAAAATGGAATATCATAACCTTTTCTTTCTGGGTATTTTAAGGCCTTGTCATCATAAGTCCTAGATTATTGTTCTGCTTTCTTTGTATGGCTATGTCATATGTTAATTTCTGATTTGAATTACGACTGCTATATATATTTCTTGCCAAATGTTTACCCTGTTCTTGAATGTTATATCGCTTGAACGTTTGCCATGCTTGAAGAAGGATATTGCATCAATGATAGAGATATCTGGTAAGCTTTACGATCACGATGACAGGGTGGGAGAAAGGAAGAAGAATGGTATACTAAACGATATACCAAATGACTCTTGGTCTTTTATATAATTGTTTAATTGTTTTGTTTTATATAATTTCCATAAATATGTCTTCATTGATCTTCAATGATATACTAAACGACTCTTAGTCCCTTTTTGTTTAGGTTGCAAATTGAGAAGAATGGTAGATTTTGTTTCACATGTGGCAAACATTCCTGCTGTGGACCTTAGAGTTGAAGCTAAAGATGTTGCGGATGGGAGATCAAGAGGTCATGGAGTCATCCATCTGATTGCTATCATTGATGTGTCTTGAGACTTATGAGGAGGTGGGGGAGGCATCGTTATTTATATTACTGTTTTGAGAAAGTAAATTTATACGGCGGACTTCTGTTATTTATACTTATTTATAATACTGTTTCTTGTCAAACATTCATGTAACCAAACCTATTTAGCAGTGTATTTTGACATAATGTTTTTGTCGATTTTGCTGTTTTCATCATGTTTTCATCATCGTTCCATATATGTTATATTGTAAACTGCCCATTAGATTCCTACTGCCCAAATGAATAATATTATATGTGTATGTTTATCATGACGTGTACAGCTGATGCAGGCAGATTTGAAACAGCTGCAACCTCGTATATATTTTTTAATTTTGTGATTTTTCCGCAACGTTTTATAAAAGTTGTAGTAGCGTTTTAAACAACTATTTAAACCAGTTGTAATAGAAGTTTTCACAAACTTTTATCAAAGTTGTAATATATGTTTACACAACTTTTAAAGATAGTTGTAATATTGCTTTATACAACCTTTTATAAAAGTTGTAATAATAGTTTCCACAACGTTTATTAAAAGTTGTAATATCTCTTTACACAACCTTTTATAATAGTTGTAATAGTAGTTTACACAACTTTTGATACAAGTTGTAATATTACTTTATACAACCTTTTATAAACGGTGTAACAAAAGTTTATACAACCTTTATTAAACATTGTAATAGAAGTTTACACAACGTTTCAAAAAAGTTGTAATATTTATCTATTACAACGTTTGCTTACAACATGCAGTAAAAGTGTTCGAAGGAGCCAACCATATTACAACTTCGTATATTACAACGTTTGTTAAAAAGTTGTCTGACACATATTACAACTTTTTTAGAAGTTTTCAATGACCATTTTTGTTGTAGTGGATCATGGTGAGCATATTGATAGGGGGAGCAATTTAGTAGGGGGAGCATCTTGCATATGATTTATATCATGTTGACATGCATCACCACACTTCACAAACACATATCACGATGACATCTTATAGAGTATATTGATCAAATCTTATTGCGGTTTGTCATCATCAAAGGGGGAGATTGTTGGATACAACGTAGTCGGATACACCGATCATTGATTTCTTGTTTGATGATAACAAACATTCATGAATATTTCTGATGTGTTTGTTAAGTGTTTTAGGTACAAATTTCCCAATGAGAAAAATTAACCAAGCATGAATATTTGATAGAAATAATTGGCCATAATTGGTCACTAGAAAAAGTTAGTGGAGGCCACAAACAAAGCCCTTGCTGCCAACGAAATTAAAAGGGAATCAACTCTATTTGAAAATGGGCAAAAGTGTAATTAAAAATCAACCTAGAGGAAGGTCGGCTGGGCCATTAATTTGAATGGCAAAACTGTAAATTATGCTAACTTCTAGGAGTGCGGCTGGATTTCTTTTTGCCAAGCAAAAGCAAGATGGCATAATGGTAACTATGTAGAAATAGGTTGGTGGTGCATCTATATTACATTTGAGGACCTTTTTAGAATTCTAGGGCTGATTAGGACAAGCTAATGTCATGCTGATGTATAAAGAGGTTGATAGAAGAGCGGCTAGGATTTAATCTTGGTAAAAGAAGGGTTGAGATAAGTGTTTGGAAAAACCACCACTTTTTTCCTTTGGTTTTCAAAACCCCCGCAATCACTACATTTGCACAGAATACCATCCATTTTCCCTTTTTGCTAAAAAACCCGGTTATTTCACTTTTTACCTACACACTCCCACACTTATGCACTTCCCCTCTTCATTTTCGTGCCCCCCCACAATCACTACATTTGTGCAGAATACCGACTCTTTCTCCTTTTTGCTAAAAAACTCTCACATTTCACTTTTTCCCCCACTTTTTGGCCCGAGTTAAATTTTTCTCCTCACACTCGAAGGCACCTGCGCCTGATCGCTCCAAAATGCAACCCAAGAGCACAACCTAGTCAAAAACTTGGTCGGCCCTGGATATACACCCGGAGAACGATTGTAGTTTTACCGCAAGCGCACGGCGTAGTGGCGAGCGGGTATCGAACACGAGGAGGTGGTGTTGGCTCCAATCTATCCTAGGTTGGTTTGACTACGAACGTTTCATTGGTGGAGATGGCTATGGTATGATGTAATGGCAATGGTGATGGATGTCGGTGTCGGAGATAAAGAAATTGGTCAAATATCGATACAAACCAATATAATGAAAGTGTCTAGGGTTAGGGAATCCCCACTACGGATCGTCATACATCATTGTAAATAGTGAATCTCAATATTACTAGGCTTGTGTTGAGGTGAACTAGTCGTAACTGAATATAGAACCAAGCTCACGCTCTCGTGCTATTGCCGGTCTATAGCAACCCTAGGATAGGGCCCAATCTCTTGCAAACCCTAGCCTAAGCCACTAGCATTAGGATCAACATCATCATTCAATCGCCCCTCGAGCCCACTCTCGTGCAAACTCGAGTTACGATATAGGTTGTGATAGTTCGTATTCGTCCAATCTCTTGCAAACGAATATGGGTATAGATTTATAATAAAAATCCTAGCTTTGGTCCAATCTCTTGCAAACCAAGTCTAGAGAATCTCGATTATAAACCTAAGTTGAATATCTAGGCCTTCCCATCGATTAGAATCCAATCTCTTGCAAACCCTAGATCGATGAAAATCCCTAGCTATCCGTAATAAATCAATCACAACCTAACCTCCTAGCAATTCTAGCAATTTAGAAATCCATTCATCACAAATATGAAATTAGATCCATAAGGTTCATCCCCATGCCCTAGAACATCAAATCTACTCAAGCATAGCAACAACGATATAGGAATCAATAAAAACAATTGCTTGCATACAAAATGATAGAAAAACAAAGATTCAAATAATAAGAATAGAAATACTTAGCTTTGATGAAGAATTCCAATCCAAATTAAAGCTTTTTGATCCAAGAGGGGGCCTAGGGCATGGCCTAACCTCTAAAATAATCCCTAAGAAAACATATGGGAACCTAAGAAAACATATTGGGGATCCCCCTCTAATGGTGGCTACAAAACCCTTAAATACTCCCCCAAAACCCTAGCAAGAAACCCTAGAAAACCCCTCAAATTCGTGCCCAAAAACAGCCCAAACCGCAACTTAAAATCTGGGCCCAGGCCGCACTCGGCCGAGTGGAATATGTGACCCGGCCGAGTGGAAATTCCAGCATTGCAGCATCAACTTGCAGAAATTCTCCAGATTGCATCCGACCTCCGATTTGCGCGTTCTTGGCGGCGTTGGAACCATCATGAAGTCTACTATCTATAAAAAATATGATAAAAATACTTTTATTGCTGGAATGATAGCAGATTTCAAAAGAGTGAGAGGCTATCTGAAAATCTGGGCGCTGCGTGTCCTCGGCATCACTCGGCCGAGTGGAAAATGTCACTCGGCCGAGTGGAAAATGTCACTCGGCCGAGGGGCTTTTGGAACTCGGCTGAGTCGGAGCTCGTAGTCGACTGAAGGATTACAGAGAGTTGGACATTTTGGCTTGCCGTCGTCTGGGTGCCACTCGGGCGGACGGAGTCTCCGCACTCGGCCGAGTGGGCGTGCGATGCTCGGCCGAGTGCACGCTGATACATCTCTGTTGCGTGTCCGTTCTGGCCGGCCGAACGGGATCTCAATGCTCGGCCGAGTGACTCCTTCACTCGGCCGAGTGGCATGCTGAAAATGCCCAATCTCCATCTTTTCGCTTCCTCGTCGCTCCTACGACATTCTTTCTTCTTCCACTCGTCTTCCATTGCAGAATAACCCTCAAAAGGGCCATGGTTGACACTCCGGAGTGGGTGCAAATCCTTTAAGCTCATTTTTGCTCCCGATCGCTCCATATTTCCTGAAATCCGACAAAAACAAGAAATAGTGAAAAGCATCGCAATATTGTCGAATAATCTTGAAAAATGCAATATGAGCAATCGAAATGGCGTGAAAACATGCGGAAAAAAGGTGTAAAATATGGAGTGATCAAAATCCCCCAAGCTTACCTCTTACTCGTCCTCGAGGAAGACAAGTAGAAGGCGAACCCGAAGGGTAAAAATAAGGAAAAAATGAAAAAGAATACGAAGTGGAAGGGGTCGCTAGATTATTCTCTCAGATCTCAAGCCATAAGCTACACATCACGATAACTTGGGAAATACGAATCACATGCTATAAAGATTTCATATCTTACTTAAACATGGCACTTGCAAGCTTTTCAGATCAACAAAAGGGATTCTCTAAATTCATACAATCAATTCATATCCACATTATGCATTTCATAGAATTTAATATACAATTGTTGGCGATGTACTTTTCAATCAAGAGTTATAACAGAAGCATATAAGAATCACACCAAACATGCAATGGAGAATAGAATAAATCATGGCATTCACATATTTATATCGATTCATAAGAAATCTCCATAACTAAGGTATTGTGCTAAGTCTAAGCATTATCGAATATTCTCATTCATGCACGTCTCCACTCTAATGTCATACTCACTCATATGGTCAAATGAATTCACCCCCCAAGCTTAGCTTGAGGCATCACATCTAAAGGAATATGATAGTGGAAAATGGGATTTTTGCCTTGGTTTTCCCAAGTATTTTGTGGCTCCAATAATGAGATAGAGAAATATCTCTTTTTTTTCTTTTGGACTTTGTTTCTCATTTTTTCTTTTTGGATTTTTGTAGGAGCTATTTGATTTGTATTTTTGGTTTTTTGGCTCCTTTTTGGCTTTTTGGACTTTTTGGAGCAAACTTTTCTTTTGTATGGATTTTTTGGGAAATAGATGCGATATAAGTAGCTTTTGGAGGTGAACTCAAGTGACATGTAGAGAATAAAAAGATATATGTGGAGAAAGAAATAATGTAACACTCGGTTCACTCTAAGATGTGCACGAACGGTTCAATAAAATAATACTTCAACTAAAACTCATATGTAAGCATGGATATTCTCAATCATTTCAATAAATAGTGAAGTCAAGCAGTAAAGTTTACAACCATATTAGGCATGCAACAGAAGGTGAATAAGATAATAAAACTGATGCTTCAGATATACTAATGATGCGTGAATCTTGGTGCATTTCCAACAAAAGCATACTAAACACTAATCCATACATTCAGTTTCAATTAATATCATGCATTCATGTAGAGGAATCATCAAAAGAAATAGATTTGCAAGCATATGTGAATATCAAGACTATGGAATACTCTAAATAGCATGGCAAGGAATAATAAGTATCGTGATGGCTACTAAAGCAATAAGAGATATCATTATAAGGAACAAATCTAGCAAAAGGAGGGAAAGGAAAATAAAGAGATAAAAAGAAGAGAGGAAAGAAAAGAAAATCAAGCACACAATATGATGCATGAACACACATAAAAGGAAAATAAGATGGAAAAATCAAAAAGATGATGCAAAAATTTTGAAAAATTTTAAAAACCCTAAAATAAAGTAAAAATGCAACTAATGCATCTAAATGGCATGGAAATGCACTCCCCCAAGCTTAAACTTCACATTGTCCTCGATGTGATCATAATGAAAGAATATGAGGGACAACGATAATAATAAGGGGGTGAATGAAAAATGATGAAATGAATGAAATGAAATCCTAATGCAACTACATGCACATACAATGATGCATGAGAGCGCCTTCCCCCAAGCTTATACCAAACAATCCTATTCAAATGACTTGACCAAAAATGTCATGGCTTTGCAAAGCGTGATCAAGTCAAACGAATAAGAAAGTAAGGGTTCACTTGAAAGAAATGCTCGAATGTGGTGAGCAAAAGGATGTGACACATCAAAATATGGAGAGGGCAATTAATGTATAAAATGGGTTTGGGGTGTAAAAGATTTTTGTTGCCGTCATAAGAGGTGATATTTATTCAATCAAATCTATACGGTCCCCTCGCTGTCGAGAGAATTCGGGTTTATTGAAAGCATAAAAATTTCTACACTACTGGATTGATATCACCTATAGCAAAAGGCGGATCCAGTATCTTTGCCGGTGCAGGCAACTGCTCCAACTGCTCTTTCCGTGGTTCTGCCAGGCGCGTATGTCCACGGACTCCAACGAACTCCAGCAATGCATCCTCTAGCATTCCCACAAGGACTCCACCTGTACCCTGCAGAGAATAGGATGCATCAGTTCGCTGCAAAAAATTCACCCTCGTAATAAAAGTATCCCAAAGAGGATCGTCTATAGAAATATATGGAATAAATAATGGTGGACGATACTTCCCTGGAAATAATCCAATATCCTCACGTGCCGTGATAGCTGTCTCTATGGTGTCTTCTCTATGCTGCTCAGGTAAATTTAGATCATAGGTGTGGACCTCATCAAGATGCTCCTCATCATCGTCAGACTCATCCCAGCGCACCTCTTGATCATATTCATATGCGTCCATGGGTGCTAACTCCTCGCTCTCCTTCTCGTATACGTCCCATCGTGCCTCTTGATCATATGTACGTGTATCCTGCAAAAGGTGCAATGAGTCGTAAAAATCTGAATCATAGTAAACATCATACACTGGAGGGAAATCAAAGATAAAGGGCGAAGGAGTAAAGAGATCTCCCTGAAGGGGGGCCAAAAGCTCTGTGGGATAGTCCTCTGTGTCAGTGGAAGGATGAGGTGGCTGCGGAAGCTCTAATGGAGGAGGATAGTGCTCGGGATCCTCATGAATGGCTATGTCCTCGTCCCGATGCACGACCTCCTCGGCGATAAGTTCTAGCTCCGTGTGTAAGGCCTCCTGGATGATATGCTCTGGCTCGACATGGTGCTCTTTTGCCTTCCCATCAAGTATCAATGCAGGCTCTCTCTGGAATGGTGATGCTGGCTGCTCAGGTGTGTCAACTTGTGGGGATGTATCAGGTGGAGGGGAATTCTCGCAAGCAATCCGAAAATATAGTTTATCCCCCTCAAGACTGACATGGATGTCTTCCTCAATTGTTCATGCAGCTGAAATACGGTTCATAACAAAATTTGCAAATCGTAGCTCAAATGCATCACCTGCTGTAATGCTCTCTGAACTGGTGAACCTCACTGACTCCAAGAGACCCTTCAATAATCTCTGAAATCCATCCTCCTCTGGCTACGCTGGTGGCTCAATTTCTGCTTCCTCCACTGTATCTTCGTCCATCCACTCTTCATATGCAACAGCTGTATTGTAGGATGTGGGATCGACGGCGGCACATTCTGGCTCTGGTAATATGATTGGAGATGCTTCTTGCCCATAAGATGAAGGAACAGAACTGATATATTTGGGAATCATCGCAACCTTAAACATGAGCGCATTCATTTCAAGTTGCCTCTTCACCCGTTCCAATAGAAGGTCACCCTTTTCAAGCCCAGCTTGCATTTCAACCTGGTGTGCATGCATCTCATCAAAAAAGATCCTTTGTCTCTCATCAAGCTCGGGCCAGTGCATCTCCTCAAAAAAGTATTCTCCCATCTGAGCACTCTGATCATAATAGTATTCTCCCATCTGAGCACTCTGATCAAAATCCGTGGTCCACGTAGTGTAATCCATAACACCTGATCAACAAAGATAAATACCTGGAGAAAAATATCAGTGGCACAAAAGAATATAGAAATGATAGTAATGGTGGCGGGGGTGAAAATTTTCCCGATTTTTTATGGTAAAATTTTTTTTTGTTTTTCGTAGTCTAATCAACCTAATTGTGACAAATTGGCACCCAACGAGAAACACCTCCTCGGCAACGGCGCCAAAAACTTGATCGCTCCAAAATGCAACCCAAGAGCACAACCTAGTCAAAAACTTGGTCGGCCCCGCATATACACCCGGAGAACGATTATAGTTTTACCGCAAGCGCACGGCGTAGTGGCGAGCGGGTATCGAACACGAGGAGGTGGTGTTGGCTCCAATCTATCCTAGGTTGGTTTGACTACGAACGTTTTATTGGTGGAGATGGCTATGGTATGATGTAATGGCAATGGTGATGGATGTCGGTGTCGGAGATAAAGAAATTGGTCAAATATCGATACAAACCAATATAATGAAAGTGTCTAGGGTTCATCCCCACTACGGATCGTCATACATCATTGTAAATAGTGAATCTCAATATTACTAGGCTTGTGTTGAGGTGAACTAGTCGTAACTGAATATAGAACCAAGCTCACGCTCTCGCGCTATTGCCGGTCTATAGCAACCCTAGGATAGGGCTCAATCTCTTGCAAACCCTAGCCTAAGCCACTAGCATTAGGATCAACATCATCGTTCAATCGCCCCTCGAGCCCACTCTCGTGCAAACTCGAGTTACGATCTAGGTTGTGATAGTTCGTATTCGTCCAATCTCTTGCAAACGAATATGGGTATAGATTTATAATAAAAATCCTAGCTTTGGTCTAATCTCTTGCAAACCAAGTCTAGAGAATCTCGATTATAAACCTAAGTCGAATATCTAGGCCTTCCCATCGATTAGAATCCAATCTCTTGCAAACCCTAGATCGATGGAAATCCCTAGCTATCCGTAATAAATCAATCACAACCTAACCTCCTAGCAATTCTAGCAATTTAGAAATCCATTCATCACAAATATGAAATTAGATCCATAGGGTTCATCCCCATGCCCTAGAACATCAAATCTACTCAAGCATAGCAACAACGATATAGGAATCAATAAAAACAATTGCTTGCATACAAAATGATAGAAAAACAAAGATTCAAATAATAAGAATAGAAATACTTAGCTTTGATGAAGAATTCCAATCCAAATACAAGCTTTTTGATCCAAGAGGGGGCCTAGGGCATGGCCTAACCTCTAAAATAATCCCTAATAAAACATATGGGAACCTAAGAAAACATATTGGGGATCCCCCTCTAATGGTGGCTACAAAACCCTTAAATACTCCCCCAAACCCCTAGCAAGAAACCATAGAAAACCCCTCAAATTCATGCCCAAAAACAGCCCAAACCGTAACTTAAAATCTGGGCCCAGGCCGCACTCGGCCGAGTGGAATATGTGACCCGGCCGAGTGGAAATTCCAGCACTGCAGCATCAACTTGCAGAAATTCCCCAGATTTCATCCGACATCCGATTTGTGCGTTCTTAGCGGCGTTGGAACCTTCATGAAGTCTAATATCCATAAAAATATGATAAAAATACTTTGATTGCTGGAATGATAGCAGATTTCAAAAGAGTGAGAGGCTGTCTGAAAATCTGGGCGCTGCGTGTCCTCGGCATCACTCGGCCGAGTGGCAAATGTCACTCGGCCGAGGGGCTTTTGGAACTCGGCTGAGTCAGAGCACGTAGTCGACTGACGGATTACAGAGAGTTGGACATTTTGGCTTGCCGTCGTCTGGGTGCCACTCGGGCGGACGGAGTCTCCGCACTCGGCCGAGTGGGCGTGCGATGCTCGGCCGAGTGCACGCTGATACATCTCTGTTGCGTGTCCGATCTGGCCGGCCGAACGGGGTCTCAATGCTCGGCTGAGTGACTCCTTCACTCGGCCGAGTGGCATGCTGAAAATGCCCAATCTCCATCTTTTCGCTTCCTCGTCGCTCCTACGACGTTCTTTCTTCTTCCACTCGTCTTCCATTGCAGAATAACCCTCAAAAGGGCCATGGTTGACACTCCGGAGTGGGTGCAAATCCTTTAAGCTCATTTTTGCTCCCGATCGCTCCATATTTCCTGAAATCCGACAAAAACAAGAAATAGTGAAAAGCATCGCAATATTGTCGAATAATCTTGAAAAATGCAATATGAGCAATCGAAATGGCGTGAAAACATGCGGAAAAAAGGTGTAAAATATGGAGTGATCAGCGCCGAAACTAGATTTTTGTTCGTTTAGATTTTGGAGGGGGAATAATTTTTGGGGAGAACAAAGATTCTGAGGGGATATCTTATATGAATCGTGCCTGAGTGCACGTGGGCACAAGTTATGCGCCAAAGGCGCCCACGCCGAAGCTAGATTTTTGTTCGTTTAGATTTTGAAGGGGGAAATAATTTTTTGGGGAGAGCAAAGATTTTGTGGGGATATATAAAATTAACAGTGCCCGAGGGCACGGGTTATGCGCCAAAGGCGCCCGTGCCGAAGCTAGATTTTTGTTTGTTTGGATTTTGGAGGGGAAAATAATTTTTAGGGAGAACCAAGATTTTGAGGTGATATCTTAAATGACCCGTGACCGAGGGCACAGCTTTTGACTAGTGCTTGATCGCTCCCGGATATTCACCCGAAAAACAATGTAGCTTTACTGCAAGTGCACGGTTAAGTGGCAAGCGGGTATCGAATCACAGGGAGGACGAATGACGGTACTTTATTTCAATCACTAAGCTATTGGGTGGAAAATTGTTTAAGAGTGGATAGTGCAACGATCGTACGTATCAGCCTGAGTACCACAATGTACTCGGTCGAGTGGTGAATTCCACTCGGCTGAGTAAAAACTCCATTCGTCCAAGTAGAGGACAAGATTTTAAAGAGAGACAGACCGACTTCTCTATTTTTTGGGATGATCTGCAGCCTGTCATACTCGGCCGAGTAGAATTCTCACTAGGCCGAGTAAGATTTCCACTCGGCCGAGTGGCGCAGACACCCAGTCGGGAAAAGATTTCTGGCGGCGCAGAGGTAGTTTGGTCTGCGTTTTTTTGGTTCTTTTGGGCATGTATTTAAGCCCAGTTTTGTCTCCAGCCCTAGGGGAGACCATATAGACTTCTTAGAACTATTTTTCCTTAGTTTCTAATCATAGTTTTAGCTTTTGTATTGGCGAGAGATTGAAGGTTGGATCGTAATTTTCTATTGAAAGCTTCTTTGGTGACATTGGTTTGTCTTAATCTCTTGCAAGTTTTGATTTTTATGCTATATCTCTTATTGAATCTTGATTGCATGATGAATTCTATTGTTGATCTTGTCTTTCTATCAATTTCTAATATGAATTGTGAGTAGTTTCTTTGCTCTAGGGCAAAGGGATGAACCCTATGGATCTAATGTTTGAATTGTGATATCTATTGAATTGCCATGCAATTAGGCTTGTGTGATGCTGACGTGCGTTTATATTTCATATATTTGCGCACGTTTTCTTCAGTGTTTCTCCGTATTTTCCGCCGTCTTTTATTTGTTTTCTTGTATTTTCTTGTTTTCTTTCACTTTTCTGTGTTTTTGGTATTTTACAGGAATTTCTAGCATTTTGGACATAAAAACGACGATATCACAAGTCCCCGACGCAACAGGAGGAGTCACGCGTGACCCAGTGGGTCAAACGACGATGATTGCATCATTCAGCCCCTCACTCGATCGGTTGAACAAAGTCAACCGATCGGGTGATGCACGCGTGCACCACCCGGTCTCAGCTAGAGCTCAAGCGGATGTCACCCGACCGGTTCTCAGGCCGGTTCATTGCGGCCGTTTCTCTGTCTTTTCGAGCCAAATGCCAACCGATCGGGTGACTCTCACCCGATCGGTTCATCTGTAGCTGATTCTGAGGAGCCAAGACACGGGCATCCAACCGCCCTCTTCACCCGATGGCGCCATGATCCAACCGGTCACCCCAAGAACTCAACTGACCGGTTCATCTGACCGGGTGAAGCTCCGCCGTTTTCTGTTTATTATTTGTAACAGATCACCCGATCGGTTGACTTGTCAACCGATCGGGTGGCGTTTTTCCTGTGGTTTTGGACCCGATCCGTTAGGGCTCGGAATGGGGGCTATAAATACCCAATGCTGGCCGACTTTTAGGGCATCTTCTTCTTGTTCCTTCTCAGTTTTTAGGGCTTTTTGCCCCTTTCTCTTGTGAGTTTAGATTAGGTTAGATTATGTTTTCTCTTGTAATTAATCTTGTATTGGATTGGAGGTTCAAAATCAAGATAAGTATTTCTTTCTCGTGTTCTCCATTTTTTGTGTTGTATTTCTTTTGCTTCATGATGAATGTTTGTATGTCTTTTGTGTTGTTTGTTTATATGTTTTTCATCATGGAGTAGTATTGATGAACCCTAATACGGGTTAGGGTAGGATTGATGCTTGGTTGTTTCATTTGACTTGGTTGCATGGCATGTGTTCGATGAAATGCGTCAATGGGGATTTCTAGCAATCTGGGTCCAATTCGTATGGCAACACACTAGATGTGTTGGGGATTGGGGTCCGGTGCTTGTCCAGTCAAGATCCGCTTCGATGTATTGCTAGAAATCACATTTGACCTATTTGGCCATTAGGGTTACGCGGGGGTGTTTCATTGTCATTGGCGGGAGAAAGACCGCCTCTGACCGTCGGGCCAAGGGGGAATAAACTTGGCGGTTGACTCCCTAGCCATAGCTCACGCCCCTAGTGTAGACATGGAGTCCTCGTGCGTGGGAACGGCTTGGACGAAGTGTTGGGAGATATCATTGTGGCCTTAATGCTCCCGGTTGCGGAAGGTGTTAATGGACATGGGAATGCCCACCGTCTGGAACCGGGTAGGCCTAGCGTGCTTGGCACCGACCGGAATATCGGGCCATGGACGCTAGGTACCACCTTTTGGGGCAATGTCTCACCCTCAGTCAAGTCAAATGCCAAGTGTCATGAATGCTCTAGCCCGTGTTAGCGGGGATTCATTTCGTGTCTTTTTCATTTCTTTCTTTTATTTCTACACTTCCACCCACATCATCCGCGTAGCTAGCACACGACCTAGGCGAGGCTAGTAGCCACTCAAGCCATCCACCTCCCTGAGTTCGATAAACCCGCACCCTACACTAACCGTGCACTTGCGGTAAAACGACACCGCGCCCATACCGTAAACGGGACGCAGGTCAGATACCATATGTGTGAAAATACTATGTTGCGTGCCTTGGTATATGTATGAAGTGAGATGTGTATGTATTGGTATATGAATATTAGTATATGAATGTTGGTGTATGATTATTAGTGTATGAAATTGGTTTATATGTTAGTATATGAAGTATTATTATTAAGTGCTAATAGTGAGAGTATATCTTATTGTGGTTAGTGCTAAGTATTATTTGGATGGCCTTGTGTATTGGTGGGGATGTATTATTAATAATAGTAGCATGGTACTACTATTATGTTATTTAATAGCAATGTTGTTGTAAGTGTTAATGGAATTATTAATATGGGTGGTATTGGTTGTTGTTATTAGTATGCCTAAAGATATTATGGTATTGTTATTGTTGGTGTTGTAATAAGATTATAATGAGATTATTAATCTTACTATTGTTGCCTTTTTGTGGGTATTGTTTTATTATTAATAATGAAAAGATTACTATTGTTATTGTTGTTATTGATATTATTATTGGTGTGTTTATTAGTAATGGTTATTATTAATATAGTTGGGCCTTAGCTAATTTTATTAGCTAATGGGTTGTTTGTTGGGCCTTGTTCTTGGGCTTGAGACATTAGAATGAGAGATGAGATTTTTATTATTAAAGATGACATTTTTGTAATTAAGTTTTAGGAGAGAGTGTGTAGTAGCCTGCCATGTGTAGAGAATGACATACTTGTAATCAGGGATGGCAAAACGGGCGGGCGGGTATGGATATGAACTATCCATACCCGTACCCGCTTAATTTACCCGTACCCATATCCGTACCCATACCCGTGATGGGTAAATTTTTGTACCCATACCCATACCCATCGGGTATACGGATACCCGTGGGTACCCGTGTACCCGCTGGGTATGGGTATGGATATCCATACCCGTCGTATGGATATCCATATACCCAATGGGTACGGGTATCTATACCCATTACCTGTAAAAATATTGACAAACATCCATATTCGTATCCATACTGCAAGCTTTTTGAGTGACATGTAAAAAATTATTGAAAATTATTTTTTTTTCAAACATCAAAGTAGTAAAAATACACATGTATGCAAGAGATTTTAACAATCAAGTTTAAATTAGCAGTTTCCTCATCTTCACTGGTTTAAAAGATTGACAAAGACATGTAAAGTTTAGTGCTGGTTTTAAGGCATATATACAAGAAAGCATTCTGTCACTAAGCCTTATAATGCAACAGCCAACACAATTGCAACTTGGCTCACAGAATAGCACAATATGTAGAAAATATTGAATGAAACACATAAATAATAATATTTAGAGAGTGTGACCATATCAGATCACATGATATTCAGTGAAACCTGGTAAAATCTCCAATTATATTCATGGCAATTCTCCTTATGCAGCAATAGCACAATACATGACATTGATTTGCCACACATAATCTAAAAGTGAAAATATTCAAGGAAAAATAAAGATCACAAATTAAAAATGGAATGTCCATTATGATATAGTAGATTAAATAGAGAGTATGCATATCTTTGCACGTTATTTAGTTGAGTTTTACACGATCATCAACTATTATTCGCTTATATGCCATCATCTTGACTAGAAGAGGATGAGACAAAAGGTTCACGTGGTATCCGCAAGCTTATGGTTGCACACTTGCACTTGTTGAACTATAAGTTTCCTGTAAAATGAAAAATCTTACAATCATTGAAGCAAAATAATGTAATGGAGGAAAAAATATATTATGAAATAAATTCACTTGCCAATAATTCATCTTCATCATCCAAGCACATCAAACCTTGCCTTGTCTCATAGCACCCTTCAAGAATAAATTAATATCAGTATATCATATATCAAAGAAACATGGAATAAATAAGAATGAAAGCCAACAAGTAAAATTGATACCTTTCAATTGAGACCATAACCATTGTTGTGAACACATTATTGCTTCAATTGTAGATGGAAGTAGTCTGCTTCGATGTGGGCTCAAAACATGACCACTAGTACTGAATGCTGACTCGGAGGCAACAGTTGAAATAGGGATAGCTAATATATCTCTAGCCACTTTCTGCAAAACATGATACTTTAAACCATTCGCCTTCCACCATGCCAATATATCAAACTCAACATTCTCATCAATATGTAAGACCGGCTCTTCTAAGTATATATCCAACTCAGACTTCAATCTTGATTGAGAGGAGAGCTCAATAGTATAAGATCGAAAATCTTTCCACCAACTCGCTGAACTTTGTGTTGAAGCACCTATCTCATTTCTTGTATTTTCATCATCGCCATTCTTGTACTCGTTCACCAACATCTCCAAACATTCCTTCACACTTTCAACTTCTTTAGCAGAATCACTGCCATAAAACTTATCATAAAAAAACCTAAGTAATGCAATCTTGAATCTTGGGTCTAACACAGTTGCAATAGCCATGACTTTATGAATGGTGAACCAGTACTTATCAAACTTTGAGATCATATTTTGTGCCATCTCCCTAATTGTGCCATTGTCATCATTTAACCAATCTCTTAGATGCATTCTAAGATTGGCAACTTGAGGAAAATAAACATTGGAAGTCGGATATTTAGTGCCTGAAAATAAACATGTCATTTTATAAAAATCCTCCAATTTTTCACAAATCAATTCAGCTGATTCCCATTCTTCATCAGATGGCACTTTCTTATACTGAGTGTCACGTGACTTCAAGCGGTGGAAAACATTTTTGTAGGAACATGCAACACTCAACATCAAATAGGTGGAATTCCATCTAGTTTTACAATCCAATGCCAACTTCTTAGAGTATTCAATTTTCAGTTGCTTACATGCCTCTTGAAATTTCTCTTCCCTCTTTGGCGAGGCTGACCAATAAGCAACACTATATCTTATTGTCTCAATACTTTCGCCAATTATTGCTAAACCATCTTTCACAATTAAGTTCAAAATATGTGCAGAGCAACGCATATGTGTCAATGTCCCACCCAACATTAATGAATATTCATCAAGTTTCCCCAAAATCATATCCATCATGCGGTCATTTGTACTACAATTGTCTACTGTAAGAGTAGACAATTTCCTATCAATGTTCCAACTATATATTGTTTCTGTCAATGTACTAGTAAGAACATCTGCAGTATGAGGACATGGGACATACAAAAACCTAAAATAGATCAATAAACGCACATGATTAGATTAACATACATATAATGTAAGAGAAAATTTTAAAAGATATTTTAAATAAGAGAAAGAAGTTACCCGAGAAGTCGACTTTGCAAAGTCCAGGAGTCATCGATGAAATGTGATGTCACCACCATATAACCCTTATTTTGGTTACAACTTGTCCACATATCAGTTGTAATGGCAATTCGACTTTGATTATCTTCAATCTGCTTCATTGCCTTGAGCTTCTCCGTTTGATATAACTTCAATATGTCATTTTTAAGTGTATTCCTAGACACACACTTAAAGAGAGGTTGCAGGCAATTAACAAATCTTTTAAATCCATAGTGTTCTACTATGGAAAGAGAATAATCATGCAAGACCACCATCATTGCAAGTTCTTGTCTTGCTAATTCTTGATCAAAAACATATGTCCCGAGAGATACATGCCCTTCATTGTTGGTCTTTCCACTCAAAATTGATTGCTTTATGTCTCTAGTTTTTTTCATAGGACATATCTTGATGTGAGCATGCAAATGAGAAGTTCCTGCACCTGAATTACCAGTTAGTTTCTTGTGGCAATGATTACATATTGCTTTCCATTGGCCGTTGATTTGTTTCCTTGTAAAGTCATTCCAAACTGCTAAAGTATTTCTTTTAGTACTGACAGAAAGGGATGATGTTGATGAGGGGGCAGACCGCTTTTCACCAACCACTTCTACATTCTCTTGAGGCGTGGCATAAATGTTTTCAGCCACAACTTCTAAATCTTCTGATTCAACAATATTTTCCTCATAATTATGTTTGAAGCACTACCTGAATTCGACATCCTACATCGAATTAAATGTATAAATGTGATCAAAAGAAGTTAAACTAACCTTATAATTAAATCATTAAAAAGACATGTATTTGTGGCTAAAACCTGAATGTGGATATTAAAAAGTATTATATATGCGCCTGAAATCAAACATGCATAACCAAATCAAATCGGTGTAAAGTTAATTTTATTATAATTATTAGGATCCTAAATAATTTTGATAAATGAATGGCTGGGATTGATTTAGAGAACAATAGGACTTCTGATCCCATGAACCAAGAAGCTCCAAGAACAGTCTATATAAGTGATATGATACCATAACACTAATCTGTACATCCATTATGTCCTTGAATTAAAATCAAAGAACTCTAAAAATAAATCTGTCCACCAAAGAGAATTGTCAATGAAGTACACATCTTAACTTAGGAAAATGCCCCTATTAAGTAACTTAGAAAATGCAATCCAAAGAATAATTAGACAAGATAACAGGATTTAGTTTGCACCTTCAATATACTGTGCGAGTAAGATTGATTGTAGAGGTGTGATTTAATTAATACCGAGGCATTGATCAAATATCCAAATGGTCAGCGAAACTTTCCTACAAAATTTGTGATTTGGGGGGGGGGGCAATCCATTTTTGACCATGGTTTAAAACACGGGTATAGCAACAACCAAAGAAGGAGAAGGAGAAGAATCCGAAACAGAGATTTCTTCTGCGATTGGAGATGTAGGGTTTGTATCCGTACCCGCGGGTAGAATTGCAGAAGAATTGCAGAGATTTCATGGGTGAATCCAGGATTCATATATCTTCAACTTTCATTTAGAAAGTTTTGTTGAATTCACAAGAGAACATGGTTAAACACCTTGATTTTGTGGCTGTTCCTGTAATTTCAGCAGGCTGGACTGTTTTGGGTGAAAGAGAGAAGAGGTGAAAGAGGGAGGAGAATACTAAAGCATTGACTAATGTTATTGGAATAGTTCTTGTAACATGAATGTGGGACCTTAGTTGTTATACATGGTGGGAGGGACGTGGTGGACATGGCATGCATTCATGTTGATGGTAATGTGGTATGAGTTGTGGTGGTATGGTGGGCATGGCACGATGTGCATGACACCTTGTTATGATGTTGATTATGATGTGTTGGAAATGTGAATTAAATATTTTTACATGAAGAAATGCCATAATGACCCATGAACCATGCATGTATAAGGCTATTGTCCCATAGCCATGAGAGACTCTCTTGTATCTATAAAGTCTCATTTGTACCTTGGAATGATGTTACAACTCACTTCATTTTTGTAGCACTTATAACTTGCTTTATGTTTCAACTTGGTGCTTGATGTTTACTTATAGTTTGCCTCATGCTATGTCATGGATGTAAAGTAGTTGCCATTGCATCCGTTAATGCCATGCTCATATGTTTTGTAGCATGATTCCCTTACTTATTTCATGTTTCATTTGCACATTGCCATGGTTGCATGTTAAGTAGTCTCATTTTCATAATAGCATACTAGTGGGAGTTGGCAATTCCTATTGGGTCACGCGTTGACGTGTCCCCGTTGATATTTTTCAGGTGATTGGCAGTTGGAGAAGCTTAGTTGGCAGAGTTTGGGATTGGAGCAGTGTGGGGGATTGATTTTATGGGTGTTGAGTTGTATTTGGGGTATGGTTAGGAGGTGTTGCTAATGAGAGGTGTATATTGATGTTATATATTGTATGTAAATTTGAGTTGTATGTAAGTTGTAAAAGAACTTTGTTTCTAATAAATATGAAGGATGTTTTAATCTATGTTGTTCTTATGTGTTGGTTTGAGTTTGGTGGAACATTGGAGTTGCATTTAATTATAGAGAATTACGTGTACTGCCCAGCACGTGCACAGTGGGCCTGCTAGTGTATTCGTATTGTAATTCTCTCTTCGTTTTGTAACACTCGCGTCCTGGGGAGCGGGGCGTTACAGCTTGTTAGAAAGGTTAGATCTTGATTGATTTACTACGAATAGATATGGATTTCTCTTGGATATCGTGAGCTCGACCGAGGATCTTGATCTAAGAAAAGCCCTAGATATTTGATTTAGGTTTACAATCGAAATTCCCTAGATTTGGTGCGCGACAGCGACCAAAGCTAGCATTTTTATTGTTTTCCTATACTCATACTCGTTGCACGACGATGAACGAGTACGAACTATCATGATCTTGATCCGAACCCAAGTTGCGCGACAGCGAGCTTGAGTTGGGATTGAACATAATTGTCGATCTTAATGCTAGCGGTTTGAGTTAGGCTTGCACGACAGTGAAGCTCTAATTTAGATTGCTATAGACCTAAAAAAGCGTGACAGCGTGAGTCGGTTCTCCATAGAGTTGCAGCAAGTTCACCTTTAGACAAGTTTGATTGCATGGTTGTTCATAACTCACGTTGATAACTTGAAAATCCATAGGAGGATTTCCTAGCCCTAGACGACTTTATTATATTGAATTTGCATTAATACTCGAACGATCGTTACACCATCCACTCTTAAACGATTTTCCACCCAATAGCTTAGTAATTGAAATAGAGTACCGTCATTCGTCCTCCCTGTGATTCGATACCCGCTTGCCACTTAACCGTACACTTACGGTAAAGCTACATTGTTTTTCGGGAGTATATTTGGGAGCGATCACCGTCCTGCAGGTGTCCTCGTGGAGGTGCAACGGCGTTCGGCGCGAGTCGCTGAGATTGAGGTGGCCCTTGAGTGGGAGTGTCTAAGAGCGAAGGCGGCTGAGCTGGCAGCTGAGGAGGGTCGCAGGGAGGTGTAGCCTTTGCTTCTTAAGGTTGCTGAGCTTACATCGGAGGTGGAGAGGTTGAAGGAAGCGTTGGCGGTCACCGATACCTATCGGGTGGCGGCTGAAGAGTCTACTGGGAGGTCGAGGAGGTACTGTCCCTCATTCGGGAGGCGCATAAGAAGGAGAAAAATGAGCTTTGGACTGAAATTGCTTCCTTGCAGCAGGCAGATCTCGAGCGGCTCGTTAATGAAGTTGTGAGGGGCTACAAGAGTATATTGGCTACGCGGATCGTGAGGTCCTTCCTGGAGGTATTTCTGGTGTACGAGCAGTCAAGTTCGGTAGATGCTTCCACGTCCTTCTACCACCCCTGATCAGCCTATTGGGGCAGAGGTGTCGAAGGGGCTGAAGCACCTGGAGAGGCTTCCTCCCAAGCTCCCAAGCCGTAGGCGACGTGGATTTGCTTATCTTTTGCATTTTCTCCCATCGTCTGTATCATGGTGAACAAAATTTTCCTCCACCTTGTACAACGGCTGTGTTTGCTTTGCGCACTTTCTACGTGTTACATATTGTCTTTGTTTTGGTCTTGCCCCCCTCTTCCCACTGTTCGTGTCGAAGTCGGTTGGCGGCTCGAGCTGAAGGAAGTGTTTCTTGAGAAGGCATTTGATCGATCAAGATAATGGTGCGATCGGTTTGCAAGAGGAGCTGTCCATCAACCCACGTCCTACCGAGCGGTCGCCTTGTTGTGGGAGTTGCTCTTAGCCCCATGTTCGACGGGTTGGTCGGCAAGCTGGGGGAGTTATTCCCAATCTTATAATCGATTGAATGATCGGCTTGCTGGGAGAGTTGTCCCCCATGCTTACGGTCGGTAGGTGGTCGGCCTGCTGGGGGAGTTGCCCCCAGTCTTACGGTCGATGGGTCGATCGGCATACTGGGGAGCTATCCTTAGTCTTACGATCGATCAAGTGAACGGTACGCTGGGGGAGCTGTCCCAGCCTTACGATCGATAGGTGGTCGTCCTGCTGGAGGAGTTGCCCCCAACCTTATGGTCGACGAGGTTGATCGGTATGCCGGGGAAGCTATCCCCAGACTTACGCTTGATCGAAGGATCGGCCTGCTGGAGGAGTTGTCCCAGCCTTACGGTCAATAGGTGATCGGCCTGCTTGGGGAGTTGCCCTCAGCTTTACGGTCGACGGGCCGATCGACATGCTGGAGACGCTATCCACAGTCTTACGGTCGATTGACTGATCGGCCTGCTGGGGGAGTTGCCCTCAGCATTACGGTCGATAAGTGGTCGACCTGCCGAGGGAGTTGCCCCTAGCCTTACAGTCGACGGGCCAATCGACATGTTGAGGAAGCTATCCCATAGACGGCGCCAGATGTAAGGCTGTATCAAGCTGCTTCATTGAGATTTATAAGTATCTCTTATTATTTTCAATAGATGGTTCTGATTAAACACTACTGATCATCAATTTAGTATTTGAAGTAAGCATCTACAGATCCAATAAAATGTAACGAGCTAAACTTTTTTTGCATTAGTCGACTAGTAAAAGAGTTAATCGGCTAACATTCATCAGTTGAGAAAAACAAAAGTTCGATGTTAGTTGACTAGAACATGAATTAGTCGACTAACAGTAGTCAGTGAGAGAAAAGCTTTGTCTGTATATTAGTCTACTAATAATTTGATTGGTTGATTAGGAGTGGTGAATCAAAAGAACACAAGTTCTTCTTAGTCGATTAGAACATGGATTCGTTAACTAATCAAGATAGATCTGAACTAGTGAATTTATCTATTTTAGTAGTACTGACTAGAAAACTTATGTGTCCACTAATAAAGTGAAGCACAAAAGGAATAATGTATAATACTAAAGAACTAATAAAGATCGATTAAATATGGTTCGTGGGTTAATTCTAATGTAGAATATCTATTATTTGATATATGAGTGAGATCAAGACTATAGACAAGGAACTAAAAAAATTAAAAGTACACACCAAGAATTTCATATATCCATAATTTAAGAAGTTCAAAACTAGTTTATTGATGAGATTGAAACCAAGTCTTTGATGCATGTTCTGTAACCTTGTCAACATGCTTAAATTCCTCACAGAGCTGCAAGATGTGTTAGCCTAGATAATATGATTTGTTATGCATGGTTTGTTAATCATCAACATTATTATTAGGATATTCCAATATTCAACATTCCTCTCATTTTTAATGATGACAAACAATTTATATAAACAAAAGTTTAGTATGTTAATATTTTAGTATGCTTCAATATTATGCTTCCTCTACATTAATACATATAACACATAACATAACACACATAACACCAGATAATCACAAATCATAGTCCTGAACAATTTTTTCTCTTTGTCATTACCAAAAATGGAATACCATCATTAAACAAATGACAACATTGTGATACATAGAGTTCAATACATAATATAGTTTTCTACACAACATAGGCATAAAATTACACAAAATTCATTTTCTTCAACTGTTGTGGCGGTGTAAAGTGTTTATCAAATTACCACATTAAAGATTCCTGATTCTACCATAGCTATGAAAACCAACGAATGATTTCTCAATTTGTTTGTATAATAGTCTCCTAATTGGTTGAAAGATTATTCAACTTTCTTTTCAAGATTGGCATAGTAATGATCATACAGTAGTTAGAATGAAGAGGATGTGAAGTAGATAAGCTAGAAGGATGAGTTTCTAGTGGAAGGTTAAGAGGTGTAGATTAGGGTTTTAATTCAAGTTCCGCCAGGAGATGCATGTAAGATAAGCAAAGCAATCAAAAAGGACAGCACTTAACAGCAAATCAATTTCATTTTCAGGAGGAACTTTGCAAAGCTGAAATATATGAGTGATGATGCAACCATGAAGGAGAGCAGAATATATGGCTTAATGAAATTGTTAAATATAATTCTTGCCCAATTAATTTCAAGATTCCAAAGAATAGCATAAATACATTTTGCTAAGTAAATAGAAATATGTTCATACAACCTTGAGAGAAAATTTGACATCTCTCAAACAACCTTGAGAGATTCCTTTATAATGAAAACAAATGAAACAACTCCGTATAGCCATTGAAGATGAAAACTTGTGTTTAAAGGAGGCTATGGGAATGGATTTCTATTCTAAAGATTCAGAATTGGAGAATAAACAATTCAGGCCGTTTTCGTTCTTTTGGCTCAAAGAGATTGAAGAAGATTGTAGGTTATTTCGGCTAATAACAAAACTTTTCTTTTCTAAAAATATTCAAAAACTTATCAGAACTTATTATTAATATTTGGAGGTTTTTAATATTTATAGAGGAAAAAAAATCCTTCAAAGAAAATGAACAAATATCCTTTTACATTGGCTAGAAAACGGCTAATTTTTTTGCCAACAGCTATTTGATTAGTCAACTAATAAAATTCATTATAGACTAAAATTTCACAAATGAATTAGGAGGAAAAAAATTGTTAGTTGACGAGTGCAGTCTTATTAGTCGACTAATGGTTCTTCATTGGTTGACTAATCGATTCTGTTAGTCGACTAAACTGATCTAACTAGAGTTTGTCTTCTATTAGTTGACTAATGGATATGCATTGGTTGACAAGTTACGTCTAATTAGTCGACTAATGATTCTTTATTGGTCTACTATAGCTCAAACTGGATAGTTGATTTCTGATATGATAGTCGACTAAAGCCATATAATGGTCGACTAGTAGGCTTCTATATTCATAGGGTTGAGTATGAAACATATGGTTTTGTCAAGGTATAATTCTAAGTCTTTTCCAATGTTTCATGTGTGTTTGAAGTGCAGCTTCAAAGCTTTAATAATTTCTAAGACAAAGAAAAGAAAAAAAAGTACATCAAGTTACATACACAATCGTTTGCTTCATTGATGTAGTCCTTTTGCTTATATCTGTGATGTAGATGTCGACATTCATTCTTGTTTCATTGATGATGTAGCTAGTGACTAAGTCCTTCTCATCCATTCTTACGCTTATGGGTCAAAGCTTAAGATGCACATATCCTAATAACTACACAAAACACAATAATACAAGCATACTGTTTGATCATCATTAAAAAAAATATATTGTGAGACTCCAATATCCAGCAGGCATGAACATTGTCAAACTTATACACTATTTTGTTTAAGATTTTTGTTATTCTTTTGCATCTGTTTCTGCTTGTTTGGAGACTTGCGAGTAAGTTTTATGTGGGTTGTTTACAACATTCTGAAATTTAGTTTCGGCTCTGCAAATAAATCCAACGGTAGTTTCTTTTATTCTAGCTAGTGTTAAGCTTATTTATGATGCGTCGGTATTAAGTGTTTCATTTGAGAGTTATTTCTTTGATTTGTCAGTGCCGCGCTCCTGTTATCTGACAGTCATTGTAACCGATCTAGGGTTGATGTGCTTGATAATAAGAAATTCATATATTTTAGGTATATCTCCTCCCACTTGATCTTTCTTCCGGCCTCTCCAAACTCAAAGTTACACCTTGAGTTTGAGGGGGGTGTTTAGATAATTATGAGTATCTTTAGGAAATTGTATCGTCTCCTAGGTCATTGTGTCATGACCCTTGGGTTCTTGTGTGACTCTTGGGTTTTGGTATTGTCTCTTGGGTTCTCCTGCATGTGTGTCTTGTGCTTCTATGCCTAATAAACTAATAACTGTTAGGAATAAACTCTCTTGTATTATTCCAAGGGCAATAGCCCGATATATATAGAGTACAGAGAGTGGTAAATAAGCACAAAAGACCCTATACAAAGGGACATATACATCTAACACCCCCCCTCAAACTCATGGTGGATCAACAACACTGAGTTTGGAAAGATAGAAACTGTGCTGTGCTCTGGCCTGGGCCTTTGTGAAGAAATCCGCGAGCTGATACTCAGAAGGCACATACTGTAGAGCAATAACCTCATCCCGTACCTGTGAACGCGTAAAAGAGGCGTCCACACTAATGTGCTTGGTGAGCTCATGCTTCACCGGGTCACGAGCAATACTGATGGCACCTGTACTGTCAGACAACAAAGGAGTAGGTGTGGAAATAGACACGCCAAAATCCTCAAGTAACCAACGTAGCCAAATAATCTCTGCTGTCAACAAGGCCATAGCGCGTAACTCAGCCTCTGCACTCGATCGAGAAACCGCCTGCTGCTTCTTGGTCTTCCAAGTGATGAGAGAGCCACCCAGGAAGACGCAATAGGCAGATAGAGACCGACGATCAGAAGGATCACTGGCCCAAGTCGCATCAGAGTAAGCATGGAGCTGTAAAGGGCCAGAGCGTGGAAAGAATAATCGACGGTGGCTGGTCCTGCGCAGGTAACCCAGGACACGAAGAAGGTGGCTGTAGTGAAGCTGAGTAGGTGCAGAAACAAACTGGCTAAGGATGTGCACGGAATATGAAATATCCGGCCGAGTGATCCCAAGATAGACCAGACTGCCAACAAGATGGCGATAACGAGTGGGGTCCGGAAGAGGCTCACCGTCAGTAGAGCAAAGATGTACATTCAGCTCCATCGGTGTATCAGCGGTACGCTGATCAATAAGAGAAGCCCGATCAAGAAGATCCTGAATATACTTCTCCTGAGAGAGATAGTAGCCATCAGGTGTGGAGGAAAACTCAATCCCCAGAAAGTAACGAAGAGGGCCAAGATCCGTCATAAGAAACTGCTCGCTCAGCCGTGCTTTCACAAAAGCAATAAACTGGGGATCATCTCCAGTGATAATCATATCATCAACATACAAAAGGAGAAGCGTCCGACCACGAGATGAAGAATGAACAAAGAGAGCAGGATCATGATCGCTCGCAATAAAACCAGCAGCAGTGACGACAGAAGAGAACCGCTGAAACCAAGCACAGGGAGCCTGCCGAAGACCATATAGAGAGCGACGAAGGAGACAAACCATGCCCTCGGGGACAGAATAACCAGGTGGTGGTCGCATATAAACCTCCTCATCAAGAACTCCATTGAGAAAAGCATTCTTGACATCAAGCTGGGAAATAGTCCATGAACGAACAGCAGCAACAGCAATAAGACTGCGAACAATAGTCATATGAGCAACAGGGGCAAATGTCTCCTCAAAGTCTATCCCATGCTCCTGCTGAAAATCGCGCGCTACAAGATGAGTCTTGTAGCGCTCCAGAGTACCATCAGATCTGGTCTTGACCTTGTAAACCCACTTGCACGTGATAGGACGAACACGGGCAGGCAGGGGTACAAGATCCCACGTACCAGTACGCTTAAGCGCAGCAATCTCCTTTGCCATAGCATGCTGCCACTCCTGGTGAGCAGCTGCATCTCGATAAGAGGTCGGCTCGGCAAGAATAGAACCCAGAGAAGTAAGCCGACCAGGAGGACGTAGTGACTCACGATCACGAAGGTGGTAGCGAGGAGGGTCACTGGAGGAAGAGGGCAACTCAGTAGGGTCACTGGTGATGGAGGGCATCTCATGAGAAGGTACTGCAGGAGGATCCTCGACTCGCTGACGATGAGTGTAGTGAAGAGGAAAGGGAGAAACATGTCCTGGAGTAGGTGCAGAGGTGACCGGAGGCACTGGTGGTGGAGTCGAGGGCACAGGTGAAGGAGGTATGGGTGGTGGAATGGTGGATAGTGGATGATCAGGAAAAGTGAGAAACAAAAGAGGCTCAACAATAGAAGCCGTACTGGAAGATGAAGAAGGACGAGGGAAGAAGGGACGAGACTCATCAAAAGTCACATCACGAGAAATCCGCATCCGTCGAGCTACAGGATCCCAACACCGATATCCCTTGTGCACAGCACTATATCCAAGAAAAACACACTCAGCAGATTGGGCTGTCAACTTGCTGCGCTCACGAGGGGCCAACAAGACATAGCAGACACAACCAAAAAGACGAAGCTCAGGATAGGATGTCAGATCTGGAGGTGGTGTAGGAAGGCGCTCAAGTGGAATCGCACCCTAAAGAGGAGAAGATGGCTGCATGTTGCTGAGATATGTAGCAGTAGATACAGCTTCAGCCCAAAACTGAGGGGGAACAGAGGAATCAATCATAAGGGCACGAGCAGTCTCAAGTAAATGACGATGCTTGCGCTCAGCAACGCCATTCTGGGCATGAGCACCAGGACAGGAAAACTGTGAGAGAGTGCCCTGGGTATCAAGAAAGGCACCAAGGTGCCGAGATAAGTATTCTCCAGCAGAGTCAGCACGAAGGACCCGAATAGGAGTGCTATACTGTGTACGGATCATGGCAGCAAAAGATTTATAGATAGACAAAACCTCAGTACGAGAGGACATAAAATATATCCAAGTATAGCGAGAAAAATCATCTATAAATATAATATAGTAGCGATGACCCCCTTTCAAAACGAAGGGGGCCGGACCCCATACATCTGAGTGAACAAGATCAAATGGACTCTGAGAGACAGACTCACTAGTAGGATAAGGTAGCTGTAACTGTTTGCCTAGTTTACAGCCCATACAGTCTAAAGACATATCACCAGAGACAGACCCTAATAAACCTCTACGAACCAAAGAAGAGAGACGCGAACCACAGAGATGTCCTAAGCGATGATGCCACTGGGAAAACGAACCGGTAGACGATGCAGCAGAGGCGGAGGCAATAGTCGTGATGGGAGGACTGGCAGAGGCAGCGGAAGGAAGATGAAGCCAGTTAAGCTCCCAAAGACGTGGAGAATCACGCCTGCGGGGGCCAAAACCAACTAGAGTGCCCGTGCGACGATCCTGGATAGAACAAGAGTCAGAATCAAGAATAACACGACAGCCATGATCAGTAAGTTGGCCTGCCGACATAAGCTGCATGGTGAGTTTTGGAACGAGGGACACAGCAGGGACATGAAAAGTGGGACTAGAAAGTGTGCCTAGCCCTGTAACTGAAAGTGGGGTGCCATCTGTAGTGAGAACTGTGACAGAGCGAGAGGGAGTACTAATGGAATGTAAAGTGGTAGGGTCAGGAGTCATATGGAATGAAGCACTAGAGTCAAGGATCCAAGGAGAGGTACCTGAGGTGGTGGAAGATGGTGTCGCAGTACCTGGAGGCTGACTGGCAGAGGAAGCAGAGCCTGATGCCCCAGAAGCAGACATCCGACGAAATAACGTGAGAAGCTCCTGCTCAGTATCAGAAGGGGTAGTCCTCCTCTGAGATGTGAAACCCCCAGTGTCAGTCTCCTTCTTCTTCTTGGCAGCAGCCTGATCCCTCCGTTTCTTGTGACACTGCGCCTCCACATGTCTATCTCGGTGGCAGTAGGTACAGCGTCTGGTGTCACCGCGCACGGGTGCTGTAGCAGAAGGCAGATCTGGTGCGATAGGAGCAGCAGAAGCAGGAGCACGGGTCGCCAAAACAGAGGCAGAAGGTGCCAAAAGACCAGCAGTACGAAGACGAGTCTCCTCAGTACGAATAGCAGCAAGAACCTCCAAGAACGTCACGCGAGGGTGACGGGCAAGCAACTGGGCACGTATCTGCTCGAACTCAGGCCGTAGTCGGGTCAAAAAGTCATAGACCCAACGAAGCTGCAGGTGGGAGTGCTGATGCTGGCAACACTGGCAGATACGGCAGATCGCGGGTCCCAAAGAGTCGAGCTGACGCCAGATAGAAGATATCTGTGCATAGAACTCATCGACTGTGGCATCACACTGCTGAAGAGCCTGCTCCTGTCTGACGACAGCAAGGTAGAGGGAGTCACCGGTAGGCTCATAGTGAGAGCGAAGATGATCCCACATCAGCTGAGACGTCGCCAAACTCACAATGTCGCCAGTCAGGGACACATCAATGCTAGCGATGAGAATGTTGGCGGCACGGGCATCATCATCACACCACCGCCGATAGAGAACATCCTGAGAGGAATAAGCAGCAACAGCAGTCGCATACGCATCGGATGCCGCCTTCATGACGGTGTCATCAGCAGTGGGGGGGAGTGGTGTCTCGCTGGGAAACACCGGTCGTGGTGGGCAAGGGCGATCGCCGGTGAGAAGATCCCAAAGGCGCTGACCGCGCAAATGGAGACGAATGTGCGGTATCCACTCCTTATAATTAAGGCCATCAAAAATCAACGAACACCGAGGGATAGCAACATGATGATGATGAATAGGGAGATCTGTCGGAGACGCCATATGAAGAGATCAGATTGTGGAAGACGGCCGACGGCAGCGGCAGGCTGCACTACACGCGGCAGGTGGCGCGACTCGCGGCAGGCAGGCGGCGGCGTGACTCGCGGCAGGCAGGCGGCGGGACTCGCGGCGGGCAGGCGGCGGCGTGACTCGCGGCAGGTGGAGGAGATCAGGGGAGACGTGGCACGGGGGGTGCGGCACTGGACTCGCGGCAGGTGGAGGAGATCAGGGGTCGAGATCGAGGGATATCTCGATCAAGAGAAGGCGACCGGATCAAGAGAAGGAGATCAGATCAGAAGGAGAAGACGCCAAGGCTATTTTAGCAATTTCTCACGGTCAGCAAATGCGACCAGAGTTATCGTCGGATTCGCGTTGTTGAACAGTTGAAGGTGGGACTCCAAAGCTTTCGGAGACGATGCAGCAGGCGGAGCGCAATAAAGGTAGGAGTTCGATGGCGATCGGCCGGCTTCTGGTCAAGGTCCCGCCGTCGAGGGCGGTGCAGAGGTCGGGGTTGACCTCGACGAGGAGCCTCGGATCTGCTGCGGCGAAGAAGGCGGGTGGCGACTGTCGAGCAGCAAGGCCGGGCCGCAGCAAGGACGAAGCTTCTCTGCGATCGGATCTGCGGCGAAGCACGGGCGAAGCACGGCGAAGCACGGCGAAGCACGGGGAAGCACGGGCGAGATCTGCGATCGGATCTGCGGTGAAGCACGGGCGGCGAAGCACGGCGAAGCACGGCCTCTCTCGAGGAATTTCTCGCAGACGGAGGCGGAGGCTTTGGAGGAAAGCCAGACGCCGCTGACTGTGGAGGCTCCGGCTTCAGGCAGACGGCGGCTTCGGCTAGGGTTTAATTTTTGGATTTTGCGGGAGAGAGAAAAGACGGCTAGGGTTTAGATTAAACCTGGCTCTGATACCATGTTAGGAATAAACTCTCTTGTATTATTCCAAGGGCAATAGCCCGATATATATAGAGTACAGAGAGTGGTAAATAAGCACAAAAGACCCTATACAAAGGGACATATACATCTAACAATAACGAGTCATGCTATATATATGCGTTGGTCTTCTCTTGTAACTATCATCATCATCAAGCAATTCAAAACATCTTCTTCTTCATCAAACTTAATAATTAGGTTATTATCCTATTGGCATGCATGATGCATGGACTTGAGACATTAACATGTTTCTTTATATTCCTGCACAGAAAGATATATATTTTTAATTTAATTTTTTCTCATTCCACTGGTGGTTTAGGACAAACAAAAATTGTGGAACAACGATTCCTGCTAGAAACCAGGGGCAAAGCCTTGTCGCTAAATTTCTGGCTGGTCTAACACTTGACAAAACCTAAGCAATTTCAGGCCTAATTATCGCCATCATCTTCCCCTTCATATAAGTCAATGCCCACCTTTTCTTCCAATCTCGGGAATTGCTACATCAAAACAAAACTTTAGAAGGCAAAAAAGAAAGAAAGGAAAAGAGAGAAATGGCTCAGATGTTGAGAGGTGATGGAAATAATAAATCCGAGCAGACAAACCTCCTCACTAGTGAATCAACCAACCAGAACCGCCAACAAGAATCATCCAAGGTTATCCCACTACATTTCTCCATTATTTGTTAGATGATAGCATGCCTGAATTATTTTGTTTATTGTTGGTTTGTCATTATTTGTTCTCATTCATATATATTGTTGGTTTGTCATTTAAGTTTGTTCTCCGCGTCTTTGCTTTCAGCATCTGAGCCACGATCAGCTGTGTGAATCGGTTCATGAGAAGTTGATAAGCTCTGATTTGGCAACGAGGAACATCTCATCACTCACCCTGCAAGATGGGAGGAGGTGCCTGTCAATGCAAGAGAGAAGCAGCAAATCCCTCAACTTCCCTGCTGCCAAGAGTGATCACTGATCTCCCCAATACAACCCAGCCCAAGTTATGATCACCATGAAAATAAGGAAAAGTTGTTTTTGTTATGTTTTATTATCACTAGCTCTGCAGAAGCTGTTGGTTGATCACTCTCTATGAGACCAACTTATCTAATGATGTATCCAGTAATCATCACGTCTTAATAATATGCTTTGTCAATGATCCGCAAGATAACTCAGTGTGTTATGTGGCCCATAGGGGACACTGGCTTTGTTTAATGCCAGTGTTATATGGATGCATGCACTTGCGACTGCGAGCGGCTGTAGTCTCGTCCTCTTTTCGTAACTGAGAACATGATTGGATTCAATTCCAACCTTCAGAGATGTAGGCTGATGCGGAGTGGAATCACACACATCTTCCAGCTCACTAACACATTCTGTAATCACGTGATTAGTCCAGTCTAATCAGAAGTTTAAGATGCAGTGCCGAATCTCCCCACATCGATTAATGATAGGAGAGTCGGATCTGGGTTCCGACCCAAATCACATTCGATTCTTAAGTCAGTAACAGACTTAAAGGGAGCTCGGGACAGCTAAGTCCGACCTGTTGGAAGGTCGTTCAATCACGGTCACGTAGAGCTATGGAGCAAGACATATAAAGTGGAAGAAATAATTTGAGTTGTCAGAGTACCTTAGTGTTTAGTACCTTTGAAGCTCTTTTTCTGTCCCATCGTCGTCGTGACTATTTATAGGTAAGGGTTGCTGGTTAAAAGAGGTAAACGACTATGGCTGTATGGCGAAGGAACAGAGCAACAGGCTGTATATGTTAGGAACAGAGACAGAGGATGACAGTATATGTAAGCGAAAGAACAGAGACAGATGAACAGAATACTTACCAGAAGAACGAAGACTGAAGGCTGTGTCGTGGGACGAAGCTACTACCTTGAACGCAATTAGGGCGCGATCTCGGTGGTAATCGATATCGCCGGTTGCTCCCCAAGGTTAACACAGCAGCATCTGTACGCGTTCACTCGCTGGCAGAAACTTTGGAGTTTGCACAAGATAGCTGCCCAGGAGCACGAGATGAAGAAGAGAGGAAATTTGGAGGAAGCAAATTTTCGTGTATGGCAGAAGAAATGAGGCACGACTATATATATGAATCAATAAAAGATTACAGAATTTCAAACGGGCAAAAAAAATTTATAGCGTATGAATGTTGTAACAGCTGCAATCAATCAAAGTAAAATTACTGTTTGGACATTAACAACTGCAATCAATCAAAATAAAATAGCCGTTTGGACATTAACAGCTGCAATCAAAATTTGGACATTAACAGCTGCAATCAAAATCTGGACATTAACAACTGCAATCAAAATTGAAACTATGAGACATTTAAGGGACTAGGGCCAAAAAAGGAAAGGCACGCCGTCCAAAAAAGGAAAGAGCGCACGCGTCACGTCCCGACACGGTCGGCCAGCGGCGGCGGCGGCGCACGTGTGGTGAACTCATGCTCATATAAGTCCTCTCCTATTCACAAAAGAGTCGTACCCCTTTGGGGCACATCCCCAAGTCCCAACAATCCCCTAATAAACTCCTCCAAGGAAAATTACCCAAGCAACGTGGGAGTAGAGAGTTAGTGGGAATGAAATAAAGGCTTTTGAGAGCCTATTATTTCCAAAAATCCCCCATTAATGGCTCTGAAAAAGGAACAAAGAACTCCTGGGTAAAGAAAGGATATATACTTAAGCATCAAAGTCTTTCGATTCAATTAATACATAGCGAAGTGAGGCAACAACTTACTTCCAAATGAGTGAATTTCTCTTGAACTCATTAGAGTTCGGTTGAGACCCACCCACGACACATATTGTAACCTTGAGTATATGCAAACTCCGTGTAATCTTGAGTATGTGCAAACTCCACAATACATATCAAGCGCTTTAAGGCCATGCGCACACCTTGGGTCTCATGAGTGCTCTAGAAAAAACTGCCTTTATTTTTTTCATAGAAGGCGGCCAAACCTTCACACCCACGTAGGTGGTCCATCAAGTGCTTCTCTATAGCACCACCACAAGGGATATGTAACCATTAAGAGTATATTGCTTAACCTATCAATAGATAATGAGTCCATCAAGTGCTTTTCTATTGCACCACCAAAATTTGGTTATGGACTTATCTCAACGTGAATCCATCAAGTGCTTCTCTATAGCACCACCCAAATTTGGCTATGGATTTAAAAACACTACCACACACCATAGGGATAGAAATGTTGTGTATGTTAAGGATCATATGGCTTTATTAGACTACAACGTGTATCAACCATATTACCTTAACTTATGGGCTTTAGCCACATCCCCTCGACGAATCAAGAACCACTTTCCTTGGCAACCCATTGGTTAGTGGATCTGCAAGATTCCTTTCGAACCTCACATATTCCAAAGAGATTACTCCAATTTTCAGGAGTTGTTTAACCACACTGTGCTTGATGTGTATTTGTATTTTCTTCCCATTATAAACACTGTTTTAAGCAACTCCAATGGCTACTTAAGAATCACAATAAAGGGAAGCTGATGCAGTTTTCCCATAGTGGCACGTCTGCTAACAAGTTCCTTAGTCATTCAGCTTCTTGCCCTACCAACTTAAGAGCAATGAATTCAGACTCCATGGCGGATCGTGCTATACATGTCTGTTTTGAAGACTTCCATGATATAGCGCCTCCACCCAAAGTAAAAACAAAACCACTAGTTGAACTTATTTCATCATTACCTGAAACCCAGTTTGCATCACAAATTCCTTCTAAAATAGCAGGAAATCTGCTAAAATGCAAACACCAATCAATAGTTCCTTTTAGGTATTTTAGCAAACAATGAAGAGCATTCCAATGTTCGTTATCAGGGTTATGAGTATAACAACTTAGCCTACTAACCGCATAGGCTATATCAGGTCGAGTACAGTTCATGAGGACCATCACACTTCCTATGATTTTAGCATATTTAGATTGGGAAACACTCTCGTCCAAATACTTTTTTCAAATGTATTATCATAGGGAGTTCTAGAACTTTTTCAGTACTATGTAATGAGATTGACATTGGATTTTCTAATAACTTATAGGCATATAAACACCAATCTGATCCTGTTAGCACAAGAGTCATAGGTAATTACTCACTAAAGTGCATTTTCCAACCTTGCATTCTTAACCAATAATCACAGGTTGGAACATGTATATCACCATTTAAAAAGCAACCGTAGCAATCTTGGTTCAAAATAGTCCAAGCACTTTATTCACAAGTCTACTTTTCCATTGAACCATGTCTCATTTTTATCTTGAGGTAACTCAGTCAAATCAATGGAATCAATCTCGGCTTTTATCATAAAGGCAGACACAAGCTCATCACTAAGCAAATCTATGCATGCATTTTCTGATAAGAAAGCAGTAATGAAGTCAGGTCCAAAGTTGGTTTCAGTTCTTTGCCTCTTACTCCTTCTAGGTTCATCAATAATAGTACTAGTAAATGTAGGACTATTTGTACGCACATCATCAGATAAAGGTCTGATTGCCTAAAAGAGACATGTTTACATGGGTTTTTAGTGAACTTATGTCACGCCCCATTCCCCCAATTACACTGGTTTTCAAGGTTTCTATGGCAAATGGAAGATGAGTGTTTAACAAGCCGCAGTATTGTACCAAACATAAAATTTAATTAATTTACAAGCAGGCCATTACACATGCTGAAACAACACAAACAGAAGGAAAAGAAAACTACAAGTGCTCCAATCACAACAGCCAAAAGTACTATCTGTCTACATGTACGAAGTACAATTGAGAAACTACAGAACATCTGAGCAAATACAAAGTACAACTAAAGCATCTGTCAAGTACAACACAGAGGACAACACTATATAACATATGGACATACGAAAGTCCCCAAACAAAAGTACGCCAAAAAGGAGACGACTCACACTCGCTAAACTAATCCTAGGTGTCTGAAGGGCGAGAGTCTTCTACATGGGGAAGCTCCCTCGGCACTGGCTCAGCTCATGCCTTCTCTGGTCCTGAAAGACAACATGGACACATCACATCGTGTCCAGTAGGAACCCAACTAGAAAGAAACACTTTTACGCTTTTTTAATTATATCTTCAGGATTTGATCTTGACAACATGTTCATCTTCTAGCATGTGGTCTTTCATCATATCAAGCAACAAGAGATCTGCTCTTCTTCTCACTGATTACAAAAAATGATCTATATATTAAAACACAACTGTTTTTTGAATTCTAGGGCTGATTTGGACAAGCTGACTAGGACAAACAGGTTGATAGAAAGACGGCCTGGATTTAATCTTGAGAAATGAATGGTTGAGATGAGATTTTGTGGAAAGTTTTGGAGGGAAAAACATCTCTAGGGAAATGAAAGTTTCTGGGTAAATGAAACTTTATGGGGAATGAAAGTTTCCGGGGAAATGAAACTTTATGTGGAATGAAAGTTCCTTGCAAATAGCAGAGTGCACACAATTAATGTATTTGGGAAAAAAACATAAACTTGCACTTAATGCTGCAGATCGAATGCTGCTGCAGATCGAATGATCTCTCCCTCAACACGGGGCACACCGTCTCTTTGACTCATGGGGCAAGTCTTTGGCGCCCGCGCCGAAGGTGCCCGCTAAATTTTTTAACGCTAATTTGTAGTTCTGCGCCGAAAGCGCCCGCGCCGATTTTTTACGCTAATTTGTTGTTCCGTGTCGAAGGCGCACATGCCGAATTTGTTGTTTCGCATCGAAGGCGCACGTGCCGCTAAAATTTTTAAGCTAATTTGTTGTTCTGCACAATTTTGGATGTGGAAATAATTTTTTGGGAAATAAAGATTTCGTGGGGAAAAATCTTAAATGAACCGTGCCTGCGGGCACGGGTTATGACTATAATGTGTGTGTGTGTGTGTGTGTGTGTGTGTGTGTGTGTATTTTGATGGTATAATAGAACTACTAAGCAACAGTACAGCTGGTCTAATAGAACTACTAAGCAACAGTACGGCTGTAGTAATATAAAAGAAGTAAAGCAAGTAATATTTTCATAATTTAATTAATTTGAAAACCTGGACACCACGCTGTGTATTAAGGCCAAAATTGATCGAGACAATTGTCAAGCTGACGCAGACTCGAGATGCTGAGTCGGAGCCTCGTCAGCAGTTGGAGTGGGACCCTTGGTTGGAAGAACCAGTGTCGAGTGATACTAGTTGGAGATGATGCGATGTTCGATCGACCTTCGAGCAGGAGTTGCGTCGATCGTTCGAGGCTGGAAAGCTCGACGTCGACCTTCGACGTTGGATGATGGCCATTGATCTGCACCACGGGGACTCGTTAAGGGGATTGGATCTGGGTTCCAATCCATATCCCCTCTGATGCTTAAGTTAGTATGGAACTTAAGGGAGCGAGTGAGCTTGGTGCCGCTAAGATCGACCCTCGGAGGCTCGTCTCAAGACTGGCGGTGCAAGCTCGAATGTATAAGAAGTATAAGTTGAGAAAGTAGAGTTCTACGTCTTAGACCTCGTACCTTGGAAATGGGACACTTTCCTCTATTTATAGAGGTTCAGGGTCCCTTTGGAAACGTTGGGGTGACAACGGCCACCCATAATGGGGCCACGAACTTCCCCCATTAATAGGAATAAGTTTTGCGCACGTCCCCGAGATTCCTAAGCCCGCCTTTAATCCCACGTTCGAGTGAGGCAGACTCAACGGTCTACTGTCCACTTGGGCTTTGACTGAGTCGACATCGGGCTTCTTTGGTGGGCCTCGTGGGCCTTAGTCATTTGTCGATCGAGTTGTCTTGAATGCCGGCCCAATGACTCAACAATGGCCCCCGTCACCCGAACTTGAAGGATCCATCCGCTGAAGTCAAGTGATGTTACATCTCATTTAATGGGGCTCGGCAGTCGAGAAAATAGCACTTGAGTTCTAGGCGCCAAAACGCCTGCATCGTCCATTCAGATGATTTGTCGGTCGAAATCTAATACATCCTGGGCTCTGGATCTTTGACACATGTTCCATCATGAGATTGTTGCCTTGCCCATATATAACGCTTCCAGTGGTAGAGTGCGGAAGTACCGTCTTCATTCTCTTGATTCAGATTTTCCTTCTCCCGAAAGAAATGGCTTCGTCCTCCATCTCTGCTTCTGGAAGGAACTTGGTCACAGCCATTCAGAAGAATCGGAAAGGGGTCATGAAGCTGAGCTTGCTGGCAAATGTGAGGTCCAAAGTCAAGGCTAGCCAAATCACCGAGCTTCAGAGGAGTTATGTTCGTCTTGCTTATCAAACCAGGATGCCTGGGAGGGACGAGAGAGCTCATTGTCCTGGCGATCGGGAAGCGAGGGTTTACGTCAAAGTCTTCAAAAAATGTCTAACCGATAGGAGCTTGAGTCTTAAAGCGTTCATGGTCATAAATGCGTCGAGATAGGGGTATCGGTACATCGGACAGACCATTGTGTCTTTATCTTTATGATCTCATAATCATGCGACTTAGTGAAGGCGGAGACAAGACACATATGTTCATTAGATAATGAGTCCAATGAACGACCCAATAAAGAGTTATCAAATGGTTAAAAATTAACTTACTGTCATTAATAACTTTCTAGTGATGATAGGAAAGTTGGTCCTTTGGACTTGAGATCATTGTACGTACTTGTGCATGAATAGTGTCGCTTAGATTTATGATCTAGCTTAGAGGCAAAGCCTGCTAAAAAGTCTTAGGTTGGGTGACACTTGAATCATACAAGGTGAGTAGTGATCAAGAGAAGATTCGTCTCTTCCGTTAATGGGAAGTTAGTGTCGTAGGCTCAGTACGGTTCTTGGTAAAACCTTGGCCAAGGTATGTTGTAGGAAGTACAACATGTATGTTCCAGAGACCGAATAATACTGGCCAGTGCTAGCTAGTGGGGTTGACAGTTTACCATACCCTAGGTTATACGAATGACATAGTTAAGACGAAGGGACTAAAACTGCAGTATTCATCACGGACACATTCAGAGTGTCACGACGACACTTTTTGTCGACAAGTCAATCACATAATTATGATACCGAAGCAGGGACGACACTTGCGACTCGTGGTTACTGTCGTCTAGGAATTTCGAGTCCCAACCTGTGGTAGGATCAGGCTGTAGGGTCTCACACAGAGTAATATTCATGTCTTAGTAATTGGAAGAATGTTAAGAGGAATGCATTCGATGCAATGGAATAATTTGGCTCACAAGTAAGTTGTGAACTTAACGCTAAAGAGTTTAGCATTTGGGACTAATTAATACTTGGTATTAAGTTGACAAAGATGCATGAGATCGAATGGGACTTCCTGAGAAATCCACAGGAAGAAACCGTGTTCAAATCGGAGCACAAATGAGCCCGGAAACATAAAAATGGCATTATAAGGCACTAAGTGGGCTTGCGGGTCAGACCCGCACTTGGCGGGTCAGACCCGCCAAGAGGTAGCGGGTCGGACTGGGTCTGACCCGCGGGGCAAAACGCACGCGCTGCATGCGGGCGCAGCCCGCGTGGGGCCTTGCACCTTTGAATGTGGGCAGCTGAGCCCTTGCGCACGCCATGTGGTGCATGCAGATCATGCCACGTGGTGCGATCAGCCCAGCCCTCTCGGGATGCGTGCATTTTTTGTTTGTGCGAAAAAAGTTTTCGTAAGTTTAATTTCGACGTTTGAGGAGCAAATGATATCGGAATTGGACGCCGTTCTTTCCTATGCGATCGTTGTCTCGAGATCTTCGATTTGACAGGTTGTTTCAAAGTCAAAAATCAGAAATGGATTTATGACGGATTTTAGAAGTTTTGGACTTCTATTTAATCAATCCCAAATACCCATTTCATAGTCCCACATTGCTCGTTGCAAATGAGGAGGGGCCGGCTCCCTATATAAATAGGGGCAGCCCTCCTCATTGAAGAGTGCACCAAGTGTCTGATTTGAGAAGCTTTATAATTTTTGAGCACGCTCAATCTTAAGACAAAATTATTCCTCCTCTTATATTTCTTCCGATCCTCCAATCAAGTCCTAGCAAGACGGCGAGGAGGTTTGGATTTGATCCAGAAGTCTTTGACGTGGGTCCGCTCAAGTGAAATCTTCTTCGGCAAGTGATTGGCTCGAAGGCACAGTGCGATTCGGGAACCGGTTCAGCTCGGGGCAAGGTGCGGCTCGGGACACTGTTCGGTACACTTTGCCTGTGCAAGCAAAGTTCCAGATAAGTCAGTATTATTTTCATTTGCAGTAGTTTAGATCTTTCTTCGGTTGGTCGGACCCAACTCTTAGTTAGTATATTATCCTGGCTAGGGTGCATGATTCCTTAGGGTTATTATTATTAAAGAGTTTAATAATGTTTCTGCTGCATGTTTTATGATTCTAGCGTCCGTCCGACGTAGGATGGGCTTAGAAATATGCCCTAAGGGTCCTTGAAAAACCCAACAGGCCTAACCCGTCGAAAGGGGCCATCAGGCATTACAGCCACACGATATGAGCAATGAAAAACAAAGAGATACAAGCCAATTCTTCTAGTGCTTGTACTATGATCGCTCCTGAATGTAACCCAAAAGGGCGACCGTGTAGTTTTACCGCAAGCGCACGGTGTAGCGGCGAGCGGGTTATCGAACACAGGGAGGACGTATGACAGTGCCTTCTCCGAACAACCTGGCTATAGGAACAGAAAAGAGGGAATTTGCCTTTTGGCGATCCTGTCACAATCGTCAGACAAAGTATGGAGATATAAAAATCAAATAAAAACGCCTAGGGAATAGGGAATCCCCGCTACTCACCGTATCTCGTCAATGTGATTCATTGGTATCACAATTGCTAGGGTAGAATTTCGGATGAACTAGTTGCAACTGAATGTAAAACCTAGCTCACGCTCTCGCGCTGTTGCTGGTCTATAGCTAATCTAGGTTTGGGTCCAATCTCTTGCAAACCCTAGCCTAGGCAAGCTAGCATTAGGATCAACATCATCGTTCAATCGCGTCCCGAGCCCACTCTCGTGCAAACTCGGGGTGCGACCTAGGTTGGGATAGTTCCTACACGTCCAATCTCTTGCAAACGAGTATCGGTATGGAATTGCAACCGAGAACCCTAGTATCGGTCCAATCTCTTGCAAACCGATACTACGGAAACTCAATTTCAACCCAATTCGGATTTCTAGGGTTTCCTGTCGAATTGGGATCCAATCTCTTGCAAATCCCAATCGATATGAACACCTAGCTATCTGTAATAAATCGATCCCAAACTAACCCTAATAGCAATTCTAGCAATATTTCTACCAAATCATCACAAATCGGAAATTGGGCTCGTAGGGTTCATCCCCACGCCCCAAGACGTTAGGGCTACTCACAATTCATATCACAATTGCAAAACTAATCAATTGAAATAACAATAGAATTCATGGCAATATTCAAATAAGCAATAAAAATGAGATTTTTAATGAAGAGGGAGACAAACCAATAGAGTTCTCCAAGAATCCAATAAAAATAAACTTTTCTCTCCTCTCCAATAGCAAGAATCAAAAGCTAAAAAGTTTAATCTAAAAGCTGCAAAAAGTAAAGGAAAAAGCTCCCTAACCTAGGTTAGAATCAGGGGTTAAATACCCCCCAAAACTGCCCAAAAATCTGTGACCAAAATGCCCCTGCACAGCCTGAAAATCGCAATTTACGCTACAGGCAGCGCGGCTCACTCGGCCGAGTGACAAAAGTCGCTCGGCTGAGTGAAGACTCAGCTAATAATAAAATTTCATCCATTTTCATGCGGAAAAAGTGTGGGTTACTATCTCTAAATGCAAGGCAAATCACAGCATATGATATCAGAAATAAAATCTAAGACATGACAAATATAGCATGCATATAGAGAAAGCTAACTCCACGTCATCATCATCACAGAAAAGTCATCTCTAGCATGAGATGAAAAAGAAATAAAGATAAAGAGGGAAAATAAAACTAAATACAATGCAGCACACAAAGAAAATAAGAAAAACGTGATGCATGGTAAAAAAAAGAAAAAGTGATGAAAATGAGTGCAAATGCGGAAAATGGCGTGAAAAAACTAAAAATAAAGGTGGTAAATTGAAAAGCGTGAGAACTCACCCCCCCAAGCTAAAGTGCACAGTGTCCTCAATGTGCGAAGTGTGGCACACCGAGAGACGTATAAAGTGAGGGGTAGGTGAGGATGCATGCATGAGGAAAAAGAAATGAAAAATAACAAAATGAAAAATATGATGCGGACATGATGCATGCAGATATATGAGTGAAACAGATATAAAAGTGTGACACCAAAAACTCTCCCTCTCTCCCAAAAAAGATATATAAAGATATGAACAAAATGTGTACCCAAAAATAGTGAGGGGAGGGGGGGTGGGAAAAAATCAACAGGACCCAGCAGAGACGGGCAGCACGACGGCAAAAAGGATCAATGGCATCAAGGGTGCCTAAGAGGGTGGGGCTGCGCCGTCTCCGTCCTGAGGCGGAGGTGGTGGTGGTGGTGGTGGCGGGGGAACAGTCTGCTGAGTGGGTGTGGGTGTGGAAGCAGGCTGGGTGTGTGTATGTGTGGGTGTGGGTACCTGCTGGGTGGGTGGGGGTACGCGAGGAAGCCGGTCGAGAATCTGAGTGAGGCAATAGTGAATGCCCGGTAGTAGGTCGAAGCGGCTGGCCATAGCGGTGACGGTGGCAGACATGGTCCTGAGGTCACCTCTGATGCCACTCACCGCCCCTCGAGAGCATGAATGCTCTGAAGTACAGTGTCGGGGGGAGGTGGTGCAGAGGGACGCACCTGTCTGTGCTGTGCAGGACGGGGCTGGCGGACTCGGGTGGCATAGGTGATGGGCTCAGCAGGCACGTGGAGGAAAGGTGCTGTGCTCACAAGTGTGGGCCTAGCCTCAGGGCGAGGCTGGGGCGCAGGCTGGTAAGACGTGGAGGCAGCAGCAACGGAAGTGGAGTATAAAAGTGGCGACGAGGCGGCCAGATAGGTCTGTGACACAGACGTGGGAACAGACGTCACGACACTCTCGGAGAAAACGGCTGCGGTGGAGACAGAGGTGATAACCACGGTCTCCACGACGACAGCAAAAGAGGGCTCTCCGCTCTCAACTATAGTCGGTGGGCGCTCGGGTAGGGCGGAGGAAACGGGCTCAACGGACAGAGGGCCAGCTATGGTGGGAGTGGTGGAGGTAGTGGAGGTGGTCTCAGAGAGTGTACTCCCGACACCGGCAGAAGTGTGGACAGAGGTGTCGGGAGCAGCAGAAATCTCAGGCTGCTGAGGGGCCACGGGGTCAGCAGGAGCAGCGGGGTCAGCGGGTGCAGCGTGGGCCTGCTCAGCCTGCTCAGCCTCCTCGGCCTCAAGCACGTAGGCGGCGGGGATCAGGAGATCCATCGCCGGAAGCCAGTCCACCTGTGCTGGTGCTATCTGTGTCCGAGCTGGGCTCGGAAGGATTATGTAATCCGCACTGAATGGACCGTGCAACCAAACCCAGTACCGCTGACCATGCGGACGAAGCATCTTCATCCGGGCCATGACATCTATGGACATTGAAGTGGGGCACGGGGCTCGTCGCAGGTCAGCAGGAAGGTCCTCGCCGGTCATAAGAGCGAGCAGGGTGATCAGACCGCCGCAGCAATCGGTGAGCGAGCGCCCACCGATACGATGATGCGATCCAAAAACCAGCTCGCGATATCAATCACGACGGCGGGGACCAACTCGTCGCCCTCCCTAGATAGAGCTTTGGTGTGCGTCATCGCGTAGAGCATATAAAGCTCCGGCGTGGACATCGTCCCAGGCTCATATCTCGCCAAAAAGGTAGTCGCCATAAGGCGCTGAGCTATGCGGAGGCAAGGGTGGACGATGGCCGAGGCCTTGGCCTTACTAGGGTCGAAGGCGGCAGGTAAACCCGTAATCCAGGCCCAGAAAGCGCTGGAATCGAAGGAAGGTGGGGGAATGTGAGTGGGGACGTAACCACGGTCAGCCCCGGGGACATCGGGCCACGAAAAGAAAGCTCTCATCATACTGAGAGTGACCTGGCACTCTCGGTCCATGAACCTAAACGAGCATCCCTCGTCGGTCCGGGCGATAGAACTAAGCACCTCAAGCGTCGGACGGACGAACGTGTCCGCCGACACCTGGAAGAAATCTCGCCAACCCACGTTGTCATACAACGTGAGCATCCCCTCGAGTACCCCCAGGCGTCCTAGGTCTGCAAGGTGTGCGAACCTGGAGGGTACAATCGAGCGCTGGGAAATGCGCTCGAAGACGACGCGGTGTGCGTCGTCTCGGAACGTGATCCCCAGCGGCCCGAGAAGTGGAGCCGGTGGTGGTGGCTGTGGGACGGCAGGGAGTGGCTGTGCGGGGTGTATGGGCTCTGCAGGCTGTGCGGGGTGTGCGGGGTCTGTAGGCTGTGCAGGGTGAATGGGGTGTGGTGGTGTAGGCGGAGGAGAGTCTTCCACCTAGTGGGAGGGGCCGGCCTCATCCGACCGCTTCCGCTTGGCGGAAGCTCTCCTCGACCGTGGCCGTGTCCGGGGCGACATATGGCCCCCGGGTGCTCACCAAAAGTAATAAAAAATACGGCGTGCGTAAAATAAAGGAAGGAGTATACCGCGACACGCCGCGAGAGCAAAGTAATGGAAGCGTGCGAAGACGACGCCTCCACGTAGCCCAAAACGATCCCCGGAAGTTCCCCTGGGCTCCCCTAAGCTCCCCAATATACCCTGCACATCAAACGAAGATATCAACGAGTAATATTCAAAATGTATGGGGGGTTAGGGGTATAATAGATAGAAAATGAAGTTGATTAGGGTTTGGGGTTCGTTAGATACACGGATCGTCGAAAAATACGCAAAAGAGGAGAAAATAGGCGAAATAAATGCTACCGGAGCTCGGTCGGCGAGGTGGTCGCCGGCGGCAACTCGGGCGAGGCGGAGGAGCGGTCGACCGGCGGTGGTCGGCCGAGCGCGCCGGCAGGGCGAGTGGGTCGGGCGAGTGGGGGGGGGGTCGCAACGGTCGTAGGCGAGATTGGGCGCGGGCTCGGGCGGAAAATCGATAATAACGCTTCGAATTCCGCGCCGAGCCCGCAGCGACTTATATAAGGAAAAGTTACGACTCGGCCGAGTGACTAAGTCGCTCGGCCGAGTGATCGTAACTGAAATATTTTTGAAATTTCCTCCCCGCTTACGACTCGGCCGAGTGGCCTTGCTACCCTCGGCCGAGTGGAAGAAGTCCATTCGGCCGAGTGGCTCAAGCTACTCGGCAAGACTCGCCCTAGGAGTGTATCAGTTTCACTCGGCCGAGTGAAGTTATATACTCGGCCGGGTGGCAATTATACTGAAATCAAGAAAAGAAACAGAGAGTTGGGTATAGCAGACTTCCCTCGTTCGTGAGCCGCTCGGGCGGACGAACTTATGTGCTCGGCCGAGTGACAAGTATACGCGGCCGAGTGAACCCTGTTTTCTGCTGTTTGGCTTCGTTTGGGCTCTAAACTCTGTTTTTCTTCCTCCAGTCGATTTCATCTTTCTCCTAAGTTTCGAGCGCCTTCCTGGAGCGCTCCTCGTCGCCTTGTTCATCCTCTTAATGAAAGATATCCCTTTCTCCTCTCCTGTCAAAGAAAAATAGGACCCGTTATCACGAAATTTTCTGGGCGAATGACTCAAAACACTAATAATTTCTAAAACAAAAATAAAGGAAAAGTAAAAATAAAGCGATAACCGTCGGGTTGCCTCCCGACAAGCGCTCGTTTAAGGTCGTGAGCTCGACCCCCTTTGATTTTCAATTCAATGCGGGATATTGGGTGCATATGAGATGCACCCGTCAAATTTTCCGGGGAGAACGCTTGAATTTGGATGTTGTGGCGGGGCGTTCTTCCTCGGTGCTCCTTTGCCTCGGGGGGGGTTGGGGGGGGTGGTGGTGGCTCCCCCAAGCTAGTGCTTGCTCCAGGCCTCGGCTTCATCGGTGACACAGATTTTTGTATCGGTGGGGCTTTCCTTGGAGTCTTCATCTTTGAGAGCTTGCAGAGCTCTCGTATCCTCGTGACATCAGCGTCGCCTTCATCAATTTCCATGGAGAGGTCGGGGGAATGCTCTATCTTTTCTTCTTGGCCCAAATCCGGGCCTTCCTCAAAATCTTCCTTGAATAGAGCGCCGATGGAATGGGGGATCGCCTCCTCAATAACCTCTTCAAGGAGGTATGAAAGATCATCCGGCCGTCCCTTAAGCAGATATAGTCTATTGATTTCTCCCGTTGGGACTCCCTCTGAATAATGCTTGAGCCTTTGACCATTTACTTTGAATGTGGCTCCGTCCTTGCTTTCCAACTCGAAAGCCCCTCCCGGTTGTATGTGCTTGATGGTGAAAGGTCCGGACCAACATGACCTCAACTTACCGGGATATAGTCGGAGCCAGGAATTATATAGCAAGACCTTGTCTCCTACTTTGAAGTCTGTAACGGTTATGCGCGCATCGTGGAGAATCTTGGTCCTTTCTTTGTAAATTCTTGAGCTCTCGTAAGCGTCTCTCCTTATCTCATCAAGCTCGTTGATGTCTAAGAGTTGCCTCACCGCCGCACTCTTGTAATCATAATTAAGGGTCTTAATGGCCCAATATGCGCGGTGTTCCAACTCTACCGGCAAGTGGCAAGCTTTCCCATAAACAAGTCGGAACGGTGTGGTGCCGATGGGAGTGCGAAAGGCCGTGCGATACGCCCATAGAGCATCGTTTAACTTCATTGACCAATCCTTTCTAGATCGATCCACGGTCTTCTCAAGAATTTGCTTGATCTCCCTATTTGAGACTTCCACTTGGCCGCTTGTCTGGGGGTGATATGCCATGCCAACTATATGGTTTACCCCGTACTTCTTCAACATGGCTTCAGACTTGTTTTCTATGAAATGGCTCCCCCCGTCGCTTATCAAAGTACGAGGCACTCCGAAGCGTGGGAAGATGTTCTGCTTGAAGAACTTAGAGACGACCCTTGCATCATTAGTAGGGGTAGCGATTGCTTCCACCCATTTGGAGACATAGTCAACGGCCAATAGGATGTATTTGTTACCATTGCTCGACGGAAATGGTCCCATGAAGTCTACTCCCCAACAATCAAAAAGCTCAATTTCTTGGATGGGCCTCATTGGCATCTCATTGCGTTTGGAGATATTCCCAGTCCGTTGGCATCTATCGCACCCCTTTACAAAGTCGTGGGTGTCTCTAAACATTGTTGGCCAGAAGAATCCGCTCTGCAAAATCTTAGCGGTCGTCTTAGAGGCGGCATGATGTCCCCCGCACGGCATACCGTGGCAATGCAAAATGATAGAGGTTGCCTCCTCTTTAGAAACACACCTCCGAATAACACTATCTTTGCATATCTTGAAGATGTATGGATCTTCCCAAAAATAGCTACGGACCTCATGTAAAAATCTCCTCTTTTGATGCGTGGGCATCCCATGCGGTTTAATTCCACAAGCCAAGAAACTGACGAAGTCCGCGTACCAAGGTACTTCTCCGGGCCTTATGGCGTATAGCCTCTCATCCACGAATGTGTCGTCGATAGGTAAACTCTCATCCTCCTTGTCACGAATAAGCCTAGACAAATGATCCGCCACGACATTGTCCGTACCTTTCTTGTCTCTGATCTCCAAATCGAATTCTTGCAACAAGAGTATCCACCTAATTAACCGAGGTTTGGCTTCCTTCTTGTTTAAAAGATACTTCAACGCCGCATGGTCGGTGTGGACAATCACCTTGGAACCAAGGAGGTAGGAGCGAAACTTCTCGATGGAATAGACGACCGCTAGAAGCTCTTTTTCGGTAGTTGTATAGTTTTTCTGCGCGTCATCTAATGTCTTGCTCGCATAGAATATCGCATGAAGCTTCCTATCTTTCCTTTGTCCCAATACCGCTCCAATGGCTTGGTCGCTAGCATCACACATTAGCTCAAAGGGAAGGCTCCAATCCGGTGGTTGTATGATGGGCGCGGAAACTAGTGCTTCCTTCATGGTATTGAAGGCTTGCAAGCATTCCCCTGAAAAAATAAAAGGAGTATCTTTAGCGAGCAAGGAAGTAAGCGGTTGGGCAATCGAGGCGAAATCCTTGATGAAGCGGCGGTAAAACCCCGCATGACTAAGAAAGCCTCTAATGCCCTTGACATTAATAGGAGGAGGGAGTTTCTCGATTACCTCAATCTTTGCTTTATCTACCTCAATTCCTCTCGAGGAGACAAGGTGCCCGAGAACTATACCTTCCGTGACCATGAAGTGACACTTCTCCCAATTTAAAGTGAGATTGTTTTGTTGGCACCTTTTAAGGACTTTAGTAAGATTGGCCAAACAGGAGTCAAACTCACTTCCATAAACCGAAAAATCATCCATAAAAACTTCCATAATATTTTCAATGTAATCGGAAAATATGGATGTCATACACCTCTGAAAGGTGGCGAGAGCATTACAAAGACCAAACGGCATCCTACGGTAGGCATATGTACCATAGGGACAAGTAAAAGTGGTCTTTTCTTGGTCATCTTCGTGCAAAGGGATTTGGAAGAACCCCGAATACCCCTCTAAATAACAAAAGTATTTATGTTTAGCTAGGCGTTCAAGCATTTGATCGATGAAGGGCAATGGGTAATGGTCCTTTCGGGTAGCTTTATTTAGTTTCCTATAATCAATGCACATTCGCCATCCCGTGACGGTGCGTGTAGAAATGGGCTCACCTTTATCATTTTTTATAACTGTCATCCCCCCTTTCTTGGGGACGACGTGAACGGGGCTAACCCATCTACTGTCAGAGATAGGATAAATAATACCGGCGTCGAGCAATTTTAGGCTTTCCTTTTTAACCACCTCTTTCATGTTCGGGTTTAACCGCCTTTGAGGCTCTATGGAGGTGGCGTCGGTATCCTCCAAATGGATCCTATGTGTGCAAAGCCTAGGGCTTATCCCTTTTAGATCGGAGATAGTGTAGCCAAGGACATCTTTGTGGCTCCTAAGAACGTCTAGGAGTCTCTCAAGTTGTTCATGCATGAGGTGGGAGTTAACTATCACCGAAAAAGTTAATTTACTACCCAAAAGGCATACATTAGATTCGGTGGTAATTGTTTAAGTTCTACCTCAAGAGGTGCCGCTCCTTCTACTTCATCAGCTCGCATGAGTTTGGCTTCTTCCTTGTCATCCGAATTTAGCTCATGTTCAGGTGGCGTGCTCTCATGCGAAGACTCAGACTCACTACTTAGTGAGGACGATGCATCTAAATAGGCGCTCTCCGATTCTGTGCTAGCATCGTCAAAACCTTCACTCTGCTCCGGTTTGTTCCTGGAATCAAGAAACACATCAGACGATTCATAAAAGCAAGAGTGAGTGTCATAGAGTGTAACTCCCTAAACATTGGTTTGCTCGAAAGATTCTTCGGGAGTATAGTGCTCTTCGACACTTGTTCTACCGTCATCGAAATATAACTTGTCGTCTATCACATCAACTCTGACATTTCCCCCGATAGTCCCATCCGGGAGACTTGATCCATCACAAAACTAGCAAACAGTTGTTCGTCGGGGTCCTTGATATCGATAGCAAAAGCTCCGGTAGCGTGGACCTCATCGACAAGCTCCTTAAGGAGGTCTGTGAAGGAGTCATAATCTTCCTGACTGAGTTCCGTTGTCGACATTGCATCCTCCATTCTACCAGTTAAGATCTTATGCAAAATACGGGGAGAGTATGCAAATAGGGCTGCAAACAGAGTTAGAACAGGATATAGAAGAAAGTAAAGAAAGAAAGAAAAATAACCGGGTGGTCGATGCCGAACACCGTCAAAATGGCCTCCCCGGCAACGGCGCCAAAAACTTGATCGCTCCAAAATGTAACCCAAAAGGGCGACCGTGTAGTTTTACCGCAAGCGCACGGTGTAGCGGCGAGCGGGTTATCGAACACAGGGAGGACGTATGACAGTGCCTTCTCCGAACAACCTGGCTATAGGAACAGAAAAAGAGGGAATTTGCCTTTTGGCGATCCTGTCACAATCGTCAGACAAAGTATGGAGATATAAAATCAAATAAAGACGCCTAGGGAATGGGGAATCCCCGCTACTCACCGTATCTCGTCAATGTGATTCATTGGTATCACAATTGCTAGGGTAGAATTTCGGATGAACTAGTTGCAACTGGATGTAAAACCTAGCTCACGCTCTCGCGCTGTTGCCGGTCTATAGCTATCCTAGGTTTGGGTCCAATCTCTTGCAAACCCTAGCCTAGGCAAGCTAGCATTAGGATCAACATCATCGTTCAATCGCGTCCCGAGCCCACTCTCGTGCAAACTCGGGGTGCGACCTAGGTTGGGATAGTTCCTACCCGTCCAATCTCTTGCAAACGAGTATCGGTATGGAATTGCAACCGAGAACCCTAGTATCGGTCCAATCTCTTGCAAACCGATACTACGGAAACTCAATTTCAACCCAATTCGGATTTCTAGGGTTTCCTATCGAATTGGGATCCAATCTCTTGCAAATCCCAATCGATATGAACACCTAGCTATCCGTAATATATCGATCCCAAACTAACCCTAATAGCAATTCTAGCAATATTTCTACCAAATCATCACAAATCGGAAATTGGGCTCGTAGGGTTCATCCCCACGCCCCAAGACGTTAGGACTACTCACAATTCATATCACAATTGCAAAAATAATCAATTGAAATAACAATAGAATTCATGGCAATATTCAAATAAGCAATAAAAATGAGATTTTTAATGAAGAGGGAGACAAACCAATAGAGTTCTCCAAGAATCCAACAAAAATAAACTTTTCTCTCCTCTCCAATAGCAAGAATCAAAAGCTAAAAAGTTTAATCTAAAAAGCTGCAAAAAGCAAAGGAAAAAGCTCCCTAACCTAGGTTAAAAACTGGGGTTAAATACCCCCCAAAACTGCCCAAAAATCCGTGACCAAAATGCCCCTGCGCAGCCTGAAAATCGCAATTTACGCTACAGGCAGCGCGGCTCACTCGGCCGAGTGACAAAAGTCGCTCGGCCGAGTGAGAAACCCTGAGAATTTCCAGTAAGTCTGGGGTCTTGGGGGTCTTCACTTCGGGCGTCGCTCGGCCGAGTGAGTTGTCGTCACTCGGCCGATGGCTTCTATTCACTCGGGCGGTCGGCAATTTCCACTCGGCCGAGTGGGTCTTCTGATGCTCAGGCAGACGAAAAACAGTAAGTTGGCTCTTTTTGATGGGCGTCGTCTGAGTGCCACTCGGGCGGACGGGGTTTCGTCACTCGGCCGATGTGGCTTCTGATGCTCGGCCGAGTGCACACATGAAGCGTGTCCGATCTGGTCGGCCGAGCGGGGTCTCGCTGGTCGGCCGAGTGACTCCTTCACTCGGCCGAGTGAGACACCAAAAATGCCCATTCTGATTGTTTTTGCCTCCTCGTCGCTCCTACGACGTTCTTTCTTCTTCCGCTCCTCTCCAATAGCTAAATACCCCTCGGGGAAGTCGTCGGTGACACTCTGGAGTAGGTGTATCTCGGGATCACTCCAAATCGCTCCAAATCTCCTGAAATACGACAAAAACAACAAATCGTGAAAAGTATCGCAATATTGTCGATAAATCGCGAAAAGCATGATTTGAGCGATCTAAATGGCATGCAATCATGCGGAAAAAGGTGTAAAACACGGAGTGATCATACTACAAAATTGTTTTCGTCTATATCTCAATTATCCCCTATACATTTGAAAACTATGACAGGGTAAGAGGAGAATCAAGACTCTGCAACGAGTCGCTAGGCCCTTGGCCTCCCTCAAAGCGCAGCATCATGCTCTCGATCTTTCGGAGCAGCATCGCCCACGTCATCACATGCCATGATGACGATTTCACCACTAGGAGCGGCCTCCCCCGTGCCCTGACTAAGATCATCATCATCGATATTCGGGAACAACACCTGGATCTGGTCGATCTCAGCGGAGAGGTCAGGGAATCGGTCCTTCACTTCTGATCGACATTGTTCATAGCCTTGCGTGTATAGCTCGTCGAAATCGGGAAATGAATCCTTGAATTTCTGGACCACCCTCTCCGCTATGGCCTCGACCCGGCCTCTCCTCCAACCGAGCTTTCTCTGCACGCTCCCTCGAGGCAGATTGATCAGCTTCTCTCTTACAAGACTCGCGTAACTCATGCTCGAGCTGCTAAATGTGGTTTAATCTCAGTTTGAACAGAATCCCTACTCTATCCAGCTCAGCCTGAGACTTCTCCATGGCCCTCTTAATGGCCCCCAGGGTGACTTCATGGTTAGCCACCATAGGTGTGCGTCGATGCAGTGCAGCAGTGGCCACGAGAGCCTGCAAACAAGGCACGATAGTCAACATCCATGATCACCTACAATGGAGGCTAGTGCAGTAGTTACCTGGACATTAGCGTGGACAGCTATCGACGCAAGCCTCTATTAATCGACATTCTCCACAATGGCCTTATCCCACAGTAGGTCACGTTTTCAACAATCCGAGAGGCGGTCCCGCACTCCAGAAGGGCAGAATTATGTCTCCTCATTGGAAACTCCATTTGAACGAGTTCCTCTGCGGGAAAATCAAATGGAGCCTGAGGAGATCGACTCTCTAGCAAAATTGGTCTGAATTCATCAGGAATGTCTTCAGACAGAGGCACTGAGGGGAACATGCCTCCCAAGGCCAAGAATCCTCATGCATAAGAAGCTCCGAAGGGACTCAGGCCTCCCCCGAGTCCCCCCTCTAGAAGAGTTCCCCGCTCCAGCTGAGGAATCTGCTCCACGGCTTCAGTTGACCCAGATGGCTCCGAGTCACTAAGGCAAAGCCGCCTCCTTCTCTTGTCTCCCTCAACTGCAACCACCTCAAATTCAGTAGGGGACTTCTCATTTTTCTTCCGCTGGAGGCGGGCCAGTTGAGTAGCCCCATCGGCGACAATGGGTCGTTCCTCCGACGACAAGCCATCCCATCTCCCATAGAATGCACCCGAGGAGATAACATCTCTCCTCAGCTTCTCTGATAGAAACCTCGACTCCTTACCTCATGCAAGATCCACCTGGTACTCCAGACCAACCATGCCTACAGAAGAAAAACATGTTAACTCAGAGAACAAAGATAGAACAGTTGATGGGCACGATCGAATCGACCTTTCATCCATACAGTCTGGCATAACACCAAGTCGGACCACAGCTTCCTCACATTCTCTGACTCATCAATGCGTCGGCTGCCTCCTTCTCCACTCCGGACAAAGGCATGTCCTCGGCGTGGCCTAAGTCAGTGACACCCCATCCGGTGCAAAAGCTCGCCTCTCCTTGAAAGACCACAAACACGAACTCCTCTTTCCATATGGAATTAGAGGAAGGAAGATCATCAAATAGCTTCCTGCCTCGATGGGCCGTTACCATGTACCAGCCCGAAGTCTTGAGAGGAGGAATCGAGAAGTAATTGAACAATCTTAGCGACGGTTCAATTCTTTCCATCACGCATAGAGCAATAAAGCCCACCAATGCACCTATGGCATTTGACATCAGCTGGCAGAGAGAAAGTGTCAGGGTGCTCAGAAAGTAACGCATGAAATGATGCATGGGGAATGGAAGCCCTCGTTGGAAGGATTTGACGTAAACCACAACTTCCCGATCAGCTGGACGCTGGACCCTTTCATCCCTCTCCGGCACCCAGATCTGATAGTCAAGCTGGACGTAATTTCTCTGAAATTCGGGGATCTGATCGACTCCGACTTTGGATCTCAGATTGGCAATCAGACCGGGCTCCATAGCCCCCTCTTTGTTCTTCTGCATGACGGTAACCAAACTTCTCTCAGAAGCAGGAATAGAGGATGAAGCCATTTTTAGGGATGAAAGCTAAATCAGGAATGACGAATACGATATCTTCACATTTTCACACTAGAACCGTCTTATATCAACAGGACGACAGTGGCATGATGAAACACGTGTCGAAGATCCGAGGCTCTAAGCATCTTGGATTTCGAACTGGAGAATCATCCAAATCCGCGAAGCGGGCGTTTTGGCGCCTAGAACTTGAGTATTAATTCCTCGACTGTCGTGCCCCATTAATACGATGTAACGTCGCTTGACCCCAACAAGCAGACTCTCTGAGGTCGTGCGACAGTGGCCATTATTGAATCATCGGGCCGACACTCAAGATGGCTCGTCCGACGAATGACTAAGGCCCACAGAGCCCACAAGAGATGCCTTATATCGACTCAGTCAAAGCCCACCTGTCAATCGCCTGTTACACTCCTACCAAATCAAACATGGGGATTGAAGGCGTGCTCATAAATAGCAGGAACACGGGCTATTGTTACTCCTATTAAAGGGGGGAGATTATGGCATCATAATTTGTGACCAATATCCTCCCAACGTCACTGAAAAGACCCAGGAGGTCTATAAATATAAGGATGTTCCCAACTCACAAGGTACGAGATCTAATACATAGACTTTACACTTTACAACTTACATTTCTTCCACAAAAGAGCATGCGACGTCTGATCTGAGACGAACCTTCGTGGGTCGATCTCAGTTGCTCTAAGCTCACTCTCTTCCTTAAGTTCCATTCGAACTTAAGCATCGGAGGGGTTTGGATCGGGACCCAGATTCGACCCCCCTGACGCTTCCTTGTGGTACAGATCACCGAGTCTCGATCTTAAGTGAGGGTCAGTCCTGAGCTTCCCATTCTTGATCGATCGATGCACTGACGGCTCGAGGGTCGATCGAGCATCGCAAGTCAACCATGATCCATCAACGACACTGGTTCCTCCAACGTAGGGTCCTACTCAACGGGCTGAGAAGACTCCAATTCATCAGAAAGGGTCAACGTCAGCAACACAATTGTTTCGGTCATTTTTGGCCTTAACACTTCTCTTTCTCATGCCTTTCTTTTTATGTTATTATTTTTTTTATAAATAAATACGAAAGGCATTGAACTTTAATATTTTTATCTTTGATTTCTCCATGTCTCTTTCTAATTTATTAGTTATTTACTTAATTATACATCTACTCACATATATCCAAGATTATGCTGAGGCTTGAATTGGGTTCGTAGGTTCCGAAGATATTTCTGGAATGTGACGAAAGTAAAGTAGCATCATATATATTTGGGGTCCGAACATTGCTTGAATCTCTTGATATGGAGATTCTGTCAAGATCCTAAGGAAACTTGAAACCACAAAAGAACTAATTAGGTTATGAAATCCTGACACATTATCAAGACAAACAGCAGCATACTCGCCAGTCATGGCTGTGTAGAAGTACCCAGCTTCGCAGGGACAGGAAAGGGGGGAAAGAGAGGGAAGCAGGGAAACACAGGCTTTGTCAGGAACAGCGAGCAGCCTGGCAGAATGTGCCACTTGCCGGTCCATGCCCTCTCCGGCCGTGACATTTCAGGTTGCGCCGGTTCCGAAACTGGGAAGAAGACACGAGCCTCGGAAGTGGGAGGATTTGCATCGTCAGCCGATGGTTCATACCGGAGAAGTCGAGCCGCCATGCTTAAGTCTGTACCGGCCAACCTAAGAGAAACAAAGACGAGGAGGCAGAGTTTCAGACTGTTCATCGTGCAAAAAAATTTTTGATGGCAACGGAACGACGGGCACGGCTTTTTATAGCTATCTTCCCAACAACAACGTTATCATCAGATGGACTGGGAGTAGGTTGAAGGTGCGAAAAGCACTCTTCATCATTCGGCTTTCACATAATTTTCCCTCTCACACTCTCTCACACTCTCTCACAGAAAGAAAGACAATATTAAAAATAAAATGTAGCGTATGATGGCTAAGGGCCTGTTCTTTTGTAGGAAAGTATAATTGGGAAAGTTGAGAAGTTAAGAATCTGAGGAGAGAGAAATTTGTGTGTAGTGTGTTCTTTTGTTGGAAAGTGGGGTTGGATTGTAGAGTTGGAAAGTTGAGGTGGGACCCACTCCGTGTAGTGTGTTATATTGAATGAAGAAAGTTGGATGAAGAAAGTGGTGTGGGGTCCACTCATAATTAATATAACTATTTATATAATATTAATTAAAATTAAAAAATACAAACCACCGTTCTCTTTCATTGAAGTGGGGCCCGCCACCCGCCTGCGCTGCAGCAAACGCGGAAAAAAAAAATAAATAAAACGCGGGCGCGATCGCGATTGGTCAAGGGAGAGAGAGGGGCCCACCATCGATCGGGATTCTGCTGTAATTCGCGTATATTGCGGAGAGAACGAAGTCACCCCCGCGATTCCCATTTCGAGCTCCATATCGGACTGCGGTTCGAAATTCTCAGAATATCAAAAGAACACGGTGTTGCATTCTCAACGAGGAATCCACGAAATAGTGCTTAAATAGTAAAATTGCAGGGATGCATCTCCAAGAATCGGAGAAAAGAACAGGGCCTAAATGTCTAATGTTATATTCATTACAATATCTCATCATCAAAGCCGAAAGATATATAGGTTTATTAATTGTTATTAAATGCATAAAAATATATGTAAATATCTTGAAATTATAATGGACTATACTGTACTTGATGATGAAGTGGCAAACAACCTAATTGGGCTTGGCCTGGATTGCATCGTATTGTCACATGATCTGCACATCACAATCAACACGAATGTTGACATGCACAGTCGGGTGCATGGGTCCTGATTTCGGCTCCTCTGACGCTTAAATTAGAACTTGAAAGATAATTGAAAAATAACCTAAAGCAAGCAAAAAGTTTACTAAAAGAATTAATTAACCCCTCCATTAATTGAGAGTAATGATTTACATTGATTTGGCTAGTGAATATTTTAGTCATCTCACGTAAAGAGAGTGCCTCTCCTTGGTTAGACCGGCTTTGCTCAAGCTTATCTTGAAATTGGACCGGTGGACCCTTGGCTGAGTTGGGTAAGTAGGCCTTTTGCTATGGTTAGTGCCTGATGTGATCTTTAATATTTATAACTGCAGGCACACGGCAGTCGTCACAGCGCTATACGGGTCGTCCGCAAGGAAGTTGGGTGTCATGGCCTGTTTAGCCCTATACGGCGACTGACGTGGTAGTCCTCTATACACGAGTAGAGGGAGTATGAGGAGTTGATAAGAGGTGATATGTCGTGTAAATGGCTAGTGGCAGTCGTGTAATTCCGTGAAAAGTGTAGGGATATTTTGGTCATTTGGCCATATGGGTGGAAGTGTGTGTAGAGTGAAGGTGGCTGTGTAAAGTAATGTCATACTTGTAAAATTTGAAATAGTGGGTTAGTGTGTGAGGGGCTAGTGTGAAAAGGGATGGGTTTAATGGCACACCTGTAAATTTTTAGAAAGGCTAGGGTAAAACGGTCTTTTTGACTAAACTGCTGTGCATACATACTAAAATTGTGTGTGCATAAAGTAATGGAAAACTTGTAAATACTTGGAACTTGGGTGGTAATTTTGGAAGGGTATTAAGGACATTTTAGACTATGCATGCTTATCCTAAGAGGATTCTAGTGTTAGATATTTTCATGGAAAATTCTATTGTCTTCTTTCACTTTCTTCTCTTTTCTTCCCATTTCTATTTTCATCCCTTTTCTCCCCCTAGGTTGGCCGAACCCCCCCCCCCCTCCTCTTTTCATTTTATCAAACCTCCCAAAACCCTAATTTTCTTTCCAAAAGTTTAAGGAAACACTAGCTTTTCAAGGAGAAAGAAATGGAAAGAAGAGAAAGAGAAGAGAAAAAGGAAAAGGGGATTCATTGAGGTAGGATTCTAACCTAGGTTTGTGGATTTTTATTTAGGGCTATGAGCATGTTATGATGTTATTTATAAATTTCATGATCTTGATTTTATGTGTTATGTGTGCAATATGTCAAAAAGATTCAATTTTTTACTTGGTTTTCTTAGCAAACTATCCTTCATTGAAATTCTGAAATTCTAATGTGAGTTTCTTCATGGATTGTGATCATTGTGGATTGAATTAACTTCTGAAAAAGAAATATCCATGTAGTTCATGAAGTCCTACCCCAGATTCATATAAATTTTGATATAGGTTGAGTTCAATAATTAGGAGTAAAAATTCATTGTTTACAACATGTCTGGAAATCTGTCAACCAGCACACAGTCCAGTAAAATCAAGCATATCACCTGCACACACTATGGAATTTGTTGTTCTTGGTCTCGTTGGAAATTTAACAAGTTTATCTAAAATTTCCTCAGAGTGCTTACATATCGAAATTCTGGCTGCAACATGCTTAACATTAGCTTTTAATACAGACCCAAAATTCTGTCTGAAAAACAGTTTGGACATGCTGCACCAAATAAATCACCATAAATTGCCTAGTCCATATTTATGCATGAAAGTTTATGGGTAAATCCAGGACTATTATATCTCCAACTTTAATTAAGTAAGTTTTGTCAAATTCATAAGAGAAATTGATTAAATGTGATGTCTTTTAAGCTGTTCCTGCAAATTTCAGCACGTTGAACTATTTTGGGTGAAGTTGAATTGGTGATGTTGTTTAATTTTCCATTTTAACATGTTTGAATGATGTTGATACCTTTAATAAAGTTTAATTATGCGATTTGTTACCAAAATTGTTGATGTGACACTTTACAATTATAGGACGACCGCCATATGTTTGTTAAAAATGCCCAAATGAATTTGAAATGGAAGAAACTTGGAAAATGGCATTTATAACTTGTGTGCCATGTATTACACATGAGAAATTGTGTATGTTCAATGAAGATTATGACACATGACATGTCAACTGGGGTGTCTCGATCTGCTCTAAGGCGGGTGAGCGTCCTGGTGTGGGATTGGGGGGAAGTTTGGGTATAACTTAACTATAAGGGGCTGGACTGAGAAGTTGGGGAAAGTGATATGTGATATGTGATATTATTCCCACTCGCCTTTACCGGGAGTGGAGGGGACATACGAAGGTTGTGTTACTATGTGGAGAGACTCACTCCTGCCAGGGACGGGGGAGCTGAGAGGCCTGGCTTACAGTGCATGTGTCCACTGCGTCGTGTGCTATATTCACCCCAAATTTGGGGTGAGGTCCAGGCCCTTATCTTTAGGTGATACCCAGGCTTCCAAAGAGTCACTAACATCTGCTAACTAATAAACTTTACATGCGTTGTTGTGGCACATCTGTGCGTTGCACTTTTCACTTTGGTTGCTTGTACTCCCATTGCCTTTACATTCATAACCCTAAATGTTTTCCCCTACCCTAGTTAGTTTCCTACTGGGCACGTTTGACGTGCTCATTTTACTTTTCAGGTCTTGAGCAGAGGACACCATAGCAGAATCTCCCTAAGAAGATTCCTTAGACGTGAGTTGACTTGGGAACCCTACTCTTTTGGGGCTGTGTCTGGAAGTGTGAGTTGGGTTTAGTGGTGAGCGAGTTGACTTTGTAGCTGTGTTATATGTTGGTGGCTTGTAGCACTTCTCATATATGTACTTGCGTCAGTTCACTTTGTACTTAATGCTGGTGTGTGGTATGCTCTTTGGTTTTGTAGTTTTGTGGATATGTACTCTATGTGATGGCAGTATGTGTTGTTTCTTTCTTTTATATATCTGTGATGTATGATCCCAGTATTCGCAGTGGCCTGCTTATTGTGTTTCTCTATTCACGCTTGGTGTAATACCGTGGCCTGTCAAGCTCCATTCTCCCTTCCCATGGGTTGTGATGCATTATAAAGTATTTGTGGGAATGGGCGTGACATTGGGTAATCGAGTACTAGTTCGGTCCTAGGTTATAGTTAGCTACGTGAAATCAAGATCTAACCACGAAACATTAATAGAATCACATAGATTAAAAAGAAGAACAATAAGAAACTGCAAAACATATATAAAATATGAACTAAAGAAAAAACAAATACTTAAGAGCCATCAATTCCACGTTTACATCCATGAGAAAAGCATCTAAAACTAATGTAAACTAAATCCTACTCCTAGAAAACAATAAAAGGGGGGTAGAACTAGGGTAAAATGCATCCCCAAGTCGACTCCATGCTCTTGGCGACGCAGAAATCCTTAAATAGAACTTAAAACCCTAGCAGGTCTACGGGGAAACCTGATTCGACACGACCGCATCGATGAACGATGCGGTCGCGTTGTCTGGAGCTCAAACGGGGCCTTCAGATCTTCAGGAAAATACGAATTGACACGGTCGTGTGGATGGACACGTGACCACATCGCTGATGTGAGTAAGATGATCATCGCTTCTTCCTTGGGACGAAATGGTCGTGTGGATGGCCACACGACTGTATCGTTTGGCTACATCTCTCCAGTAGCTACAGTTCACAAGACCTTGTCGATGAACAACGTGGTCGCGTCGATTCAAGCAAGTTATGCACTTCAGCCTTGTTATGACATGGTTGTTTGGCGTGGTGACGCAACCGCGTCGCTGTGGTTCTCGGCTCTCTTCTCCAGCTGCCATGTGTCATCCCACACGAGGTGACACACACGGTTATGTGGATGCCGAAATCCACCAAATCTCCATGATTTTAACTCCATCACTTTGCCTCGCTTCTTCTTCTCGCTTATTGACTCTTTTAAGCTCTTTTTTGCTGCAATTCAACCTGAAACGTGCATAAACACCCAGTGAGTGAAATGGAACGATAATATGACGAAGTGGTGATAAAAATGAGGATCTGTATGATATTGTGCATGTATAAACCAAACTAAGAGTATATAAAATATCCACTCATAAAAATCCCCCAATCTAAACATTTCCTCGGCCTCGAGGAAGACAAATAAAGAGTATAAAGTGGGATATGCATGCATGTGATAAATAATATCAAGAATTTCACAATGACAAGCATATATACATGGAAAATGAAAAATTTCAGATTATGGAATTAAATATCACGTCAATCTCTATCATTCTATCAAGACATAGCCCTGATAAATATTTCTAATATAAATCAACATGCAATATATTGCATCATGGTTATGCTCAAATCTTAAAATAGTTCACATATCCCGCATAGGCTATTGAAATGGGAATCGAAATTATGTACTGATCGATGGAGGAGTTAGTATCATATAATGGGTCATGAATCCATCAAGAAGGTGGCGCTTACGGCACGCTATCTTTCCGTGATTCGTGAAATTGCTAGCTTCGTTCATGTTCTTATTTTCACCAATTGTTTTTGTTCTTAGTTGGTTTTTGTAAGAAGCGTTGGGCCAATGACTCTCAGGTCAGACGACCTTATGGCAATGGGCCAAGAACGACCACTCAAACCTACTAGCTCGAACCAATCAAAAAAGCTTATTCGTATGCCCCAAACTAAACCTTTCGGTACCCCTAATGCTTCATGAGGCACGAGGGCCCGGCTACTTGATGTAGCTGGAAGAACGATACATTATTATTCTTTTATTTTGTTTTTCTTTTCTTTTCTTTCTTTTGAACATGAACAAGTGATCACTCCTTATTCTACACCTTTTTCCCGTGGATTTGCATGCCATTTAGATCGCCCAAATCATGTTTTTCACGATATATCGACGATATTGCGATGCTTTTCACGATTTGTTGTTTTTGTCGCATTTCAGGTGATTTGGCGCGATTAGGAGTGATCTCGAGACGCGCTTACTCTACACGGCCACCGACGACCTCCCCGAGGGATATTTTACTGTTGGAGAGGAGCGGAAGAAGAATGGATGTCGCAGGAGCGACGAGGAGGCCAAAACAATCAGATTGGGCATCTTTTGTGTCCCACTCGGCCGAGTGGAGGAGCCACTCGGCCGACCAGCGAGACACCGCTCGGCCGACCCGTTCAGACACGTTTTCCATGTGTACTCGGCCGAGCGACGGAGACCACATCGGCCGAGTGACGATACCACGTCCGCCCGAGTGGCGCCCAGACGAAGGCCCTCAAAAAGATCGAAGTTACCGTTTTTCGGCCACCTGAGCTTCAGAAGACCCACTCGGCCGAGTGGTAAACCGCGTCCGCCCGAGTGCAGTGAAGCCATCGGCCGAGTGACGACAACTCACTCGGCCGAGCCGCCTCCGAACTGAAGACCCTTGAAGCCCCCGACTTACTGGAAAATGACAGGGTTTTCACTCGGTCGAGCGACTTTTGTCACTCGGCCGAGTGCGATGCGCTGCCTGTAGCGAAATTTGCGGAAAACAGGCTGTGCAGGGGCGTTTTGGTCAGGATTTTTGGACGATTTTTGGGGCTATTTAAGCCCTGTTTTTACCCTAGTTTTAGGAGCCATCTCTTAGATTTTTTGCAGCTTTTTGAGATTACTTTTTAGCTTTATTATTTTGTGATTGGAGAAGAGAAAAACTTGGATTTTTGTTGGATTAATTGAAGAACTACTTTGGTTTGCATCTCTCTTCCCCAAAAACTCTATTTTTATTGTTTATATCATTGTTGTGATGAATTCCATTGTCTATTTCATTGATTATTTTTGTGCTATTGCTATGATTTGTGAGTAGTCTCCACATCTTGGGGCGTGGGGATGAACCCTACAAGCCCAATTTCGTATTTGTGATAAATTGGTAGAAATTGTGCTAGAATCAATAATTAGAGATTAGATTGGGATCGAATTACTACGGATAGCTAGGTATTCATATCAATTGGGATTTGCAAGAGATTGGATCCCAATTTGATAGGAAGCCCTAGAAATCCGAATTGGGTTGGAGTCAGATTTTCGAAGTATCGGTTTGCAAGAGATTGGACCGATACTAGGATCTCCGGTTGCAATTCCGTGCCGATACCCGTTTGCAAGAGATTGGACGGGTAGGAACTATCCTAATTTAGATTGTGGACCGAGTTTGCAAGAGATTGGGCTCAGTGCGCAATTGGACGATGATGTTGATCCTAATGCTAGCTTTCCTAGGCTAGGGTTTGCAAGAGATTGGACCCGACCCTAGGATAGCTATAGACCGGCAACAGCACGAGAGCGTGAGCTTGGTTCCACATTTAGTTGCAACTAGTTCATCCAAATTCTCATTCTAGCAATTTTGATACCGACGAACCACATTTATGAAACTCGGTGAGTAGCGGGGATTCCCCATTCCCTAAACGTTCTTTATTTGATTTGATATTTCGCACATTTGTCTGACGATTGTGACAGGATCGCCCAAGGCAATTCTCTCTATTCTTAAATAGCCAGGTTGATTAGGAGCAAGCACGGTCATTCGTCCTCCCTGTGTTCGATACCCGCTCGCCGCTATACCGTGCGCTTGCGGTAAAACTACAACCGTTCTTTGGGTGTACGTCCCGGAGCGATCAAGTTTTTGGCGCCGTTGCCGGGGAGGCGATTGCGTTTGATTCTTTTTCACCCTAGCTATTTCTTTCTTTTATTTTTATTTTTTTATTACCATTATTATTTCCCCTACTATTCTTACCTAACCCTTCCACGGTACTAATCATCTCTTTGAAACTCTGTTTTCCCTGTGCATGTACACGAGATCTACGGCGGACCCCGAAGCCTTATTATTCGATCCCGAGATCGAACGTACCGCGCGGAGACTTAGAGCGGAAAGGAGACAATATCCGGAAGGGCGGTTTATGACCAACCCGGAAACTCCCGAAGAATTGGCGGCGAGGATGGCGAGAATAATTTCTATTCGCGATAGGCTTCGGCCTAAGACCTCTTCTACTACGTCATCCATTGCCGTGCCGGAGTTGGCGGCCGACAAGAACTTCGAGCTAAAGACGGGATTGGTGGTTTTGATGCAACAAGACCCATTTCATGGGAACGCTCATGAGAACCCCCACTACCACATCCAATCATTCTTGTCGAAGTGCGCCACATTCCAAATGCCGGGGGTCCCCATCGATGCCATCAGACTGCGCCTCTTCCCCTTCACGCTAAAGGACAAAGCACTCTATTGGCTGAGGACGCAAGCTGACGGAGTTTTTACCTCTTGGGACGGGTTGGCGGATGCATTCATTGACAAATTCTATCCACCATCCAAGACGGTGAAGATCCGGAGCGCTCTCATGTCCTTCAAGCAAGGACCACATGAGACGCTCTATGAAGCTTGGGAGCGATTTAAGGATTTGCAGCACCAATGACCGCACCACAGTATAGAGGATTGGGAGCTAGTTCATAGCTTCTACAACGGTCTCCAACCGGGGACCAAACAAATTATTGATGCCGCGGCAAATGGTGCAATCTTGTCAAAGACTCCCGAGGAAGCTACGGCCCTAATTGAGGAGATGGCCTCAAATAACCAACAATGGGGCGATGAGCGAGGACACTCCACATCCTCCTTAAAGCCAACTAGCATCTACGAGGCAAAGGCCGTAGCGGAGCTCACGAGCAAATTCGATTCTCTCCACAAGGTGGTGGAGAGATTGGAGAAATTCATCACAGAGCCCCAAGGAAGCCCATCCACCTCCGCACCGACCAACCAAATGTGTGATTGGCAAGACCAATCTCAAGTCATGTACTCGGGAGGAGAGCAAGGAGAAGGATCCTTGGAGCAAGTACAATATGTTGCGGGGAACCAAGGGTATTGGTCCAATCCGGCCGCAAGAAATCATCCGGGATTCTCCTACGCCAACAATGAAGGAGCTTTGAACCCGCCACAACAACCGCCTAATCAAGCTCGACCACCACCACCCCAACAACAATACTATCCGCCGAGGGGGCCTCCACAACAAAACTTCCAACCAAAGCAACAAGTTCCACCTTATAGGCCTCCCGGATTCAACCAAGGGTGGAGGAATCAAAATCAAAACCCTCCGCAAACTCCACAACGATCCGATTTCGAAACTAGAGTGGAGGCGTTCATGGTCGAGCAAAACAAGGTGAATGCTACTTTGAAGGCGGGGCAAGAGTCTCTTAATACCGTAGTGGCTCAAATATCGGAGCAATTGGCGTTGCTCAATCGGAACACTCAAAGATTGCCGACGCAACCGGAGCAAAACCCACGGGGCAACACGGGCCACATCAATGCCGTAGTTGCCGTTACTACTAGAGGCGGGAAGGACACCACCCCCGCTATGATTCCTACCGAGGAGGCCGTGGAGGAAAGCTTGGAGCCGGTTAAGCCGGTAGTTGAGATTGAAAAGGAGAAGGAGCCACGAGATAAGGAGAAATCTAGGGCGGAGCTATTAATTGAGGAGAGGCGCTTCATGCCACCGATCCCATTCCCCCAAAGACTAGCGAAAGCGAAAATGGAGAAAAGGCTAGCGAAATTCCTCGAGTATCTAAGAGGAGTTAGCCTCAATATCCCCTTCCTCGACGCCATCGCGGAGATCCCCACGTATGCTAAATTCTTGAAGGACTTGATTTCGGGGAGAAAGAGGAAGGAGAAGATCATGCTAGCCAAGGAGGGCTCTTGGTTCACCAAGAGAGAAAAGGAGCCGGCAAAATTTAAAGATCCGGGGAGTTTTCGGATTCCTTGCACTTTGGGCGGCGTGCCTCTTCAAAAGGCGTTGGTCGATCTTGGGGCTAGTGTGAGTCTCATGCCCCTCTCCATGTTCTTAAAGCTTAACACCGGGACAAAGTTGAAACCCACCGACATGTGCATTCAATTAGCCGATGGCCGGATAACAAGGCCGGTGGGGATTGCCAAAGACATCCCACTTCAAGTCCCGGGTGGAATATGCTTGCCATGTGACTTCGTCATCATGGACGTTAAGGAAGAGGGAGACACCTCATTGATACTTGGACGCCCATTCCTCGCCACCGCCGGAGTTATCGTCGACGTGCGCGAAGGTACCTTAACCTTAAACGTCGGAAACATCGAGGTGGAGCTCCACATTCCCAAGGCAATGAAGCACATGCCTTACCATGAGGAGCTCGATTATATGGACCTCCTCGATGAGGTGATAGAGGAGACGATTCCTCACTCAATTGGCGCCCTTTTTGATGAAGAATTTGAAGAAGGCCCGGATTTAGGCCATGAAGACAATAATGATGATTCCCCCGACTTCTCCGCTGATGAAGATGAAGGCGACGCTGATGTCGCAAGGATTCGAGAGCTCTGCAAGCTCTCGAAATCAAAGTCTCCAAAGAAAGCTCCGCCGGTACGGAAATCGGCATCGCCGGTTAAGCCGTTGACCGGGGCAAATGCTAGCTTGGGGGAGCCTCCCCCCAACACTATTCGAGACAAGAGACCTCCGAGGGAGCACGCTACGCCGCCACGTCCAAATCCAAGCGCGCTCCCCGGTAAGTTTGACGGGTGCATCTCATATGCACCAAACATCCCGCATTGATTGAAAATTATAGGGGGTCGAGCTCACGACCTAAAACGAGCGCTTGTCGGGAGGCAACCCGACGGTTTTTGCTTTATTTTTACCTTTTCTTTATTTTCGTTTTAGAGATTTTTAGTGTTTTGAGTCATCCGACCAAAAATTTTGTGATAACGGGTCCTATTTTTCTTGACAGGAGAGGAGATAGGTAGATCCATCATGAGGAGGATGAACGAGACGATGAGGAGCGCCCCAAGATGGCGTTCGACGCTTAGGAGGAGCATGAAATTGACTGGAGGAAGAAAGACGGAGTTTAGAGCCTAAACGAAGACAAACAGCAGAACACAAGGCTCACTCGGCCGAGTATACTAGTCACTCGGCCGAGTCCAGAAGTTCGTCCGGCCGAGCCGCTCACGAACGAGGGAAGTCTGCTGTACCCAACTCTCTGTCTATTTTCCTCATTTCATTAGAACTGCTACTCGGCCGAGTCTACATTCTCACTCGGCCGAGTAAAACGGATACCCTCCTAGGGCGAGTCATGCCGAGTAGCTTGAGTCACTCGGCCGAATGGACTTACTCCACTCGGTCGCGGCTGGCAAAGCCACTCGGCCGAAGCGATATCGGGGAGAAATTTTTATTTGCCTCGCTCGGCCGAGTGAGAACGTCACTCGGCCGAGTCGTAACTTTTCTATATATAAGCTGAAGGGGGGCGCGGAATTCGAAAACGCAAAATCCCCCAATTCTCGCCCGCGCCCCTTCAGCTCCCACGCCCGATTCCCCCTCGCTCGACCCTCGCTCGCCCGACCGCCGCTGCCCCGCCGCCGCTCGGCCCGCCACCACCGGCCGAGCCCGCCGACGCCTCGCCCGAGTCGCCGCCGGCGGCCTTGTCTCCGATCACCTCCGGTTCGCTCGTTTTCGACATTTTCTCCTCTTTTGCGTAGTTTTTGAGGATCCGTGTATTAATCGAACCCCTAACCCGAATCAATTCCCATATCTATCTGTCATACCCCTATTCCCATATCCATACATTTTGATTATTACTCGCTGATATCGCTTTTCCATGCGCAGGTTGCTTTTTGGAGCTTAGGGGAGCTCAGGGGAGCTTCTACGGGCTGCTCAGGACTTCGTGGAGGCGCGGACTTCGCACGCTTCCACTGCTTAGCACTCGCGGCGTGTTTGGGTAAACTCTTTCCACTCTTTGTGCACACGCCGCACTTTTCACTTTTCGGCGCGCGCTCGGGGCCGATATGCCGCCCCGGAAACGGCCGCGGTCGAAGAGAGCTTCCGCCAAGCGGAAGCGGTCGGATGATGTCGGCCCCTCCCACGAGTTGGAGGACTCTCCTCCACCGTCCCCGTGCAGGCCCCGCACACCCCGCACAGCCTGCAGTGCATCCACAGCCCGCACAGCCTCTCCCTGCCGATCCACAGCCACCACCACCGGCTCCACTGGTCGGGCCGCTCGGGATTACGTTCCGAGACGATGCACACCGCGCCGTCTTCGAGCGTATCTCCCAGCGCTCGATCGTACCCTCCAGGTTTGCACACCTCGCTGACCTAGGACGCCTGGGGGTACTTGAGGGGATGCTCACGTTGTACGACAACGTGGGCTGGCGAGATTTTTTCCAGGTGTCGGCGGATACTTTTACCCGCCCGACACTTGAGGTTTTGAGTTCGATCGCCCGGACCGATGAGGGATGCTCATTTAGGTTCATGGATCGAGAGTGCCAGGTCACTCTCGATATGATGAGAGCGTTCTTCTCATAGCCCGCAGTCCCCGGAGCCGATCGCGGTTACGGCCCTACCCACATCCCCCCACCTTCTTTCGACGCCGGTGCCTTCTGGGCCCGGATCACAGGCCACCACGCCGCCTTTGACCCTAGTAGGGCCAAGGCCTCGGCCATTGTCCACCCCTGCCTACGTATTGCCCAGCGCCTCATGGCGACCACCTTTTTGGCCAGACATGAGCCGGGCACGATGTCTACGCCAGAGCTTTACATGCTCTACGCGATGACACGTCCCAGAGCTCTATCTAGGGATGGAGATGAGCTTGTCCCCGCCGTCGTGATCGACATTGCGGCTTGGTTTTTAGACCGTATCATTGTATCGGTGGGCGCTCGCTCACCGATATGCTGCGGCGGTCTGATCACCCTGCTTACCATGATGACCGGCGAGGACCTACCTGACGACCTGCGACGCGTTCCGGGCCCCACTTCCTTGTCGATAGACGTTATGGCCCGGATGAAGATGCTGCGTCCGCATGGTGAGCGTCATTGGGTCTGGTTGCACGGCCCTTTCGGTGCCGACTACATGATTCTCCCGAGCCCAGCTCGGACCCAGATTGCACCAGCCCACGTTGACTGGCTCCCAGCGATGGATGTCATCATCCCCGCTGCGTGCGTGCTCGAGGCCGAGGAGGCCGAGCAGGCCCACGCTGCCCACGCTGCCCAGGCTGCTCCCGCAGACCCTGCTGCACACCCTGTCGAGCCTGCTGCCGACCCCGTCGACCCTGTGGCCCCTCAGCCTGTTCCTGACGTTTCCACTTCTCCTGACACTTCTGTCCCCACCTCTGTCAGTGTCGAGAGTACTTTTGCTGAGCCCACTTCCACCACTGTCACCACTTCCGAGGCTGTCCCCACCACTCCCGCTGCCACCTCTGGCCCTCTGTCCGTGGAGCCTCTTTGCTCTGCACTCCCCGAGCGCCCGCCGACCTTTGTCGAGAGTGGCGCGCCCTCGTTTGCCGCGGTCGTGGAGACCATGGCTAGCATGATCTCCGCTGGGATTGCGCCTTTTGGTCCACACAGTTCCGCCCCAGCGGTAGAGTCCTCTGTCTCCACAGCCGCCGTATTCTCCGAGAGCGTCGTGGCGTCTGTCCACACTTCTGGGCCACTGACCTCTCTTGCCACCTCGTTGCCTCTTTTGCACGCTTCCTTTGCTGCCGCTGCCTCTACTTCTCACCAGCCGGTGTCCCGGCCTCACACTGAGGCCAGGCCCACATTTGCTGGCGCGGCACCTTTTGTCCCCTTCCCTGCTGAGCCTGTCACATACTCCACTCGCGTACGCCAGCCCCGCCCCGCGCAGCCTAGACCGGTGCGTCCCTCTGCACCACCCCCGCCCGACACTGTACTGCAGAGCATACGTGCTCTTGAGTTGGCGGTGAGTGGTATTAGAGCTGACCTTAGGACCCTGTCCTCCACCGTCTCTACGATGGCTGGACGCTCTGCCCTGATCCCTCAGATCCACTACTGCCTGACACAGATCTTAGAGCGTCTTCCGCGCGTACCCCCACCCACCCAGCAGGTTCCCACTCACACTTCCACACACACTAGACCTGCTTCCACTTCCACGCCCACCCCCGCTCAGCAGCCTACACCACCACCACCACCTCCGCCTCAGGACGGAGACGGCGCAGCACCACCTTCCTAGGCACCCTTGATGCTATCGATTCCTTTTGCCGTTGTGCTGCCCGTTTCTGCTGGGTCCTGATGCCTTTTTGACCCCCCCTCCCCTCACTTTTTTGTGATTCTCATTTGCCGTATCTTTATATATCTTTTTTGGGAGAGAGGGAGAGCTTTTGGTGACCCATTTATACTCGTATCACTCATATCTGTGCATGCATCATATCCGCATCATATTTTCGTTTCTTTATTTTTCGTTTTATTTTTTTTTTTCTTTCCATCATGTATGCATCCTCACTTGCCCCTCTCATTACTTGTCTCTCTGTGTGCCACACTTTGCACATTGAGGACACTGTGCACTTTAGCTTGGGGGAGTGAGTTCTCACGTTCTTTTTCGATTTGCCACCTTTATTTTTAGTTTTTCACACCGTTTCTTTTCACTTTTGCACTCATCTTTCTTTATTTTCTTTCATTTTGCCATGCATCACGTTTTTCTTATTTCTCTGTGTGCCGCATTGCATAGTTTTATTTTTCTTATCTTTATTTCTTTCCTTTTTCATCTCATGCTAGAGATGAATTTTCTGTGATGATGTCTACGTGGAGTTAGCTTATTCTATATGCATGCTATATTTGTCATGTCTTAGATTTTATTTCTGATATCATATGCTATGACTTGCTTTGCATCTAGAATAGTAACCCACACTTTCTCCGCATGAAAATGGATGAAGTTTTATTATTAACTGAGCCTGAATATTCATATGTATGCTATCACAGAATACACACCAAGATTCACGCATTGAATGCCTATATCTGGAGTACCGATTTCTTTTCCTATATCACTTCTATATGCATGAATTGTACACTTCACTTCGGGATGATTGAATGATGTTAGCTATGATATATCTGGATTAGTTAGCTTTTTTGTGATCGAAACTGAGTAGATTAGATTACCCTGCTGAAGTTGTCGTGCATGTCTTATAGAGTGAACCGAGAGTTATATATGTTTCTTTCTCCACAAATCTTGAACATCATTTCTCTACTTTTAAAAATCATTGGTGAATCTCCCCTTAGTGATTCTATTTTATGGCATTTCCCCCGCTATTAATTCCTAGCTCCAAATCCCTTCTTCTAAAAAAAATAAATAAAAAAAAGGGAGAGAAAAACATTCTTGTATATCATTATCTCTCTCTGAGTTGGGATCATTGTATATATATTGCTTATTGAAAAAAAAAGAAAAAAAAAGGAAAAAAAAGGGGAAAAGAGGAAAAATCCTCAATAAAAGATCCCATCTCACTTTCTTTCTTTCTTCTTTCTCTTCTTTGCTTTTGGAGCTATATGAAAATGGGGATGTAAATATTTTTGTGCCACCACGCTTATAGATAAGCTTGGGGGAGGGGATCCATTGATGTGTGAGAGAGTGACTACTTGACATCGCACGACAACCTAGGCTAAGTAATATTCTATACTCGGTGAGATTGTTTCTAGCTTCACGAAATCCAGAAATCTAAGCCTAGCGTTCATTTCATGAAATCCAAACTTTTCCATTCTCTCTATTCTATAGTGTGATACTCTTATACTCCAGATAGAAAGCGTTCAATTGAAAAGTGTGTGATCTGTGATTTGTATACCGCTTTAAATGATTCCGGCAATGTTAATTTTAAAATCATTCCGTTCTTCATGATTATATCATTGTTCGTGGGTTTTCTATTTCTATTTGCACTATTATACTATGATATCAAAATAAGATTCTTTGACATGTACTTCTCATTCGGTGCATGCTATAAGAGTAAGTGAAACCCACGTCCTGAGAAAATGATCTAGCACCCTACCTCTTCGCTTCTTTCTTCCGTCTTTATTTTCATTTGGTTTTCATTCTTCTTCGTTTTTCATTTTTTTCGTTTTTCGCCGTTTTCGTTTTCCGAATTCACCGGGTTCGCCTTTTAATTATCTTCCTCGAGGACGAGTAAGAGGCAAGCTTGGGGGATTTTGATCACTCCTTATTCTACACCTTTTTCCCGTGGATTTGCATGCCATTTAGATCGCCCAAATCATGTTTTTCACGATATATCGACGATATTGCGATGCTTTTCACGATTTGTTGTTTTTGTCGCATTTCAGGTGATTTGGCGCGATTAGGAGTGATCTCGAGACGCGCTTACTCTACACGGCCACCGACGACCTCCCCGAGGGATATTTTACTGTTGGAGAGGAGCGGAAGAAGAATGGATGTCGCAGGAGCGACGAGGAGGCCAAAACAATCAGATTGGGCATCTTTTGTGTCCCACTCGGCCGAGTGGAGGAGCCACTCGGCCGACCAGCGAGACACCGCTCGGCCGACCCGTTCAGACACGTTTTCCATGTGTACTCGGCCGAGCGACGGAGACCACATCGGCCGAGTGACGATACCACGTCCGCCCGAGTGGCGCCCAGACGAAGGCCCTCAAAAAGATCGAAGTTACTGTTTTTCGGCCACCTGAGCTTCAGAAGACCCACTCGGCCGAGTGGTAAACCGCGTCCGCCCGAGTGCAGTGAAGCCATCGGCCGAGTGACGATAACTCACTCGGCCGAGCCGCCTCCGAACTGAAGACCCTTGAAGCCCCCGACTTACTGGAAAATGACAGGGTTTTCACTCGGCCGAGCGACTTTTGTCACTCGGCCGAGTGCGATGCGCTGCCTGTAGCGAAATTTGCGGAAAACAGGCTGTGCAAGGGCGTTTTGGTCAGGATTTTTGGACGATTTTTGGGGCTATTTAAGCCCTGTTTTTACCCTAGTTTTAGGAGCCATCTCTTAGATTTTTTGCAGCTTTTTGAGATTACTTTTTAGCTTTATTATTTTGTGATTGGAGAAGAGAAAAACTTGGATTTTTGTTGGATTAATTGAAGAACTACTTTGGTTTGCATCTCTCTTCCCCAAAAACTCTATTTTTATTGTTTATATCATTGTTGTGATGAATTCCATTGTCTATTTCATTGATTATTTTTGTGCTATTGCTATGATTTGTGAGTAGTCTCCACGTCTTGGGGCGTGGGGATGAACCCTACAAGCCCAATTTCGTATTTGTGATAAATTGGTAGAAATTGTGCTAGAATCAATAATTAGAGATTAGATTGGGATCGAATTACTACGGATAGCTAGGTATTCATATCAATTGGGATTTGCAAGAGATTGGATCCCAATTTGATAGGAAGCCCTAGAAATCCGAATTGGGTTGGAGTCGGATTTTCGAAGTATCGGTTTGCAAGAGATTGGACCGATACTAGGATCTCCGGTTGCAATTCCGTGCCGATACCCGTTTTCAAGAGATTGGACGGGTAGGAACTATCCTAATTTAGATTGTGGACCGAGTTTGCAAGAGATTGGGCTCGGTGCGCAATTGGACGATGATGTTGATCCTAATGCTAGCTTTCCTAGGCTAGGGTTTGCAAGAGATTGGACCCGACCCTAGGATAGCTATAGACCAGCAACAGCGCGAGAGCGTGAGCTTGGTTCCACATTTAGTTGCAACTAGTTCATCCAAATTCTCATTCTAGCAATTTTGATACCGACGAACCACATTTATGAAACTCGGTGAGTAGCGGGGATTCCCCATTCCCTAGACGTTCTTTATTTGATTTGATATTTCGCACATTTGTCTGACGATTGTGACAGGATCGCCCAAGGCAATTCTCTCTATTCTTAAATAGCCAGGTTGATTAGGAGCAAGCACGGTCACTCGTCCTCCCTGTGTTCGATACCCGCTCGCCGCTATACCGTGCGCTTGCGGTAAAACTACAACCGTTCTTTGGGTGTACGTCCCGGAGCGATCAACAAGCTACGCAACTCTACACATCAGTACTAGATATGCATGCTGTTAACCCAAAAACTATGAACTTACAAACCATTTTCCTCAACTAAGAAGTCCAAAATGCATGCATAAGATGGATTCTCAATAAAATTATAACTCAGGCATGTTTCGAGAACTTTAATTCTAAAGATTATGAACATAAGCATAATAAGCATACTGCAATAAGATTTAATACTAGAGACATCCCCTAAGTATATATCATGATGAATGATAGGAAATTGAACAAATAGAATGTAAATCTGAAAATTTTTTACCCAAACATCCATGCATATAAAAACTTGGCATGGTGGGCTTCTTAATATGAAATATGTATAAATGATGCACGAAATGCACCTCTCCCAAGCATAAATCAAGCATTGTACTCAATGCTTGAAAGTGGAGGAATATAAATGTGGCTTGCATAGAAATACCTCCCCCAAACTAGTATATAAGCATATCCCGAATATGAGAAATAAAATGAAAGCGTGGGCGCACATGTGGGATGGGGTGTGTGTTGGAGTCATATAAATCTGAAGGCAAGGTGAAGAATGTGCAGTAATGCACAAAATGGGTTTTGTGTAATGAATATGTGAGTGCCGCATGAGAGGTGATGTTTATTCATTTATTTAAGAAATCTAAAAAGAAAAATAGGTAGGACCTTTAAAACGCGTCCAAGGAAGTGTTTCCATTTGCTCTAAGTGAATCTTCAAGATAGAAGATGAGTTCAGATGGAAAATAGTGAAGTGCATATTATGCTGGTTGAGAAGGATTATCATCAGAAACACTATAAACAGATTATGATGAAAATTTCTTGCCTACAGCCGTGTACAGATCTATTCAACTCAGACTTGCTGTCAATGCTCATAATGACCATGAAATCTGGAATGTGCATGTAAAGTCTGTTTTCTAAATGTGATTTAGAAGAACATGTTTATATGAATTAGCCAGATAGCTTTCAAGGTCTGTTGGAGCGAATAAAAGGCATGTGGGACATCCAGGAGCCAGAATATATGTTTTGACAAAGTAATCAAACAGTTTGACACTTTGTCAGAAATGAATATGAACTGTGCAGATGACCAGTGACTATTTTGGTTCATTCTCGTAAGGTACATGGATGACATTCTTCTAATAAGTATCAAACATACAGATGTTTAAATCTATCAGAGAATATCTGTCAATGATATTGTTTTAACATCAAGTAAAGACGATGAGCTGTATGAGATCCAAGAAGACAAATGTTACGGATTCCAAGAGAACTAAGAAACCATTTGGATGATATTCAAATACATGATCTAGCAGGAACTTAGAACCCCTTAAGTCCACACAGAAGACATTTCTGGAGATTCACTCACAAAGGCTCTGCCACATGAATTCTGGAGAGACTTATGTATAAATGCGGTATGAGATGCCGAGATAAATGGGCCTGAGTGAAAGTGGGAGATGTTAGGAGATGTGTATGCCCTCGAGGCAATTTATCTCTGTATATATGTACAAACATCTTGTTCGAAATAATTGTAAGCTGTTTGGTAAGAATTTACCAAAGTAAATTATAATGTAGTCTTCATTAGAACTTAGGTAAAGTCCTGAGACTTGATGCAAGGTCAAACTTGTATCGAGATGGAGATCTCGATAACGGAGAAATTCTTGACCATTTGTAGCATAAGTCTAAAATCATTCGTGGGCATAGATGTTTCGAGAAAAAGATATTGACACATCAGATAGACCATTATGTCTTTGTCTTTACCTTGGAGTGATGACGATGATCTTATAGTCATTACACTTGGCGAAGTCGGAGACGAGTCACATGTGCTCATTAGATAATGAGTTCACTGAACAACCCAATGAGAGCCACTACATGGTTAGCATACACCAATCTATCAATGGTGAGCTCTCAGTGATGATAGGCAAATTAGTCCTTAGACTTGATGTCATTGTACGAACTTGTGCGTGAATGGTGTCACTTTGAATTTTGATCCAACCTCGGGGGCAAGCCATATTGAAAGGTCTTTGGTTGGATGACACTTGAAGCGTACGAGGAGAGTAATGTCCAGAAAAGAATTCGTCTCTCATGGTATGGGGAGTTAGTGTCGTAGGAGTCGGTACTGTCTTTAGCGGAAAAATCATGGACATGGTATGTTGGATTGGATCCAATAAATACGAGCTAAGACCGAATGATGCCGACCAAGCGCAAAGATATTAGTGGTTGGCAGTTAACCATACCCTAGGCTTCTAGTGACATAGTTATGACGAAGGGACTACACCTGCTGCTCGTGAGCACTGCCGTCTGGTGTTTCGAACCCCTCCTGTAGTAGGGTCAGACTGTAGGGTCTCACACAAAGTATGACATTCGTCAAGTAATATGTAGAATAAGGGAGATAGTGCATATGATGCATATGAATTAATTGTGTCGCAAAAGGTTTTCGATATAGGCTTTAGAATAACACAATATGGGATTAAAGCATATGATGCAGAAGGATTTAACTGTGTCGCAAAATGTTTGCGAGCATATTTTATATAATAAAGGCATAGAAAATGATTACAAGGGTTTCGGGAATGTCCCAGTCGAAACCCGTATTCAAACAGCTCCAAAATGGCTCAAAATGAGCCAAAGGACATAAATAGCCTATAAAGGGCATTGCGGGTCGGGCGCGCTGACCTGTGGGCTGTGCCATGCCTGCCAAGCAGGCACATGCTCTACACGTACCTGCTGGGCGCGTGCAGCGCCCAGACCTAGATGGCTAGTCGGTGGGGCCCGCGGTGGGCTCCACAAGCTAGGGTTTGGTCCTTTTTGGATTGCGGCTGCATTTCTTTGAAAAGCATGATTTTGGGATAACTTTGAGACGACGTTTGAGGGATCTTACCACCTCAGAATTGAGCATCGTTTGTTTATATGCATTCATCGTTCAGTGCTCTTCGATTTGATGTAAGATATATCTTCCAAAGTTCAGCAAGAAAGAGGAATAATTCTTTAAAGTTTGACCTTTATAGAAGGCAAACTTGAAATTAATTATTCTCTTAATTTATTCGTCCCACATCGGTTATTTTGAGAAGAGGAGTGGTTTGCTCCCTGTATAAATAGAGGCATACTCCCCTCCTTCAACTTACACCAAGCTTCAGATCCGCGTAGCTCCATCTAAATGTGAGCAAGCCCGGATCCAATTTTAAACCAAATTTCGTTTCTCTCCCTCTTTCTTCTATGCCCCTGATCGGGTCTTAGCAAGGCTATGAAGGGGCTCGGATCAAATCCAAAAATCTTGAGAGGATCCACTCAGGGTGAAACTTATTGGAGCGCGTGATTGATTCGGCGATAAGGGTGTTGCTCGCCTCAGGATGTGGTCCAGCTCGAGGAAAGCGGTCCAGCCCCAACTTGGGGCATTATTTCGTGAGGATCGACGTTCTCCTAACATGCAGAGCAAATGTATGTTCTTTATTTTACGCTTTTAATTTTTGCAGTAATTAGTTACATCTATCCTTAGGGGTTGGTTAGACCCATCTCGGAATAGTAGAGATTCTGGTTAGGGGATTTTAATTTCTTATGGATTTCTTGAAATTGTTTTAAGGTTTGTTTTTCCGCTGCTTTATTCTGTTTCGTCGTCAGCTTGACTTAGGCTAGCCGTCGATTGTAGCCCTTTGGACCCCAAGAAATCCATACAGATACAGCCTTATGCCGGCATGTTGATCTTCCCGCTATTTATTTCTTTGACGAGCCTAGCAAAAGTCCACAGTGCAAGACAAATAGCCCAAATACCCTCACGTGAGGCCAATCAACCCTCCAGTCAAGATGCCAGCTGAACTGTTGGACTCACTCATCAATGTTGACCGTTAAGCTCATCTTTAATGAGGGCATTCAATGATTGACTAATTTAGCGCCCTCATTATTGCCGACAGATCATCTCAAAGTAGTAAATCTCCATAAAGGCTTGGACTTTACCCGCTAACATTTGCTGCATATAAGTAGACTCTCAATCAACTAGAGGGCGACTTCTCTCCAATTCCACACTGTTATTCTCTGACAACCACTAAAGCCATGTACTTCTAAACTTGGCGTTTGCTCTACCTTATACATTTTCTCCATAGCTCTGTGGGCAGATGACCTCCCAATAGGTCGGACATAGTTACCCCGAGCCTCCTTGAGTCATCTGCTGACTTAAGCATGGAGGGGATTAGGTCGGACCCCAGGTCGGACCCACCTGACGAGCTCGTTGTATTGCAGACAGCCCGAATATAGCTCAGACCCGCCTTCAACGGCCTGGATCGGAGCTCCTTCAGGCCGTAGTCAGCTCGTCCAGTGCATAATCAACTACACACGTCATCTCATGCAAGCTGCTGCAACCAAATCAACTTCCAACAATTTCTGTGGTGAGAGAACACCCTTAAACACTTAGCTCACGCGATCAACCACAATATTTTCCTCACTCAAGAATAGGGAGTGGATGTCCGAACCCGGCAGCATGTCAATTTGACCTGTAATTGTACTTGCCCGCTATAAACGTGTCTGGATCGGTTCTATACGAGTTTGACCTGTTTAAGACTAGATCTTGTCAACCTGTATATTAAACAGGTCGGGTATGAATTAAAAAATTTAACCAGCAACTATTTGTTTCAAACCGTTTATCTTTATATTTTTTGCGCACACATGATCATAATGTTATATCCCATCCCTCTTCAGATTTCATGCTCCAGTCGGCCCTATCTGACTGTGCTCGACTGGGTGTTTGGGGTTCACCTCACAATGCGATCATGATGAATTTGACAAAAAGCAAAATGATGAAGAAAACTTTAGAGAAGTTCTGTTTACAGAGAGACATGCGCTTATTGTAGAAAAGATTAAGCATACTAGTTTGGTTGTGTTAGGAAAAATAATGGAATAAAACAATATCTCAAACACAAACAAACTAGAAATGCAAGAATAAAATGTAGAAGGATGACACCAGATATAACGTGGTTCGGCAATGTGCCTACATCCACGAGGAGAAACAACAAGAACTTCCACTAACGTCAATAATGGATACAAGAGAGACACACTACTTCAAGAACACCACTTGAAGGAAATACTCTCTCACTCTTGTTGCTACCTACACACTACAACACTCTCAACTTGGAGTGGACACTCTTCACTCAACTTGGAGAAGATGATACTTGGATGGAATGAGATGCCTTTGGAATGAGCAAATGACCTCTCCTTATATAGGCATAAGGAGGAATCCTTCACCTGCCTTCATCAATGCTCCACTAACTCCACCATTACACATTTCCATTACCATCACACTTAATATAGGTCCATTCACATTCTATATTCAATGTGGAGAGACCTCTCAATTTCCCAACTCATGGAAAATCAAAAGACACAAATGGGAGCATGAATTTGGTTGGAATTATTAACAATCTCCCCCTCCAGCCAAACTGTCTTTTATGGTTGGACTTACTTAAAGTCCATCCCAGCTGCCTTACAACAATACTGCAGCTTCTCTTACGGAACGACTTTTGTCAGCATAACTGCGATGTTCTTGTCGGTATGAATTTTCCCAACTAGAAAAGCTTCTTGGATATCACATCTCGGATCTAATGATATTGCAACTCAATGTGCTTAGTACGAGGATGATAAACCGAGTTCTTACTCAATTGAATTGCACTTTGACTATCGCAATGTAGCACATAAATTTCTTGTTTCATACCCAACTCTTGAACAAACCTCTGCAGCCATATCAACTCCTTGCCAGCTTCATTAGCTGCTATATACTCAGACTCTGTGGTGGATAATGCTACACACTTCTGTAACTTGGACTGCCATGAAACAGCTCCCCCTGCAAAAGTAAATAAGTAACTAGAAGTAGACTTTCGATCATCAAAGTCTCCTGCCAAATCTGCATCTGTGAAACCTTCCAAAGTTGGTTTTGATCCACCAAAACTCAAGCAAAACTTTGAGGTTCCCCTCAAATATTTGAGTATCCACTTGACTACCTCCCAATGCTCTCTTCCAGGATTAGAGAGATATCTGATGACAATACTGACTGCATGCGCAATGTCTGGACGAGTACATACCATCGCATACATAATACTACCTACAGCTGATGCATAGGGAATACCTGCCATCTTCTCTTTCTCCTCTTAAGTAGTTGAGCACGCCAATCTGCTTAACTTGAAGTGATTACCCAGAGGTGAGCTCACCGCCTTGGCTCCTTTTATGTTGAACCTCTCCAGCACTCGTTCAACATACCTCTTCTGTGAAAGCCACAGCTTGTGCTTCTTTCTTTCGCGAGTAATCTCCATGCCCAATATCTGCTTAACTGGTCCGAAGTCTTTCATGTGAAATGCTTTTGACAAATCTTCTTTTAGTATGCAAATCGTGCAAACATCTTGCCCTACAATCATCATATCATCGACATAGAGTAGTAAAACTATGAATTTACCTCCAAGGAACTGTTGGATATACACACATGGATCTGCATCAGTGTGCTTGTACCCATGACTCACCATGAACAAGTCAAACTTCTTGTACCATTGCCTTGGCGCTTGCTTCAGCCCGTATAGGCTTTTCTTTAACTTGCAAACCATGTGCTCCTTTCCCTTTACCTCAAATCCTTCCGGTTGCTCCATATAGATCTCTTCCTCCAAATCTCCATGAAGGAATGCCGTCTTCACATCTAGCTGCTCCACCTCCAGATCCATGCTAGCCGCAATGCCAAGAATAACCCTAATAAACGTCATCTTGACAACAGGTGAGAAAATTTCATCAAAATCTATAACTTTCTTTTGTCCAAAACCTTTCACAACCAAGCGAGAGCCTTGAACTTTGTCAGTTGCTCGTTTTCGTCCCTCTTCAGCTTGAACACCCACTTATTCTTGAGTGCTTTTCTCCCTTTAGGAAGCTCCACCAAATCATAGGTGCCGTTTTTCAACAAGGACTCCATCTCAGACTTCATCACCAACTTCCTTTGTCGTTGTTTGCATGAGTCATTGCTTCCTTAAAGCATTATGGTTCTCCATCACTGGTCACCAAATGTACTGTGAAGAAGGATACTTGAAATTTGGTTTGAGAACCCTGCTGGATATTCGAACCAGCTCTTGAGAATTTTCTGCTTGCTCCCCCTGATTTGGACCCTCCTGGATTTGTTCCGCTTGATTATGATCCTACTCGTTTAGCTCCTCTTGATCATGATTCTCCTGATCATTATTCTCGAGTTCAGATTCCTCGTTGCGAACATTCTCATTTGCAACATCTTGAGCCTTGTCTCGCGATTCTCTTAAGAGCGATGATGAATCATATGTGAAGCGTTCAACTTGATCTAGCACTTCTTTGCCAAGATCCGCAACCGTTTAATCTTCTTAAAACACCACGTCTCGACTTCTGAACAACTTGTTGGACTTTGGATTCCATAACTGGTATCGCATCTCCTCATTTCCATATCCGAGAAATATTACAGGGATGGCATTATCGTCAAGTGTCACGCCCCGCTTCTCTAAAATACTAAGAAGCAAGACGGGACAAGCCCGCTCGTAGCTAGGTCAAAGAAGGCGAGTTTTTTTATTCAGCTACGATAAGCGTCTGGTATACAAAATATGCAGATTCTCCAAGATAACAACACAGATAATAAACTAAATTATTACATCCCATGTCCAGAGTAGCGGTTTAATTATTACACCCAAATCGAAAAGTCTTAAAGCAGCTGGAAGATAAAAGGGCCTTATAGCCAGTACAAACCAAAGTCCAGGCAATTAATAAAACTACATAGCAAGAGAAACAAGAGCAACAACATTCTAGTCCTCTGGAAAGTCTCGTCCCTCAACAAACTCGTGTGACTCAGGGGCAACGTCTGTAAACTTACTCTCAGGATCTGACAGACATTGCATTAAGAAAAACAAATACAATGTCTGTCAGTGAGAAATTCTCATGTAGGTTCCCAAGCAATCACGTCATTTAATTATATTTTAGCAGGGGAATAATAGAATAAGGAAAGAAATTGACAACATAATATTAATGAAATGAAAATGCTAATCACTATGAATTAATGGCATGGTAGACAAGAGAGTAATATATATTAATTTACACATTTTTATTGATAACATGTCAACAAAATATTAGCAACCTAAACTATTGTGACTCATGTCCAAGGGCACACTTTCTTTCATTTCTTTTTGGCGTCATCCTTACCTCAGGGGCGCTCACCCGGGTAGCCACAACCTCGCCTACACGTCTGAAGGCGGTGACACTAATCTTTAACCCCACCCTCCAGTGTTGGAAGGTGGTGACACTAAGCACGATGGGATGACCCAATTACTTTATTACCCTCGAGACAATAAGTTACCCCACCCCATGTGTATTATTCCAGTATACACAGTTTTCTTAGAGTATGCAATATAACAATAATAATAATTTACGTTCAATCATTTCTCTTAACACCAATGTATTCATAATACTTGATTAAATTTGCAACTTGAAGTATTACTGGACTTCAAATTAGAGAGGACCATAAGCCTACTCAAACTATGATGCAACAAAACAATAATATCAATCATTTAAGTACTAACTGTGGCTTTCAGCAACATATAAAACTTAGTCCATTAATATTTGGTTAGCTCAAACATAATAGTAAGCCAGAAGTTAATATAGAGCCAATGCAAGTAAATGGCAAATAAAATAAGCTGTATGAATTTGAATGTAGCCTCTAGCAAAAACTTGCAAATTTCTTAAACTAAGATCAAAGAACCGTTGAAAAGAACAGTACGGTATTATGTGTTTGCCTATATTGGTTTATTCCTTTGGTACGGTAACGGTGCCACCCAATACATTCTTCCTTTCCTTTAAGACGTTCGAGGTGCGACGAAGTTGCTCAGTTTGTTCTTTCATGCATCTGGGTGCATACCTTTTGTTTTATAACAATAAGCTAGCGTCCCATTATCTAATATCTGCTATCTCCTAAAAATGAAATGAACTACAAATTTGACTAGCTGCCTTTCTAACAGCAAGACCACCAAGGTCATGATTTGCATCAAGTTACAGGTATTCTGGTCGAGCCCGGGGTATACACCCAGAGAACGGTTGTAGTTTTACCGCAAGCGCACGGTATAGCAGCGAGCGGGTTATCGAACACAGGGAGGACGAATGACCGTGCTTGTTCCAATCAACCTGGCTATTTAAGAAGAGAGAAATTTGCCTTTGGCGATCCTGTCACAATCGTCAGACAAAGTACGGAAATATCAAATCAAATAAAGAACGTCTAGGGAATGGGGAATTCCCACTACTCACCGTATTTCGTAAAGGTGATTCATCGGCATCAAAATCACTAGAATAAGATTTTGGATGAACTAGTTGCAACTGAATGTAGAACCAAGCTCACGCTCTCGCGCTGTTGCCGGCCTATAGCTATCCTAGGTTCGGGTCCAATCTCTTGCAAACCCTAGCCTAGGGAAGCTAGCATTAGGATCAACATCATCGTTCAATCGCGCACCGAGCCCAATCTCTTGCAAACTCGGCCCACGACCTAGATTGGGGTAGTTCCTACCCGTCCAATCTCTTGCAAACGGGTATTGGCACGGAATTGGAACCGGAAACCCTAGTATCGGTCCAATCTCTAGCAAACCGATACTACGGAAATTCGATTCCAACCCAATTCGGATTTCTAGGGTTTCATATCGAATTGGGATCCAATCTCTTGCAAATCCCAATCGATGTGAATTCCTAGCCATCCGTAGTAAATTGATCCCAATCTAATCCCTAATAGCGATTCTAGCAAAATTCCTACCAATTCATCACAATCATGAAATAGGGCTTGTAGGGTTCATCCCCACGCCCCAAGACGTGGCGACTACTCACAATTCATAGCAAGATCACAAAAATAGTCAATGAAATAAGCAATAGAATTCATCACAATATTGAGATATGCAATAAAAATAGAATTTTTAGAGAAGAGAAAACACAAACCAATGGAGTTCTTCAATTAATCCAACAAAAATCCAATTTTGTCTCCTCTCCAATCATAAGAATAAAACTAAAAAGCTAATCTAAAAAGCTGCAAAAAATCTAAGAGAGAAGCTCTCAAAACTAGGGTAAAAACAGGGGTTAAATACCCCCCAAAATCGTCCAAAAACTGTGACCAAAATACCCCTGCGCAGCCTGTTTTCCGCAATTTTCGCTACAGGCAGCGCGTCGCACTCGGCCGAGTGACAAAAGTCGCTCGGCCGAGTGAAAACCCTGTAAATTTCCAGTAAGTCTCGATCTTCAGGGGTCTTCTCTTCGGGGGCTGCTCGGCCGAGTGAGTTGTCGTCACTCGGCCGATGGCTTCATGGTACTCGGGCGGTCGGGATTATCCACTCGGCCGAGTGGGTCTTCTGAAGCTCAGGCAGACGAAAAACAGTAATATGGCGATTTTTGAAGGGCTTCGTCTGGGCGCCACTCGGGCGGATGGGGTCTCGTCATTCGGCCGATGTGGTCTCCGTCGCTCGGCCGAGTGCACGTATGAATCGTGTCTGATCTGGTCGGCCGAGCGGTGTCTCGCTGGTCGGCTGAGTGGCTCCTCCACTCGGCCGAGTGGGACACAAAAAATGCCCAGATTGCTTGTTTTGGCCTCCTCGTCGCTCCTGCGACGTCCGTTCTTCTTCCGCTCCTCTCCAACAGCAAAATACCACTCGGGGAGGTCGTCGGTGACCCTCTGGAGTAAGCGCGTCTCGAGATCACTCCAAATCGCGCCAAATCACCTGAAATGCGACAAAAACAACAAATCATGAAAAGCATCGCAATATCGTCGATATATCGTGAAAAACATGATTTGGGCGATCTAAATGGCATGCAAACATGCGGGAAAAAGGTGTAAAATAAGGAGTGATCAAAATCCCCCAAGCTTGCCTCTTACTCGTCCTCGAGGAAGATAAGTAAAAGGAGAACCCGGTGGATTCGGAAAACGAAAACGGCGAAAAAATGAAAAATGAAAAACGGAGAAGAATGAAAAACGAAATAAAAATAAAGAAGAAAGAAAGAAGCGAAGAGGTAAGCTGCTAGATCATTTTCTCAGGACGTGGGTTCCGCTTACTCGTATAGCATGCACTGAATGAAAAACACATGTCAAAGAGTTTTATTTTGATATCATAGTATAATGGTGCAAATAGAAATAGAAAACCCACGAACAACAATATAATCATGAAAAACGGAATAATCTTATAATTAACATCGTCTGAATCATTTAAAGCGGTATACAAATCACAGATCACACACTTTTCAATTGAATGCTTTCTATCAGGAGTATAAGAGTATCACACTATAGAATAGAGAGAATAGAAAAGTATGGATTTCATGAAATGAGTGCTAGGCTTAGATTTTTGGATGTCATAAAGCTAAAAATAATCTCACCGAGTATAGAATATTATTTAGCCTAGGTTGTCGTGCAACGTCAAGTAGTCCCTCTCTCACACATCAATGGATCCCCTCCCCCAAGCTTATCTATAAGCGTGGTGGCATAAAAAATATTCACATCCCCATTTTTAGAAAGCTCCAAAAGCAATGAAAAGAGAAGAGAAAGAAAGAAAGTGAGATGGGATCTTTTATTGAGGATTTTTCCTCTTTTCTCTTTTTTTTCTCTCTTTTTTTTGATGCGATAGCATATATACACAACGATCCCAACTCAAAGAGAGATAATGATAGACAAGAATATTTTCTCTTTTCTCTTTTTTTTGAATAAGAAATTTGGAGCTAGGAATTAATAGCGGGGGAAATGCCATATAATAGAATCGCTAAGTGGAGATTCACCAATGATTTTAAAAGTAGAGAAATGATGTTCAAGATTTGTGGAGAAAGAAATGAATATATCTCTCGGTTCACTCTATAAGACATGCACGACAACTTCAGCAGGGTAATCTAATCTACTCAGTTTCGATCACAAAAAAGGCTAACTAATCCAGATTTATCATAGCTAACATCATTCAATCATCCTGAAGTGAAATGTACAGTTCATGCATATAGAAGTGATATAGGAAAAGAAATCAGTACTCCAGATATAGGCATTCAATGCGTGAATCTTGGTGTGTTTTCTGTGATAGCATACATATGAATATTCAGACTCAGCTAATAATAAAATTTCATCCATTTTCATGTGAAAAAAGTGTGGGTTACTATCTCTAGATGCAAGGCAAGTCATAGCATATGATATCAGAAATAAAATCTAAGACATGACAAATAAAGCATGCATATAGAATAAGCTAACTCCACGTCATCATCATCACAGAAAAGTCATCTCTAGCATGAGATGAAAAAGAAAGAAATAAAGATAAAGGGAAAATAGAACTATTTACAATGCGGCACACAGAAAAATAAGAAAAACGTGATGCATGGTAAAATAAAAGAAAAATGATGAAAATAAGTGCAAAAGCGGAAAATGGCGTGAAAAACTAAAAATAAAGGTGGCAAATCGAAAAAGATCGTGAGAACTCACTCCCCCAAGCTAAATGGCACAGTGTCCTCAATGTGCAAAGTGTGGCACACCGAGAGACAAGTAAGGTGAGGGGCAAGTGAGGATGCATGCATGAGGAAAAAAATGAAAATAAAAGAAAAAATAAAGAAATGAAAATATGATGCGGACATGATGCATGCACAGATAGGAGTGATACAGATATAAAGGTGGGGCACCAAAAACTCTCCCTCTCTCCCAAAAAAGATATATAAGGATACGATCTGAATGAGAAACCCAAAGTAAGTGAGGGGAGGGGGGGTGTGGACAAAAATGCAACAGGACCCAGCAGAAACGGGCAGCACAACGGCAGGAATAATCGATGGCATCAAGGGTGCCTAAGAGGGTGGTGATGCGCCGTCTCCGTCCTGAGGCGGAAGTGGTGGCGGTGGCTGGACAGGCTGCTGAGCGGGTGTGGGTGTGGAAGTGGAAGCAGGTCGAGTGTGTGTGGAAGTGTGGGTGGGAACCTGCTGTGTGGGTACGGGGACGTGGGGGAGACGCTCCAGGACCTGGGTAAGACAGTAGTGAATCTGCGGGAGCAGGTCAAAGCGGCCAGCCATCGCAGAGACGGTGGAGGACAGGGTCCTAAGGTCGTCTCTGAGGCCACTCACCGCCCCCTCTAGAGCACGAATGCTCTGAAGTACAGTGTCGGGGGGAGGTGGTGCAGAGGGACGCATCGGTCGGGGCTGTGCAGGTCGGGGCTGGCGTACTCAGGTCGCGTATGTGACGGGCTCAGCGGGGAAGGGAACGAAAGGCGCTGCACTCGCAAATGTGGGCCTGGCCTCAGTGTGAGGCCGGGGCACCGGCTGGTGAGAAGTGGAGGCAGCAGCAGCGAAAGAAGAGTGCAAAAGTGGCAGCGAGGCGGCCAGAGAGGTCAGTGGCACAGAAGTGTGGACAGACGCCACGACACTCTCGGAAAATACAGCAGCAGTGGAGACAGAGGGCTCTCCGCACTCAACTACGGTCGGCGGGCGCTCGGGTGGGGCAAAGGAAACGGGCTCAGCAAACAGAGGGCCAGTGGTGGTGGTGACAGCCTCGGAAGCAGTGGAGGTGGGCTCAGCTAAGGTACTCCCGGCACCGACAGAGGTGTGGACAGAGGTGTCAGGAGCAGCGGAAACATCAGGTATAGGCTGAGGGGCCACAGGGTCAACAGGGGCAGCAGGCTCGGCAGGTGCAACAGGGTCTGCAGGGGCAGCGTGGGCAGCGTGGGCCTGCTCGGCCTCCTCGGCCTCGAGCACGTAAGCAGCGGGGATGAGAACATCCATCGCAGGGAGCCAGTCCACGTGGGCTGGTGCAATCTGAGTCCGAGCTGGGCTCGGAAGAATCATGTAATCGGCACCGTAAGGGCCGTGCAACCAGATCCAGTGACGCTCGCCGTGCGGACGAAGCATCTTCATCCGGGCCATAACATCAATCGACAGAGAAGTGGGGCCCGGTACTCGTCGCAGGTCGTCAGGGAAGTCCTCGCCGGTCATAAGGGCAAGCAAGGTGATCAGGCCGCCGCAGCATATCGGTGAGCGAGCACCCACCGATACAATGATGCGGTCCAAAAACCAAGCCGCGACATCAATCACGACGGCGGGGACCAGCTCATCGCCATCCCTAGATAGAGCTCTGCGACGTGTCATCGCGTAGAGCATGTAGAGCTCTGGCGTAGACATCGTGCCCGGCTCATATCTGGCCAAAAAGGTCGTCGCCATAAGGCGCTGAGCAATACGGAGGCAGGGATGGACAATGGCCGAGGCCTTGGCCCTACTAGGGTCAAAGGCAGCGTGGAGACCCGTAATCCGGGCCCAGAAGGCACCGCGATCGGCTCCGGGGACAGCAGGCCACGAGAAAAATGCTCTCATCATATCGAGAGTGACCTGGCACTCCCGGTCCATGAACCGAAACGAGCATCCCTCGTCGGTCCGGGCGATCGAACTAAGAATCTCAAGTGTCGGGCGGGTAAACGTGTCCGCCGACACCTGAAAGAAATCTCTCCAGCCCACGTTGTCGTACAACGTGAGCATCCCCTCTAGTACCCCCAGGCGTCCTAGGTCGGCAAGGTGTGCAAACCTGGAAGGTACGATCGAGCGCTGGGAGATACGCTCGAAGACGGCGCGGTGTGCGTCGTCTCGGAATGTAATCCCGAGCGGCCCGACCAGTGGAGCCGGAGGTGGTGGCTATGGAGCGGCAGGGAGTGGCTGTGCGGGCTGTGTGGGCGCTGCAGGCTGTGCGGGGTGTGCGGGGCCTGCAGGCTGTGCTGGGTGGACGGTGTGTGTGGGAGAAGGCGGAGGAGAGTCCTCCAACTCGTGGGAGGGGCCGGCATCATCCGACCGCTTCCGCTTGGCGGAAGCTCTCTTCGACCGCGGCCGTGTCCGGGGCGGCATATCGGCCCCGAGCGCGCGCCGAAAAGTGTAAAAAGTGCGGCGTGTATAAAATAAAGGAAAGAGTATACCCCGACACGCTGCGAGTGCTAAGCAATGGAAGCGTGCGAAGACAGCGCCTCCGCGAAGCCCAAATCAGTCCGTAGAAGCTCCCCTGGGCTCCCCTAAGCTCCCAAAAACAACCTGCGCATGAAATGGCGATATCAGCGGGTAATATTCAAAACGTATGGAGCATTAGGGGTATAATAGATAGATATAGAAATTTATTAGGGGTTGGGTGTCGTTTAACACATGGATCCTCGAAAAATACACAAAAAGAGGAGAGAAAAAAGGCAAAATAAGCGATACCGGAGGTGGTCGGAGCGGCGGCCGGCGGCGGCGACTCGGGCGAGGCGCGGCGGTTGCTCGGCCGGCGGTGGCTGGCCGAGCGGCGGCGCGAGGTGACCGGTCGGGCGAGTGGGGGGCGCGAGCGAGGGGAACGGGTGAGAGGAGCTGAAGGGTCGGGCGAGCGATTGGGATTTTTGCGTTTTGAAAAACGTGCCTCCCCTCAGCCCCTATTATAATAAAAGTTACGACTCGGCCGAGTGACTAGGTCACTCGGCCGAGTGGGATCAATGGAAATATCCTCCCCGCTTACGCTTCGGCCGAGTGGCTTTGCCAGCCTCGGCCGAGTGGAGTAAGTCCATTCGGCCGAGTGGCTCAAGCTACTCGGCAAGACTCGCCCTAGGAGCGTATCCGTTTTACTCGGCCGAGTGAAAATGTATACTCGGCCGAGTAGCAGTTATACTGAAATCAGGAAAATAAACAGAGAGTTGGGTACAGCAGACTTCCCTCGTTTGTGAGCGGCTCGGCCGGACGAACTAGTGTACTCGGCCGAGTGACTAGTATACTCGGCCGAGTGAGCCTTGTGTTCTGCTGTTTGTCTTCGTTTGGGCTCTAAACTCTGTCTTTCTTCCTCCAGTCGATTTCATCTTACTCCTAAGCATCGAGCGTCTTCCTGGGGCGCTCCTCGTCGTCTCGTTCATCCTCCTCATGATGGATTTACCTATCTCCTCTCCTGTCAAGAAAAATAGGACCCGTTATCACAAAATTTTTGGGCGAACGACTCAAAACACTAAAAATTTCTAAAACAAAAATAAAGAAAAAGTAAAAATAAAGCAATAACCGTCGGGTTGCCTCCCGACAAGCGCTCGTTTAAGGTCGTGAGCTCGACCCCCTATGATTTTCAATTAATGCGGGATGTTTGGTGCATATGAGATGCACCCATCAAATTTTCCGGGGAGAACGCTTGGATTCGGAAGTTGCGACGGCGTGTTCTCCCTCGGTGGTCTCCCGTCTCGAATAGTGTTGGGGGGAGGCTCCCCCAAGCTAGCGTTTGCTCCGGTCAACGGCTTCACCGGTGACGCCGATTTCTGTATCGGCGGAGCTTTCTTTGGAGACTTTAATTTCGAGAGCTTGCAGAGCTCTCAAATCCTTGCGACATCAGCGTCGCCTTCATCATTTTCAGCGGAGAGGTCGGGGGAATCATCTATCTTCTCATCTTGGCCTAAATCCGGGCCTTCCTCGAAATCCTCATCGAAAAGAGCGCCAATCGAGTGGGGGGTCGCCTCTTCTATCACCTCATCAAGGAGGTCCATGTAGTCAAGTTCCTCGTGGTAAGGCATGTGTTTCATAGCCTTAGGAATGTGAAGCTCCACCTCGATGTTGCCGACGTTTAAAGTTAGGGTACCTTCGCGCACGTCGACAATGACTCCGGCGGTGGCGAGGAACGGGCGTCCAAGTATCAATGAAGTATCTCCCTCCTCCTTAACGTCCATGATCACGAAGTCACATGGCAAGCATATTCCCCCCCCCGGGACTTGTAGCGGGATGTCTTCGGCGATCCCTACCGGCCTTGTTATTCACCCATCGGCCAATTGTATCCGCATGTCGGTGGGTTTCAACTACGTCCCGGTGTTTAGCCTTAAGACATGGAGAGAGGCATGAGGCTCACACTAGCCCCTAGATCTACCAACGCCTTTTGAAGAGGGACGCCGCCCAAGGTGCAAGGAATCCGAAAACTCCCCGGGTCTTTAAATTTGGCCGGCTCCTTCTCTCTCTTGGTGAACCAAGAGCCCTCCTCGGCTAGCATAATCTTCTCCTTCCTCTTTCTCCCCGAAATCAAGTCCTTTAAGAATTTAGCATATGTGAGGATCTCCACGATGACGTCGAGGAAGGGAATGTTGAGGCTAACTCCTCTCAGATACTCGAGAAACTTTGCTAGCCTTTTCTCCATTTTCGCTCTAGCAAGCCTTTGGGGAAATGGGACCGGTGGCATGAAGCGCCTTTCCTCAATCAATTGCTCCGCTCTAGATTTCTCCTTTTCTTGTGGCTCTTTCTCCTTATCAACTTCAACTATCGGCTCAATTGGCTCCAAACTTTCCTCCACGGGCTCCTTGGTAGGAATCATGGCGAGGGTGGTATCCTTCCCGCCTCTAGTAGTAACGGCAACTACGGCATTGATGTGGCCGGTGTTGCCCCGTGGGTTTTGCTCGGGTTGCGCCGGCAATCGTTGAGTGTTCCGATTGAGCAACGCCAATTGCTCTGATATTTGAGCCACAACGGTATTAAGGGAGTCTTGCCCCGCCTTCAAGGTAGCATTGACCTTATTTTGCTCGACCATAAACGCCTCCACTCTAGCTTCGAAGTCGGATCGTTGTTGAGCTTGTGGACGGTTTTGGTTTTGATTCCTCCACCCTTGATTGTATCCGGGCGGCCTATATGGTGGAACTTGTTGCTTCGGTTGGAAATTTTGTTGTGGAGGCCCCCTTGGCGGATAGTGTTGTTGTTGGGGTGGTGGTGGTCGAGCTTGTTGAGGTGGTTGTTGTGGCGAGTTCAAAGCTCCTTCATTGTTGGTGTAAGAGAATCCGGTATGATTTCTTGTGGCCGGATTGGCCCAATATCCTTGGTTCCCCGCGACATATTGCACTTGCTCCAAGGATCCTTCTCCTTGCTCTCCTCCCACATACATGGCTTGAGATTGGTCTTGCCAATCACACATTTGGTTCGTTGGAGCGGAGGTGGAAGGAGTTCCTTGGGGCTCCGTGATAAACTTCTCCAGTCTCTCCACTACCTTGTGGAGAGAATCAAACTTGCTTGTAAGCTCCGCTACGGCCTTCGCCTCATAGATACTAGTTGGCTTCAAGGAGGACGTGGAGTGTCCTCGCTCATCGCCCCATTGTTGGTTGTTTGAGGCCATCTCCTCAATTAGGGCCGTAGCTTCCTCGGGAGTCTTTGACAAGATAGCACCATTCGCCGCGGCATCAATAATTTGTTTGGTCCCCGGTTGGAGACCATTGTAGAAGCTATGAACTAGCTCCCAATCTTCAATGCTATGGTGCGGGCATTGATGCTGCAGATCCTTAAAACGCTCCCAAGCCTCATAGAGCGTCTCTTGGGGGTCCTTGCTTGAATGACATGAGAGCGCTCCGGATCTTCACCGTCTTGGAGGGCGGATAGTGATGGAAATTGAATTCCACCCCAAAGTAATTTTGATGATGAGCACACCAAATGAATGCTTAGTGTACTAACTACACTACACTTTAAGTATACAGATTTCGTGAAGCTATACTAATACTCCAAGAAGCACGAATCAACGCTCCACGACAAAGACGAACATGGCTAAACTCAAGTGATGAAGCTCAAGCTCAATCAAACCAAGAAGCTCAAAAGAGAAGCTCATCTTCACTTCATCAAGTTGACTAAACTGCCGAAGACATGTTCAGAGTCTAGTGTGAGTGTGTCGTGTCTTTTAGGATATTTGTCAAAGCCGTATCAAATAGACAACACACACACACAAATGATTTCGAAACAATTTTTAAACTATCTTCAAAATAGTCTTCAAGAGCTTTCTCTAGTCACTTCATAATTCTCGTAGTGAAACTCCACGCACCCTGGAGATTAACTACTCTTTTGACTGTAACAACAGGAAAAACTCCTCTGGGAGTCGACTACCAAAAGTAGGGAGTCGACTACTTGTCAGGGATGAAAATTTCCTAGACTCCTCTGGGAGTCGACTACCTATAGAGGGAGTCGACTACCTGCTGGAAATTTTCAGACGTTTTGAATTTGAATTTTAAATTCTTTTGAGCAATTTACTCCGAAATTTTTGGGACAAAAGTCAAACGAAATTTGAAATTCAAATCTCAGTTTTTCCCTATAAATAGAGCTTAATTCTTTTGTGAAAAATACAATATTGAAAATCAAAAATTCGTAAAAGCTCTCGTGAATCAAAGCTCTCTAATTTTTCTCTCTAGCCAATTTTAATTTCAGTTTTTGATCTTGCAATATTTTCTCATCTTTTTTAAGATCGTATCATTATTTTCTATTGGCTAAATTGTTTTTCAAAATCCCTTCTATTATTTCTCTCTAATTTTATTTGAAGGATTTTTGAAAAAGCTCTAGATCACAAAGAACTTATCTCGTATCTTTGTGTGATCTAGACTATCATTCTATTAAGCCACTACACAATTGTCTATCTTTTGATTGGTTATAGAATCGGGTGTATTTCCAATCTCTATCACTTATTGTAGAGTATTGGACAAATTTCTTATTGTGTTGATTGTTGGAACACTAGACAAGTCTAGTTGTTGCCAGTTGGAAAGTCCTCGGTTTGTGAGGCAAGGGTAAAACCCTAGACAAGTCTAGGTGTTGTGTTCGGAAATCCTGGTCAAGGCTAGGTCGTTGGAAATCCTAACAAGTGAAGTTAGGTGCTTGTATTTGCCAAGGCAGATAGTGGAAATCTCGTACCGGATTGGTCGGGGACTGGACGTACCCGGGTTGCGGGGAACCAGGATAAAATCCTTTTGTTTGCGCTTGTTGATCTGTGTTTTGATTATCTTTACATTTATATCTTCTATCTATAGCAAAGATCAATTTTATCTCTATACGCTGAAATTCATACTTATAACCTTATTTGTTCTAACATATTCTCTGGGAGTCGACTACTGCTCATAAGGAGTCGACTACCTGCTGTGAAATTTCGCTGTGCACTTTAAAATTATATTGTTGATTAAGAACCAAGCGTAGATCACTCTACTTGGTTTCTTAGGCAACGTTAGAAGGAATTTATTTGTGTTAATATCTTTGAGCGAAAAAGTTTTATTATTTGATCAACACTATTCAACCCCCTTCTAGTGTTGCTTGCCATCCACAGGATCCAACACTTGGTATCAGAGCAAGGCTACAATAGTGATGGCATCAACATCTTTTTCACTCCGAAGGACTGAACACCATGCGACCACCTCTATTCAACGGAACCAACTACGCCAGCTGGAAGATCCGAATGAAGACTCATCTAGAGTCATTGGACATTGAAGCATGGACTATCACCAAAGTCCCGTACATCGCACCCACCGACGTTGAGTTTGGAAAATGGTCTATCGACGACAAGAAGAGAGCTAATCTCAATGCAAAAGCAATGAATGCCTTGTTTTGCGCTGTTACAGGAAATGAGTTCAATCGAGTTTCCCAATGTGAGACAGCACATCAAATTTGGCACACTCTTCAGGTAAGTCACGAAGGTACAGAAAAGGTAAAAGAATCTCGTATAAATGTATTACATTCAAAATTCGAAACTTTTAAAATGGAAGAAGGAGAGAGTATCACCGATGTGAATACTCGTTTTACTAACATTACAAATGAGCTTGCAGGACTAGGAAAGAAACTTTCCGAGTATGAACAGGTAATGAAGATACTAAGATCCCTCCGACCCGAATGGAAGTGAAAGACCACGGCCATTCGAGAAGCTCACAATGTAAAGGACCTCACCATCGAAGAACTGATGGGAAATCTCATGGCATATGAGATCGAGCTTGAAGAAGACAAGAAAATCGAAGAAAAACCAAAGAAGAAAAATCTTGCATTCAAAGCTCAAGAAGAAGACTCCGACTACACGGACAAAGAAGATCACATCGCGTTCATTTCAAAGAACTTTAAAGAGTTCATCACAAGTAAATATGGAAAACGATCTTTTAGACCCACTAACGGTATTATTTGTTTTGGTTGCAATAAACCAGGGCATGTCAAGAGAGATTGTCCATTGGAAAGAAACAACCGTGATTCCAGAGATCGTGGGAAGAACAAAGAGAACAATGAAAGACGAACCAATACAAGAAACAAGTTTCGACGACCAAAGAAAGAAGCATATGCAGCCTTCGATCAGAGCGACGATTCTTCATCCGACGAATCCTCAGACGAAGATAATGATGAAAGAAGAGAGACGTCACATATGTGTTTCATGGCATCTACATCCTCCAAGGTAAGCTCGCATCATGATTCATCTAGCGACAATGAGTCATCGTCAAGCGATGATGAAAACTTGGACTATAGGGGAGCATATAAAGAGCTATGCAAAATGTATGAAAAGCTCATTAAAGAACATAGAAAAACACTTAGAATTGCTAAAAGAGAGACTAAGGAAAAAGAAGAAGTCATTAAAGAAAATAGTCTGCTTAAAGAGAAAAATGATCTTCTACAAAAGGATATTTTGCTAGTAAATGAAAAGGTGGAAAGTCTGAATAATCTTCTCGTATCCGTCAAAGATAAATACGACGCTACAATGAAAATTATTGAGAATTTCAATAAAGGAAAATGGAAGTTAGATAATATAATAGATAATCAAAAAGCTTCATCTAGCAAAACCGGACTTGGCTATGATTCACATCATACCAAGAAACGGATTAAGCACACTAGGATGCATCATGCTAACGATACTGTTTTAAGCATCTGGGTACCAAAGAGATTATCTGATCAGCAAAAAGAAAGGTACGCTACTAATTTTGTTCAACCGATTCACTTTAACAAAAATTATAAGTATATTGTTCATGAAGGAACTAAACCATATTGGGTTTGGTTTCCTAAAGACTAACTCCTCGGACTCAAAACCAAAGAGTACCATAAAACGCTTATCTTTTTCAGGTGCTCTAAAAAGGAGGAAAACAATGAAGAAAATTCAGGAAGTCAAACGGCTGAATCGGAACAAATGCTTTTTATATATTTATATAATTATTTAAATGAGTTGAAATAAGTTAAATTTGTATGTATGATTATGTTTTAGTGCTAAAAATATTCCTTGTTAAAAGAGCTCGTTTAACCTGGACCAAACTTTCTCCGAAATAAGAAAATGACTCTACCCAGCAGGGAGTCGACTACCTACAGGAGGGAGTCGACTACCAGTGCGTAAAATTCTGGGTTGTTTTTTTTTTGTTTTTTTTTCTAACTCCTATTGGGTTCTATTTGAGTGAATGGGTCAAGATCCGCTAAGATAACTTACCCACTAATACCTAAAACCCATCCTAGCCACCCAAATCTAGATCTAATGGCTCTTACTTCTCCTCATCTCTTCACCTCTTCAAACAAAACCCCAAGAAAACCCTAGAGGTAGCCGACTACCTCCTTTTCCCCTCTCCTCTCTTGGGTTTTCATCTTGAGGCTTGGACTTTTGGAGCAATTTTCTTTATCTTCCTTCAAATTTACCCAAGGTAAAAATTTTTTACTTCCATGAACTTTTTTTATTTCATTTCTATTGGTTATCTAGTAGTGTAAAAATATATTTTTGTTGTTTTACTCTATCTAGATGCCTTTTAAAGGAGCTTTCCCTAAGAAGAGAAAAATTGCTACTGCTAATGTTGATTCTGAGAAAGAAATCATCCTACCCTATCTCTTCAAATCAACTACCTATGAACATTTTGTTAAAGTTTCTAAGAAACCAATCTTGCATGAAAGATTTGTCAAACTTAATGATGTTATCAATTACGGTATTGACAGTCTGCTAGATTTCCAAAACTTAGCAAATTTGTTCTCCTCTGAAAATGTGTATCTGTGTTATCATAGGCTTGTTCATCTCTTTTATGCAAACATGGATTATGATCTCGTGAAAAGTCGTTTCATTACTAAGGTTCTGGATACCAAACTTGCAATAACTGTAAAATCCCTAGGTGAAGCCCTAGGAATCCCATACTCCGGTATAATCCTTGACAAAATTGAGATGACTGACGAGAATACCCTAGAGAGAATGTATCTGCCTGGTAAACACTTTCAGACTAAACTTCCTTGTAGCCATCTTTGCTATCCGGCAAGAATCTTAGCTAATATTCTGTCATATAACATAACTCAAAAATCTGGGAGTTATGCTATTCTTTCTGAAAAACAAGCTAAATGCATCTATGCCATTCTTGGTAATATTCGTGTGAATTGGGCTAAAGTCATCATGGATTCCATCCTACTTTCAGCTTCATCTGACAGACCTTCCTCCACTCTTTCTCATGGGCACTATCTGACCATTCTATTCATTAGCTTTAATGTGCCTTTGGATCATGAAACAACCATTCTAGAACCTGCCCGTGTCTTTGATGTTCATGCTCTTCGGAGAATGAATCTCCATCATGACCTTGATGAGAATGTCCCTGAAGAGCAAATCGCTACCGAAGGAGGATCATCATCCTCAAGGCGAGGTAAGAAGGTTGTTATTTCAGATTCAGATGAAGAAAGTGAAGAAGAAGAAAAAGAAAGCGGCGAGGAAGAAGAAGAAGTTCCTGCTTACATCCTTGAACTTCAGGAGATGCTCCTGAAAAAGATTGGAAAATTGAAGATCTCACAGGAAAAAGGATTTGAAGATCTCAATCAAAAGGTGGACGACCTCAAGGAGATCGTTGTGAAAAGCAACAAGATGACTGAGGAGACGCTTGTTATGATCCTTGAAGAGATCAAGGAACTGAAAAAGAACAGCGGTCATCCTTAGCCTCATGAACTTCTCTTTCAAAAACAATGGTTCTCTTTTCAAAAACAATGTTTTTCTTAACTATGGTTTGTAATAACTCTTATTGTGTGATGCTAGCTACTATGAAGTTATCTACTATGCCAAACTTAGTTGTTCTATGAACTAACATCTCCATTGCAGGCATATGGAATTGAATTCCTCTTATTTTTAATGATCCGTAGAAATTATTTTTTATTTTTGTTGATGACAAGGGGGAGAAAAATATATAATGCAAAAATGTGAATTGTATTTCTAATAGCTTCGATGCAGGGGGAGAACCGCATCAAAGCAGGGGGAGTAAGTATACTATTCATATTCATTACTTCAAAATTTTGCATTTGGGCGTCATCATCAAAAAGGGGGAGAGTGATGGAAATTGAATTCCACCCCAAAGTAATTTTGATGATGAGCACACCAAATGAATGCTTAGTGTACTAACTACACTACACTTTAAGTATACAGATTTCGTGAAGCTCTACTAATACTACAAGAAGCACGAATCAACGCTCCACGACAAAGACGAACATGGCTAAACTCAAGTGATGAAGCTCAAGCTCAATCAAAACAAGAAGCTCAAAAGAGAAGCTCATCTTCACTTCATCAAGTTGACTAAACTGCCGAAGACATGTTCAGAGTATAGTGTGAGTGTGTCGTGTCTTTTAGGATATTTGTCAAAGCCATATCAAATAGACAACACACACACACACAAATGATTTTGAAACAATTTTTAAACTATCTTCAAAATAGTCTTCAAGAGCTTTCTCTAGTCACTTCATAATTCTCGTAATGAAACTCCACGCACCCTGGAGATTAACTACTCTTTTGACTGGAACAACAGGAAAAACTCCTCTGGGAGTCGACTACCAAAAGTAGGGAGTCGACTACTTGTCAGGGATGAAAATTTCCTAGACTCCTCTGGGAGTCGACTACCTATAGAGGGAGTCGACTACCTGCTGGAAATTTTCAGACGTTTTGAATTTGAATTTTAAATTCTTTTGAGCAATTTACTCCGAAATTTTTGGGACAAAAGTCAAACGAAATTTGAAATTCAAATCTCAGTTTTTCCCTATAAATAGAGCTTAATTCTTTTGTGAAAAATACAATATTGAAAATCAAAAATTCGTAAAAGCTCTCGTGAATCAAAGCTCTCTAATTTTTCTCTCTAGCCAATTTTAATTTCAGTTTTTGATCTTGCAATATTTTCTCATCCTTTTTAAGATCGTATCATTATTTTCTATTGGCTAAATTGTTTTTCAAAATCCCTTCTATTATTTCTCTCTAATTTTATTTGAAGGATTTTTGAAAAAGCTCTAGATCACAAAGAACTTATCTCGTATCTTTGTGTGATCTAGACTATCATTCTATTAAGCCACTACACAATTGTCTATCTTTTGATTGGCTATAGAATCGGGTGTATTTCCAATCTCTATCACTTATTGTAGAGTATTGGACAAATTTCTCATTGTGTTGATTGTTGGAACACTAGACAAGTCTAGTTGTTGCCAGTTTGAAAGTCCTCGGTTTGTGAGGCAAGGGTAAAACCCTAGACAAGTCTAGGTGTTGTGTTCAGAAATCCTGGTCAAGACTAGGTCGTTGGAAATCCTAACAAGTGAAGTTAGGTGCTTGTATTTGCCAAGGCAGATAGTGGAAATCTCGTACCGGATTGGTCGGGGACTGGACGTACCCGGGTTGCGGGGAACCAGGATAAAATCCTTTTGTTTGCGCTTGTTGATCTGTGTTTTGATTATCTTTACATTTATATCTTCTATCTACAGCAAAGATCAATTTTATCTCTATACGCTGAAATTCATACTTATAACCTTATTTGTTCTAACATATTCTCTGGGAGTCGACTACTACTCATAAGGAGTCGACTACCTGCTGTGAAATTTCGTTGTGCACTTTAAAATTATATTGTTGATTAAGAACCAAGCGTAGATCACTCTACTTGGTTTCTTAGGCAACGTTAGAAGGAATTTATTTGTGTTAATATCTTTGAGCGAAAAAGTTTTATTATTTGATCAACACTATTCAACCCCCCTTCTAGTGTTGCTTGCCATCCACAGGATCCAACAGATAAAACTTGTCAATGAATGCACTCACCAACTCGTCCCAAGAGGTGAAGACTCCCTCAGCCTGCGTCCTCAACCAATAGAGTGCCTTGTCCTTTAGCGTGAAGGGGAAGAGACGCAGTCTGATGGCATCGATGGAGACCCCGGCATTTGGAATGTGGCGCACTTTGACAAGAATAATTGGATGTGGTAGTGAGGATTTTCATAGGCATTCCCATGAAATGGATCCTGCTACATCAGAACCACTAGTCCAGTCTTTAGCTCGAAGTTCTTGTCAGCCGCCAACTCCGGCATGGCAATGGATGAGGTCGTAGAAGAGGTCTTAGGCCGAAGCCTATCTCGAATAGAAATTATCCTCGCCATCCTTACCGCTAATTGGTCCGCAGTTTCCGGGTTGGTCATAAACCTCCCTTCCGGATTTTGTCTCCTTTCCGCTCTAAGTCTCCGCGCGGTACGTTCGATCTCGGGATCAAATAATATAGCTTCAGGGTCCGCCGTAGATCTCGTGTACATGCACAGGGAAAACAAAGAAATGATTAGTACCGTGGAAGGGTTAGGTAAAAATAAAGAAATGGAAATAATAATAATAATAATAATAATAATAAAAGAAATAGCTAGGGTGGTAAGATCAAACGCAATCGCCTCCCCGGCAACGGCGCCAAAAACTTGATCGCTCCCGGGGTATACACCCAGAGAACGGTTGTAGTTTTACCGCAAGCGCACGGTATAGCAGCGAGCGGGTTATCGAACACAGGGAGGACGAATAACCGTGCTTGTTCCAATCAACCTGGCTATTTAAGAAGAGAGAAATTTGCCTTTGGCGATCCTGTCACAATCGTCAGACAAAGTACGGAAATATCAAATCAAATAAAGAACGTCTAGGGAATGGGGAATTCCCACTACTCACCGTATTTCGTAAAGGTGATTCATCGACATCAAAATCACTAGAATAAGATTTTGGATGAACTAGTTGCAACTGAATGTAGAACCAAGCTCACGCTCTCGCGCTGTTGCCGGCCTATAGCTATCCTAGGTTCGGGTCCAATCTCTTGCAAACCCTAGCCTAGGGAAGCTAGCATTAGGATCAACATCATCGTTCAATCGCGCACCGAGCCCAATCTCTTGCAAACTCGGCCCACGACCTAGATTGGGGTAGTTCCTACCCGTCCAATCTCTTGCAAACGGGTATTGGCACGGAATTGGAACCGGAAACCCTAGTATCGGTCCAATCTCTAGCAAACCGATACTACAGAAATTCGATTCCAACCCAATTCGGATTTCTAGGGTTTCATATCGAATTGGGATCCAATCTCTTGCAAATCCCAATCGATGTGAATTCCTAGCCATCCGTAGTAAATTGATCCCAATCTAATCCCTAATAGCGATTCTAGCAAAATTCCTACCAATTCATCACAATCATGAAATAGGGCTTGTAGGGTTCATCCCCACGCCCCAAGACGTGGCGACTACTCACAATTCATAGCAAGATCACAAAAATAGTCAATGAAATAAGCAATAGAATTCATCACAATATTGAGATATGCAATAAAAATAGAATTTTTAGAGAAGAGAAAACACAAACCAATGGAGTTCTTCAATTAATCCAACAAAAATCCAATTTTGTCTCCTCTCCAATCACAAGAATAAAACTAAAAAGCTAATCTAAAAAGCTGCAAAAAATCTAAGAGAGAAGCTCTCAAAACTAGGGTAAAAACAGGGGTTAAATACCCCCCAAAATCGTCCAAAAACTGTGACCAAAATACCCCTGCGCAGCCTGTTTTCCGCAATTTTCGCTACAGGCAGCGCGTCGCACTCGGCCGAGTGACAAAAGTCGCTCGGCCGAGTGAAAACCCTGTAAATTTCCAGTAAGTCTCGATTTTCAGGGGTCTTCTCTTCGGGGGCTGCTCGGCCGAGTGAGTTGTCGTCACTCGGCCGATGGCTTCATGGTACTCGGGCGGTCGGGATTATCCACTCGGCCGAGTGGGTCTTCTGAAGCTCAGGCAGCCGAAAAACAGTAACATGGCGATTTTTGAAGGGCTTCGTCTGGGCGCCACTCGGGCGGACGGGGTCTCGTCACTCGGCCGATGTGGTCTCCGTCGCTCGGCCGAGTGCACGTATGAATCGTGTCTGATCTGGTCGGCCGAGCGGTGTCTCGCTGGTCGGCCGAGTGGCTCCTCCACTCGGCCGAGTGGGACACAAAAAATGCCCAGATTGCTTGTTTTGGCCTCCTCGTCGCTCCTGCGACGTCCGTTCTTCTTCCGCTCCTCTCCAACAGCAAAATACCCCTCTTGGAGGTCGTCGGTGACCCTCTGGAGTAAGCGCGTCTCGAGATCACTCCAAATCGCGTTAAATCACCTGAAATGCGACAAAAACAACAAATCGTGAAAAGCATCGCAATATCGTCGATATATCGTGAAAAACATGATTTGGGCGATCTAAATGGCATGCAAACATGCGGGAAAAAGGTGTAAAATTAGGAGTGATTATATTCTCATGGAGAAATTCCCAACAGTAACCTACTATAGATGTACGAACCCATAAAAATATGGTGTCAGTTGCTGCAACAAAAATTTTGGCATGTGCAATGCTACCATATGTATTGATGCCTAGCATACAAACTTGAATAGCCATGCAGAAGATTTTGACATATGACAGATAAAGTTAATGGCAGATGTAGAATGGTTTTTACTTAACTAATATCACAAATCTAGTTCAGTAGATTTTATTCCGAAAGTATTGAACAATTAATTTGGGCTGCAACCAGTCCATTTTCAATAGTACATTTATTAGAAATCCAATGAGATAACAATAACTAATAAAATGGGAAGGAAAAGAACTGAAGTGCTCAAAGTATTAAAAAGATGAGGTGCCAAACGTAACCTACATGGAATAGGGGCAGTATCAAATTACATCAAGTGTGTACAGTGTGATTAGGTGAAGTAGCAACAGGTTGCTAACACATAATTATCTTTAACCTACAAGTAATTATTATATGTAAGCATCAGAAACCAACACCTATTTGTTTCTAAAATTGGATGGTGTTCCTAAGCAATTAAGGCCTATAGATTCACGGCCTAGCATGTTATGTAAACCATAGAATTAGCTTTTATTTGTACTCACAGTTGAAAAGCCTACAGAATTTGTATATTCAAATTTAGCATGCTATTGTTTTAGAGAAAACGATGAATGGAAACTACTTTAAATGCAATATGCTAGGGGAACCTTCCTGGGCTTGGAGGAGGGCGGCTCGGTAGGGGGTGGCACACGGCGGGGCGGCGGCTGATCGGGGCGCGTGCGGTCAGGCGGGGCGGATTGGAGGCGGGGGGTCGCCGGCGGTGTGGTGGCCGGCTTGGGGAGGCATGGGAGGTTCGGCCCTCCTCCCGTGTGATAAGGGCTGGAAAAGTAAAATTGGGGAAGAGAATGAAGAAAGAGAAAAGGGGATGGAGATGAAGCAAGTTTTGTGCTATTGGAGGAAGGAGGAAGGGAATTGCATATGGAATTTGAGGGAGAGAGATTTGTGCTGCCTTAAAAGATGCATTTGGGAGAGAGAGAGAGAGGGGATGAATGTTTTAATTAGTAATAAATCTTGGGTCAAACCTCTTAATGAGGTTTAGTTGGGGGGTTTTGAAAAGGAAGCATCCATGGGAAACTCGTGGGCTGCTCCCATCACCCGTTTCTAAACTTTTTTTTTCCTTCTAATTTTCGTTTTTTATATATTATTATTAAATAATTATCTTAATATTAGATTATCAAATTATATGGATATTTTCGAAACAAATCCAAAAAATACTCCGCTTTCGGGATGATGCGATAAGTATGTAAATGAGTTCCGATAAATATTTCGGACGTCGGAATGTCTGTTTTGGGACTAAAAAGCTATCAGGTTCAGGATGACTCTGAAAATAAATTTTATTCTGAAAAACACGAAAAGTGACAAGAGTGTTCTAGAAATAGTACTTACGGTTCATGGCCGTCACATCAAGTTTTGATCTTTCTTGCTTCGGGACATGTGCAAATGCTTTACACCCAAACACCCTCAAGTGAGAATAAGAAGCATCCTTATCAGTCCATACGCTTTCTGGCGTCTTCAAGTCCAACGATATACATGGCGATCGGTTGATGAGGTAGCTTGCCGCTATCACTGCTTCTCCTCAAAACTTTTTTGACAAGTTAGCGGTCTTTAGCATACTTCGGACTTTCTCCAAAATGGTGCGGTTCATCCTCTCTGCTAACCATTATGCTATGGGGTGCCAGGTACGGTCCTTACATGCCTGATGCCGTGCTTCGAACAATATTCTTTAAAAGCGTTCGAAGTGTACTCTCCGCCATTGTCACTATAGAGACATTTGAGAGTCTTCCCAGTTTCCCTCTCAACCATGGCATGGTATTCCGTAAAGGTCTGGAACACCTAGTCTTTTGTTTTCAACAAATACACCCAAACCTTTCGTGAAGTATCATCAATAAAGGTAACAAAATAATTATTGCGACCTAGTGATTCAACTTCCATGGGGCCACATACATCAGAGTGTACTAGGTCTAACACATTTTCTTTCTTAGAAAGTTTACTCTTGAAACTCACTTTATGTTGTTTACCGAATAAACAGACATCACAAGAGTCGACTGAGATACCTTTCAAAAGGGGAATTAGCGACTTCTTAGCCAAGACTTGCAATCCCTTCTCACTCATATGACCTAGCCGCTTTGCCATAGATTTGGAGATGAACCATCCGCAATGTTCAACTCCCCTTTACATATCTTACCATATGTCTTGTAGAGGGTACAACACAGCTTCCTCTAGCCACCACAAACGATCCTTTCGTAAGCCTCCATTTTCCATCACCTCCATGATGGTGAAAACCTTGTTTGTCAAGCACACCGGTTGACAACAAATTGAGACGCAGGCCCGGTACATGTCTCACATCCTTCAATATAAACTTGTAGCCCATATCGGTCTTGAAACAAACATCTCCAATTTCGGCAATGTGGGAATAGCTGTCATTCCCCGTCTTCACTCTACCAAAGCCACCAGCTTTGTACGTAGTGAAGAACTCCGAGTTTGCCGTTGCATGGAATGATGCTCCCGAGTCAACAACCCATCCGGTTCCATCACAATTATCAAAATGTAAGCATTCACTTTCAAAGCAAAGGAAATCAAAGTCACCTTGAGACACGGCGGTAGTGCTACTTGTGTCCTCCTTTGATTTGTTAGCGTTGCCATCACGACTCTCATTCGAGCCTTTCGTCAACTTGTTGCAGTTTCTTTTCATATGTCCGAAAAGGCCGCAATGATGGCACTTCCTATTGAATCTTGCCTTTGATTTGCTTACGCTCCTTCCATGGCCTTTGGGTCCTCTACTCTTGCTCCTTCGTCGGTTCTCCGCAAGGAACACTTGAGTATGATCCGAGCTTGAACTTATAGACTTCCTTCGCATCTCTTCATTCAACATGTTATCTTTAACATTATTCATAGACAATATACCGTCAGGGGCAGAGTTACTTACAGTCACGACGAAGGTCTCCCAACTATCAGGTAACGACCCCAAAAGCAACAAGGCTTGCAACTCGTCGTCGATCTTCATACCCATTGTGGCCAACTGATTGATCGTGCTTTGAAAGTTGTTGAGATGCTCGGTCACTCTAGCACCTTCTTTAAACTTGACATTCACCAACTCCTGATTAAAAAGGCTTTCTTCGCAACGGTCTTCTTTTCGAAGAAGGACTCCAAACCACAATTGATGTGCATTAACTTCGTTGGACACATGGTGAAACACATTATCATCCACCCATTCACGAATATAACCAATAACTTTGCGATTTAACTTGTTCCAACCCGCAGCCGATGTTGCTTCCGGCTTCGCCTTATCTCCTTCGATTGGCTCATGCAAATCCTTGCAATAAAGAATGTCCTCCATCATCGGCTTCCACGTCACCCAATTTGAGTTGTTGAGACGAATCATGGTACTCTTTGAACCCTCCATAGCTCTGATACCACTGTCAGGAAAAATAACGAAATAGAACAATATCTCAAACACAAACAAATTGGAAATGCAAGAATAAAATGTAGAAGGATGACACCGGATATAACGTGGTTCGGCAATGTGCCTACATCCACGGGGAGCAACAACAAGAACTTCCACTAACGTCAATAATGGATATACAAGAGAGACACGCTACTTCAAGAACACCACTTGAAGGAAACACACTCTCACTCTTGTTGCTACCTACACACTACAACACTCTCAACTTGGAGTGGACACTTTTCACTCAACTTGGAGAAGATGATACTTGGATGGAATGAGATACCTTTGGAATGATCAAATGACCTCTCCTTATATCGGCCTAAGGAAGAACCATTCACATGCCTTCATCAATGCTCCACTAACTCCACCATTACACATTTCCATTACCATCACACTTAATATAGGTCCATTCATATCCTATATTCAATATGGAGAGACATCTCAATTTTTCAACTCATGAAAAATCAAAAGACACAAATGAGAGAATGAATTTGACTGGAATTATTGACAAGTTGAAGACCTACTGATCAGGTGATGGTTGCATAACCTTGGCCCGTGAGTAAACGGGTCGCCCCACTCAAGCCTCATCAATGCTCACATATGGCCAGTAGCAACGATGACAACAATGTGTCACATAACAAAGGGGCCATGTTTTGACGTTTGCGTCGTGATCGTACAAATGAAAGGTGGTCCCCGTATTAAAATAATAATAATGGCCTGATCAACATCAATGTCAACATCATCTCTTTGCTTTTTACAACCTGCTGATGCGTTTGAGGCAAGATGTCGATTTCAGCAATTTCTCGGGGCATAATGGAGGAAGAGGGGAGGAGATGGGAGGATCTAGAGTCAGACTGCTTGCTCAACATATTCCAACGACTGAGCCCTGAGGATTTGACTCTGGGCGTGCCCTTCGCGTGCAAGTCTTGGTGCGAAGCCTCCCGCGACCCCTTCTGCTGGAGAGTCCTCGACTTCCAGGCCTCAGATTTCACCCCGGGGAGCAAGCTCGCCGGGCGGTTCCAAGCAACGCTCTCTCCGTCGACCTTCTCGTTCACCGGTTTCTTGAAACTGGCCGTCTCCCGCGGCCGCAAACAGGCCGTTCAGCTCAGCTTTCCCCACGGTGCTTCCTCCGTTCGCGACGTGGATTTCGCTTCCAGCGAGTGAGTATATTCCGTATTCGTTTTAAGCCGTCGGTCGGTACGCGAGTGATTTATTTATGCTCGATGTCGCGTGCGCAGGTGTCCGCGGCTGAAAGCCGTTGCTCTGCCCAACTTGGCCCCCCAAGACGAGCTGCACCTCCCACGGCTCGTCGGACGTTGGAGGGACCTCGAGCGTCTTGAGATGGATCTGAAGCCCTCCTGCTTCCCCGAACTCGTAAAACAAATCGGGATCAACTGCGCAGGGTTCAGCGAGCTCGCAGTGTGCGGTTCGATCCAGAGGGAGGATGCGTTGGCTATTGCTAGCTTCGCACCGAGGCTCAGGCGTCTGGACCTGAGCAGGTCGCATCTGCCCAGGGATGAGCTGCTGGTGATAATGAAGGGATGTAGGGAGATCGAGAGACTGAGCGCGAACTGTTGCATTGGATTTCAAGCGGACAAGCAGTTGCTCGAAATGGCGTCCGGTATCGGAGTATTCGAGCACGAGGGATCCAAATTGTGGGATTGCTATGTGCATAAACGCCTCTGATTGGCATTAGCTAGCTTAGATGTTAGTTAATATGGATCGTTTTCACCGATGCACTTGTTTACTGAGCTTAACATGGTTGTCATTTTTCACTGTCTTAACTTTTATTTACTTGAATCACGGCATCTTAATTATTGGAACCGTATATTCCGATGTATCAAAAAAAAAAAATTATTGGAACCGACACTGGGTCATGTATCAAGTTGACAAGATTAATGAAGCCTTATCATGGGGCAAATGGCCAGCTACAGATAACGAAAATGCATCACATGTAAAACAATTGACTGTTTTGGAGTCACCGCCATCATACAAACAAGAGTCTCTGTCCCCAGTTGTATAATAATTCACCGCCCCTTCTCATAATGCATGCACTGTTCCCGTCGCCTTCAAACCTCGATATCAAAATTGACAACTTGGGAAATATTTATTTGCTATATACATCCCTATACATAGGGGTGTATATAATGATTGTATCCTTAAAAAGGAAATTGTATCACATCTTTATATCACTTCACTGGTTCTCTAACTTGTTTTTTTTACTTTTTTGGCTAATAATAATTACATGCACCCCTATGCTAGGGGTGCATGTAGTCTTGCTCATATTTATTCTTGTGAAAAATCCAAAGCTAGATGTTGTCGGCAATATATTTATTTAAAGGCAGCTTGATTGTCTGATTCTTGGCTTGCCTGTTCTTTTGCTCGAATAGGAAAAATGGAATAGGGGAAAATTTGTATTTTAAGGAGAGAGAAATGGAGTTTTGTGTTCTTTTGGTGGAATAGAGTATGGAAAGTGGGGTTTGGAATAGAAAGTGTGGTCCACATTCTATTCTTGTGTTCTTTTGGGATTGTGGAGTTGGAATGAAAAAAAAGAAAGAGGATGAGTTGGAGGGGAGCGATAGAGAGAGATGAGAGAGTGGGGCCTACCATTCCTAAGGATTCCATTGTATTCCAAGCAAAAAGCTTGGAATACAAAAGTGCTCATCATTTCCAAATTGGAATAGCCACGTAGGATTCTATTCCACGCCCAAAAGAACAACCGCTTGGAATACAGCCTTGGAATAGGGTGAATAGTGCATAAACAGTGCCATTATTATTATTCCCGCCCCTATTCCGTGCAAAAGAACATGCCCTTAGAACAGTGTGCCATATCACGGCTCTTTACCCTCACTTTTGTATTGTTGCTTGTTTGGTTTCTGATTCCTCCGCCAAGAGGAAGGGGATGTGGTGGGGAAATTTGAGAGAAAATTTAGAAGTTTGATAAAAAGTTTTGCATCATCGGATTGTTTTGCGCCGAGAAGTTTGATAAAAAGTTTGATAAAAAGTTTTGCTCGTCTTTGCATCGTCGGAGAACCCCAGAACAAAGACGAGCAAACAAACAAACCAATAGAGCACTAAGAGAATTGCTTTTAGGCCGTGGACCGGCCAAGGGGGAACACCGATTAGCTTTATTACGGAAGTAGAAAACAAACCAAATCTTTTTCTTCACAGGCGAAGAAGAAGCACACAAGATCTCTCCAAAGGCTCACAATACAATCTCTCAAAGCTAGCTCTCACAACTGGCATCTCAAATTCTCTCCAATAATGTCCCACACGAAACCCTAACCTAAAACCGCCTATCTATAACCATAGGTTACAATAAGTGTCATCGTTGGTTAGGAATTCCAGAAGATACGAATCACGACTTTAACGGCATCTTATCCAATCACAGCTCTACGCAATTAATGTGCCGCATCCTAGTGGGCCTCCGCTGCATCCTAGTGGGCCGCATCCCAATGGGCTTCCTTCGACCGAGCGATTTTCCTTCTGTATCAAATGACCGAAGTGCCGAGCCACGCGTACGAGCTATCGACCAACGAGTCAACATATGGCCATTCAACTGAACACGGACTTCAACCGAGTTATGACCGAGCATCCATGTTAATGCCAAAAATGGCGATAACAATATTAGTGCTGACGTGGACTTCTTTGTCGAGGTGGAGCCTCGTCAGCCGTTAGAATAGGACCCACGGTTGGTAGTGTAGGAGGATATATGCACATAAGACGATTTATCCTAAGTGTATATCTTGTTAATAGAATATATAGTGTCCATTATTGTAACGGACTGTATTTTTTCAATACATTTAAATTAAGTATTTAACATAATTTCATTTTAAATGTATTTTGTAGTGGTTGATCAGGAGTCTTAAATGATTTCAAAAGTTCCTTATAAAATATTTTGGAGCAATAAATTAATTATAGTGTATTTCAGTAAGTTCAGATTTCACCAAATACTCAAAACAATCTGATAAAAATTCATGTTCAATTATTACCATTTTGGCTCAATGAATTATTTTTCTATTCAAACATCCTCAAAACGATTTCAAACTTTTACAGTAGCATCCTATGATCATTTAGGGCTCCTCATATTAATTTCGTAATTTTCTGATATCATTTCAACTTAGAACCCGCAAACCCGTTTTCTAAACGTTTTGGCCTAAAACTAGTATTTTAGTAGCTCAAATCCCAAAACAGATTTTGTATTCGCGATCCTCGCGACGATACAATCCCGTGGGTATGTTTTCGTAATTTTTCGGACACGTTTAATATCAGGGGCAAAACCGTAATTTCAAATCTATTGTATTTTGCTTATCACTTTCACTAATGACTTTTTTACAATTATTAATCACTTTTAACTAATTACTTTTACCCCTAATTAAAACCTAGATCTACCTCTAATCAATCCTCTAACCCCACCCCCCATTAACCCACCGTTTAGGGTGGGTGAGATCCAACACCCACCCTCCAATTCATTACAACAATTATTATTATTATTATTATCTCATTGTTTATTAATTACTTTACTTAATTTTGTAACCCTATATATAATATCTTCCATGGCTTCGTTTTCAACTCATCTCGTAACCCGTTTTCCCTCATCCCCCGCAATCTCTCTCTCACCCTCTGTCGTTCACGAACCCAAAGAGCCCAACCCATTTCGTTCTCAGCTCAAACCAAACACACGCACACAGCCTCTATCTTCTCTCTCTCTCCCCTTTAACGTTCAAACCTAGCTCACTCCCACTCACACCCTCGTTCTCGCCCAGAGGACGTCGCCGCCGCTTCGTCCATCCCCGAGAGCACCAGGTCGACGTCGCTGCGAGCTCCAACCATGCACCCCGAAGCCCACGACGCCGCCCGGAGGGCTCGCCGTCACCATCGCCTTGCCCCCACCATGACATCGCCCCTCCGCCCTTCGTCGCCTTCGCCCTCTGTCGTGTCACTCCACGAACTCGTCGCTCCACCGCCCCGCAACCGCCATGTCTGAAGAGTTCACAGTCGCTCCACCTCCCTCTCTCTACATCTCTTGCCTGGACAGCACCGCCGCATGTCTGCCGCTGCAGCCTCCGTCGTCGCCTCAGTCGCCGGTCACCGCCCAAGTCTGCTGTCGCGACCGTCGCCCCGCCGTCCGCCGAACGCCGAAGCAAACAGCCACTGCCGCTGCACACGTTTAACGAAGGAGCGGGGTATTTTCGATGGAAATTCCATAATTACAGAATTATTTTCGTATATACGAATTTTTAAATATTAATAATTGAGTATTATGGTTTTCAATCCATAACTAAATATATAAGCCTCAGAAAAATGTGAGACTAGCTCCAAAAAATCGAAAACAATATTCCGGATCCAATGGCACTAGTCTCATCTCGATCAGATTCTTACTTTTTCCAGAATCATTTTTTAAAACCAAAAAATTAAATACGTATAATTCATTTTAAATTTTGTAGCTCTCTGTTTTCGCATACACTGATACATGATAAAAATGTATGTAATTATAATCTTCGTGACGGTCGTTTTGACTATTCATTCAAGTATTTCTGACTAGTATTGCCCCGGAATAAATTACGGAAGTTTTACGTTACTTAAGTACATCGAGTTTTTGAAATGATTTTCAAGCTTTTGAAAATTATAAAAATTACTATAAGCTTCAAAAAAATATTCCCTCTAGCAGTAAAACTATTTTTATCATATATAGCCTATATAAAAAATTTAGAACGCTTTTCATCACCGTTTAATCAGTTTTAAAATCAAAACGACCAATTAATTAAATAGAAATTAGTGTAGCCATTAACTAATGACTTCTTATGTTTGCAGGTACCAATCCTCGTGCATCAGTTCCCCTAACTCCAACATCGTCTTACTACGACGATCTTGATAGTATAAGTCACTTTAATTCTAACTTTAGAAATTTAGATAGTGTACTCGTATGAACATAGGACTTGACGTCTAGTCTCGGAACAGTTATTGACCTGAACAGATAACTAGAGACATAACTAAATAGTCGCATCAATTGCTGCATGATGATCACTCCTTATTTTACACCTTTTTCCCGCATGTTTGCATACCATTTAGATCGCCCAAATCATGTTTTTCACGATATATCGACGATATTGCGATGCTTTTCACGATTTGTTGTTTTTGTCGCATTTCAGGTGATTTGGCGCGATTTGGAGTGATCTCGAGATGCGCTTACTCCAGAGGGTCACCGACGACCTCCCCGAGGGGTATTTTTGCTGTTGGAGAGGAGCGGAAGAAGAACGGACGTCGCAGGAGCGACGAGGAGGCCAAAACAAGCAATCTGGGCATTTTAAGTGTCCCACTCGGCCGAGTGGAGGAGCCACTCGGCCGACCAGCGAGACACCGCTCGGCCGACCAGATCAGACACGATTCCTATGTGCACTCGGCCGAGCGACGGAGACCACATCGGCCGAGTGACTACATCCCGTCCGCCCGAGTGGCGCCCAGACGAAGCCCTTCAAAAATCGCCATGTTACTGTTTTTCGGCTTCCTGAGCTTCAGAAGACCCACTCGACCGAGTGGATAATCCCGACCGCCCGAGTACCATGAAGCCATCGGCCGAGTGACGACAACTCACTCGGCCGAGCAGCCCCCGAAGTGAAGACCCCTGAAGATCGAGACTTACTGGAAATTTACAGGGTTTTCACTCGGCCGAGCGACTTTTGTCACTCGGCCGAGTGCGACGCGCTGCCTGTAGCGAAAATTGCGGAAAACAGGCTGCGCAGGAGTATTTTGGTCACAGTTTTTGGACGATTTTGAGGGGTATTTAACCCCTGTTTTTACCTTAGTTTTAGAGAGCTTTTCCCTTAGATTTTTGTAGCCTCTTAGATTAGCTTTTTAGTTTTATTCTTGAGATTGGAGAGGCGACAAAATTGGATTTTTGTTGGATTAATTGAAGAAATCCATTGGTTTGCTTCTCTCTTCTCTAAAAATTCTATTTTTATTGCATATCTCAATATTGTGATGAATTCTATTGCTTATTTCATTGATTATTTTTGTGATCTTGCTATGAATTGTGAGTAATCGCCACGTCTTGGGGCGTGGGGATGAACCCTACAAGCCCAATTTCATATTTGTGATGAATTGGTAGAGATTTTGCTAGAATTGATATTAGGGATTAGATTGAGATCGATTTACTACGGATAGCTAGGAGTTCGTACCGATTGGGATTTGCAAGAGATTGGATCCTAATTCGATAGGAAACCCTAGAAATCCGAATTGGGTTGGAATCGAATTTCCGTAGTATCGGTTTGCAAGAGATTGGACCGATACTAGGGTTTCCGGTTCCAATTCCGTGCCAATACCCGTTTGCAAGAGATTGGACGGGTAGGAACTATCCCAACCTAGATCGCGAGTCGAGTTTGCAAGAGATTGGGCTCGGTGTGTGATTGGACGATGATGTTGATCCTAATGCTAGCTTCCCTAGGCTAGGGTTTGCAAGAGATTGGACCCAAACCTAGGATAGCTATAGACCGGCAACAGCGCGAGAGCGTGAGCTTGGTTCTACATTCAGTTGCAACTAGTTCATCCAAAATCTTATTCTAGCAATTTTGATACTGACAACCCACATTTATGAAATACGGTGAGTGGCGGGGATTCCCCATTCCCTAAACGTTCTTTATTTGATTTGATATTTCCGCACTTTGTCTGACGATTGTGACAGGATCGCCAAAGGCAAATCTCTCTTCTTAAATAGCCAGGTTGATTGGAACAAGCACGGTCATTCGTCCTCCCTGTGTTCGATAACCCGCTCGCTGCTACACCGTGCACTTGCGGTAAAACTACAACCGTTCTTTAGGGTTACATCCCGGAGCGACCAAGTTTTTGGCACCGTTGCCGGGGAGGCGATTGCGTTTGATCTTACCACCCTTGCTATTTCTTCTTATTATTATTATTATTATTATTTCCATTCCTTTATTTTTACCTAACCCTTCCACGGTGCTAATCATTTCTTTGAAACTCTGTTTTCCCTGTGCATGTACACGAGATCTACGGCGGATCCTGAAGCTATATTATTTGATCCCGAGATCGAACGTACCGCGCGGAGACTTAGAGTGGAAAGGAGACAAAATCCGGAAGGGAGGTTTATGACCAACCCGGAAACTGCGGACCAATTAGCGGCAAGAATGGCGAGGATAATTTCTATTCGAGATAGGCTTCGGCCTAAGACCTCTTCTACGACCTCATCCATTGCCATGCCGGAGTTGGCGGCTGACAAGAACTTCGAGCTAAAGACTGGACTAGTGGTTCTGATGCAGCAGGATCCATTTCATGGGAATGCCCATGAAAATCCCCACTACCACATCCAACTATTCTTGTCGAAGTGCGCCACATTCCAAATGCCGGGGGTCTCCATCGATGCCATCAGACTGCGTCTCTTCCCCTTCACGCTAAAGGACAAGTCACTCTATTGGTTGAGGACGCAGGCTGAGGGTGTTTTCACCACTTGGGACGAGTTGGCGAGTGCATTCATTGACAAGTTCTATCCGCCCTCCAAGACGGTGAAGATTCGGAGCGCTCTCATGTCCTTCAAGCAAGGACCCCAAGAGACGCTCTATGAGGCTTGGGAGCGTTTTAAAGATCTGCAGCACCAATGCCCGCACCATAGCATTGAGGATTGGGAGCTAGTTCATAGCTTCTACAACGGTCTCCAACCGGGGACCAAACAAATTATTGATGCCGCGGCGAATGGTGCTATTTTGTCTAAGACTCCCGAGGAAGCTACGGCCCTAATTGAGGAGATGGCCTCAAACAATCAACAATGAGGCGATGAGTGAGGACACTCTATGTCCTCCTTAAAGCCGACTAGTATCTATGAAGCGAAGGCCGTAGTGGAGCTTACAAGCAAGTTTGATTCTCTCCACAAGGTAGTGGAGAGATTGGAGAAGTTTATCACGGAGCCCCAAGGAGCCCCTTCCACCTCCGCACCAACGAACCAAATGTGTGATTGGCAAGACCAATCTCAAGCCGTGTATGTGGGAGGAGAGCAAGGAGAAGGATCCTTGGAGCAAGTACAATATGTCACGGGGAACCAAGGATATTGGGTCAATCCGGCCACAAGAAATCATCCCGGATTCTCTTACGCCAACAATGAAGGAGCTTTGAACCCGCCACAACAACCACCTCAACAAGTTCGACCACCACCACCCCAACAACAACACTATCCGCCGAGGGGGCCTCCACAACAAAGTTTCCAACCGAAGCAACAAGTTCCACCATATAGGCCGCCCGGATACAACCAAGGGTGGAGGAATCAAAATCAAAACCCTCCACAAGATCAACAACGATCCGACTTCGAAGCTAGAGTGGAGGCGTTTATGGTCGAGCAAAATAAGGTCAATGCTACCTTGAAGGCGGGGCAAGACTCCCTTAATACCGTTGTGGCTCAAATATCGGAGCAATTGGCGTTGCTCAATCGGAACACTCAACGATTGCCGACGCAACCCGAGCAAAACCCACGGGGCAACACCGGCCACATCAATGCCGTAGTTGTCGTTACTACTAGAGGCGGGAAGGATACCACCCCCGCCATGATTCTTACCGAGGAGCCCGTGGAGGAAAGTTCGGAGCCGATTGAGCCGGTAGTTGAAGTTGATAAGGAGAAAGAGCCACAAGAAAAGGAGAAATCTAGAGCGGAGCAATTGATTGAGGAAAGGCGCTTCGTGCCACCAGTCCCATTTCCCCAAAGGCTTGCTAGAGCGAAAATGGAGAAAAGGCTAGCAAAGTTTCTCGAGTATCTGAGAGGAGTTAGCCTCAACATTCCCTTCCTCGACGCCATCGTGGAGATCCCCACATATGCTAAATTCTTAAAGGACTTGATTTCGGGGAGAAAGAGGAAGGAGAAGATTATGCTAGCCGAGGAGGGCTCTTGGTTCACCAAGAGAGAGAAGGAGCCGGCCAAATTTAAAGACCCGGGGAGTTTTCGGATTCCTTGCACCTTGGGCGGCGTCCCTCTTCAGAAGGCGTTGGTAGATCTAGGGGCTAGCGTGAGCCTCATGCCTCTCTCCATGTTCTTAAGGCTAAACACTGGGACGAAGTTGAAACCTACCGACATGCGGATACAATTGGCCGATGGACGGATAACAAGGCCGGTAGGGATCGCCGAAGACATCCCGCTACAAGTCCCGGGGGGAATATGCTTGCCATATGACTTTGTGATCATGGACGTTAAGGAGGAGGGATATACTTCATTGATACTTGGACGCCCGTTCCTCGCCACCGCCGGTGTGATTGTCGACGTGCGAGAAGGTACACTAACTTTGAACGTCGGTAACATCGAGGTGGAGCTTCACATTCCTAAGGCCATGAAACACATGCCGTACCACGAGGAGCTTGACTACATGGACCTCCTTGATGAGGTAATTGAGGAGGCGATCCCCCACTCGATTGGCGCTCTATTCGATGAAGATTTCGAGGAAGGCCCGGATTTAGGCCAAGATGAGAAGATAGATGATTCCCCCGACCTCTCTGCTGAAAATGATGAGGGCGACGCTGATGTCGCAAGGATTCGAGAGCTCTGCAAGCTCTCGAAATTGAAGTCTCCGAAGAAAGCTCCACCGATACGGAAATTGGCGTCACCGGTGAAGCCGTTGACCGGGGCAAACGCTAGCTTGGGGGAGCCTCCCCCCAACACTATTCGAGACAAGAGACCACCGAGGGAGAACACGCCGCCGCAACTTCCAAATCCAAGCGTGCTCCCCGGAAAGTTTGATGGGTGCATCTCATATGCACCAAACATCCCGCATTAATTGAAAATCATAGGGGGTCGAGCTCACGACCTTAAACGAGCGCTTGTCGGGAGGCAACCCGACGGTTATTGCTTTATTTTTACTTTTTCTTTATTTTTGTTTTAGAAATTTTTAGTGTTTTGAGTCGTTCGCCCAAAAATTTTGTGATAACGGGTCCTATTTTTCTTGACAGGAGAGGAGATAGGTAAATCCATAATGAGGAGGATGAACGAGACGACAAGGAGCGCCCCAGGAAGACGCTCGATGCTTAGGAGGAAGATGAAATTGACTGGAGGAAGAAAGACGGAGTTTAGAGCCCAAACGAAGACAAACAGCAGAAATTAAGGCTCACTCGGCCGAGTATACTAGTCACTTGGCCGAGTACACAAGTTCGTCCGGCCGAGCCGCTCACGAACGAGGGAAGTCTGCTGTACCCAACTCTCTGTTTATTTTCTTGATTTCAGTATAACTGCTACTCGGCCGAGTATATATATTCACTCGGCCGAGTAAAACGGATACGCTCCTAGGGCGTGTCTTGCCGAGTAGCTTGAGCCACTCGGCCGAATGGACTTACTCCACTCGGCCGATGGTGGCAAAGACACTCGGCCGAAGCATAAGCAAGGAGGATATTACCATTGATCTCACTCGGCCGAGTGACCTAGTCACTCGGCCGAGTCGTAACTTTTAAGGGGCTGAGGGGGGGGGGCACGTTTTTCGAAACGCAAAAAAAAACCCAAATCGCCCGACCCTTCAGCTCCCCTCGCCCGCTCGCCTCGCTCGCGCCCTCACTCGTCCGACCAACGGTCTCCGTGCCGCTGCTCGGCCTGCCACCGCCGGCCGAGCACCGCCGCGCCTCGCCCGAGTCGCCGCCGGCGGCCTCCGCTCCGACCACCTCCGGTATCGCCTGTTTCGCCCTCTTTCTCCTCTTTTTGTGTATTTTTCGAGGATCCATGTGTTAAACGACCCCCAAACCCTAATCAATTTCTATATCTATCTATTATACCCCTAATGCTCCATACGTTTTGAATATTACCCGCTGATATCTCCATTTCATGCGCATGTTGTTTTTGGGAGCTTAGGGGAGACCAGGGGAGCTTCTACGGACTGATTTGGGCTTCGCTGAGGCGCTGTCTTCGCACGCTTCCATTACTTAGCACTCGCGGCATGTCGGGGTATACTCTTTCCTTTATTTTGCACACGCCGCACTTTTCACACTTTTCGGCGCGCGCTCGGGGCCCATATGCCGCCCCGGACACGGCCGCGGTCGAAGAGAGCTTCCGCCAAGCGGAAGCGGTCGGATGACGCCGGCCCCTCCCATGAGTTGGAGGACTCTCCTCCGCCTTCTCCCACACACCCCATCCACCCAGCACAGCCTGCAGGCCCCGCACAGCCCGCACAGCCCGCACAGCCACTCCCCGCCGCTCCACAGCCACCACCTCCGGCTCCACTGATCGGGCCGCTCGGGATTACGTTCAGAGACGACGCACACCGCGCCGTCTTCGAGCGTATCTCCCAGCGCTCGATCGTACCCTCCAGGTTTGCACACCTTGCCGACCTACGACGCCTGGGGGTACTAGAGGGGATGCTCATGTTGTACGACAACGTGGGCTGGCGAGATTTCTTTCAGGTGTCGGCGGACACATTTATCCGACGACACTTGAGGTGCTTAGTTCGATCGCCCGGACCGACGAGGGATGCTCGTTTCGGTTCATGGACCGAGAGTGCCAGGTCACTCTCGATATGATGAGAGCATTTTTCTCGTGGCCCGATGTCTCCGGAGCCGATCGCGGTTACGGTCCCACCCATATCCCCCCACCTTCCTTCGACGCCGGTGCCTTCTGGGCCCGGATTACGGGTCTCCACGCTGCCTTTGACCCTAGTAGGGCCAAGGCCTCGGCCATTGTCCATCCCTGCCTCCGTATTGCTCAGCGCCTAATGGCGACGACCTTTTTGGCCAGATATGAGCCGGGCACGATGTCTACGCCAGAGCTCTACATGCTCTACGCGATGACACGGCCCAGAGCTCTATCTAGGGATGGCGATGAGCTGGTCCCCGCCGTCGTGATTGATGTCGCGGCATGGTTTTTAGACCGCATCATTGTATCGGTGGGCGCTCGCTCACCGATATGCTGCGGCGGCCTAATCACCTTGCTTGCCCTTATGACCGGTGAGGATTTCCCTGACGACCTGCGACGAGTATCGGGCCCCACTTCTTTGTCGATCGATGTTATGGCCCAGATGAAGATGCTTCGTCCGCACGGTGAGCGTCACTGGGTCTGGTTGTACGGCCCTTACGGTGCCGATTACATGATTCTTCCGAGCCCAGCTCGGACTCAGATTGCACCAGCCCACGTTGACTGGCTCCCTGCGATGGATGTTCTCATCCCCGCTGCTTACGTGCTCGAGGCCGAGGAGGCCGAGCAGGCCCACGCTGCCCCCGCAGACCCTGTTGCACCTGCCGAGCCTGCCGCCCCTGTTGACCCCGTGGCCCCTCAGCCTATACCTGATGTTTCCGCTGCTCCTGACACCTCTGTCCCCACCTCTGTCGGTGTCGGGAGCACCTTAGCTGAGCCCACCTCCACTGCTTCTGCGGCTGTCACCACCACCACTGGCCCTCTGTCTGCTGAGCCTGTTTCTTCTGCCCCACCCGAGCGCCCGCCGACCGTAGTTGAGTGCGGAGAGCCCTCTGTTTCCACTGCTGCTGTATTTTCCGAGAGTGTCGTGGCGTCTGTCCACACTTCTGTGCCACTGACCTCTCCCGCCGCCTCGCTGCCACTTTTGCACTCTTCTTTCGTTACTGCTGCCTCCACTTCTCACCAGCCGGTGCCCCGGCCTCACACTGAGGCCAGGCCCACATTTGCTAGCGCAGCACCTTTCGTTCCCTTCCCCGCTGAGCCCGTCACATACGCGACCCGAGTACGCCAGCCCCGACCTACACAGCCCCGCCCGGTGCGTCCCTCTGCACCACCTCCCCCTGACACTGTACTTCAGAGCATTCGTGCTCTAGAGGGGGCGGTGAGTGGCCTCAGAGGCGACCTTAGGACCCTGTCCTCCACCGTCTCTGCGATGGCTGGCCGCTTCGACCTGCTCCTGCAGATTCACTACTGTCTTACCCAGGTCCTGGAGCGTCTCCCCCGCGTACCCCCCCACCCACCCAGCAGGTTCCCACCCACACTCCCACACGCACTCAGCCTGCTTCCACTTCCACACCCACCCCCGCTCAGTAGCCTGTCCAGCCACCACCACCACTTCTGCCTCAGGACGGAGACGGCGCATCACCACCTTCTTAGGCACCCTTGATGCCATCGATTATTCTTGCCGTTGTGCTGCCCGTTTCTGCTGGGTCCTGTTGCATTTTTGTCCACCCCCCCTCACTTATTTTGGGTTTCTCATTCAGATCGTATCCTTATATATCTTTTTTTGGGAGAGAGGGAGAGTTTTGGTGCCATCTATATATCTGTATCACTCCTATCTGTGCAGGCATCATGTCCGCATCATATTTTCATTTTTCCTTTTATTTTCATTTTTCCATCATGCATGCATCCTCACTTTCCCCTCACTTTCTTGTCTCTCGGTGTGCCACACTTTGCACATTGAGGACACTGTGCCATTTAGCTTGGGGGAGTGAGTTCTCACGATCTTTTTCGGTTTGCCACCTTTATTTTTAGTTTTTCACGCCATTCTTCGCTTTTGCACTTATTTTTCATCATTTTTCTTTCATTTTGCCATGCATCGCGTTTTTCTTATTTTTCTGTGTGCCGCATTGTAAATAGTTCTATTTTCCCTTTATCTTTATTTCTTTTTCATCTCATGCTAGAGATGACTTTTCTATGATGATGATGACGTGGGATTTAGCTTACTCTATATGCGTGCTATATTTGTCATGTCTTAGACTTTATTTTTGATATCATATGCTAAGACTTGCCTTGCATCTAGAGATAGTAACCCACACTTTTTCCACATGAAAATAGATGAAATTTTATTATTAGCTGAGTCTGAATATTCATATGTATGCTATCACAGAAAACACACCAAGATTCACGCATTGAATGCCTATATCTGGAGTACCGATTTCTTTTCCTATATCACTTCTATATGCATGAATTGTACATTTCACTTCAGGATGATTGAATGATGTTAGCTATGATAAATCTGGATTAGTTAGCTTTTTTGTGATCGAAACTGAGTAGATTAGATTACCCTGCTGAAGTTGTCGTGCATGTCTTATAGAGTGAACCGAGTGATATATTTATTTCTTTCTCCACAAATCTTGAACATCATTTCTCTAATTTTAAAATCATTGGTGAATCTCCCCTTAGCGATTCTATTATATGGCATTTCCCCCGCTATTAATTCCTAGCTCCAAGTTTCTTATTCAAAAAAAAAGGAGAGAAAAGAGAAAAGAGAAAATATTCTTGTATATCGTTATCCCTCTTTGAGTTGGGATCATTGTGTATATATGCTATATCAAAAAAAAATCAACAAAAGAAAAAAAAAAGAGAAAAGAGGAAAAATCCTCAATAAAAGATCCCATCTTACTTTCTTTCTTTCTTCTTTCTTTTCATTGCTTTTGGAGCCTTATAAGAATGGGGATGTAATATTTTTTTATGCCACCACGCTTATAGATAAGCTTGGGGGAGGGGATCCATTGATGTGTGAGAGAGTGACTACTTGACGTTGCACGACGACCTAGGCTAAGTAATATTCTATACTCAATGAGATTATTTCTAGCTTTACGAAATCCAGAAATCTAAGCCTAGCACTCATTTCATGAAATCCATACTTTTCTATTCTCTCTATTCTATAGTGTGATACTCTTATACTCAGGATAGAAAGCATTCAATTGAAAAGTGTGTGATCTGTGATTCGTATACCGCTTTAAATGATTCAGACGATGTTAATTCTAAGATTATTCCGTTTTTCATGATTATATTGTTGTTCGTGGGTTTTCTATTTATATTTGCACTATTATACTATAATATCAAAATAAAATTCTTTGACATGTGTTTTTCGTTCAGTGCATGCTATATGAGAAAGCGGAACCCACGTCCTGAGGAAATGATCTAGCAGCCTACCTCATCGCTTCTTTCTTTCTTCTTTATTTTTATTTCGTTTTTCATTCTTCTCCGTTTTTCATTCTTCATTTTTCGCCGTTTTCGCTTTTCGAATCCACCGGGTTCGCCTTTTACTTATCTTTCTCGAGGACGAGTAAGAGGCAAGCTTGGGGGATTTTGATCACTCCTTATTTTACAACTTTTTCCCGCATGTTTGCATACCATTTAGATCGCCCAAATCATGTTTTTCACGATATATCGACGATATTGCGATGCTTTTCACGATTTGTTGTTTTTGTCGCATTTCAGGTGATTTGGCGCGATTTGGAGTGATCTCGAGATGCGCTTACTCCAGAGGGTCACCGACGACCTCCCCGAGGGGTATTTTTGCTGTTGGAGAGGAGCGGAAGAAGAACGGACATCGCAGGAGCGACGAGGAGGCCAAAACAAGCAATCTGGGCATTTTAAGTGTCCCACTCGGCCGAGTGGAGGAGCCACTCGGCCGACCAGCGAGACACCGCTCGGCCGACCAGATCAGACACGATTCCTATGTGCACTCGGCCGAGCGACGGAGACCACATCGACCGAGTGACTACATCCCGTCCGCCCGAGTGGCGCCCAGACGAAGCCCTTCAAAAATCGCCATGTTACTGTTTTTCGGCTTCCTGAGCTTCAGAAGACCCACTCGGCCGAGTGGATAATCCCGACCGCCCGAGTACCATGAAGCCATCGGCCGAGTGACGACAACTCACTCGGCCGAGCAGCCCCCGAAGTGAAGACCCCCGAAGATCGAGACTTACTGGAAATTTACAGGGTTTTCACTCGGCCGAGCGACTTTTGTCACTCGGCCGAGTGCGACGCGTTGCCTGTAGCGAAAATTGCGGAAAACAGGCTGCGCAGGGGTATTTTGGTCACAGTTTTTGGACGATTTTGAGGGGTATTTAACCCCTGTTTTTACCCTAGTTTTAGAGAGCTTTTCCCTTAGATTTTTGTAGCCTCTTAGATTAGCTTTTTAGTTTTATTCTTGAGATTGGAGAGGAGACAAAATTGGATTTTTGTTGGATTAATTGAAGAAATCCATTGGTTTGCTTCTCTCTTCTCTAAAAATTCTATTTTTATTGCATATCTCAATATTGTGATGAATTCTATTGCTTATTTCATTGATTATTTTTGTGATCTTGCTATGAATTGTGAGTAGTCGCCACGTCTTGGGGCGTGGGGATGAACCCTACAAGCCCAATTTCATATTTGTGATGAATTGGTAGAGATTTTGCTAGAATTGATATTAGGGATTAGATTGAGATCGATTTACTATGGATAGCTAGGAGTTCGTACCGATTGGGATTTGCAAGAGATTGGATCCCAATTCGATAGGAAACCCTAGAAATCCGAATTGGGTTGGAATCGAATTTCCGTAGTATCGGTTTGCAAGAGATTGGACCGATACTAGGGTTTCCGGTTCCAATTCCGTGCCAATACCCGTTTGCAAGAGATTGGACGGGTAGGAACTATCCCAACCTAGATCGCGAGCCGAGTTTGCAAGAGATTGGGCTCGGTGCGCGATTGGACGATGATGTTGATCCTAATGCTAGCTTCCCTAGGCTAGGGTTTGTAAGAGATTGGACCCAAACCTAGGATAGCTATAGACCGGCAACAGCGCGAGAGCGTGAGCTTGGTTCTACATTCAGTTGCAACTAGTTCATCCAAAATCTTATTCTAGCAATTTTGATACTGACGACCCACATTTATGAAATACGGTGAGTGGCGGGGATTCCCCATTCCCTAGACGTTCTTTATTTGATTTGATATTTCCGCACTTTGTCTGACGATTGTGACAGGATCGCCAAAGGCAAATCTCTCTTCTTAAATAGCCAGGTTGATTGGAACAAGCACGGTCATTCGTCCTCCCTGTGTTCGATAACCCGCTCGCTGCTACACCGTGCACTTGCGGTAAAACTACAACCGTTCTTTAGGGTTACATCCCGGAGCGACCACATGACATGCATATAATTCGTGAATTGTCGAATGTATTATCTTGTGTGGAACATCTTTTGGAATATTGTGTGGTACATTTTGTGAAATGACATTGTGGAACATCTCGTAGTGTGAACATGTACTTGATAGACATCACAGACACTTGGAATTTTGGGGTAACTTATAATTGTGAAAGTGCAGGAGCAACCAGTCCGATCTTTGTATTGAACAATATCATTTTGTTGAATAGTACCTGTTACGACTAATTTGGACCAGCCCGAGTTACAACGGCCCACGGCCCAGCCTCAAAGGGGACGCTAACTAGAGAAGACGGGCCCACCCAGAAAGGCCCACGGACGGGGCTGAAGGCCCAGCCACTCCACCCTCGGGGCACCCGACTAGCCCCCATTCGGCCCGATTAACCGTCCCTCAGAATCCGCGATCCCATAATGGCCATTAACGGACCCGTTAATGGACCACCCCTCCACTACGCACGAGTGGGAGGAGGCGGAGGCGGATCGTGGGGACGTGAGAGGAGGTGGGACGTGGGGCAATCACGAGAGACCCTATAAGGGGAAGGCCAGGACGACGGAGAAAAGGATCGAGACTTAGGTAATCAACAGAGAGGTACTCCATCAACGACCTAGGCATTCGGCACTCTATTTCCTCCCTCCCCCAAACTCGCGCCGCCTGGGTTGACGTTCCGGCTTCCTTACAAGCCGGATCTCCCCTGCCGAGTATCCCTTCAGACCTTGATCTGACTTAGGTAACGGAGGGGATTTGGCCGAAACCTAGGTCCGGCCTCCCTGACGAGTTTCCTCATCTGTCCAGGAAGAAGATATTCGAGGCGCCGATGCTACCCCTCAGCGTCGGTCGGCTACCCCCATCGCAGTCGTCAGGTGGACGGCTGCTCAGGCACCAACCCACTTGCAAGGCATCGAGGCTACCCCTCGACGCGGATCTGATCGAAGCCGAGCGCGACCCAGCCGAGGCCTAGCGTGACCCACAGAGCCGAGGCTTCTCCTCAGCTCCCCGAAGACAGAGGATCGGCGCTACCCGGGGACTCGCACGTCTGCGCCCGACCCTCCTTCCTCCCATGCCGAGAACAAGTGGGCTCGGCGATCCCAAGGGACCCCCAAGTCGGCCCCTTGACCACGTTGACCACACAGCCGACGGTCAATGAACTGTGGTGAGAAAACACCCGTAAACATCTGACGCCATCTATGTGAACGAACTAACACCCACGTCAAACCACCAAGATGGAACCCATCGGCAACGGCCTGGGACACATGCCACCCATCCCGGAGGAGGGCACGTACCACGCCCCCGTCGAGAACCCAAACGGTCGCACTGTCGGAGAGACCAATGACGCCCGGCTGGCCACGTAGGGGCAACTCTGAGCCTACGCGTAGGAGACCAACACCAACATCCAAAATTTAGTCGCGACGATTCAACAGCTTGTTAGCAGCACTCCCACCCCCGAGGGTGGGGAGGGACGGGCCTACCGCCAGGAAGAGGATCGTCGACCTCTTCGCTCCGCTGTGGTTACCGACCACGGAAAAGGAGTGCAGAACACGGAGAGGAGGTTCACCATGCCCGGTTTTTCCCCGGTGCGATCTCCCACTCCCACCTCATTCAGAGAAGGAAATGGGAGGGACTCGGAGCGGACGGATGGCGTCTCGAGGATGGCCTCGTCCACGCGCCCGGGATCGTACAAACGTAGGCAGGATGATCGCCGGTCAGCGAGTGTCCGGTCTTACCAGAGCGGAGGCAGCTGACGAGCAAGGACGCACCACCAAAAGAGCCGGAAGGAGTGCTCGCACCGATCGAGTCCGGCACCCAAGAGGGCGAAGACCCAAGAGGGGGTCGAGCTTCCATCGGCCCCCTCGTTGCAGCCGAACGGCAAGGAGGCGGGCGAAGGGGAGCAAACCGGGTGCATCAGCGGAGAATGATGCCCCCTGACTCGAAGGATAACGGAGGCACGGATACCCTTGAACTTCAAGGTACCGACACTGGAAAAATACGACGGCGTCGGCGACTCCGCAGATCATGTGATGGACTACGAGGGGGTCATGGTGTTCCAGGGAGCCGATGACACCCTGCTCTGCAGGGGTTTCTACTCCACCCTAGGGGGGCCGCCCGGACCTGGTACCTCAGCTTGCCCGGTCGATCGATAGACAGCTTCGAGGAGCTCACCCAGTTATTCTGCAAGCAATTTATGGCCGGGCGACAGGTAAGACCTGATTCGGAACACTTGTTCAATGTGGTATAGTGACCGGCCGAATCCCTGAGACACTTCATGCGTCGCTTCAATGTGGTACGATTGAGCGTGGATAGCTGCCCCGAACTGGTTGTGAAGGCGGCCTTGAAGAAAGGCCTGCGACATAGGGGCTTGAAGAAATCACTACACAGCGACCCTCCAAAGGACCTCGCCGGAATTATGGCCAGAGCGGAACGTTTCATGCGGACAGAAGAGGCCCTGGCCGTCAATGAGGGTAAGACCAGGCGTGGGACCAAGCGCGATGAGAATGAGCGTCACGGCACGGAGGAGCGTCGCGGCACGGGAAGAGGGCCAGAGGAAGACCACGGAGGGAAGAACCCCGGCACTCCTCGGTGACCACCGCCCCGGACGTGATCCTAGCGCAAGCCCAGAAGGAGGGACAATTGAGCCGACCTCCCCGAAGGATGAAGAAAGGTGGGAGGGATGAATAAAAGTACTGCAAGTACCACAAAGACAACGGCCACGATACCGACGACTGTTGGCACCTGAAGAAAGACATCGAGAAGCTTGTGAGCCGGGGGCACCTGAAGAACTCTGCCAACGACCCCGCCTCGGGAGAAGGAACGTCCAAACAGCATGACAAGGGAAAAAGGGTGAACGCGGTCCAGACGGTTACGCGTATCATCGAGTGAGGGGGATAGAGTAAACAGCCGGCGCTTCACCGGGGAGGGCTACCCTGCCAGAACCTCCCCTGTCTTTTATCGCCTTTTTCCTTTTCATTACTCCAAATGTACTGTCTCATGGAAATGAAGGCGTCAGTGCAGATTCAATCACTTGTCTTGAGCAGACGATTCAGGACGCGTAGGAGGACTCAATCAAGACAACCACGATTAACCATTAAGTGGGGAATAGGCCAGTCGAGCCGACGACCGGTCATAAGCCGAGGGGTACTTACCCCTGCGGACCGAGCGAAGCACCCGCTCATAAGTCTGGGGGCAACTCCCCCAGCCGACGAGCCCAATGACCGGTCATAAGCCGAGGGGTACTTACCACCGCAAACCGAGCAAAGCACCCGCTCGTAAGGCTGGGGGCAACTCCCCTAGCCGACGAGCACAACGGCCGATCATAAGCCGAGGGGTACTTACCCCTACGGACCGAGCGAAACACCCGCTCGTAAGGCTGGGGGCAACTCCCCCAGCCGACGAGCACGACGGCCGGTCATAAGCCAAGGGGTACTAACCCTCGTGGACCAAGCGAAATGCCCGCTCGTAAGGCTGGGGCAACTCCCCCAACCGATGAGCACGACGGCCGGTCGTAAGCCGAGGGGTACTTACCCCCGCGGACCGAGCGAAATGCCCGCTCGTAAGGCTGGGGGCAACTCCCCCAGCCGACGAGCACGACGGCCGGTCATAAGCCGAGGGGTACTAACCCCCGTGGACCAAGCGAAATGCCCGCTCGTAAGGCTGGGGCAACTCCCCCAACCGATGAGCACGACGGCCGGTCGTAAGCCGAGGGGTACTTACCCCCGCGGACCGAGCGAAGCGCCCGCTCATAAGCCTGGGGGCAATCCCCCCAGCCGACGAGCATGACAGCCAGTCGCAAGCCAAGGGATGACCTCCCTCACGGACCGAGTGACCCACCCGCTCGCTTGGCTGAGGACAATCACCTCGACGGACAGAATCGGTGGGAAGAATGAGATCCCAAGCCAGACAAGCCCGGGACAACACCCCTAGACGAGGGCGAAGTACGATGATCGGGCGGAAAAAATAGGCGACGCCCGTCCGGTCAAGGAACAGAGAAGGTTATTTCAAGGGGGAGAACCCCCGTAGAAGAGACCAGTGGCGCAAGAAAAGCTGACTAGAAGAAATCGTTTTCATTAAGGGTATGGGTTACATATCACTCAGCAACATCCTTTCAAGCACTGTTGTTGACAACAAAATTTGTCACCCAAGAAAAGAAAAGGGGGGGACAGGGTACAAAGGCTCTTCAGGGGTCTGGAGCGCGAGAGATAGCATCATCTGGGGCCTCGCCTTGCTCCGAGCAGTGGGGATCGGCGTGTCCCGATGGAGAGGGGATCGGCTCCCGAGCGAGCTCCGCGAACTGCCGGAATGACTCCCTGATGACCTCCACTATGCGAGGGGCGAGGAGGTCCTCATAAGTCCCGAAGACCTCCCTCAGGACCGACGCAATCTTCGGCCTTATAGCCGTATCGACGCCCTTCTCAGCCTCCTCGGTGAAACGGAGCCGCCGACGCAGCTCGGCGAGTTGGCCCCAGAGATCCTCCCTCTCCCGCCGGAAATTTTCTTCCGCTTCTCGGCTCAAGTCATGGACATCCACAAGATCTCGCTTGAGATCATGTACTTGAGACTCGAGTTCGTCGGCACGACGGCGTTGCTGCCGAGCTTCCATGCTGGTACCTTGAAGGGCTACATCAGCCTCCCCAGCCCGAGCGCACTCCCGATTTAGGGAATCCTCAAGGTTTCTCAATCGGGTCGCCCGGCGTTGCGCCTCAACAGCCATCGCGGTGGCCTGCAAACGAAAGAGAGGTGGATTATACCAAGGAAGATCGAAGGACAAGGCAACTGCCCGAAAATGACAGGAATTCAAACCTGTCGGAGATGACCGACCAGAGAGTCCGACAATATGTCCACGGGGGACAACTCCAAGAGGGAACGGTCCCCCGGGAGGACGGAGTCCGCCGCCGACCGATTCGCCAAGGCCATATCAAGGGGCATCAAGTCCCCGGGGGATCAACCGGTCCCGCTAAAGCGCTCGACGGGACACAGCCTGCCCCCAAGACTGAAGGGGTAGCCAAGGAAGTGACGACGGCGGGGCGACAGGGTCGGCCGCCACGGTCAGCACGATTGCCTGGCCGGGATCCGTCAACACGATGGAGGGAGTCGGAGAAGCGGCGCGCCTGCCATTCTTCCGAGACTTCTTCCCGTGGGGGCCAGCGGTAACTGGGGGAGAGCGCTTACGACTCCCGCCCGCGGACGGCCGAGGAGCCGATCCGGAACCCTCAACAAGGAGGGGGTCGATCCCAGTGACCTCTCCTCCGGGGGGGACCCGATGCGACCCGTGGGGGAGACTTGGCCTCAATCCTCCCCGAAGGAGGCTCAGACCGGTGCGGCGAGGACCCGAGGCACCCGTCCAGAAGAACTCCCACGGCCCCGGCGAGATCCCAGCCGAATAAGCTCGTCAACATCGTGGGTGAATTCGCGGCCAGCCATCACTGCGAGAGGAAGCGAAATCAGGGTGAGCCAGAGGTTAAACGGAAGGAAGGGAGACAACTAACCGGGAGACCACAGAGTGCACTTAAGAAGCAGGTCGTCCAGCAAATGCCAGACCGACCTCTCCTCAAGAGAAAGTGACGATAGGAGGCGGACCGCGGCCCGCTCGGCCTCGGATAAGGTTACCGCCCTGTCGGTTTGTTGCGAACTCCCCCAACCTGTCAAGATCACCGAGACCCGGGGAAAGACAACGAAAACAAAGCTAGAGTCCCAGTTCCCCGACCAAGGGGGCAGACCGAGCAGGCACACTCGCCCTGCACGGGCTCGGAGGTGTAGCCAAGATCCGAGGCCAACCATCTGGATCCGGTAAAATTGAAAGAGGAGGGGGAGAGATGGCTCCAGGCCATGAGTGATGCAAAGCGTAATGAACCCGGTCAGCACCGCGACAGAGGATGGCGTTAGCTGGCACAGGGCGACTTTTAAGGAATCCATGAATTGAATGATAAAAGGGTGGAGGGGGAAGCGGAGCCCCAGTGGAACATCTCAACGTAGACGCCAACCTCGTTACTCTGTGGGAAGCAGATCTGCTCATCTCCAAAGGGAATCCGGACGTCATAGGGATGACATAAATACCTCTTCTGTATTTCCCTAATGACTAAGAAAGGGGCCATAGATGACGACCGGAGGATCGATGGAGGGATGCCTAATCGCTCGGAAGACGAGGCCACATCGTCCCCAACGGGATCCGGAAAAATTTTTCCCTTCCCTTTGTCCGGGACACCCGGGGGCGGGGAAGGAGCTTTGAGCTGCGAGGGATGGGCATGATCGGGACCAGGCGTCGGTCCGCCAGGACGTGTATCGCCTATTCTAAGCATGGCCATAGCTCGAGTTAAAGAGTGGGAGAATTACCTTAATAAGAGATGGGAAGAAGGCAGATGTCGGGAAGAAGAAGCTGGCAGAACGAAGATCAAGAAGGAATGAGCGCGAAAGAGTTGAAGCTCGAGGGATTGGAACGTATATATAGAGGACGATGGTTGGATCTAAACTGCCAAGGGAGAGCACGTGGCGATATCAAGACGGCAGCGATGCTTCGAAAACCGCACCAACGGAAGTTCAAACAGAGCGGTAATAATGACATTCATTTAATGGCGGAGCCTCGACTGATGCACCCATCAGATCATGAAAGAGTCACATCACCCGAACCGAACCGACGGAAGTCGAACGGCCCGGGCGATTGGGGCAATTGTTACGACTAATTTGGACCAGCCCGAGTTACAACGACCCACGGCCCAGCCTCAAAGGTGACGCTAACTAGAGAAGACGGGCCCACCCGGAAAGGCCCACGGACGGGGCTGAAGGCCCGGCCACTCCACCCTCGGGGGCACCTGACTAGCCCCCATTCGGCCCGATTAACCGCCCCTCGGAATCCACGATCCCATAATGGCCATTAAAGGACCCGTTAATGGGCCACCCCTCCACTACGCACGAGTGGTAGGAGGCAGAGGCGGATCGTGGGGACGTGAGAGGAGGCGGGACGTGGGACAATTACGAGGGACCCTATAAGGGGAAGGCCAGGACGACGGAGAAAAGGATCGAGACTCAGGTAATCAACAGAGAGGTACTCCATCAACGACCTAGGCATTCGGCACTCCATTTCCTCCCTCCCCCAAACTCGCGCCGCCTGGGTTGACGTTCCGGCTTCCTTACAAGCCGGATCTCCCCCGCCGAGTATCCCTTCAGACCTTGATCTGACGTAGGCATCGGAGGAAATTTGGCCGGAACCTAGGTCCGGCCTCCCTGACGAGTTTCCTCATCTATCCAGGAAGAAGGTATCCGAGGCGCCGAGGCTACCCCTCAGCATCGGTCGGCTACCCCCATCGCAGTTGTTAGGTGGACGGCTGCTCAGGCACCAACCCACTTGGAAGGCACCGAGGCTACCCCTCGACGCGGATCTGACCGAAGCCGAGCGTGACCCAGCCGAGGCCGAGCATGACCCACAGAGCCGAGGCTTCTCCTCAGCTCCCCGAAGACAGAGGATCGACGCTACCCAGGGACTCGCCCGTCTGCACCCGACCCTCCTTCCTCCCACGCCGAGAACAAGCGGGCTCGGCAATCCCAAGGGACCCCCAAGTCGTCCCCTTGACCACGTTGACCACACAGCCGACGGTCAACGAACTGTGGTGAGAAAACACCCGTAAACAGTACCGATTTGTTGAACAGTATCATTTTGTTGTAACCCGGGATATCAGGTGCTCTTGGTTGCTTGCTGTACTTCCCGTTATAAGTCACGAACTAGGATAGGCACAATTACTCTCATTATTTCTATTGTCATTGTTATCGTCATGGTTATTCTTGTACGGTAATAGTTTTACTTGCTCGGTCACATTTACTTTACTTGTCACCCTTGCATGCTTGACTAGATGTACTTTACTTATCGCACTTGCATGCTTGTCTGTCCCTACTTTACTTTACTCCTTTGCCTGCATATCTGCTCTTATTTCACTTTTTGTACTAGCATGATAGTCTCTAAAATACTTATTATAGACTGCTCCGTACTTTTGCACTACTTCATGTCTATTAGTAGAATTATGTGACTTACCTTCGATTCCATTTATGGCACCGACAGACGACGTCGTGATTGAGGAGATTGCCCCAAAGTTCGAGGAGCCCGCATTGACCCAGAGGCTGCAGAGTTTTAGTTACTTTTCTGTTGGTGTGTGTGTTGTACTGTGTATTTCCTTTTTCGCATTTCTTTTCAGTACTTCCTTTAGGTATTCTGGTGAGAGAGTGCTGGTTGTTGTTGTACTGTAATTTCGACTGTAATAATGTCTGTATGCTGGTTTGAATATTGTGGTACATCTCTGGGTTATGGCTATGCTGATTTCACTGGTAAATTGCAAGACCTACAAATAAATCAAATAAGTAACGGGCCCCCGAGAGCGGGTCGTTACAATTGTCCTAAGTATGAATTCAGTTGAATAATATACTTAAATAATGTCCATAGACTTACAGTTAGGTCCTTACGTATCCAGATAAGATCTCGATATGAGTAGTAAGCGACCGAATAGAAACTTAAGTCTTAAACGGTTCGTGGTCATAGATGTGTCGGGAACTGGTTATCGGTGTAATGCCCTACAAGCTACTGCACAAGTACTAGAGGGGGGGTGAATAGTACTTTAAAAATAACAAGGAGTATAATTCCTAATTATAGTGCAAACAACTACCAAAACAATTTGCGGAAGCTTAAATTGAATGACAACAACAAAATTAACAATGCTAACAAAAGATGTTACTGGGTTCGGATCCACCCAAGTCTCACCGACTTGTTCTCGGTGATCCTACGTCCCAACCACCCGGATCCCCTCCGGATACTTAGGTTAGAAACCCTAACCCAAGATTTCCACTATGATATCTTGTGAAAAACCTTCACAAGATCAAATCATACAAGCAATGGCAATAGTGAATCCCACAACCCGGGATCACAACCTTCTCTCACAACCGAGAGAATCAATAAGCAATATAAACAAGTTTATAATGAAATAAACAATCTTACCACAAAATCCTATACCTTGAGTTTTCTTACCAAATAAGTGCAAGGAGGGATTTGAGGAAGATGAAGTCACCAAGACCTAGCACCAAAGAAATGACCAGCAATGGGTGCCTAGGAGTGATTTGGAGACTTGAATCAAGCTAGAGATTGAAGGGCTCACCAAGAACAAACTTCTCTCAAGATGGATTCTAGATCTAGAAAGTGAGAGAATGGATTTCTTGTGAGAAAGAGAGCTTTGGAAATGAGTGAGAATGGCTATCTCTTTCAATCTCAATGAGTCTCTTAATGGCAGCTCTAACCTAGAGAGAAATGACCATGGTTCGTATTTATAGGGTCCCATAAAAACAAGTTAGGTCAAATCCCAACGGTTAGAAATCTGAGGCAACTAGTCGGTCAAAGAACAACCACTGACCGACTAGTTCATCAACTAGTCGGTCAGTCACAACATGGACCGACTAAGTGATGAACAGTGAGGAGTGATTGAATTTCCGACCTAGAAATCTAGTCGGTCCAAGAAGACTTTCTGAACGACTAGTTTCACAACTAGTCGGTCAGTCAGTGAACGTAGACCGACTAAGAGGCAAAAACAAATAGGCTGAATACAAATTGATTTAGTCGGTCTAAAAACAAATGTTGACCGACTAGATTATCAACTAGTCGGTCACCAAACGTTCTTAGACCGACTAACGATAAACAGTAGCTTAGGAGAAATTTGGCATGAACAGTAAAGCACAACTAGTCGGTCAAAGAAGCATCACTGACCGACTAGTTCACAAACTAGTCGGTCGGTGAGTCAACGTAGACTGACTAACTGTAAACAGTACTGAGCAAGAAAAGATTAACTCAAAATAGTCGGTCCAAGAAGCTTTGCTGACCAACTAGATCACCATCTAGTCGGTCAGGACATCTTCTTGTACCAACTAACATGCACAAACAAGTCCGAATCGAAGCGCGATGCTTCGAGGAAGTTAGAATGGACTTGTACTAAGATCCTAGAGCTATGATATGAGCGTTATGAAGATAGAATCGTAAGATATACTCAAGGCTTAACATTCTATAGATCGAATCTAAAAGACTATAAATAAAACCTTAATGAACGGTCTTCGAGAGCTTCGATCAATTCTTCATGACTTCCAAAACGGTCCAAGAGCTTCAACGAAGCTTTAGGCAATGAATACGAGCTTTGAGAAGTCTTGAGATGTCGCTTTGATTGTTCTCGTGAATTTGGCGACGATCTCCAATACTGCGCTCACAAATTGTTAGTTCATGAATTATTTATGTTTGCTCATCATCAAAACCAAATCCGGGGAGTCCAATATTCAACATTCTCCCCCTTTTTGGTGATGACAAACCAACATAAATAATAATCAAAAATAATGATTCAAAAGTAAAATACTTACTCCCCCTGCATTGATGACACGTTAATTCCAAAATGAATATATATAAATTGCATCAATCAGACGAGTAAGATATATAACGAGAATCGTTTTTTGAAATATCAGATTTTGAAAAATCCTTATATATATCTTAACTCCCCCTGAATCTAACACATCAAATTAGATTCTTGGAAATTGAGTTAAATTTTCATTTGCCCTATTTATTATCATTATCTCTCCCCCTTTGGCATTATCCCAAAAATGGGGGGCATACAACGACAACAACTAGGAAATGGAAAATCCAACATCGGGAGTCTTAGATATTGACGATGGACCTAATTGACACCAAGGGAAAAGTGATGAAATCAAATCAAGGTGTGCCAAAATGTCCATTATCAGAAAGCGATAATTAAAATCATCAAAAATACCAAATATTTATTCAATTATTGAATAAAGAAACATACCCTCCAATATTCAATATTCTTGGTTAAATTTGTGCATGGAAAACAATTCTATACAATCATAGAAATATAATCTATTTAACCAAGTTTTTAAGCGACGAGCGACGAATTCACATGTCAAAGGCATTGAATGAATATAAAATGTGCACGATGAAGTAAAACAAAGAGAACATCGATGTATATATATATGAATACAATGAGTACATCCAAAAACACATCGACTACATCATATCAAGTGCAACATACCATCTATATAAACATCAAAAAGAAAATACATCATACATCATCGAACCATCATCAACATCCAAAGTACATCAAAATACAACACCGATATCCAGAAAAGCAAAATACATCAAAACACCACAACACTCCATCCTGACCCAAAACACTCTCAATAAGATGCATCATCCAAAGATCATAGGAGAGGCCTTGAAACAGACGATCACGAGGAAGTGGCAGGATCTGCAGTTTCCGGGGGTCCAGTTGAGGGTGTGGACTCAGGCTCTGCAGGGAGGAGAGGCGTGTGAACAGAAGGGATCGTCGGGGCAGGAGTGGAGACATCGACGACTGGCTCAACGGATGGGGTCTCAACAGGAACATCAGCAGGCAAAACAGGAGAAGGGTCGTCAGCAGGAGCAGCAACAGCATCAGAAGTCTGATCCACTGGTGCAGAAGTCTCTGGAGCACCGAAAGAGGTGCCAGCACCAGGAGCAGATGTGGTAGCAGCAGCAGCATCAATGGCCTCATCGCCACGAGCCAAGGAGGTGACAAGCTCATCAATATCCTCATCGTCCATCTCCTCATCCTCAGAAACGGAAGGATGAAGCTCAATGCCCATCAAACGAGCCATATGGCAAACTACCTCCTCGGTACGAGCCAGACGAGACTCGTGCCGACGAAGTAACCGAACGACATCATCAAGTGTGGCGGAAGGAGGAGGGACTGAAGCAGCTGAAGGGGTGGCCTGGGATGCAGAAGGTGTCGACCGCTGCACGTGACGGAGTGCCGCAAGAGATTTCTTAACGGCCGTCGCGTTCAGAGGAGGACCAAGGGGATGCTCATCATCAGGAGGCAAAGGAACACCGAAACGACGGAAAACCAAGGTCAGGAGACAAGGATATGGGATGTGCGCAGATTTAGTGGTCTTGCGAATACACTCGAAAGAATCCATCTTATCGAGTATAATGCGAGCCCAATTAATCTCGCTACCCATAAAAAGAGCGTATATCAATTTCAGAAACGGCTGAGATGGAAGAGAAGAAGATCCATACTTGGGAAGAAGGCAGGATTTCAAGATCAGGTTAATCACCCAAGCATTCGGCTTGAATGATTTCGAAGGGACTCCTATGAAAGCAGGGGGGATAACCTGGAAGATTTTGGCTAGGGTCCGCTGATCGAGGGAGGAGATATCGTCAACTGAGATGTCAGACGGGAGGAGGCCACACGACGAGCAACCTATCAACTCCCCCAAGATTTCTGCCGTGAGGACTATCGGAGTCCCCAAAACAGAAGTCTCGATGGAGTGAGTCTCACCGTACTGGCCCCGGACACGATTGGTATAGAATAGCTTGACCAGGCGAGGATAAGGTCGTGGGTTCGCCTTAGGGTCATATCTAAGGTAATCTAATAGGCCACTATAGGATAGCAGATCCGCAAGGCCAAGAAAATCAGAAAACTGAACGTAATGCTCCAACAGCAGTTGGCAGTGCTCTATACGGTTGTACGCCGCTAGACACTGAGGGTCGTCGCGACACAACGATATATCTACACCGCCGACTGGCATCGGACCTTTACCTTTAGCCTTACGGGGCTTAGGAGGAGGTGGAGGAGGGGGTGGAGTAGGTGCCTTCTCGGGATGTTCAGGAGTGTATTCTTCATCAGAATCATCCTCGGAATCACTATCTGAACGCTCACCGGGAGGAGTGGGTGCATGGAACTTTTTAGGCTTGGGCTTAGGCTTGGAAGATTGGCCGGTAGGTTTAGGCTTGGATGTCCTCTTCCTCTTCAACGGTGTTGAAGACAAAGAGGGGGGACGTGTGGTCTTGGCCCTACGCTTAGGAGGGGTCGAAGCGGTCGCAGCCTCTACGGTCATGAGGGATGCCCCAGAAGAGGTAATCGGGATTCTCGTTCGTGCCATGATCGCGGCACAACGAGTTCAATCAAGCGACGGGATAAGATCAAACACCCTAAGCTCAAACCCTAGAACTGAAAACAATCAAGCTCAAAGCGTGAATCCGAAACCCTAGAACCCTAGAGGATGAAATCGGCCAAGATCAAACCCTAGAATAGGAAAACAACCTAGGAGGAGGAGATATACCTAGGGGCGGGTGATCGGCGGCGGCGGATGGTCGGAAACGACGCCGGAGATCGACGGAAGACGAGGAGACACAAGCTGGGAGAGGGGTTTTTCGAGCTGGAGAAATGAAGTAAGCCGACTAAAAGAAGAAATAGTCGGATAGAATGAGAGTAAGTCGGTTGAAAAACGCAAAAAGACGAGACTGCCTTAGAGTACTTAGTCGGTCACAGTTCAAGCACTGACCGACTAGATTACGATCTAGTCGGTCGGTCAATGAGCTTAAACCGACTAAGTCGAAACAGAGGCAAAACGAAAATTCTAGGGCTAGAGTTAGTCGGTCACAGTTTAATAACTGACCAACTAGTTTTCAATCTAGTCGGTCGGTAAGAGAACTGTGACCGACTAAAAGAAGTTAATGACAAAAGAAAGTTAAAGCTTGAACTAGTCGGTCTGAGTTCACTAGCTGACCGACTAGATGAGCATCTAGTCGGTTGGCTGATGAACTGAAACCGACTAGAAGAGTCCAAAAGTTGATAAATGAGTTCTCTTTATAAAACACTTGGATGAAACATCTTAACCCTCTCATTAGTCATCTAAACTACTCCATAAAACATCGAAATCTTACATACGACATTCAAATAAGAATTCGAGCAAAAATTCAAACATATCACATAAAGTCCCCAAAAATTCAATAAATCTAGCATGAACGAAATATCGCAAAATATAATGGCATGCAAGATAATTGAATGAGACATGAATCCTATATCTCGGATTCACCCATAATCCCCAATTCTCGACGCAACCGCACAAAGGAGTCCTCCTTTAGGGGTTTCGTGAAAATATCGGCGATTTGCTTTTGGGTTTCAACGTACACTAATATGATGTCCTTTTTAGCAACATGATCATCTAAAAAATGGTGTCGGACATCTATGTGTTTAGATCGGGAATGGTGCACCGGATTCTTTGAAAGACAAATAGCACTTTGGTTATCCACCATGATAGGGCTAGTATCACAATGAATACCAAAATCCTTCAGTGTGTGTCTCATCCAAAGAACCTGGGCACAAGCGGTACCGGCGGCAATGTATTCCGCCTCGGTGGTTGAAAGTGATACCGAATTTTGCTTCTTGGAAAACCAAGAGACAAGGGAATTTCCTAGAAAATGGCAAGTGCCACTAGTACTCTTCCTGTCGGATTTGCATCCCGCATAATCAGCATCACTATATGAGACTAACTCATATGTACTAGATTTCGGATAAAGTAATCCAAAATCTAAAGTGTAACTTAGATAGCGAAAAATACGTTTAACCGCTACTAAGTGAGAGTCCTTAGGTTGAGACTGATAACGAGCACAAATACAAACGACAAACATAATATCGGGCCTACTTGCGGTAAGATAAAGTAAACTACCTATCATACCTCGATATAGACGAATGTCTACATCTTTTCCGCCCGTATCTTTATCAAGATGCGTTGTAGTGCTCATAGGAGTCTTTTTCCCGCAGGCATTCTCCATTCCAAATCGCTTTAGCAACTCCACCGTGTATTTCGTTTGGTGGATGAAGATTGCATCGTTCAATTGGCAAATTTGGAGACCTAAGAAATATTTGAGTTCGCCCATGTGGCTCATCTCAAATTGTTCCTTCATAACATTAGAAAACTCTTCGCAAAGAGTGAAGTTAGTAGCACCGAAAATGATATCATCAACATAAATTTGAACTAATAAAATATCATTATTCGCATGCTTAACAAAAAGTGTTGAATCGGCTTCGCCCATTTTAAAATTCAAATCCAAAAGAAAATTCTTTAGGCGATCATACCAAGCTCGAGGAGCTTGTCTCAAACCATAAAGAGCTTTCTTTAGTTTAAAAACATGATTTGGAAATTTTTCATTTATGAAGCCCGGAGGTTGAGAAACGTAAACTTCCTCAACGACATCTCCGTTTAAAAATGCACTTTTAACATCCATTTGAAATAACTTAAAATTTTTATGGCATGCAAAAGACAATAATAGTCTAATTGATTCTAATCTAGCTACCGGAGTGAAGGATTCTTCGAAATCGATACCTTCCTCTTGGCGATAGCCTTGAGCTACTAACCGAGCTTTGTTCCAGACGACGACTTGGTTTTCGTCGGTTTTGTTCTTGAAGATCCACTTTGTCCCTATGACGGTGTGGTTCTTCGATGGCAAAGGAACAAGCTCCCATACCTCATTCCTTTCGAATTGAATGAGTTCCTCCTCCATGGCAAGGATCCAAGCACTATCTTCGCACGCTTCAACTATATTCTTTGGCTCTATCGATGAGGCAAAGGCACAATTGGCGAAGTGGTGGACTTGCGATCTTGTCTTGACTTTATCATGAATATTGCCAATGACTTGCTCATGGGGATGGTCGCGAACGGTATGAAGCTGCTTGGGAATACCTTGATCACTAGGCACATTCTCAACAACTTCATTAGTCGGGTTAGTATCAATAGAATCAATTGAATCAATAGACTTAGAATTTTCAAACGAATCACATAAAACATCCATATACTCATCATCATTTGAAATTCTAGAAGTAGTAAAATTCTCATTAAAAGAGACATGTAGTGATTCCTCGATCGTAGAGGATCTTTTGTTGTATATCCGGTAGGCTTTGCTACGTGCGGAATACCCAACAAATATCCCCTCATCCGATCTCGGATCAAACTTGTCCAAATTATCATATGTGTTTTTAATAAAATATTTTGCGCCGAAAACACGAAAATGTTTAACTTGAGGCAATCTACCAAACAACAATTCATAGCAAGTTTGTTTGCTGCCGGGCCTCAAAAGTATTCTATTAAACACATAACAAGCGGTGTGTACCGCTTCCGCCCAAAATTGATAACCAAGTTGACTATCTTCGAGCATAGTGCGAGCACACTCCACAAGCGTTCTATTCTTCCTCTCAACAACACCATTTTGAGGAGGTGCGCGAGGGAAAGAAAACGTGTGAGTAATTCCAAGATCATCACAAAAATTTGAGAAAGACTCATTCTCAAATTCACCCCCATGATCACTACGAATAGTGACAATGGTGGTTCCGATGAGATTTTGTACTTTCTTCACAAATATTGTGAAGTTTTCAAAAGCTTCATTTTTATTACCTAAGAAAAATACCCATGTAAATCTAGAATAATCATCGACGATGACAAGTCCATATCTTGCATTTCCTAAGGAAGCAACTCTAGTTGGCCCAAATAAATCTAGATGTAATAGCTCTAGTGGCCGTTTAGAAGAAATGCTTTTCTTAGGTTTAAACGAAGATTTAGGAAGCTTGCCACGTTGACAAGAATCACAAAAACTTTTCTTTTCAAAAACGAGCTTCGGAAAACCTTTAATGGAATTTAATTTTGAAAGCTTATAAAGTGTTCCAAAGTTCACATGTCCAAAGCGTCGATGCCATAAGTGTTGTTCACTTGTGTTGGCAACGAGACATTGTTCATATGACTTAGGACGATCCAAAATATAAATATCTTTATGACGTGTGCCGGAAAATAATAACTTATTATTATCATTTGAAATATGACATAATCCTTTCGCAAATCTAACTTTGTAGCCTTTGTCACAAAGTTGGCTTATTGAAATAAGATTATGATTTAAACCATCAACTAGATAAACATCACTAATTAAGGGTTTAGATGGGTTACCCACTTTACCAACACCGACGATGGTTCCGCTCTCGTTGCCTCCAAATACGACGCGGTTTCCATTAGCAATGGGAACTACTCCGGAGAGCAATTGAGCGTCACCCGTCATGTGTTTTGAACACCCGCTATCGAGTATCCAATTCCCTTTGGAGCTAAATTTAAATTTGTTGCTCCTTTTCTTTTTCTTTTCCTTGAGTACCTAAAGATGGAAAATTTCATATCATGGTACTCAAGGTCATTGGGTCCTCAAAGGTTAGACCTTTGGAAGCCAAGTCCAATTGGACTTAGACTTCCCCACATAATTTCTACTATGCACAACATTCGAAAAATAAGCATTCATATACACTTGTTTTTCATCCATGCTTGTGTCCTTTGGGCTCCAAATAGTGAAAATCTTGGGAGCCCTCATCCTATTGGGTGCATGCATGCGACGTTGATTTCTACGTGATGCATGTTGTGGATAGGCATAAGGAACATGATGGAATGGTGCACGCCGAGAATTATTCATATGATGAGGTGGGTGAACATATGCATGTGTGGAAACACGTGCGTGAGGGTGTCTCACATGGTGTGCACGTGCCCGAGAATGTGTTGCATAAAAATCATCATATGTGTGAGACGGTGGAGTAGGACGTGTGTTCCTACGTGGCATGGTATTGGTGTACATATAAGCATGCCCCTTCTTTGGAGGTCCATCCAAAGTAGGTTTCTTTCCGAAAGAGGGTGTGGACGAGGTGGAAGCACCATTGGTAGATGAACTACCAATAGAGTGTTTGCTACCACTCGTAGAGTCACCAGAAGTTGGCCTAACAAAAGTAGTGGCCGATTGGATGGACATCCCATCGTATACCCCAAACCAATGTGGTGATTGACCGGAAGTAAGTCACTTAGGATTTTATCCAAATGGTCCTTACCCTTATTGAATTTATTAATTCGGCCTAATGTGTTCTCATATTTCTCTTTGAGAGAACGTATAGAAGTATCCAAGTTTGATACTTGCGATGTGAGCACATAAACACGAGATTTAAGATTCTCATTCTCAATACTCAAAGTCGAGTTTTGAGAAGTCAAATCCGCTATCCTATGTTCCTCCAGATCTTCAATGCTAACATGTTCAAGTTTAGATTTGAGATTAACAATCTCATTTCTTAACTCTTCAACAACGGTGTCGTTGTTGGTGATGATAGTCTTAGGCGAGGTTTGAATGCTAGCTAGGTCATCTTTTACTTTAGTATATCTATTTACTAATTTAGTGTATTTAGACCATAAATGAGAGTTAGCATCCCTAAGATCATCCATAGTTACCTCATCGCCTTCGTCGTCTCTATCATCGGAGGAGGAAGATCCTTGATCATGCTCCTCTCTTGCCATGAAGCACATGTGCGCTTGCTCCACTTTCTCATCGTCCGACTCTCCGCTTGAGGAATCCTCGGAGTCGGTGAATGTTGCTCCGACAAGTCCCTTTTTGTACCCCTTTTTGTACTTCTTGGACTTGTCGAACTTCGGCGCCTTCCACTTCTCCTTTTGCTTGTTTTGAGGACAATTCGCTTTGATGTGTCCTGGCTTATTGCATTTAAAGCACAAAGGTGGAGAGGCGTTAGTAGAAGTAAATTTAGATTTTTGTTTGAAGTTACCCTTTCGGAAGAAACGATTGAACTTCTTTGCCATGAGTGCAATGGATTCCATGTCCATTTCTTCTTCCGAGTCCTCATCATCGGTAGAGGTGGATGAAGCCGCCTTGAATGCAATCGCCTTTTTCTTAGGCACGTCTTGGTTCAAATAGGACTTCATCTTTTCTTGTAACTTCACCTTGCTATCTTTGCGTACCTCGTATGACATCAAAGTACCCATCAATTGAACTACGGTATACTTATTCATATCATTACCTTCCTCGATGGCGAAGGTACGTTTCTCCCAAGAAGAAGGAAGTCCTTCGATAAGCTTCGAGCACTTCTCCTTTTGGGTGTAGGATTTGCCGAGGGCCTCTAACTCGTTTATTATGTCAACGAAACGAGCGTAATATTCCTTCATCTTCTCGCCCTGTTGCATATGAAACATTTTGTAATCTTTGTTTACAACTACGAGTTTAGAGTCTCTTACCCTACTCGTCCCTTCATGTAGAATGAGGAGGGAGTTCCAAATTTGATATGCACTCTTACATGTGCATATCTTATTGAAGTCCTCAGGCTCCAATGCGCATTGCAAGGTGTTCATTGCCTTGGCATTGCTTACCTCCGCGGCGACCTCCGCGGTTGTCCATTTCTCAAAGTCTTCTTCTTCGGGCTCGATGTATTCCTTCATTGTGGTCCTCCATAGAGATGCACTCCGGAGGAAGGTTTCCATCCGGCATTTTCAGTACCCGTAGTTGGTACCGTTGAAGAATGGAGGCCTCGTCGAGGAATGTCCTTCCATCACCGAAGATGCTCCTTCACGGTTCCTGAAGGTGCCATAGTCTGAAGGTGGACGCACGGTCTTGTTGTCGTTGGCAGACATAGCTAAGTATCTGGCTCTGATACCAAATGTAATGCCCTACAAGCTACTGAACAAGTACTAGAGGGGGGTGAATAGTACTTTAAAAATAACAAGGAGTATAATTCCTAATTATAGTGCAAACAACTACCAAAACAATTTGCGGAAGCTTAAATTGAATGACAACAACAAAATTAACAATGCTAACAAAAGATGTTACTGGGTTCGGATCCACCCAAGTCTCCCCGACTTGTTCCCGGTGATCCTACGTCCCAACCACCCGGATCCCCTCCGGATACTTAGGTTAGAAACCCTAACCCAAGATTTCCACTATGATATCTTGTGAAAAACCTTCACAAGATCAAATCATACAAGCAATGGCAATAGTGAATCCCACAACCCGGGATCACAACCTTCTCTCACAACCGAGAGAATCAATAAGCAATATAAACAAGTTTATAATGAAATAAACAATCTTACCACAAAATCCTATACCTTGAGTTTTCTTACCAAATAAGTGCAAGGAGGGATTTGAGGAAGATGAAGTCACCAAGACCTAGCACCAAAGAAATGACCAGCAATGGGTGCCTAGGAGTGATTTGGAGACTTGAATCAAGCTAGAGCTTGAAGGGCTCACCAAGAACAAACTTCTCTCAAGATGGATTCTAGATCTAGAAAGTGAGAGAATGGATTTCTTGTGAGGAAGAGAGCTTTGGAAATGAGTGAGAATGGCTATCTCTTTCAATCTCAATGAGTCTCTTAATGGCAGCTCTAACCTAGAGAGAAATGACCATGGTTCTATTTATAGGGTCCCATAAAAACAAGTTAGGTCAAATCCCAACAGTTAGAAATCTGAGGCAACTAGTCGGTCAAAGAACAACCACTGACCGACTAGTTCATCAACTAGTCGATCAGTCAAACAACATGGACCGACTAAGTGATGAACAGTGAGGAGTGATTGAATTTCAGACCTAGAAATCTAGTCGGTCCAAGAAGACTTTCTGACCGACTAGTTTCACAACTAGTCGGTCAGTCAGTGAACGTAGACCGACTAAGAGGCAAAAACAAATAGGCTGAATACAAATTGATTTAGTCGGTCTAAAAACAAATGTTGACCGACTAGATTATCAACTAGTCGGTCACCAAACGTTCTTAGACCGACTAACGATAAACAGTAGCTTGGGAGAAATTTGGCATGAACAGTAAAGCACAACTAGTCGGTCAAAGAAGCATCACTGACCGACTAGTTCACAAACTAGTCGGTCGATGAGTCAACGTAGACCGACTAACTGTAAACAGTACTGAGCAAGAAAAGATTAACTCAAACTAGTCGGTCCAAGAAGCTTTGCTGACCGACTAGATCACCATCTAGTCGGTCAGTACATCTTCTTGTACCAACTAACATGCACAAACAAGTCCGAATCGAAGCGCGATGCTTCGAGGAAGTTAGAATGGACTTGTACTAAGATCCTAGAGCTACGATATGAGCGTTATGAAGATAGAATCGTAAGATATACTCAAGGCTTAACATTCTATAGATCGAATCTAAAAGACTATAAATAAAACCTTAATGAACGGTCTTCGAGAGCTTCGATCAATTCTTCATGACTTCCAAAACGGTCCAAGAGCTTCAACGAAGCTTTAGGCAATGAATACGAGCTTTGAGAAGTCTTGAGATGTCGTTTTGATTGTTCTCGTGAATTTGGCGACGATCTCCAATACTGCGCTCACAAATTGTTAGTTCATGAATTATTTATGTTTTCTCATCATCAAAACCAAATCCGGGGAGTCCAATATTCAACAATAGGCACATCGGATAGACCACTGTGTCTTTGTCTTACCTTAGGGTAATGATGATCTCATAGTCATTCGACTTGGTGAAATCGGAGACGAGACACATGTGCTCATTAGAGAATGAGTTCACTGAACGACCAACTTAGAGTTATTAAATCGTTAACTTTAACTAAAATGTCTATAGTAACTCAAGGGTGATGATAGGTAAGATGGTCCTTTAGACCTGGAGTCATATGTACGAACCTGCGAGTGAACAGTTTTGCTTAGACCTATGATCTAGCTTCGAGGCTAGGTCTGCTGAAAGATCTTAGCTTGGGTTACACCTGAAGCTCTCGAGGCGAGTAAATGACTAAGATGGGATTCGTCTCTTCCGTTAAAGGAAAGTTAGTGTCATATGCTCAGTACGGTCTTTGTGTTAATCCTCGACCGGGGTACGTTGTAAGATGTACAACGTGAATACAACAAAGACCACCGTATACTGACCAATGTTGTCTAATGGGGTTAACAGTAAACCATACCCTAGGCCAACAGAGACACAGTCAGGACGAAGGGACTATAGCTAACGGTATTCATCATTGACACAGCCATAGTGAACCCAACGATACTTTTGTCAATGGGTCGATCACGTTATGATGATTCTGAAACAGAGACAACAACTACTTCTCGTGGTGACCGTCGTCTAGGGGTTTTGAGCCCCAACCTGTAGTAAGGTCAGGCTGTAGGGTCTCACACTGAGTAGCGTTCGTGTCTTAGTAATAGGAAGATTAATAAGAGAAATTCATTCGATGAAATGGAATGGTTAAATGTTCACAAACCAGTTGTGAGACTAAGTCGTAGATGCAATAGGGACATTATTGCATTTGATGTAAACAAAGATTAAACGTGTCGTAAATTGGTTACGACAATATTTGTAGGAACAAAATCATTGGAAAGGGTTACCTAGTTAACGGATCGTCCCGGTCTAAACACAGGTTCAAACCGCGTCCAAATCGGAGCTCAAACGAGCCTAGAAACGCAAAAATAGTCCGAGGCAAAGTGGGTTAGACCCACTTGGGCTAACAGGCCCATCCGCAAGGGGTAAATGGGCGCAGCCCACTGGAAACAGCAGGCACATGCGTCCGCTGCTCAGCGGGCACGGCCCGCTGCAATAGCGGGCTCGGCCCGCTGATTGCAGCGGGCGCACGCCCGCTGTCCAGCGGGCCGGCGCCCGCCCGCCTTTTGCCTTGGGCGGGCGTGCCTGCTAAGCCTAGCGGGCACCCCCGCAACTTAAGTTAATATAGGGGGTTTTGAAACCCCTTTTGACGGCTACGAAAATTGACTTTTTGCCCATCTTTGGGCAACTGTTTGAGGGGTCAAACAAAGTCGAAATTCGTCGCCGTTCGTTCCTACGAGTTCACCATTCGAAGCCCTTCGAATTGATAGCTTGTTTGGTGTCTAAAGTTTAATGGATAAGGAGAATTAATTCATTGAAGTTGGCCTTTATGAAAGGCTTACTAAACTTCAATTAAAGCTAAATTAGCTAAATTAATTTCTCCTCTATTTGTTATTGTCACACATTGCTCGCAACGAAAAGAGATGTGCCAACTCCCTATATAAATAGGGGTGCACTCTCTTCGTTGAAAAATATACCAAGTCTTCGATCGAGTAGCTCCGGATTTTAGAGCAAGCTCAATCTACGACTAAACTATTCTTTCTCTCTCTTCCTCCTATTCTCCTGACTAGTCCTAGCATGACTATGAAGGGGTTTTGGATTCGGATCCAGACGTCTAAGACGTGGGTCTACTCAAGTGAAACCTTCTACCGCGTGTGTTCGGCTTGGAGGCGAGTGTCGGTTCGGGCAGATCGGTTCGAAGGTGCCAGTCGGCTCGGGTGGATCGAGTCAAGGCGGTTCGGCTGCGAGGAGCGTCAGAAGCTGGTGTGATACATCTTACCCGCTACAGGGTCGAGATTCCGGGTATGTTCTCTAAGTAATTTTAGTGTAATTTAATTTCGTCGCAGTAGGATAGATCACTCTTGGGGTGGTCAGATCCACTCCAAGTTGGCAAATATCGGGCTAGGTTTTGGCTCTCTCAGGGCCTAGCCAAACTGTTTAGCTAGCTAGTTTTATTTTTCCACTGTGCTTTATGCCTCTGTGGTCCGTCCGACTAAGGACGGGCACAGATCTGAGCTCTGAGGGTCCGCCAAAACCCCTACAGTGGTATCAGAGCCTCATTATGCTTCTAGATCTATATTTGCGACGATTTTAATTTTTTTTAAATTGTTTGTTTTGAACATACGGATATTTTAACTTTATGTTAAAATTGGTTCGGAATTTTTTTTGTTTTAAAAATTGTTTTTATAACATAAAAATTTTTTGGGGACGATTTAAATTTTATGTGATAAATTTAATAGGTCTTCTATGTTTAAATGCCTTTTAAAATTTTATTTTATGAGATAAAATAATTTTAGTAAGCATTTAAAAGTGTTTTAAAGTTTATGTAACATTAAGAATAATAAAGAAAAATTTTATTTCATGAGATGATATTGAAAATTTATTTCTTTTAGTTACATAAAGGTTGAAAGTTTTTTAAACTTTATCTGAAAGTTTTAAAATTGATTTCAAACGATTTTAAAAATGTTTTAAAAATGTTTTAAAGTATATGTAACATAAAGAAAAATTTTATTCTCATGAGATGGAATTATAAATTTGTTTCTTTTAATTACATATAGTTTCAAGATTAATTTTATGCGATAATTTAATCTTAAAAATGTTTCGTTAAATTTTAAAGCTTAGGTTTGAATTTAAAATTATTTGATAATTTTACGAAACCAAATTTTATATGATAAAAGTGCTTCAAGCTTTAAATTTTTAGATCTTTAAATTTAAATGATAAATTTTATATTTGCAAGTTATTTAATTATGTTGTAGATAATTTTGACTTGCATGTTCTCATTGTATGTCACTAATTGCACCTTTAATTTATGTGATTACATTAGTTGGTTTATGTTTTAATGGAGATGATGAATAGAGTATTCATGAACCCTTTAGGTTAGCCATTAATTTATTAAAAGTTTATAAGATAAAATTTTAATGACTAGTGACATGCTACATTTTAAATGAACGAATACAACATCAAAACCTAATACCATATTTGGGTAGTCCCTTTGATTGACAATCATTATGATAAATTGTTTAAATGATGATTATCTTTAAATGACTAATTTTGTAAAATGTTGTAATTGTTTTATTAAAATCCTAATAAGATTGGGGTAGCACGATGAACATATGAACCTTATAGTTGATAATGATCTAATAAAAATTGTTCAACAAATCCATAAAAATTTCGAATTTTAGGATCCACTAGTTGATAAGGATTAACTAGTATTAATTAAAAGCTATTTAGTTAATGGACGAACATAGAATTGATGAACCTCCTTCAATGGATCATGATGTCGGTCAATGTGCTTGGCTAAGTTTGCTGGACCACCATAGTAGTCTAGGGGCCAAGTGGTCCTGACTTAGTCAATTCCCTGGCTGCGTCCGCTGGACCGCAAGAAGTCGAATCATGACTGTGTAAGACCAGCGACTATACCTAAGTCAAATATGATAATAATCTTATTCAAGATAAATCGTAGCCCTCCTTGTTTTAGGAGTTGGCAATTGTAAGACCCGTGTTACGGTTGTTGAGCTACACCCAAGCTGTGACATGGCAATCTTATAGAAACCGATTTCTTGATAACATCTTGACCTGACCCAAACCGTCGTCTCGTGCATACTAATCGCGCCCGGATATACACCCGAAAAACGACTGTAGTTTTACCGCAAGCGCACGGCGTAGTGGCGAGCGGGTATCTAACACAGGAAGGACAATTAACAGTATCTTACTTTGATCACCTAGCTATCAAGGGAATAATAGGATGGTGTTGATGATAATGTCACAATCGTTCAAATAGCAAATAGAATTCAATATAATAAAGCGTCTAGGGATAGGAAATCCCCCCTATGGACCGTTTCTTATCCTTGTGGATCATGAATATCAATGTTGCAAAGATTGAATGTAGGTGAACTAGTCGCAACTAAATGTAGAACCAAGCTCACGCTCTCGCGCTATTACCGGTCTATAGCAACCTATTAGGGCCCACTCTTATGCAAACCCTAACCTAAGCCACCAGCGTAAAGATCGACATCATCGTCCAATCGCAACTCGAGCCCACACTCGTGCAAACTCGAGCTACGATCTAGGTTATGATAGTTCGTATTCGTCCAATCTCTTGCAAACGAATATTAGTATAGATTTATAATAAAAATCCTAGCTTTGGTCCAATCTCTTGCAAACTAAATCTAGAGAATCTCAATTATAAACCTAAATCGAATATCTAGGCCTTCCCATCAATTGAGATCCAATCTCTTGCAAATCCCTAGCTTCTCGTAATAAATCAATCACAACTTAACCTTTCTTCAATTCAAGTAACAATTCTATTCATTCATCACAATTCAAAGATCGGGTTCATAGGGGTTCATCCCCATGCCCTAGAACGAATAAATTACTTATAAATCATCATGGAAATCTCAGAAATAATGTAATAGATCATATCACAATTCATTGTAGAGAAGAGACAATTCATAAAAATAAGAGTTTTAGCAAGAAAGGACAAACCAAAATTGTCGCCTATGATCTCCAGCTGAGATTTACAAAAGAAATAGCCGTCAAAAAATAATAGAAGTCTCTCCTAAAAATAGGGATAAAACTAGGTTTAAATACAAGCCAAAATCGTCCAAAAAATCCTGACATATTTACCCTTGCGCAGCCCAGAAATCCCAATTTGCGTAACAATCGGACTGCGTCACTCGGCCGATTAACAATGTCACTCGCCTGAGTGACAAACCCAATAATACAACAGAGAATCTGGGAAAATTGGGGGTCTGTCGCTCTGACTGACTCGGGTGAGTAGGCTTCTTTACTCGGCCGAGTAAGCAATCTTGCTCGGTCGAGTAGGTTACGCAAAATTTCCAGTAACTTGGCCTCTTCTCAGAAGAAAATCCATGTTCTACTCGTGCAAGTGAGCTTTCTCACTCGACCGAGTAGACTTTCTTGCTCGGCCGAGTGAACTTTGAAAATTGGTTGTGCGTATCCGTTTCATCGGCCGAACGCAGCTCGTTACTCGGCCGAGTGAACTCTCTGTTCGGCCGAGTAAGCTGCTTCTGTGCTCTTTTCTTCTACTCCTCGCCTCCTCGTCGATTCTATTGAATTTCTTCCTCCTCCGCTCATCCTCTAGCGCTGCTAACTCCACAAATAAGCTGTGGGCGACGCTCAGGTGTGCGTGAAAGGCCCTTGTGTAAGGACCCTGTCTATGGGGAAAACACTAGAAGGGGGGTTGAATAGTGTTTATGCAAATTTAAAAGGAATTTACGCCAAATAAAATGCAATCCAACAAATAGTGCGGAATAGAAAAACAACCCAAAGAGAAACACACGCAAACACAGCTATGTTTCAAGGGTTCAGATTACCCAAGTCAACTCCCGACTTGTTCCCGGTAATCCTACGTCCCTACCACCCGGATACCACCGGATACTCAAGTTAGAACCCTAACTTGAGGTTTCCTTAAAACCCCACTTGTAGCAACCCTACAAGTGCAATCGAATATAATCGATGTCCTTGACTCCCACAACCAAGGAGCAAGCAAAAACCACTCTCACAACCGAGAGCACAATTCAAATAAAGAAGTTATGAAATCTGAAAACAACACTTACAATCACCTATGCCTTGAAGTAGAACTTAAAGGAGAAGTGTGATGTGTGTTGAAGAACTCTCTTGGAAGAGAGGAGAAAAGCCCTTTCTCTTGACTGCACCAAATGCCTAGAGGATCAATCTTTGGTTCTAGGTTGGAGAGCAAGAGAACAAGATTTGGAATTACTTAGGGCTTTGGATTTGAAAGCTTTGATCTTTTGAAATGAAAACTTGAAGGATTTTGCAATGAATGAGTAACCTTCCAATGAAACAGTAGAAGCTCTATTTATAGCTTTCTCAAATCCACAAAACAGTTTTGGCAAAAACCCAATCGAAATCCGTGAGAAAAATCTCAATGGATATAATCTGAACTCGCGACAGTCGACTGTTGAACAATCCACAGTCGACTGTTGCACAGTCAGCAAGGGTAGGTGAGAATTCATAACGGTAACTTACCACGTGGATAGTCGACTGATGAAGTCAAGACAGTCGTCTGTAAAACCAATAGGCGACTGTACATTCTTCGACAGGCGACTGGCCGAGAGAAGAGTAAGTTAGAAGAAATACTGGAAATCTCATAAGATACAAGACAGACGACTGATGCAAGGAACACAGTCGACTGTTAATCAGAACAGGCGACTGTAAAACCTTGAACAGACGACTGTCACAGACAGGAGAAATTTCCAGAGAGCTGAGTCAAAGAATAGACTTACAGACAGGCGACTGTTGCAGCATAGACAGTCGACTGATCTAACAGACAGTCAACTGTATATATAGCATAAGTCGACTGGCCGTAGAAATCGGATCAAACAGAGTTTGGGCAAGGAGAGACAGGCGACTGATGAACCATTCACAGTCGACTGTCGCTAAGATAGGCACCTGATAAACGTTCAACATTGGCCTGTGCGAGATAATCAGAGAGGACCCAAAAACTGCATTGAATAGTCTGTGCATAACAGGCGACTGTAGAACAAAACACAGTCGACTGTTTTTGAGACAGGCGACTGTAAACTGTTACGCAGTTGGTTGTTATAAACAATCCTAGCACAAACAAAAGAGAATTGAATTGAGATCAAAGGACAAAGGTCTAGAGATGTCCTATGACCGAAAGTAGATGTGTGTGAGTGCTCCATCATAGTTCTACTTCTAAGCTACATACTAGAAGAGATAAAAGAAAATTTACATTGATGAATAATCTCTTCTTTCCATCGTATGAGCTTGAATTCTTTACGGAGCTTCAATCATCAATCTACGATCATCCAATTCATATCATTTGCCTTCAATCACGTTTGGGAGTCATCCATTGCTAGTTGATCTTCGTAGTAAGCTTAGGCAATGGATTAACTGCAAAATGGGGGATTAGTCACAAGTATTTATGTTTGCTCATCATTAACACCAAGTAGGGAGAAGACCAATACTCAACATTCTCCCCCTTTTTGATGATGACAAACAAACATAAACAAAAAGATAAATAGTTGTGCGTAATAAAAACTTACTCCCCCTACATAGATGCCAATCAAGTTAGCCAACAAATATTAGAACATCTATATAGTAATTGAAGAAAATGAGTGAGATATGAATGAATTTAATTCAGGAAATCTAGGAAATAAAATCCCTATTCATTGTAATCTTACTCCCCCTGAATCTAAGGCAACAAAAATCTTAGATTCAAGCGTTAGAACATACTTAGCACATCCATTATGAATCTTGTATGTTTATTTCTCTCCCCCTATGGCATTATCCAAAAAGGTGGGAGCAAATAACAACAACAATAATAGTGCTAAAATACGAACTAACAACAATCAAGGAGTATAAAGATATATCAAATCAAAAACTCAAAAAATCTCATCATATACACATGTGAGTAAAGGAATTGAAATCCAATATCAACATTTTAGATATTCGAAATGAAGATAATTTTCACAAATTCATAACATCAATGAAAGAGCATGAATTAACCAATATCAAATTCGTGTATTGTCTCAAAAGCACATCAAAAAAATGAAGCATACTTAGAGACAATATATCATACATCACACAGAGATTAATCAATATAGCATAATGTGACACAAAAGAGAGATGTAACATCATATATATACTATAAAGTAGCTGAGTACATCATCGGATGGTCATCAACATGGCCATCCCAAAAAGATACATCATGAGTAACAAAAATAATTACATCATGACAACATCAAAGACTATATCATCAAACATATATAAAAGTATCGCATACAGCATCATCCATCATATAACGACAAAACATATATCATCACTCTAAAATAACAGCACTCAAAAGCATCGATCTAAGGGTGAGCATCTCCAGGGGCTGCGGACGAGGAAGCAGGCTCTGACGCAGTAGGAGAGTCCTCTGGAGAAGGGTCAGACGGAGCAACAGAAGCAGCAGCAGCAGCAGCATCCTGTGTAGAGGCAACACCAGGAGGCTCAACGTCACCAGAAGGCTGAGGAGGCACATGAGGCTGAGGAAGATACTGTCTCAAATCCTCAGGGAAGGGAATTCCCTGATGGAGGAGAGAGAGAGAGAGACAGCAGCCGGTAAATACCAGAGATCATCGACAAAATAGTATCCTGAGACGGTGGAGCAGATGATGATGAAGGCAAATCAGCTGGAGGCACAGTGGATGAAGATGGAGCTGAAGTAGTCTTCCTCTTCTTTGAGGCAGTCTACAGAGCCGAAGAGGACTTCGACTTCGCAGAAGCGTCGAGGAGAGGGCCAAAGGGCATGGGCTCGTAACGGGTCAAGTCAATACCAAAGTGACGGAAAACACGAGTCAAAAGACCACCAAAGGGAATGTGAGACGAGGAGGACGTGAACTCAACCTTGTCCATCCTGTCAAGGAGGACACCGGCCCAGTTCACGGGCATGCCAGAGAGAATAGCATACATACACTTTAGTATATCCTGAGACGGCTGGTCGGACGATCCATATCTCGACAGAATGTTGGACTTCACCACTAGGTGAACAGCCCAACCACGTGCAGAGAACATGGATGATCTGACACCGAATCAAGAGCTAAAGGAACCTCTCGAAACATATCCCGGAGAACAGACTGGTCAAGATCGTCAATCTCTGAAAAGCTGATATCAGTGGGGAGGAAACCGACAGAAGGAATCATAAGGATAGTCCCTAAGAGAGAGGGAGTGAGCTGAATGTGGGTGCCCTGGATGACAGTATCAAGGATGCCAGTAGTCGAATACTCACCGCGAATGCGGTTCGCATAGAAAAGCTTCACCAGAAATGGGTAGGCTCTGGGGGACTCGCTATGAGAGAAGCGAAAAAGATCGGCCAGGTGAGTAGTGGACAGAATGTCAGAGAGTCTCTCAGCAGTGAATGCGGGGAAAGCAATGTACCGCTCCCTAAGCAGATTGATCCCAAGAAGAGAGTGGAACTTTGCCAGACAAAGATCGTCTCTGCAAACGGGAACCAGGGGATCAGAGGGGGGTACAGCAGGAGTTTCTTCAGACGAACTGGATGCTGAAGGAGACACATGAGGAATCTCAGCAGCAGGCTCACTGATGTGAACACCAGTAGGCTTGCGCTGACGACGAATCAAGGGCTGAGCATCGCTCGACGAAGAAGAAGGAGAATAACCCGACGAAGATGAACGTATGGGAGACTGGGCATGCTTGGTTCGAGCTTTATATGGTTTCTTTCTCTTGGCTATGAGTTTCTTAGGAGCCCTAGGTTGTTTAGAAGCAATGATCTTCTCTTTTCCCTTAGGTTTAGGAGCCATGGAAACAAAAGAGGACGAACAGAAGCAACAAACGTAAACAACGTAGGTCAAGAGAGAGAAAGGACACCAACCGAGAGAAGACAGACGATCGCGAAGATGAAGATCAAAGACGACGGAAGACCACAATCGACAGCGACGTTTAGGAGGAGATCGACGGTTGAAGAAACAGAATCGATCGATTTGTAGAGAGAATCGAGCGGGAAGTTGAAAGGTCGATGCGGAGGAGAGAGAAAAACGACGTGGAGAGTAATCACGTCGATTGAATATAAATTAGGAAAAATCAATCTGAGCCGTTGGATCAAAGAATCGACGGCTCGGAACAAATCAAATGAACCGACACAGCAGGAGACAGTCGACTGGAGCACAAAAGCCAGTCGACTGTATGAAGTGATAAAATTAAATCTCAGAGAAATGGGCAATCGACTGGCAAGTATAATGCAGTCGCCTGTCCGCTGGACAGTCGACTGACATATACACAACAGTCGGCTGGCCGAGAATTAATACAGATCACAAGAATAACAGAGAATACTGTAAAAAGTTCGACAGAGAGTACAGTCGCCTGATGACTAAATTGCAGTCGCCTGTTAAATTAACAGTCGACTGTAAAACAGTCAACAGTCGGCTGTGCGAAAGATATCAATTTTCATATGGACGATATAGAGTAGGGCAGTCGACTGTCAAAAGAAACACAATCGTCTGTCCTGGTCCAAAAATGCACAGTGAGATAGAATTCTAGAGAATAAGAACACTCACCCTAGGACCTATACTCTAATCACAAATACATCTTAAAATCATTATGAAAACAATAAATCTATTGAAACACAAATTATTCCAATCAACTTCGAAAACTCATGAAATCAAATAAGTCACAATTGCCTTTATTAATCTCATAAAACAATAAAGGACATGAAGAAAGACAATCAAAAATATATGAGCTCAATAAGGAGTTATAGCATGAACATTGAGCTTCTAGATTTCAGATTCACCCATAATTCCCAATTCTCCACGCAACCTCACAAATGTATCTTCTTTAAGAGGTTTAGTGAAGATATCGGCAATTTGTTTTTGGGTTTCAATGTACTCTAAGATGATGTCCTTCTTAGCTACATGATCATTTATAAAATGGTGTCTCACGTCTATGTGTTTGGTACGGGAGTGGTGTACCGGATTCTTGGAAACACAAATAGCACTTTGGTTATCAACCATGATAGGGCAATTATCACAATTGACACCATAGTCACTAAGAGTATGTCTCATCCAAAGAACTTGTGCACATGCAAGACCCGCGACAATATATTCCGCTTCAGTCATGGACAATGACACCGAATTCTGTTTCTTAGAGAACCAAGAAACTAAGGAATTTCCTAAGAAATGGCATGTGCCACTAGTACTTTTCCTGTCGGACTTGCATCCGGCAAAGTCGGCATCACTATATGAGATTAACTCATACGTGCTAGACTTAGGGTAAAGTAACCCATAATCTAGGGATTGTTGAGATAACGAAATATTCGTTTAACCGCAATCAAGTGTGACTCCTTAGGTCTTGCTTGATATCTAGCACATATACATACGGAAAACATGATATCGGGCCTACTAGCAGTTAAGTAAAGTAAGCTACCGATCATATCTCGATATAGACGAACGTCTACATCTTTTTCACTTTCATCCTTGTGTAGATGAGTAGTAGTACTCATGGGAGTCCTTTTGCTTGAAGACGATTCCATCCCGAATCGCTTAATAAGCTCCCCTGTGTACTTTGTCTGATGTATGAAAGTGCCATTCTCCATTTGTCGAATTTGCAATCCAAGGAAGTAGGTGAGCTCTCCCATGTGGCTCATCTCAAACTCATCCTTCATAGACTTGGAAAATTCTTGACAAAGATGAAAGTTAGTAGATCCGAAAATAATATCATCTACATAAACTTGAATCAAAAGAATGTCATTTTCATAATCTTTAATGAAGAGTGTAGAATCAACTTCTCCCATTTTAAAACCTAAATTCAAAAGAAAGGTCTTAAGGCGATCATACCAAGCTTTAGGAGCTTGTCTCAATCCATACAACGCTTTCTTAAGTTTGAAAACATGGTTTGGAAATTTCTCATGAATGAAACCGGGGGGTTGAGAAACATAGACTTCTTCATTTACAAATCCATTTAAAACTGCACTTTTAACATCCATTTAAAATAATTTAAAATTCTTATGGGATGCAAAAGATAAAAGCAACCTAATAGCTTCTAATCTAGCTACGGGGGCAAAGGATTCTTCGAAATCAATACCTTCCTCTTGCCGATAGCCTTGAGCTATTAACCTTGCTTTGTTCCATGTGATTACCTCGTTTTCATCCGTCTTGTTCTTGAAGATCCATTTGGTCCCAATAGCTTGGTGACCACTTGGAAGAGGTACAAGTTCCCAAACTTCATTTCTCTCGAATTGCGCTAGTTCTTCTTCCATTGCCACTATCCAAGAGCTATCCTCACAAGCTTCTTGAATGTTCTTTGGCTCAATGGTAGAGACGAATGCGCAATGGGAGAATTCTTCAATTCTTGATCTCGTTCGTACACCCACACCAATATCTCCAATGATTTGGTTATGGGGATGATTGCGAACGGTTGGATAAGCTTTGGGTAAACCTGGATCACTAGGAACAACTTCAACAACTTCGTTAGAAGTGTTAGTCTCAACAATATTATCATTAATGTTAACATTATTAAGAGAATCACAAAGAATTTCTACATTATCATCATCAACATGAGGAAAGTCAAAATCTTCATAAAATGATACGTGAAGTGATTCCTCAATCGTTGAAGAAGGTTTGTTGTATATCCGGTAGGCTTTGCTACGTGTGGAATATCCAACAAAAATTTCTTCATCGGATCTTGGCTCAAATTTGTCTAAATTACCAAAGGTGTTCTTTATAAAACATTTTGAACCAAAGACATGAAAATATTTCACTTGAGGCTTTTTATCGTAAAACAACTCAAAACAAGGTTTGTTTGTTCGGGGTCTCACTAGTATTCTATTGAGCACATAACATGCCGTGTGCACCGCTTCTGCCCAAAATTGTAGTCCTAAATGACTATCATGGAGCATAGTGCGAGCACACTCAATAAGAGTCCTATTCTTTCTTTCTACACCACCATTTTGTGGTGGTGCACGAGGAAAGGAAAAGTTATGAGTTATCCCGGAGTCATCACAAAACTTAGTAAAAGACTCATTCTCAAATTCTCCTCCATGATCACTATGAATAGTGATAATGATGGATCCTAAAAGATTCTGAATCTTCTTTGCAAATTTGGTAAACTCTTCATGAGCTTCATTCTTATTAGTTAAGAATGAAACCCAAGTAAATCTAGAAAAGTCATCGACGACAACTAGTCCATAATGAGCATTACCTAAAGAAGCGGTTCTAGTTGGCCCAAATAAATCTAGATGAAGAAGTTCTAGGGGCCTCTTAGAAGTAATCCCTTCTTTAAGCTTAAATGAAGATTTACTTAGTTTACCTCTTTGACATGAATCACAAAAGTTTTTCTTATTAAAAAACAATCTTAGGAAAACCTTTGACTAGATCATGCTTAGCTAACTTATATAAGTGCTTGAAGTGAATATGACCAAAACGGCGATGCCATAATAGTTGTTCACTTGTGTTAGCAACTAAGCAATGTTCTACAGTTTTAGGCAAGCTTAAATAATAAATATTTTTACGCCTAATACCGGAAAATAAAACATTTGAATCACAATCAACAATAGTACACAATCCTTCTCCGAAGTTAACCTTGTAACCTTAGTCACAAAGTTGACTTATGGAAATGAGGTTGTGACATAAACCACTAACAAGATAAGCATTAGTAATTAGGGGTTTGGAAGGATTACGATACCTACTCCAATGATGGTTCCCTTTTGATTACCTCCAAAAGTGACTGTTGCACCATCTTTGATGCTAATCACTTCGGAGAGCAATGAGGGATCTCCCGTCATGTGTTTGGAGCAATCGCTATCTAGAATCCATCCTTTCTCTTTAGAGCTAATAAGGCATTTATTGCTCTTCTTCTTTCTCTTGGGTACCTCGGTGTTATCCGTATCGGAATTACTCTCATCCGAGAGTGGGTCTTCAAGTGCCATGAAGCACATGTGGGCGCTCTCACCCTTCTCATCATCGGAATCGCTTGATGAGTCATCACTTGAGTCATCAAAGGTACCGACGAGTCCTTTCTTCTTGTCTTTCTTGTTCTTGTTGGACTTGTGTGGTACTTTGGTGCCTTCCACTTTTCTTTGTTGTTTAGCATTGGGCAATCCCTCTTGATGTGCCCTGGCTTATTACACTTATAACAAAGAGAGGAAGTAGCATTAGTAGATTCAAAACGTTTTTTGGAGGGAAATTTACCTTTGCGAAAGAAGCGTTGGAACTTCTTCGCCATTTGGGCCATTTCACCCAAATCCATCTTGTTCTCAGATTCATCACTTTCGGAGGATGACGAATTGACGTTGAACGCCAAAGCTTTCTTCTTGGCCTCCGAGGGATTCATCATGGCTCGAATCTTCAATCGGTTATCCCGTCTTACTTTGTAAGACATAAGAGTCCCGATGAGATTCACCACGGTGTAGTTCTTCAAGTCATTGACCTCTTCAGTGGAGATTGCTCGTCTTTCCCATTTGGAGGTCATCCCCATGATAATCTTCCTTACCTTTTCAGGTTCGGTGTAGATTTGGCCAAGGGATTCCAATTTGTTTGTGATGTCAATAAAGCGTCCGTACATCGACGCAATGCTCTCATTTTCCTGCATGTGAAACAAGTCGAAGTTTTGCACGGCAACATATAACTTTGAAAGCTTTACCTTATTCGTTCCCTCGTGGGTAACGATGAGATGGTTCCAAATTTGATATGCACTCTTACATGTGCATATCTTGTTGAACTCATTCGGGTCCAACACACAATGAAGAGCGTTCATTGCTTTAGCATTGTTGACTTCGGCGGACTTTTCGGAAGTCGTCCATTTTCGAAATCATCTTCGGAGGGCTCGACGTATTCCTTGTGGAGAGTTCTCCAAAGGGAAGCACTCCTAAGGAACGTCTCCATCCTACACTTCCAATAACCAAAGTTAGTACCATTGAAACGTGGAGGACGTACCGTAGATTGACCTTCGAAAAGTGTGGACGCTCCATCACGGTCGTGATTGTTGTACGTAGGCGGCGGAGGAACGTTGTTGTTGTTGGATGCCATAGATAAAACCTTGCGCTCTGATACCAATTTTAAGGACCCTGTCTATGGGGAAAACACTAGAAGGGGGGGGGGGGGGGGTTGAATAGTGTTTATGCAAATTTAAAAGGAATTTACGCCAAATAAAATGCAATCCAACAAATAGTGCAGAATAGAAAAACAACCCAAAGAGAAACACACGCAAACGCAGCTATGTTTCAAGGGTTCGGATTACCCAAGTCAACTCCCGACTTGTTCCCGGTAATCCTACGTCCCTACCACCCGGATACCACCGGATACTCAAGTTAGAACCCTAACTTGAGGTTTCCTTAAAAACCCACTTGTAGCAAACCTACAAGTGCAATCTAATACAATCGATGTCCTTGACTCCCACAACCAGGGAGCAAGCAAAAACCACTCTCACAACCGAGAGCACAATTCAAATAAAGAAGTTATGAAATCTGAAAACAACACTTACAATCACCTATGCCTTGAAGTAGAACTTGAAGGAGAAGTGTGATGTGTGTTGAAGAACTCTCTTGGAAGAGAGGAGAAAAGCCCTTTCTCTTGACTGCACCAAATGCCTAGAGGATCAATCTTTGGTTCTAGGTTGGAGAGCAAGAGAACAAGATTTGGAATTACTTAGGGCTTTGGATTTGAAAGCTTTGATCTTTTGAAATGAAATCTTGAAGGATTTTGCAATGAATGAGTAACCTTCCAATGAAACAGTAGAAGCTCTATTTATTGCTTTCTCAAATCCAAAAAATAGTTTTGGCAAAAACCCAATCGAAATCCATGAGAAAAATCTCAACGGATATAATCTGAACTCGCGACAGTCGACTGTTGAACAATCCACAGTTGACTATTGCACAGTCAGCAAGGGTAGGTGAGAATTCATAACGGTAACTTACCACGTGGACAGTTGACTGATGAAGTCAAGACAGTCATCTGTAAAACCAACAGGCGACTGTACATTCTTCGACAGGCGACTGGCCGAGAGAAGAGTAAGTTAGAAGAAATACTGGAAATCTCACAAGATACAGGACAGACGACTGATGCAAGGAACACAGTCGACTGTTAATTAGAACAGGCGACTGTAAAACCTTGAACAGACGACTGTCACAGACAGGAGAAATTTCCAGAGAGCTGAGTCAAAGAATAGACTTACAGACAGGCGACTGTTGCAGCATAGACAGTCGACTGATCTAACAGACAGTCAACTGTATATACAGCATAAGTCGACTGGCCGTAGAAATCGGATCAAACAGGGTTTGGGCAAGGAGAGATAGGCGACTGATGAACCATTCACAGTCGACTGTCGCTAAGACAGGCACTGATAAATGTTCAACAGTGGCCTGTGCGAGATAATCAGAGAGGACCCAAAAACTGCATTGTAATAGTCTGTGCATAACAGGCGTTTGTAGAACAAAACACAGTTGACTGTTTTTGAGATAGACGACTGTAAACTGTTAAGCAGTCGGCTGTTATAAACAATCCTAGCACAAGCAAAAGAGAATTGAATTGAGATCAAAGGACAAAGGTCTAGAGATGTCCTATGACCGAAAGTAGATGTGTGTGAGTGCTCCATCATAGTTCTACTTCTAAGCTACATACTAGAAGAGATAAAAGAAAAATTACATTGACGAATAATATCTTCTTTCCATCGTATGAGCTTGAAGTCTTTACGGAGCTTCAATCATCAATCTACGATCATCCAATTCATATCATTTGCCTTCAATCACGTTTGGGAGTCATCCATTGCTAGTTGATCTTCATATTAAGCTTAGGCAATGGATTAACTACAAAATGGGGGATTAGTCACAGGTATTTATGTTTGCTCATCATTAACACCAGGTAGGGAGAAGTCCAATCTCAACACCTTGATCTCATTTTCGCTCCAGATTGCTCCATATCTCTTGAAATACGACAAAAACAAGAAATAGTGAAAAACAACGCGATATCGTCGAATAATCGCGGAAAATGCAATATGGGCGATCGAAATGACATGAAAACATGCAGAAAAAAGGTGTAAAATAAGAAGCGATCACATACACCGAGCACCGACGTAAGTTTAACCAAAGATGTAGTCTAAGACTTGACCCAAACCGACTTGTCGTGGATACACCGAGCGCCGGGTCAAGTCAGGCTAGACGCGAAAATAAGGGTCCGACTAGGCTAGCCATTGTGATTTGGATGAGCACACTCATGATCACAAATGACCAGGGGTAAAATTCAATATGGAATCATATTTAATATGATTGACGATGAGTTCGTTTACCGACTGCAGAGTCGGACAACTTGTTGAGACACACTCAAGGTTGTCAGACTCAGGGTAGTCGGATCCCTCTCCCACAAATGTTATTGTATAATAAACTGTTTATTATTATGGCTTTAATAAATTTAGTGAGAGAATATAGTTTTATTAAAAACCATTGAAACTATACAACGAACATATACTGGCTAAGTATCTACTAAATTGCAGAATGGATTCAGGTCTAAAGTATATGATAGAGAAGAATGTGCTTGATGGAACAAACTATAAGGATTGGCTTAGAAACATTAAGTTAGTCCTTTCTCTAGCCGGGATTAGATACGTGCTGTTCGAGGACCCTCTGGAAAAGCCGGACGAAGATGCGACTCTGACGTCCCCCGGATGTGCGTGCTAAATGTGTGCAATAATACGATTGGGGGTGTGAGATTTAAATATTTGTAACCGCAAGCGCACGGTGTTGTAGTGTGGCTTGGGGGGTCGAACTCAGGGAGGCGTGGATGTGCTTGTGTCAAAGAGGATCAAATTCACCCCATGGGCAAGCTAGCCCGGATCGAATGATGGGTTGTCACGGTAAATGGAATGCAAGGTATAGACAATATAGAGGAAAAAACCCGGGACTTTGGTTTCCACCCTATCGTGTGATTCTCGCTGATAGGGCCTACGGGTAGGATAGCGATCGGTATTAGGGTCTAATGGTGAGACGTTGCCTCTAAGAGTGGTACCAGCGTCCCATGGGCCCGATATTCCGGTCGGTTCCCAGGATGATACACCAGACTTCCCTGGTTCGATCAGTGGGCACTCCCGTGTCCATTAACACTGATCGACTCCGGGAGCACTAAGCTCACAACGATAACTCCCAACGTCTCATCCTGCCGCTCCCGTGCGCTAGGATTCGACGTCTACGCTAAGGGCGTGAGCTATGGCTAGGGAGTCAACCGCCAAGTTTATTCCCCCTTGGCCCGACGGTCAAAGGCGGTCTTTTTCCCGCCGATGACAATAAAACACCCCGCGTAACCGTTAGATTCCTAATCCCTATCGATTTCCTAGTCCTATGGACGCATCAGGAAGAGCCCACGAAGGGGTTTCCGCCAAAATCCCAGATTTGGAAACTACTCACACATATTTAGTAAAAAGCGATCTAAACAGAAATCGACCGTAAAAATCATGATCAGACAATAGAAATGCAATGGTAGTAATGCAATTAAGATAACAATAAAGTTTGACAAAGATCTGAAAACTTACAAAAACTGGGAAATTACAGCCGTCACAAAATGAAGAAAACAGTAAAAATAACCAACTCCCCTTTCTGGAAAACCTAGGGGTTCTATATATAGAAAATGATATCACCCGATCGGTTGACAATTCAACCGGTCGGGTGATCTGCTTCACTCATTTACAGCGCATTGCGGGACTTCACCCAGTCATCTTCACCCGGTCGGTTGACATATGAATGTGACCGGTTGGATCTTGGTGCCGTCGGGTGAGGAGGCCGGTTGAGCTGACCGTGTCTTGGCTCTGGAGATTCGGCTACAGATGAACCGATCGGTTGAAGGTCACCCGATCGGTTGGCAATCACAATAAAAATCCAGAGACTTTGGGCTTTTGAACCGGCCTGCAAACCGACCAGGTGACTTCTTGTGAGCTCCAAGCTGCGTCCGGGTGGTGCACGCGTGCATCACCCGATCGGTTGAAGATGACCAACCGATCGGGTGAGGGGCTAAAAAATGATATCATCGTCGTTTGACCCCCTGGATCACGCATGACTCCTCCTGTTGCTCCAAGGACTTGCAATATCGTCGTTTTATGTCCCCTATGCCGGTAAACTCCTGCAAAATACAGAAAACACGAAAAAGTGAAAGAAAACAAGAAAACACGAGAAAACGAATATAAGACGGCGGTAAAATACGGAAAAAGAAGAAAACGTGCGCAAATATATGAAATATAAACGCATGTCAAAATCTCCCAAGCTGAACTCTTCCTCGTCCTCAAGGAAGACGAGTGAGAGTGGGAGCTCGGAGAGAGAAAATAGAGAGAAAGAGATAAAAAGAAAACTCTATATCCTAGATCGCCCGTCAGGGCCAACAAAATCAAAAACGACACACCAAGCAAGAAAACGCCAAATCACATCACTAAACCAAGGAATACGAGTCCAGACAAGTGCAGTGGGCCCACGCGGTGAAGCGAGAGTGAGTGCGGTCATGTGCTAGCAGACGGTGTCACTATCTACGATGCGATAAAGCTCGATATACACAAATCCAGAAAATGACCCAAATATCGATTCGAATTGAATTAAGTGGTGAATATATAGTTCAAGCATGCATGAGAATAGAGAGAGAATCGAAACATATCATGCGTTAGGGACTCCACAACTAGGGTTAAGGAAATCACTCCACTATAGCCTAGATAATAGCTAAAAAGTTCCTAAGCCAAGTGTTTTCGAAACCGATGGGGGTTGAGATGATGTGGAGTAGAACTCTCAGTGCAAATTCTCGCCTTCCCTTTATTCTCGGCAAGTAGGAAAAGATATTCACACGGGAATTTTTTTTTGGGTTTTGGGTATTTGTATATTTTTTTGGATTTTTGGCTATACAATTTTTTTCTTTCCTTTTCTTTTCTTTTCTTTTTGGGTTTTTCTTTTCTTTTCTCTTTTTTTGGATTTTTGGGTTTTTGGCGATACACATGTGTACTCTCCCAAGTGGGAGAACGGTACACGACGAGGGGATTTGCACCAAGTAAAACAAAAAAGAAGTCGAAATCTAAACACTTGGGCAAAGGAAACTATTCTCGCTAATTAGAGCATTGGCTAAATGGGTTATCCTAGTCCTTAATTGTGGAATCCCGACACATGCGAAATGAAGCGTACGATATATATAGCATGCAGAAGAAGCAGACAGTAGAAACAAATACCGCATATTCAAATCGAAGCATGATAATCTAGGGGTCATTCCTGGACAGGTATATAAAGTAAAATCACAAAGTAGAAGTACACCACACAGCTAGGCACGACGCACGACTCACAAAAAGCTAAGTGGATCCACGATGCATGAAATGCAAGAGGACTCGATATCCTAGGGTTAGTGAGTGTGATTATCGATGCCATGCTAGGTGTGTGTGATTTCGTGGCAATTCATCATAGGGTTCATCTCTAGGAGAAAGATATAAAAAAGAAGAAAAGAAAAGGAAAAAGAAAAAGATGGAGGAAAACGACTCAAATAACGAAGAAAAAGAAACAAATGACGCACGAAGTGCGACTCCCCCAAGCTGAAACTTGCATTGCCCTCAATGCAATAGAATTAAATACGGGAGGGCAATGAATATGGGGGTGGATTCGCACAGACACAAAAAGAAATGAAAAACAAGAAAGACACAGATACGAAACTGAAAATAAAGAAAAATCAAAATCAAACCACACGACATAAAAATAGAAAAAGAAAGAAAGAAAATGATATGACACGACAAATGAAACAAGCACACACACAAAGAAAACAAAACACGACAACACAGCAAAATAGACTTCCCCCAAGCTAGACATGACAATGCTAGTAATGAGATATGATCGTGAAAGTGCAGAGATATGCAAGGGGGAGGTCAAGAAAACAAAATGAAATCAAAAAGCAAGAGATGGGAAGTCCTCGCCCTCCTCAGAAGAGGGTGTGGATGGGTGGTCGGCGGGAGACAGGGGGTGTGAGGAGAAGTGGGAAAAGAGGTGGAGGAATAGGTGCAGTGGTGGTGTGAATGATGGGTGGAGTGTCGGTGGTGGTGGGTGGTAGTGGAAGTATGGCGATCAAGGCGGTGGTAGAAGGGATAGAAATGGGGGGGAATACGTGATGGTGACGGTAGTGGGTGGCGGTGGAAGAGATCTGGAGCGCACCTGCATTTCTTGTGGCGCACATATCCAGTGACGGTGGAGGAGGGAGGAGGTGGTGGAGGGGCGACAGAAGTGGTCATGAGAGGAGAAGTGGATACGGGAATGGGAATAGATGTGGGAGGGGGGATGATCGCCTAGGTGAGGGTGAAGGAGGTGGGGATGGGTGGGATGGTGGAGGAGAAGAGTGTGATGGGGGAGGTGACAATCGTCGAGGTGGTGAAGGTGGTGGTGAGGGGTGTGGTGTGGGTGGTGGTGGTCGGTGGATGTGGGTGAGAAGGCGAAGGATGGCGGCCATGTTCCTCTCAAGTGCGAGGAAGCGTGGGTGAGTGAGAAAGGAGGACGGTGATGGGTCCGAGGGGACAGAGGACCTGTCAAGATCACGGAGAGCAGCGACCTCAGCCTCGAGAGCAAGACGAGCCGAGGCCTGACGGTGACCAAAAGAGGTGGACTGACGTGAAGCGGAAGTGGTGCCGGGTAGTGATATGGAAGTAGTGCCGGCGGCAGTGGTCATGCCGGCACTGGACACAAGGCTGGAAAAGGCCGTAGAAAGATCCTCAGCAGTGATAGGGCCAGGAGCACGGGTGGTGTGACTCGGGCCAGCCCCGATATCTCCCCGGGACGCAGGAATATCCTGCTTGCCTAAGTGGGCGGTAGGGGAAGGTGGTCTGCGTGCGTCCGGGGGAAAGAAAGGAAGGCGCAACCCCGTAAGAAACTCGGGATTGGGCGGAAAAGTCCAATCCGCCACGATAGCAACAGTCATGCGAGCGGGGTTGGGGAGAATGGTGTAGGGGCAAGGGGGGTGGCCGTAATTGAATTCGAAACGACCATCAGGGTGGGGCTTAATCATATGAATGTACCGCAGGACGTCAAGATCTAGACGTGAGGGTCCTGCGGCGACGGGAAGGTCACGGGGGATGAGAATGTTAAATTGCGGGAAAGAAGCAATAATAGTGATAATGCCCCCACAACAGATCTTGCCCTTCCCGGCCATGCTAATCTCGAGAAGCATGTAAACAAGCCAATCGTCGGCCTGGACAGGGACAGTCGGAGCCCTAAAGCTAATCCCATCATCATCACGAACAAAGGGGAAAGTCATGGCCCAGAGAATAAAAAGATCAGGGATAGTCACGGTGCCTGACTCGTCCCTGGGGAAAAATGCAGAGGATATGATCCTATGGGCCAGACGAAATATGAGATGGATGATGGAGGAGGCCTTGGCCTTACCTCGGGGATAGCGATGGAGTAGGGTGAGGCGGAACCAAAAGTTATCGACGTCAAATTCCGGCGTGTATCCGTAGTGTCGGACAGCGTCATTCCCAAGAATAGGGAAACCAAATATATTGTTGATGGTATTCAGGTTGGTGCGGATAGTTTTGTTATGCACCTGGAAGATGACGGTCGACCCCGACTCACAAACAAGTGTAGAAAGAAACTCTAGGGTGAGTGACGGGTAGGATACCGCAGAGGCGTTCAGGAAGGCCAACCAACCTAAGTTAGCAAAAAGAGTCTCGACCTCGGTGAATACACCAAGATCGATAAGTGATTGGGTGTGTGCAAACTTGGTTGAAAGATGCCCTCGAGCATCAAGCCTATAGTAGAAGTCTTTTTGCTCTTGGTTCCGAAATTGATACCCATGCAGGCCCAACATTGGGTCCTCAGGGGGGATAATAGGTGTGGGAGGGGCCAGTGAAAGTGCACGTGGTGTATTGGGAGGAGGACGTGTTTGTTTGCGTCTCTTTCGAGACGGTTCCTCCTCCCGCATGATACCCTTCCCCTTATCTCTATCCCGGGCCATGTGTGCGTGTGAGTGATGCAAATGAGTGTAAAATACTATCGAAGTGCACACACATGAACAATCAAGCAAATTAAATATCTAGGGTAAAAATTGAAATTTGAGAAGTGGAGCGAAGTTACCCAGCAGAGATTCTAGTTCTTCGCTTGTAGTTGACCCAATGCCGTGCAATGGGAGAAGTGTGGAGCCGCGGCACTCTTCTTCAGCAAAAATTCGAAAGTAGGGATGGATATTGTGGATTAGGGCTAGAAAATTGTGAAATAGGAGAGGGAGAGAGAGAAAGAGATGGAGAGATGGAAGGGGGAGATGGAGAGAGAGGCTAATGGAGGAGTGGAGGACATGGGAGAGAAGTTTTTGGCCGTTGGAAGAGGGTGGGAGGTGAAACAATGGTGAGAAAGTGTGATCGGCTGAGGGGATGTGAACGGGTGGGTCGGGGGGTATTTATAGGGTTTAAGTCGAACCGGTCGGGTGAGTTGTCACCCGATCGGTTGACTTAGTGGTCGAAAATTTTGGCTGAAGAGTTGCTACAGGTGAACCGGTCGGTTGACATGTCAACCGATAGGTTGACCGCTCCACACATTTTCCCGAGAATTTAGAGTTTCTCACCCGGTCCATCAATCGGTCTTGCTTCTTGTCACCCGATCGGTTGACAAATTTTGAAATTTTCCCGAGAGTTTACCCCAGGTCACCCGGTCTGTCAACCGGTCTCTTCTTTCCTCACTCGGTCGGTTCATTTAGTGGCAGACATGGCATCTACCTGATACATCCCAACCGATCGGTTGAGTTATCAACCGATCGGTTGGGGCCTTGTTTTCTGCAAAAACCCACAAATCGCCTAAGTTCCAGAACGGAAGGATTTATTTATAAAAATAGATAAAATAAAGTTAAAAAAATAATCCTAAAAAATTGAAACAAAAGTTTAGAACATGGGTTGCCTCCCATGAAGCGCTTTTGTTTAACGTCGTTTAGCTCGACGCCCGTTGATGATGTTCAAGGCGGACGATACGGGTGATGCCCAGAGTGTGGCATCGTTTCAGCTTCTCCCTTTGTTGTAGTCGACGGCGACAAGAAAACTTGCTCGACTACCCTCCCTTTGTTGACGGGGTCCGGGGGCTTCTCCTTCATATTGGCGTCCACCGCCACTCGTTTGAGAATACGGACCTCATCCCCGGTGAGCCTCATGGGCTCTTTGCCTTTTCTCCTCGTGGGAGGAGCTTTTGGGAATCCGGGAGGGGTCACATGTCGCGCGACCGCCTCATCAGCAACTTCTTTCTTTGGGGAGCCAACTTGCTCTCCAAGGTCTCCCAAGTGGTCGTGGGGATTTCTCGAGAGAATTTTCCAAGAGCTTGCCTCCGCAGCTCTCTCTTCTTCCAGCTCTAGCGCATTGATACTAGGATCATCCGGAGGATAGGGATGCTTCATCGACAACCCTAAGTCGAATTCGACTTTTTCGTGGCCGACATTAAGGGAAAGCTTCCCATTCTTCACGTCAATCAAAACTCCGGCGGTTGCCATAAAGTGCCGTCCAAGGATAATAAGGGTATGCTTGTCTTCCGGCATGTCCATCACCACAAAATCAACCGGTACTTGTACTCCTCTCTCATCAACGGGGAGGTCGTCTACTACTCCCACTGGGTACTTGACCGAACGGTCAGCAAGTTGTAATGTCATGCCGATGGGCTCCAAGTCTCCCATCCCTATTCTCTTGTACAGCGATAGGGGCATTAAGCTGACGCTCGCTCCTAGATCGACGAGCGCCCTCTGTATTTACACTTCCCCAATAGAGCAAGGGAGGGAGAAACTTCCTGGGTCTTTGAGCTTGGGCATATTTGCACGCTGAATGAGGGCGCTGCACTCCGCCGTTAACACGACCTTCTCCTTTCTGGATCCCCGTGTCACCAAGTCTTTTAGAAATTTGGCATATTAGGGAATTGTCTCGATGGCCTCGAGGAAGGGGATTTGTAAGCTCAGATCTTTCACCATGGCAAAGAATTTCCCATACTTCTCATCAATTTTGGCTTGGGCAAGCCGTTGTGGAAAAGGCACAACGGGCTTGAATACTCTGAGGTTCCCCTCCTCATCCTTTTTCTTCTCCTCTCTATGAACTCTCTTCGGAGTAGTTGGCTTGGGCGACGAAGCACCGTCGTCATTTAATTTCTCAATTGGTCGTTCCACGACCAACGGTGCTTCCGGTCCTTTGGGGGGCACTCTCATGGGTATTTGCGTTTCGCTCCTCAAGACGATGGCGGACACGTTCTCATGCTCATGCGTGAGCGCCAAGGTCCGATTTACCCCCCTCGGGTTCACCTCAGGCTGTGGCGATAATAGATTCTGCGGTCTCTGAAGGTTCGCCATTTGCAACCCCAGCTGGGTCACCTGATCAGTGAGGACTCTTTGTCCCATCTCCAACTTCAGATTTATCTTCTCCTGGTTGATGATGTATTGAGTCAAGAGGGACTCAACCGGAGAGATGGCCCTCCACTGGCCGTATTGCTGCTGGGTGGGCTACTGATTCCTAGGAGCATACTGTTGATACTGTTGTGAAGATTGTTGCTGCTGAAATTGCTGCTGCTGAAACTGCTGCTGGGGCCTGGCCGGCTGATATATGTGTTGTTGCTGCTGAGTCGGCTGCTGATATGGCGCCCGGTAATTAAGGTTCGGATGATTTCAGTTGTTAGGAGAGTAGGCCGGATTGGAGTTGGTTCGTGGTGGAAAAGGCGCATTTCCCATAGGATTGTAAAATAATGCACTCACCTGATCCAACGATGGTGAGATGTCACCACCGTCGAATTCTCCAAAAACTTCGGATTCCACCGCAGCAATCTGTTGTGTACCGGCGCCACCGACGCCTACCATCAATGCGGAGATCTGGGTCGACAACAAGTCAAACTTGCTTTACAATTTGTCGACGTCCTCGACCCTATGGATGCCCCCAGATCTAGGTGTGGCTCTCTCGTCACACCACCGCTCATTGTTGGATGCCATATTTTCAAGAATCTGTCCGGCATCTTCTTCGCTTCTCGATATAAATGACCCTCCAGCCGTGGCGTCCATGGAAGATTTCAAATCGTCCCTCAACCCATTATAAAACAGATTTATGATCTCCCACTTGGGGAGCTCATGGTGGGGACATCTTCGCTGCATCTCCTTGTATCTCGTCCAAGCTTCAAGCAAGGACTCGTGGCTGTCCTGGGAGAAGGAGGAGATCTCACTCCTCAGCTTCATGGTCTTCCCTGGAGGAAAGAACTTCGTCAGGAAGGCATTTGAGAGCTTCTCCCAGGTGTTGAATGTATTCGGGTCCTCTCCCCTAAGCCACAGCTTGGCCTTATCTCGTAGAGAGAAGGGGAACAGCTTCAGTCGGATCGCCTCAGTTGTGTGATCACTCCTTATTTTACACCTTTTTTTCCGCATGTTTGCATGCCATTTAGGTCGCCCAAATCATGTTTTTCACGATATATCGACGATATTGCGATGCTTTTCACGATATGTTGTTTTTGTCGCATTTCAGGTGATTTGGTGCGATTTGGAGTGATCTCGAGATGCGCTTACTCTAGACGGCCACCAACGACCTCCCCGAGGGGTATTTTGCTGTTGGAGAGGAGCGGAAGAAGAATGGACGTCGCAGGAGCGACGAGGAGGCCAAAACAAGCAGAATGGGCATTTTTTGTGTCCCACTCGGCCGAGTGGAGGAGCCACTCGGCCGACCAGCGAGACATTGCTCGGCCGACCAGAACAGACACGATTTATGTGTGCACTCAGCCGAGCACCGAAGACCACATCGGCCGAGTGACGACATCCCGTCCGCCCGAGTGGCGCCCAGACGAGGCCCTTCCAAAACATCCAAGTTACTGTTTTTTGGCCGCCTGAACTTCAGAAGAGCCACTCGGCCGAGTAGATTATTACGTCCGCCCGAGTGCCTTGAAGCCATCGGCCGAGTGACGGCAACTCACTCGGCCGAGCCGCCCCCGAAGTGAAGACCCCTGAAGGCCCCGACTTACTGGAAAATTACAGGGTTTTCACTCGGCCGAGCGACTTTTGTCACTCGGCCGAGTGCGATGCGCTGCCTGTAGCGAAATCTGCGGAAAACAGGCTGTGCAGGGGTATTTTGGTCACGATTTTTGGACGATTTTGAGGGCTATTTAAGCCCTGTTTTTACCCTAGTTTAGAGAGGCCCTCTCTTAGATTTTTTGCAGTTTTTTTAGATTAGTTTTTAGCTTTATTCTTGTGATTGGAGAGGAGACAAAGATTGGAATTTTGTTGGATTAATTGAAGAACTCCATTGGTTTGCATCTCTTTTCCTTAAAAATTCTATTTTTATTGCTTATCTCAATATTGTGATGAATTTCATTGCTTATTTCAACGATTATTTTTGTGATCTCGCTATGAATTGTGAGTAGTCTCCACGTCTCGGGGCGTGGGGATGAACACTACAAGCCCTATTTCATATTTGTGATGAATTGGTAGAAATTGTGCTAGAATTGTTATTAGGGATTAGATTGTGATCAATTTACTATGGATGGCTAGGTATTCATATCAATTGGGATTTGCAAGAGATTGGATCCCAATTTGATATGAAACCCTAGAAATCCGAATTGGGTTGGAATCGGATTTTCGAAGTATCGGTTTGCAAGAGATTGGACCGATACGAGGATTTCCGGTTGCAATTCCATGCCGATACCCGTTTGCAAGAGATTGGACGGGTAGGAACTATCACAATCTAGATCGTGGACCGAGTTTGCAAGAGATTGGGCTCGGTGCGCGATTGGACGATGATGTTGATCCTAATGCTAGTTTTCCTAGGCTAGGGTTTGCAAGAGATTGGACCCGAACCTAGGATGGCTATAGACCGGCAACAGCGCGAGAGCGTAAGCTTGGTTCTATATTCAGTTGCAACTAGTTCATCCAAATTCTCATTCAAGCAATTTTGATACCAATAAACCACATGTATGAGATACGGTGAGTAGTGGGGATTCCCCATTCCCTAGACGTTCTTTGTTTGATTTGATATTTCGCACATTTGTCTGACGATTGTGACAGGATCGCCAAAGGGCAAATTTCTCTCTTAAGTAGCCAGGTTGATTTGGAGCAAGCACGGTCATTCGTCCTCCCTCTGTTTGATATCCCGCTCGCTGCTACACCGTGCACTTGCGGTAAAACTACAACCGTTCTTTGGGTCACATCCCGGAGCGATCAAGTTTTTGGCGCCGTTGCCGGGGAGGCGATTGCGTTTGATTCTTTCTCACCCTAGCTACTTCTTTCTTTTATTTTTAATTTTTTTTATTATTATCATTATTATTTCCATTACTATTCTTACCTAACCCTTCCACGGTACTAATCATCTCTTTGAAACTCTGTTTTCCCTGTACATGTACACGAGATCTACGGCGGACCCTGCAGATATCTTATTTGATCCCGAGATCGAACGTACCACGCGGAGACTTAGAGCGGAAAGGAGACAAAATCCGGAAGGGCGGTTCATGACCAACCCGGAAACTGCTGAACAATTGGCGGCAAGGATGGCAAGGTTGATTTCTATTCGTGATAGGCTTTGGCCTAAGACTTCTTCTACCACCTCATCCATTGCCATGCCGCAGTGGGCGGCTGACAAGAACTTCGAGCTAAAGACTGGATTGGTGGTTTTGATGCAACAAGACCCATTTCATGGGAACGCACATGAGAACCCCCACTACCACATCCAACTATTCTTGTCGAAGTGCGCCACATTTCAGATGACGGGGGTCTCCATCGATGCCATCAGACTGCGTCTCTTCCCTTTCACGCTAAAGGACAAGGCACTCTATTGGTTAAGGACGCAGGCTGACGGAGTTTTCACCACTTGGGACGAGTTGGCAAGTGCATTCATTGACAAGTTCTATCCGCCATCCAAGACGGTGAAGATCCGGAGCGCTCTCATGTCCTTCAAGCAAGGACCACATGAGACGCTCTATGAGGCTTGGGAGCATTTTAAGGATTTGCAGCATCAATGCCCGCACCACAGCATAGAAGATTGGGAGTTAGTGCATAGCTTCTACAACGGTCTCCAACCGGGGACCAAACAAATTATTGATGCCGCGGCGAATGGTGCTATCTTGTCAAAGACTCCCGAAGAAGCTACGGCCCTAATTGAGGAGATGGCCTCAAATAATCAACAATGGGGCGATGAGCGAGGACACTCCACGTCCTCCTTAAAGCCAACTAGCATCTACGAGGCGAAGGCCGTAGCGGAGCTCACGAGCAAATTTGATTCTCTCCACAAGGTAGTGGAGAGATTGGAGAAGTTTATCACGGAGCCCCAAGGAGCCCCTTCCACCTCCGCACCGACCAACCAAATGTGTGATTGGCAAGACCAATCTCAAGCCATGTACGTGGGAGGAGAGCAAGGAGAAGGATCCTTGGAGCAAGTACAATATGTTGCGGGGAACCAAGGATATTGGGCCAATCCGGCCGCAAGAAATCATCCCGGATTCTCCTACGCCAACCAGTGTTCTAAAAATCGGCCTGGGCGGCCGCCAAGGCGGCGCCTAGGCGCTAGGCGGCCAGTAAACGCCCCGATTATGGCCTGGGCGGTCAATCTGGGCGTTTTTGGGATTAATCGGCCGCCTAAGCGTTCTGGGCGGTGTCTGGGCGCTCTGAGCGGTTCCTAGGCGGTTCCTGGGCGGTTCCTAGGCGGTGTCTGGGCGGTGTCTGGGCGTTTTTGGTAATTGGCTTAATTGCACAAGAGTATCTTTTAAATTTTATTTTGTTTCACACAAATACTCTAAAGTAGGTAAACTGGATTTGATTTAGTATGTATTAAATATTTGATGTATTTTAAATAATATATATATATATTTATTTATATAAACATAAATATATTATATAAAAATAATTAAAATAATTAAAAACTGCAAATCCGCCTAGGCCGATTAATCCCCGATTAATCCCCAATTAATGCTCTGGGCGCTAGGCGCTAGCAATCCGAACGCCTAGCGCCTAGCGTTTTTTACAACCTGACGCCAACAATGAAGGAGCTTTGAACCCGCCACAACCACTACCTCAACAAGCTCGACCCCCACCACCCCAACAACAAAACTATCCGCCGAGGGGGCCTCCACAACAAAACTTTCAACCGAAGCAACAAATTCCACCATATCGGCCGCCCGGATACAATCAAGGGTGGAGGAATCAAAATCAAAACCCTCCACAAGTTCAACAACGTCCGACTTCGAAGCTAGAGTGGAGGCGTTCATGGTCGAGCAAAATAAGGTAAATGCTAGCTTGAAGGCAGGGCAAGACTCTCTTAATACCGTTGTGGCTCAAATATCGGAGCAATTGGCGTTGCTCAATCGGAACACTCATTGATTGCCGGCGCAACCCGAGCAAAACCCACGGGGCAACACGGGCCACATCAATGCCGTAGTTGCCGTTACTACTAGAGGCGGGAAGGACACCACCCCCGCCATGATTCCTATTGAGGAGCCTGTGGAGGAAAGCTTGGAGCCAATTGAGTCGATAGTTGAAGTTGAAAAAGAGAAGGAGCCACAAGACAAGGAGAAATCTAGAGCGGAACAATTGATTGAGGAAAGGCGCTTCATGCCACCGGTCCCATTCCCCCAAAGACTAGCGAAAGCGAAAATGGAGAAAAAGCTAGCGAAATTTCTCGAGTATCTAAGAGGAGTTAGCCTCAATATTCCCTTCCTCGACGCCATCGTCGAGATCCCCACATATGCTAAATTCTTGAAGGACTTGATTTCGGGGAGAAAAAGGAAGGAGAAGATCATGCTAGCCGAGGAGGGCTCTTGGTTCACCAAGAGAGAGAAGGAGCCGGCCAAATTTAAAGATCCGGGGAGTTTTCGGATTCCTTGCACCTTGGGCGGCGTTCCTCTTCAAAAGGCGTTGGTTGATCTAGGGGCTAGTGTGAGCCTCATGCCTCTCTCCATGTTCTTAAGGCTAAACACCGGGACAAAGTTGAAACCTACCGACATGCGCATTCAATTGGCCGATGGGCGAATAACAAGGCCGGTAGGGATCGCCGAAGACATACCGCTACAAGTCCCAGGTGGAATATGCTTACCATGTGACTTTGTGATCATGGACGTTAAGGAGGAGGGAGATACGTCATTGATACTTGGACGCCCGTTCCTCGCCACCGCCGGAGTAATTGTTGACGTGCGCGAAGGTACCCTTACTTTAAACGTCGGCAACATCGAGGTGGAGCTCCACATTCCTAAGGCTATGAAGCACATGCCTTACCACGAGGAACTTGACTACATTGACCTCCTTGATGAGGTGATAGAAGAGGCGATCCCCCGTTCAATTGGCTCACTTTTTGATGAAGATTTAGAGGAAGGCCCGGATTTAGGCCACGAAGAGAAGATAGATGATTCCCCCGACCTCTCCGCTGAAGATGATGAAGACGACGCTGATGTCGCAAGGATTCGAGAGCTCTGCAAGCTCTCGAAACTAAAGTCTCCAAAGAAAGCTCCGCCGGCACGGAGATCGGCATCACCGGCAAACCGTCGACCGGAGCAAATGCTAGCTTGGGGGAGCCTCCCCCCAACACTATTCGAGACGAGAGACCACCGCGGGAGAACGCGCCGCCACCACGTCTAAATCCAAGCGTTCTCCCTGGAAAGTTTGATGGGTGCATCTCTTATGCACCAAACATCCCGCATTGATTGAAAATTATAGGGGGTCGAGCTCACGACCTTAAACGAGCGCTTGTCGGGAGGCAACCCGACAGTTATTGCTTTATTTTTACTTTTTCTTTATTTTCGTTTTAGAAATTTTTAGTGTTTTGAGTCGTTCGCCCAAAGATTTTGTGATAACGGGTCCTATTTTTCTTGACAGGAGAGGAGATAGGTAGATCCATCATGAGGAGGATGAACGAGACGACGAGGAGCGCCCCAAGAAGACGCTCGACGCTTAGGAGGAAGATGGAATCGACTGGAGGAAGGAAGACGGAGTTTAGAGCCCAAACGAAGACAAACAGTAGAACACAAGGCTCACTCGGCCGAGTATACTAGTCACTCGGCCGAGTACACAAGTTCGTCAGGCCGAGCCGCCCACGAACGAGGGAAGTCTGCTGTACCCAACTCTCTTTTTATTTTCCTAATTTCAATATAACTGCCACTTGGCCGAGTATATATTTTCACTCGGTCGAGTGAAACGGATACCCTCCAAGGGCGAGTCATGCCGAGTAGCTTAAGTCACTCGGCCGAATGGACTTACTCCACTCGGCCGAGGCTGGCAAAGCCACTCGTCCGAAGAGATAGCGGGGAGGAAATTTTCATTGGCCTCGCCCGACCGAGTGACCACGTCACTCGGCCGAGTCGTAACTTATTTTATATAAGGGCGAGGGGGGCACATTTTTCGAAAACGCAAAATCCCCAAAACCGCCCGCGACCCTTCGTTTCCCTCGCCCGATAGTCCTCGCTCGCACCTCACTCGCCCGTCCCACTCACCCGCGCCGCCGCTCGGCCCACCACCGCCAGCCGACCACCGCCGCGACTCGCCCGAGTCGTCGTCGGCAGCAGCTGCTCCGGCCACCTCCGGTATCACCCCTATTGCCCGTTTTCTCCTCTTTTCAAGTATTTCTTGAGGATCCATGTGCTAAACGCCTCCCTAACCCAAATCATTTCCTATATCTATCTATTATACCCCTAATGCTCCATACATGTTGATTATTACTCACTGATATCGCCTTTTCATGCGCAGGTTGCTTTTTGGAGCTTAGGGGAGCCCAGGGGAGCTTCTACGGGCTGATCCGGACTTCGCGGAGGCGCTGACTTCACACGCTTCCACTGCTTAGCACTCGCAGCGTGTCGGGGTATACTCTTTCCATTATTTTTGCACATGCCACACTTTTCACGTTTTTCGGCGCGCGCTCGGGGCCGATATGCCGCCCCGGACACGGCCGCGGACGAGGAGACCTTCCGCTAAGCGGAAGCGGTCGGACGATGTCGGCCCCTCCCACGAGGAGGAAGGCTCTCCTCCTCCGTTCCCCACACACGCCGCACACCCCGCACAGCCTGCAGGCCCCGCACACCCCGCACAGCCTGCAGTGCACCCACAGCCCGCACAGCCTCTCCCCGCCGCTGCACAGCCACCACCACCGGCTCCACTGGTCGGGCCGCTCAGGATTACGTTCCGAGACGACGCACACCGCGCCGTCTTCGACCGTATCTCCCAGCGCTGGATCGTACCCTCCAGGTTTGCACACCTCGCTGACCTAGGACGCCTGGGGGTACTTGAGGGGATGCTCACGTTGTACGACAACGTGGGCTGGCGAGATTTCTTCCAGGTGTCGGCGGATACTTTTACCTGCCCGACACTTGAGGTTTTGAGTTCGATCGCCCGGACCGACGAGGGATGCTCGTTTCGGTTCATGGATCGAGAGTGCCAGGTCACTCTCGATATGATGAGAGCGTTTTTCTCGTGGCCCGCTGTCCCCGGAGCCGATCGCGGTTACGCCCCTACCCATATCCCCCCACCCTCCTTTGACGCCGGTGCCTTCTGGGCACGTATCACGGGTCTCCACGCTGCCTTTGACCCTAGTAGGGCCAAGGCCTCGGCCATTGTCCATCCCTGCCTACGCATTGCTCAGCGCCTTATGGCGACGACCTTTTTGGCCAGATATGAGCCGGGCACGATGTCTACGCCAGAGCTTTACATGCTCTACACGATGACACGTCCCAGAGCTCTATCTAGGGATGGAGATGAGCTTGTCCCCGCCGTCATGATCGATATCGCGGCATGGTTTTTAGACCGCATCATTGTATCGGTGGGCGCTCGCTCACCGATATGCTGCGGCGGCCTGATCACCTTGCTTGCTCTTATGACCGGCGAGGACTTCCCCGACGACTTGCGACGCGTCCCGGGCCCCACTTCTCTTTCGCTAGATGTTATGGCCCGGATGAAGATGCTTCGTCCGCATGGTGAGCGTCACTGGGTCTGGTTGCACGGCCCTTTCGGTGCCGATTACATGATTCTCCCGAGCCCTGCTCGGACTCTGATTGCACCAGCCCACGTTGACTGGCTCCCTGCGATGGATGTCCTCATCCCCGCTTCTTACGTGCTCAAGGCCGAGGAGGCCGAGCAGGCCCACGCTGCCCCTGTAGACCCTGTTGCACACCCTGCCGATCCAGCTGCCGAGCCTGTTGACCCTGTGGCCCCTCAGCCCATACCTGACGTTTTCGCTGCTCCTGACACCTCTGTCGGTGTCGAGAGCACCTCAGCTGAGCCCACTTCCACCACCACCTCCACCACTTCCGAGGCTGTCACCACCACTCCCACCACCACCACTGGCCCTCTGTCCGTCGAGCCTCTTTGCTCTGCACTCCCCGAGCGCCCGCAGACCTTTGTTGCGAGTGGAGAGCCCTCGTTTGCCGTGGTCGTGGAGACCATGGCTAGCATGATCTCCGCTGGGGTTGCGCCCTTTGGACCACACACTTCCACCCCAGCGGTAGTTACCTCTGTCTCCACCCCTGCTGTATTTTCTGAGAGCGTTGTGGCGTCTGTCCACACTTCTATGCCACTGACCTCTCTGGCCGCCTCGCTGCCACTTTTGCACTCTTCTTTCGCTGCTGCCGCCTCCACTTCTCACCGCCCGCCCCGGCCTCACACTGAGGCCAGGCCCACATTTGCTGGCGCAGCACCTTTTGTACCGTTCCCCGCTGCGCCCGTCACATACGCGACCCGAGTACGCCAGCCCAGACCTGCCTAGCCCCGCCAGGTGCGTCCCTCTACACCACCTCCCCCTGACACAGTACTTCAGAGCATTCGTGCTCTAGAGGGGGCGGTGAGTGGTCTCAGAGGCGACCTTCGGACCCTGTCCGCCACCGTCACTGCGATGGCTGGCCGCTTCGACCTGCTACCGCATATCCACTACTGTCTCACCCAGGTTCTGGAGCGTCTCCCGCGCGTACCCCCACCCACCCAGCAGGTTCCCACTCACACTTTCACACCCACTCAGCCTGCTGCCACTCCCACACCCACCCCCGCTCAGCAGCCTGTGTTGGATATGGAAGACGTTTGTACACCCTTGTGGGGGATGTACGAGGGAATACGGACCTTGAACGTCGCGTACACGAAGTCGTGTACAAAGGGAATCTGTTCCCTTGCGGAGAGGATCTCTGGATGAGTGGGAAAGTCGCATTATATATGCATAAGTGCATGCGACATATGGCTAATAAAGGGGGAATATCTTAAGCTTATGTTGTACCATGCATATGGTACAACTTAAGCTTATAATGTGCCATGTATCATGGTACACCTTAATTAAGTTGTTCCAAAGGAACAACTTACCCTAAAATAACTACCTTGGGGGCTATAAATAAGACCCAAGGGTAAGCCATTTCTTACACCTTTTGCATGAAATTCATGCATGCATCTTCATCCTAGCGAAGCTCTGCAGAAATCCTTTCTCTCCCTCTTATCCAAGTTCTTAATCTAAAGTAGAGATTTAGATTGTGGATTAGTAGCCTTACTCCGTTCGTGAGAAGACTCGATCCGTCGTGGCGAATCCGAAGGCGAAGTTCGTAGACTACCGTGCAGTGTACGCAAGCGTAAGTCTACACTTCATATTATCGATCCTAACTCTGTTTTGGCAGGATCCAACATTGGTATCAGAGCCATATAGGTTCGCCCCGGTCAATCCACCGCCCCATCAAAACTACGAACGAGTCGTTGTTTTTTTCACGAATGGGTCTCCTACTATTACGAATATAGTAGGAACGCTTCGTGACGGAGAGACCGCAGCGGTTGTTCTTTTCACGTTAGGGTCTCCTATCATTACGAATATGGTAGGAACTCTCCGTGACGGGAAGAACCGACCGTTCACGTAGTACGTTATTCATTTTTGGCACACGGCCATTAGGAAATAACTAATTTCTCGACGAACGGGTGCTTCATCGACGAACGGGTGCTTCATCGAGGAAGATGATGGAAGTTATTTCCATCGGGTAAGAGGAAATTTGGTGCATGTGCACCATGGCCAAATGGGCTATGAAGGCCATGCACCCCCCTTCCACTTGCGGAGGGGGTTGGCTACGACCAATAACCACCGGCGACCACCCCATCAAGGGGGTGGAGTGCATGCGGCCACCCCATCAAAGGGGGGAGACCGGCCATGGCTAAAGGGCCATGGCCGGGCAAGGCTAATAGGCCGTGGCCGGGCCATGGCCGGCCGGCCTTGGCCGGCCATGGCCCTGGCCGGCCACGGCCAGGGCCAGGGGGCCCTGGCCGCAGCCTGGCCGCGGCCGGGCCAGGGCCAGGCCGCCCTGGCCGGGCCAGGGCAGGGGCCCTGGCCCCCGGCCAGGGCCAGGCCGCCCTGGCCGAGGCCAGGGCAGCGGCCCTGGCCCCGGCCAGGGGCCTGGCCACCCTGGCAGAGGCCAGGGCAGCGCCCTGGCCTCAGGCCAGGGCCTGGCCGAGGCCAGGGCAGGGGCCCTGGCCCCGGCCAGGGGCCAGGCCGCCCTGGCAGAGGCCAGGGCAGCGCCCTGGCCACTGCCAGGGCCCGGCCGGCCCTGGCAGTGGCCAGGGCCGGCGCCCTGGCTTCTGCCAGGGCCTGGCCGGCCCTGGCAGAGGCCAGGGCCTGGCCGGCCGGCCCTGGTAGAGGCCAGGGCCTGGCCAGCCCTGGCCGAAGGGGCCAGGGCCCCTGGCCGGCCAGGGCAGAGGCCCTGGCCGGCCCTTGGCCAAGCCCCGGCCAGGGCAGAGGCCCTGGCCGGGAAGAAGATGCAGTCCGGAAAATTGGTCGACCAATTTTGTGTTTTTGGTCGACCAATCTGGCAGAAGGTCTGGGTCGACTGCAAATTTGTCAACTGACCCATACGGGGTGACAAAAGGCATTGGTCAAACTCGAATGTGTCGATTAGCCCATACGGGGCTAACCACAGTGCCAACTAGTTCATACGGGACTAACGTTTTAATGAAGTTTTTCATTGGGCTCTACTCTTTGAAGATTAGCCATAGTGCTCTACTTCATGCGAGATTAGCCAAGTCATTGTGCTCTACTCTTCGGAGATTAGCCAATGTACTTATGAAATTGTGCTCTACTCCTTGAAGATTAGCCGTAATGCTCTACTTCATGCGAGATTAGCCAAGTCATTGTGCTCTACTCTTCGGAGATTAGCCAATGTACTTATGACGTTGTGCTCTACTCTACGGAGATTAGCCAATGTATTTTCGTTTTGAAAAATACGTTTTTCAAAAACGCTTTTTCGCTGCTAAGTACTATAAGAGTACTAACATTTGATAAAGTGAGGGAGAAATATTGAAAGTTACTCTAGATGGTGATTGGAAACATAGTGACCTTTCCGATTCTAGAGTAACATCTTCAATATTTTTCGAAAGTAACTTATCAAATACTCATTTTTCGATGCTAGTACTATAAGAGTACTATTGTTTGATAAGTGATGGGAGAATATTGAAAGTTGTTCTAGATGGTGATTGGAATCATAGAGACCTTTTCGATTCTAGAACAACACCTTCAATATTTTTCGAAAGTAACTTATCAAATATAATATAATTCCAAGTGGGATTTGAATTTTAGAACTATCCAAATGGGATATTCTATTATCATTTCAAGTGGGAGTTATATTTTGAGAATTTTTTATGCAATGTTTTTGATCGAACCTTCGGTTTTGTGTCTTTTGCAGCATTTTAAAAGTAAAATGTCTTCCGCTTCAAAGAATATCGTCGCTGAGTTAAACAAAGGTGAAAAACTCAACGGCGATAATTACAAACTTTGGTCCATTAAGATACAATACGTTTTAGAGGAGCAAGAAGTGCTCGAAACTCTAAAGAACGTAATGATTGAACCCGAGTTGGGCACTACGGCCCAACACCGAAGAGACAAGGAAGCTTTTGATGCTTGGTCTCGGAAGAATAAGATAGCGCGCATTACGTTATTAAGCAGTATGGCTGATGACATAATGTGCATCTTCCGAAAACATGACCTAGCCATGGACATATGGTCCAAGCTAGAGGAGAAGTTCGGTGGCACATCGGTGTCCAAACTTCGCGCCTTAACTATAAAGTTCGATACATATAAGAAACGTCCAGATCATTCCATAGGGAAACATCTGCGACATATGGCGAACCTTATCTCGGAGTTAAAGGACGCAGGTCATGTGCTCACAGATGAGCAACAAATCCAAGCAGTCATACGTTCCCTACCAAATGGGTGGGATCAGATGAAGATGCATCTCACTCATAATGAGAGCATCAAGACCTTCAACGATGTTTCCAAGCACCTCGAATTAGAGGAAGAGCGGCTTGCGGCTGCCAAGCCAGGTGCAGAAGTGCACATGGTTGCTAGTTCCTCACACGGGGGAAAGAAACGTAAAGATCGTTCGAAATCTTCTAATGAACGTAATAAGCAACCTGAGTCTACCAAGGAACCCAAACATAAGGGTGGACACAAGAAATGGCACAAGAAGAAAGACTTGAAAAGGATCAAGTGCTTCAAGTGCAACAAGCTCGGTCACTATGCTCGTTCGTGTACGAGTGGAAGTGACGAGGTAACTTGTAATACTAGTTACATATGTGTTTCTAGTTCACTATTTCTTGTGGAATCTAATCCATTTTGGGATAATTGATTCAGGTGCCACCGACCACATAGCAAAGGACAGACGGTCCTTCGTGGAGTATCACCGGATACTCAAGGAATGAATTGGATCAATGTAGGAAACAACACACGTGTTGAAGTGAAAGGCGTTGGGACTCGCAAGCTTGTCTTGGACAACGGCCGCACTATCCTACTTCATGATGTTCTCTTCATTCCATATATTCAAAGAAATATTAAAATTGTGGTCAATTTATTGGGTCTTGGTTAATGGTTGGTTCCTTCATGTTTGTAATATGGACCTATTTTTTGTAATAATTCCTTTATTGGTTCTGGGTTATGTATTTAAAGGATTCATTGTAATAAGTACAATGTATGATTTCTCATTTCCTTATGACAAATTCTTTGACTAATGAGTCTAATATAATTTGTTGGCACTCAAGGCTTGGTCATATTGGACCAACGCGTATGGATAGACTTGCCAAACGTGGCCTTCTATCCAATGTTTCAAAGGTTGAAATGTCGACCTGCGAACATTGCCTTGAAAGGAAATCTTGTCGCAAGCCGTTTGGAACCGGCACAAGGGCCAAGGTTCCTTTACCGCTTATCCATTCGGACATATGTGGTCCGATGAATGTCAAGACAAGACGCGGGAGGTCCTATTTCATCACTTTTAATTGATGATTTCACCCGATTCGGTCATATCTATTTGATATCCCACAAAAGTGAAAGCACTAAACCTGCTTTAAAAACTATATGAGTTTAGTGGAGAATCAATTAGATCGCAAGATTAAGGTCATGCGAACCGATAGGGGCGGTGAATATCAATCAACAAGTTTAAAGGAACTTTGTGATGAAAAAAGCATAGTACATCAGGTAACTATGCCTTATACTCCTCAACAAATTGGTGTTGCAGAAAGGAGGTATATGACTTAAATGAAAAATGGTCTGTTCAATGATGGCGCAAGCTAACTTGTCAATCACCTTCTGGGGTGATGCATTATTGACAACCGTTTTCATTTTAAACCACGTACCCTCGAAATCAGTTAGCTCCACTCCTTATGAGTTGTGGAACCAAAGGTCTCCTAACTTAAACATTTTACCTTGAGTTTGTGCATTCAACGCACATATTTCCTCCCATAAGTATGGCAAACTTGGGCCATGGGGAAGGAAATGTATCTTTAAACGATACGCATTAAACTCCAAAGGTTATGTTTTTTTTTTCAGGAAGACAATGGTGTGCTAATTGAGTTTGAGTCGAGGGATGTCACTTTCTTGGAAAACGAGTTTCCAAGACAGGGCGAGATAAGTCAGGACTTATCTCTATTTGAGATTTATGATCAAGAAGGATTACCTCATTCGAGTGGGAGAATTCTTGGTGAAAATGAAAATACGTTTCAACCTTCACCAATGGATTATACGAATGACGATTATCCTATTCCATACGGGAATAATGATCCAAGTGGGAGCAATTCTAACGACATTCCAAGTGGGAGTGATATTAGAATTGATCTAAATTCAAGTCAACAAGGACTTGAAGAATCTCAAATACGACGTAGTAGTCGTACAAGGTTGGCTCCTCTAAGATTTGAGGATGAATTTCCGCAAACCTTTATGACTTTACTACAAGAAGATGACGAGCCTGCTACTTTCAAACAGGCCGTATCTTGCCCTGCTAAAGACAAATGGATGGAAGCGATGCAAGAGGAATTAGAATCCATGAAAGTTAACCAAGTCTGGGACTTAGTTGACTTACCCAGAGGACGTAGAGCTATTGGGAACAAATGGGTTCTCAAGATCAAGCATAAGGCTGATGGCTCTATTGACAGATATAAAGCTCGCCTTGTCGCGAAAGGTTTTACGCAACAGGAAGGGATAGACTACGAAGAGACCTTCTCACCTGTTGTTCGTTTTACCTCAATTCGCCTGATTCTGGCAATGGTAGCTTGCTTAGACCTCGAATTACATCAAATGGATGTAAAGACTGCTTTTCTCAATGGAGAATTGGACGAGGAGATCTATATGGAACAACCAACAGGATTTGTAAAAGAAGGAAACGAACATAAGGTTTGTAAACTTCTTAAATCCATATATGGTCTTAAACAATCCTCGAGGCAGTGGTATATACGATTTCAAGAGGTTGTCTTATCAAATGGTTTTTCCATGCTTGATGAAGATAACTGTGTATATATCAAGAGGAATAAGAACAAGTATGTTATTATGTCTCTATATGTAGATGACATCTTAATAGCCGGAAATGACAAGGGCTTTGTGATGGATATCAAGGCCTGGCTTTCATCAGTTTTTGAGATGAAAGACATGGGAGAAGCCGCATATATCCTTGGAGTTAAGATTTCAAGGAATCGTTCGAAGAAACTTCTTTCTCTTTCACAGGAGACTTATATAAAGAAGGTTCTAGAACGTTTTAATATGCAGGACTGCAAGTCCATTGATACTCCAATAAGCAAGTGCGACAATTTATGTCTGAAATCATGTCCGAAGAACCAAAAAGAGAAGGAGATTATGGAAAAAGTTCCATATTCCAGTGCAGTTGGTAGTCTAATGTACGCTATGATGTGTACAAGACCGGACATCTGTTTTGCCGTTGGAATGGTAAGTCGTTACCAATCCAACCCAGGGCAAATACACTGGAAAGCGGTTAAGAGGATAATGCGGTATCTCAAAGGAACTGCAGACTTTGCTTTATGCTATCAAGGAGATGCCTTGAGGCTCGAAGGCTACACTGATGCTGATTGGGCGGGTGATCTCGATGAGCGACGATCGACCTCAGGATATGTTTTTCTACTCGGATCTGGTGCAATATCCTGGAGTAGCAAGAAACAATCCTGCATCGCACTTTCAACCATGGAAGCCGAGTTTGTAGCATTTAGTATGGCAGTTCAAGAGGCTGTTTGGCTTAGGAAGTTCTTAGACAGGCTAATTAATGCAAGTGACTCAGGGGCTGTACCTATACACAGCGACAGTCAAGCATCTATAGCCTATGTCAAAGATCCGAAATTCCATTGTAAGACCAAACACATAGATATCCGCTACAAATTTGCAAAAGACTATGATAAGACCAAGAGGGTGGACATAAGGTACATATCTACGCATGAGATGATAGCGGATCCGCTTACAAAGGCGATCCCCAGAGATGTGTTTTACAAACACTTATCATCTCAAGGATTGCGTAAGAGCTGAGTTGTACCAATGTAAATTCCCATGTCTGTAAATGATCAAAATTAATAAAAGAATAAGTTCTTTTTCGAACATTGCATATGAATTTCTTAAGAAATGTTTGTGTACATTTTTGAAATCTCAGCTGAATTGTGTGTATGTCGGACAGATTAAGGTTGGCTCTCTCACATGAGCAACCGCCTTATCTTATCAGATGGATAAGATAGAGATGAGACTAGTTTAAAGTCAAAATCATTAGACGAATGATTTAGAGTCATGACTTAAACAAGATAGTCGAATGAAAGATCTGCATCATATGGATGCTTACAAAAGATCTGAGATCTGTATCACAAGGATATTTGAAAGAGATCTCATAGGATTTTTTCCTATCTGTCTTATGCAGGATGAGAGTCCGTGAATATTTCACGAGTAGTAAGGGGACTCAAAAAGATAGTCACTGTGGTGTCTGATCTTTTCATCCGTACAACATCATTAAGACATACTCTCCCTGGGAAAGGAGTGATGTTGTAATACGTGTTCATACCACGTATGCATTTCGACCACTGAGTTAGTAGCAATAGTGTTTGCTATTATGTGAGACTCAAAGGCCATATGGGTCTTTACTCTTACCCTCAAGGACTCCAATTGGTTCCTTTAGATTTGACGAAATGATCGCTATCTTAGCGTGTTACTTATGGGCTATGATAATTCGGCTCGGCGGGGCACGTTAGAAAAGCGAGTCTAGTCAAGATCAGAAGGTTCGCAAGAAGAGGAAGATTGATTTCATATTCGCATTTGGACTTTAATGATTCAAAGCTGGCCAGCCAATTGTAATCCAGATGGGATTCAATTGTTGAATATAAAGTATAAGAAATGTGAAGAAATAATCTAGGGTAAAGCATGCGTTGAACTACTCAACTTTGCACCTTCGAGGTCGTTGTGTATCTCTAACAAGTGCACAACAACAGACTCTACGCGCATGACGGTCGCACGGTCTATTTCTCGGTATGATAGATGAAAGAACTAAGGGAAAGACGTTCTCTTACAATCCCCTCAAGTGTGAGTGGGAGATGTTGGATATGGAAGACGTTTGTACACCCTTGTGGGGGATGTACGAGGGAATACGGACCTTGAACGTCGCGTACACGAAGTCGTGTACAAAGGGAATCTATTCCCTTGCGGAGAGGATCTCTGGATGAGTGGGAAAGTCGCATTATATATGCATAAGTGCATGCGACATATGGCTAATAAAGGGGGAATATCTTAAGCTTATGTTGTACCATGCATATGGTACAACTTAAGCTTATAATGTGCCATGTATCATGGTACACCTTAATTAAGTTGTTCCAAAGGAACAACTTACCCTAAAATAACTACCTTGGGGGCTATAAATAAGACCCAAGGGTAAGCCATTTCTTACACCTTTTGCATGAAATTCATGCATGCATCTTCATCCTAGCGAAGCTCTGCAGAAATCCTTTCTCTCCCTCTTATCCAAGTTCTTAATCTAAAGTAGAGATTTAGATTGTGGATTAGTAGCCTTACTCCGTTCGTGAGAAGACTCGATCCGTCGTGGCGAATCCGAAGGCGAAGTTCGTAGACTACCGTGCAGCGTACGCAAGCGTAAGTCTACACTTCATATTATCGATCCTAACTCTGTTTTGGCAGGATCCAACAGCCTGTCCATCCAGCACCACCCCCACCACCTCCGCCTCAGGACGGAGACGGTGCAGCGCCCCCTTCTTAGGCACTCTTGATGCCATCGTTTATTCTTGCCGTTGTGCTGCCCGTTTCTGCTGGGTCCTGATGCCTTTTTGTCCCCCCTCCCCTCACTTATTTTGGGATTATCTTTTTGATCATATCTTTATATATCTTTTTTGGGAGAGAGGGAGAGTTTTTGGTGCCACTCATATATCTGTTTCACTCCTATCTGTGCATGCATCATGTCCGCATCATATTTTCATTCCTTTATTTTTCTTTTTATCTTCATTTTTCCATGCATGCATCCTCACTTGTCCCTCACATTTCTTGTCTCTCTGTGTACCACACTTTGCACATTGAGGACACTGTGCCGTTTAGCTTGGGGGAGTGAGTCCTCACGTTCTTTTTCGATTTGCCACCTTTATTTTTGGTCTTTTTTACACCATTTTTCGCTTTTGCACTTATTTTCACCACTTTTCTTTTATTTTACCATGCATCACGTTTTTCTTACTTTTTCTGTGTGCCGCATTGTAAATAGTTCCTTTTTCATTTTATCCTTATCTTTTTTTTATTTCTTCATCTCATGCTAGAGATGACTTTTCTGTGATGATGATGACGTTGGATCTAGCTTACTCTATATGCATGCTATATTTGTCGTGCCTTAGATTTTATTTCTAACATCATATGCTATGACTTGCCTTGCATCTAGAGATAGTAACCCACACTTTTGCCACATGAAAATGGATGAAGTTTTATTATTAGCTGAGTCTGAATATTCATATGTATGCTATCACAGAAAACACACCAAGATTCATGCATTGAATGCCTATATCTGGAGTACTGATTTCTTTTCCTATATCACTTCTATATGCATAAATTGTACACTTCACTTCAGGATGATTGAATGATGTTAGCTATGATAAATCTGGATTAGTTAGCTTTTTTGTGATCGAAACTGAGTAGATTAGATTACCCTGCTGAAGTTGTCGTGCATGTCTTATAGAGTGAACTGAGAGTTATATCTATTTCTTTCTCCACAAATCTTGAACATTATTTCTCTACTTTTAACATCATTAGTGAATCTCCCCTTAGTGATTCTATTATATGGCATTTCCCCCACTACTAATTCCTAGCTCCAAATCTCTATTGTCTAAAAAAATAATAATAATAAGTAAAAGAGAGAAAAACATTCTTGTACATCATTATCTCTCTCTGAGTTGGGATCGTTGTGTATATATTGCTTATTGCAAAGAAAAAAAACAAAACAAAAGAAAAAAAAAGAGGAAAAATCCTCAATAAAGGATCCCATCTCACTTTCTTTCTTTCTTCTTTCTTCTTATTACATTTGGAGCTATATAAAAATGTGGATGTAAATATTTTTTATGCCACCACGCTTATAGATAAGCTTGGGGGAGGGGATCCATTGATGTGTGTGAGAGAGTGACTACTTGACGTTGCACGACAACCTAGGCTAAGTAATATTCTATACTCGGAGAGATTATTTCTAGCTATACGAAATCCAGAGATCTAAGCCCAGCGTTCATTTCATGAAGTCCATACTTTTCTATTCTCTCTATTCTATAGTGTGATACTCTTATACTCCTGATAGAAAGCGTTCAATTGAAAAGTGTGTGATCTGTGATTTGTATACCGCTTTAAATGATTCAGACGATGTTAATTTTAGAATTATTCCATTTTTCATGATTATATCGTTGTTCGTGGGTTTTCTATTTCTATTTGCACTATTATACTATGATATCGAAATAAAATTCTTTGACATGTATTTTTCATTCGGTGCATGCTAGATGAGTAAGTGGAACCCACGTCCTGAGAAAATGATCTAGCAGCCTACCTCTTCGCTTCTTTCTTTCTTCTTTATTTTATTTCGTTTTTCATTCTTCTTCGTTTTTCATTTTTCGTTTTTCACCGTTTTCGTTTTCTGAATCCACCGGGTTCGCCTTTTACTTATCTTCCTCGAGGACGAGTAAGAGGCAAGCTTGGGGGATTTTGATCACTCCTTATTTTACACCTTTTTTTCCGCATGTTTGCATGCCATTTAGGTCGCCCAAATCATGTTTTTCACGATATATCGACGATATTGCGATGCTTTTCACGATTTGTTGTTTTTGTCGCATTTCAGGTGATTTGGTGCGATTTAGAGTGATCTCGAGATGCGCTTACTCTAGACGGCCACCAACGACCTCCCCGAGGGGTATTTTGCTGTTGGAGAGTAGCAGAAGAAGAATGGACGTCGCAGGAGCGACGAGGAGGCCAAAATAAGCAGAATGGGCATTTTTTGTGTCCCACTCGGCCGAGTGGAGGAGCCACTCGGCCGACCAGCGAGACATTGCTCGGCCGACCAGAACAGACACGATTTATGTGTGCACTCGGCCGAGCACCGAAGACCACATCGGCCGAGTGACGACATCCCGTCCGCCCGAGTGGCGCCCAGACGAGGCCCTTCCAAAACATCCAAGTTACTATTTTTTGGCCGCCTGAACTTCAGAATAGCCACTCGGCCGAGTAGATTATTACGTCCGCCCGAGTGCCTTGAACCATCGGCCGAGTGACGGCAACTCACTCGGCCGAGCCGCCCCCGAAGTGAAGACCCCTGAAGGCCCCGACTTACTGGAAAATTACAGGGTTTTCACTCGGCCGAGCGACTTTTGTCACTCGGCCGAGTGCGATGCGCTGCCTGTAGCGAAATCTGCGGAAAACAGGCTGTGCAGGGGTATTTTGGTCACGATTTTTGGACGATTTTGAGGGCTATTTAAGCCCTGTTTTTACCCTAGTTTAGAGAGGCCCTCTCTTAGATTTTTTGCAGTTTTTTTAGATTAGTTTTTAGCTTTATTCTTGTGATTGGAGAGGAGACAAAGATTGGAATTTTGTTGGATTAATTGAAGAACTCCATTGGTTTGCATCTCTTTTCCTTAAAAATTCTATTTTTATTGCTTATCTCAATATTGTGATGAATTTCATTGCTTATTTCAACGATTATTTTTGTGATCTCGCTATGAATTGTGAGTAGTCTCCACGTCTCGGGGCGTGGGGATGAACCCTACAAGCCCTATTTCATATTTGTGATGGATTGGTAGAAATTGTGCTAGAATTGTTATTAGGGATTAGATTGTGATCAATTTACTACGGATGGCTAGGTATTCATATCAATTGGGATTTGCAAGAGATTGGATCCCAATTTGATAGGAAACCCTAGAAATCCGAATTGGGTTGGAATCGGATTTTCGAAGTATCGGTTTGCAAGAGATTGGACCGATACGAGGATTTCCGGTTGCAATTCCATGCCGATACCCGTTTGCAAGAGATTGGACGGGTAGGAACTATCACAATCTAGATCGTGGACCGAGTTTGCAAGAGATTGGGCTCGGTGCGCGATTGGACGATGATGTTGATCCTAATGCTAGTTTTCCTAGGCTAGGGTTTGCAAGAGATTGGACCCGAACCTAGGATGGCTATAGACCGGCAACAGCGCGAGAGCGTGAGCTTGGTTCTACATTCAGTTGCAACTAGTTCATCCAAATTCTCATTTAAGCAATTTTGATACCAATAAACCACATGTATGAGATACGGTGAGTAGTGGGGATTCCCCATTCCCTAGACGTTCTTTGTTTGATTTGATATTTCGCACATTTGTCTGACAATTGTGACAGGATCGCCAAAGGGCAAATTTCTCTCTTAAGTAGCCAGGTTGATTTGGAGCAAGCACGGTCATTCGTCCTCCCTGTGTTCGATATCCCGCTCGCTGCTACACCGTGCACTTGCGGTAAAACTACAACCGTTCTTTGGGTCACATCCCGGAGCGATCATTGTGACACCGTTTATCCGGAAGGTGTCACATTTCTCCAAGAAGGAGTCCAAATGCTCAATGGGGCTCTCCATGAGTGCACCCGAAAATTGATCCTGCTGGATCCACGTCACCAAAGATGGCTTAAGCTCAAAGCTTTGGGCCATAATAGCTGGATGACGGATGGCGGAGGTGGACTCGATGGATGGCATCGAGTACTCCAGCAGGGACTTGTGAGGTGGGGTGTTCTCCCCCATGGCTTCAGGATCCTCTCTTCTTTGCTTCTCGGTGGCCAAACGCCTTAGGGTGGCGTTATCTCTGAATCAACGGGGATCAAGTCGTCGAGACTTCTTGAACTCCTGCGCATGAAAAACAACAAACACCCGTGAAGCGAAAAGTGTGAAAGAAACAGATAAGATAAAAAAAATAAAAGTAAAAATAAGAAAATAAAAAGGAAAAAGAACAATGCAAAAATTATCGCGAGGAAGGGATGAGATCTAGACACTAGGGGTCATGAAATCCTAAAATAACAAGCACGTTGCCTCCCCGGCAACGGCGCCATAAAGCTTGATGTCCCCCGGATGTGCGTGCTAGATGTGTGCAATAATACGATTGGGGGCGTGAGATTTAAATATTTGTAACCGCAAGCGCACGGTGTTGTAGTGTGGCTTGGGAGTCGAACTCAGGGAGGCGTGGATGTGCTTGTGTCAAAGAGGATCAAATTCACCCCATGGGCGAGCTAGCCCGGATCGAATGATGGGTTGTCACGGTAAATGGAATACAAGGTACAGACAATATAAAGGAAAAAACCCGGGACTTTGGTTTCCACCCAATCGTGCGATTCTCGCCGATACAGCCTACGGGTAGGATAGCGATCAGAATTAGGGTCTAATGGTGAGACGTTGCCTCTAAGAGTGGTACCAACGTCCCATGGGCCCGATATTACGGTCGGTGCCCAGGATGATATGCCGGACTTCCTGGGTTCGATCAGTGGGCACTCCCGTGTCCATTAACACTAATCGACTCCGGGAGCACTAAGCTCGCAACGATAACTCCCAACGTCTCATCCTGCCGCCCCCGCGCGCTAGGATTCGACGTCTACGCTAAGGGCGTGAGCTATGGCTAGGGAGTCAACCGCCAAGTTTATTCCCCCTTGGCCCGACGGTCAAATGCGGTCTTTTTCCTGCCGATGACAATAAAACACCCCGCGTAACCGTTAGATTCCTAATCCCTATCGATTTCCTAGTCCTATGGACGCATCGGAAAGAGCCCACGAAGGGGTTTCTGCCAAAATCCCAGATTTGGGAACTACTCACACATATTTAGTAAAAGCGATCTAAACAGAAATCGACCGTAAAAATCATGATCAGACAAAAGAAATGCAATGGTAGTAAAGCAATTAAGATAATACTAAAGTTTGACAAAGATCTGAAAACTTACAAAAACTGGGAAATTATAGCCGTCACAAAATGAAGAAAACAATAAAAATAACCAACTCCCCTTTCTGGAAAACCTAGGGGGTTCTATATATAGAAAATGATATCACCCGATCAGTTGACAAGTCAACCGATCGGGTGATCTGGTTCACTCATTTACAACGCAATGCGGGACTTCACCCGGTCATCTTCACCCGGTCGGTTGACATATGAATATGACCGGTTGGATCTTGGTGCCGTCGGGTGAGGAGGCCGGTTGAGCTGACCGTGTCTTGGCTCTGGAGATTCGGCTACAGATGAACCGATCGGGTGAAGGTCACCCGATCGGTTGGCAATCACAATAAAAATCCAGAGACTTTGGGCTTTTGGACCGGCCTGCGAACCGACCGGGTGACTTCTTGTGAGCTCCAAGCTGCGTCCGGGTGGTGCACGCGTACATCACCCGATCGGTTGAAGATGACCAACCGATCGGGTGAGGGGCTAAAAATGATATCATCGTCGTTTGACCCCCTGGATCACGCGTGACTCCTCCCGTTGCTCCGGGGACTTGCGATATCGTCGTTTTACGTCCCCTATGCCAGTAAACTCCTGCAAAATACGGAAAACACGGAAAAGAAAACACGAGAAAACGAATATAAGACGGCGGTAAAATACGGAAAAACACGGAAGAAAACGTGCGCAAATATATGAAATATAAACGCACGTCAGACTCACGAGGAAAAGAAAGCCTACAAAGAGTACCAGAGGGATATAGAGAAGGCCAGGTGCCTTACTCTGGCTTCAATGCATAACGAACTGCAGAGGAAGCACGAACATTTGGATGTTCAAAGCATGCTTCTGAATGCAGAGGAGTTATACGGTAAGCGGTCTAGAGCTGTCAAGTTTGAAGCCAAGAGCAACCTCGGGGGCACTAAGATGGAGACAGGGCCCGTACATGATCATGTCATTAAGATGATCGGGTATGTAGAAGACGCCGCCCAGTTGGGTTTTGTCCTGATAATGAGATGTCTGTAGACATCATCCTTAGGTCTTTAACCCCAGCCTTCAAGCCTTTCATTACCGGTTTCATTATAGACAATATTGAAATGGATCTTCCCGGTCTCCTCAACATGCTTAGGCAGTTTGAGGAAATCGAGAAGAAACCGACTGCGTTGGTTGTTAGCTCTGCTTCTTCAGACCAGCCGAAAGGCAAGGATAAGAAGAGGTAGGTCGAACAACCTGCCAAGGTGAAGAAGGGGAAGAAAAAGATGAAAGGGACCCCGTCAAAATCTGAGTGCTTCCACTGCCATAAGATGGGCCATTGGAAGAGGAACTGCAAGGTTTACCTTGCAAAAAAGAAGAAGGGGCATCCTGATGCCTCTATCTCAGGTATAACAAATTAAATTCAATAAAGCATAATTGTTTCCATAAATGCTTTATCACATAGTATGATATACTAAGACATCTGTGTAATGTATACAGGTGGCTGATATGAAGCAGAGGCTGGAAGAAGTTCCGTGGACGGTAGTCATCTGAGCAATCGTTGTTGCTGGGGCCGTGCGAGGACTTCAAGAGACATAAAGAAGAAGGAGCTGATACCTATTTCCTTTTATGAATAAAATGTACCGTTCCTTAAGTTAAAACAATGATTGAGTGTTTAACCCTCAAAGTTTATTTGGATAAACATATTATGATTCATTCTTATGAATCCATTGCTTTAATAAATGTCTCGGGAAATGTGCTTCTTTTGAAATTATGATTGTTGCGAATGGCTTAAATTTCTGTGAATGTGGCTATCTAAGTTGGTTGCATAAACTCTTGAACTATGATGCAGAGCTTCAGAAAATTTTGATTATTTGGAGCTGACTTAATGATATAGCCAGTCGATAGTTAAGTGTAAGTTCTAGGAGCGTATAAATTGTGTGTGATCACAATTATACGCATGTTAAGATTAATTCTTGAATAAACTACATTTGATTCTTAAAGAGTTATTATTAAATGTAGTTAAGGGAAATGTACAGTGTAGGACGTTTGACTGAGTAAGTCAATATCAAGATTCCTTAAACCGATCTTGATATGACTCATTCGTCAAACCCAACCTGACACTGGTACATTCCATCTAAGCACTTATCAATTGGTAATGCTCATCATATATATAGTCTAAATATGATTAGATATATAATTGAAGTACTTAACCAGATAATTCTTAAAGTCAGTGGGAGCTAGCTCATATACTTAGTTCCGGTTTCTCTGACTGAGTAAAAAGGTTTCCAACTTATTTGAATTATCTATATAAAACATTGAATCAAAATAATTTTTATTTAATCCAATATATTGAGACTTAGGGTGTCATGTATGTACTTGACATATTGACACAGAATAATTGGAATGAGCTGAGAGTGACTAAAATAAATGTTAGACCCTACATCTAGATTGTATGATCTAATTATTAGCTATACAAAGAAAGAAATATTGATCCAAATCATTTTTCAAGGATCAACCTTGTGTAATCAAGAGATATATAAATATTAAATCCATTAAAATGCATTATAGATACTCGTTAGTAAATCCACTCTTAGGTTTGTCATATGAATGTCCAATGTGACTGATATGCTATAACGATAAGAGATACCGAGATAAATAGCCTAAGTGCAAGTGGGAGATGTAGGATGATATATGCACATAAGGCGATTTATCCTAAGTGTACGTCTTGTTAATAGAATATATGGTGTCCATTATCCTAAGTATGAATTCGGTTGAATAATATATTTACATAATGTCTATAGACTTACAGTTAGGTCCTTATGTATCCAGATAAGATCTCGATTATGGGTAGTAAGCGACCGAATAGAAACTTAATCTTAAACGGTTCGTGGTCATAGATGTGTCGAGAACTGGATATCGGCACATCGGGTAGACTACTGTGTCTTTGTCTTACCTTAGGGTAATGATGATCTCATAGTCATTCAACTTGGTGAAGTCGGAGACGAGACACAGGTGCTCATTAGAGAATGAGTTCACTGAACGACCAACTTAGAGTTATTAAATGGTTGACTTTAACTAAACTGTCTATAGTAACTCTATGGTAATGATAGGTAAGCTGGTCCTTTAGACCTGAAGTCATATGTACGAACCTGTGAGTGAACAGTGTCGCTTAGACCTATGATCTAGCTTCGAGGCTAGGCCTGCTGAAAGATCTTAGGTTGGGTTACACCTGAAGCTCTCGAGGCAAGTAGATGACTAAGATGGGATTCGTCTCTTTCATTAAAGGGAAGTTAGTGTCACAGGCTCAGTACGGTCTTGGTGTTAATCCTCGGCCGGGGTACGTTGTAAGATGTATAACGTAAATACAACAAAGACCGCCGTATACTGACCAATGTTGTCTAATGGGGTTGACTGTAAACCATACCATAGGCCAACAGAGACACAGTCTTGACGAAGTGACTATAGCTAACGATGTTCATCACTGACACAGCCATAGTGAACCCAACGATACTTTTGTCAATGGGTCGATCACGTTATGATGATTCTGAAACAGAGACGACAACTACTGCTCGTGGTGACCGTCGTCTAGGGGTTTCGAGCCCCAACCTATAGTAAGGTCAGGATGTAGGGTCTCATACCGAGTAGCGTTCGTGTCTTAGTAATAGGAAGATTAATAAGAGAAATTCATTCGATGAAATGGAATGGTTAAATGTTCACAAACCAGTTGTGAGACTAAGTCGTAGATGTAATAGGGACATTATTGCATTTGATGCAAACAAAGATTAAACGTGTCGTAAATTGGTTATGACAATATTTGTATGAACAAAAGCATTGGACAGGGTTACCTGGTTAACGAGATCATCCCAGTCTAAACACAGGTTCAAACCGCGTCCAAATCGGAGCTCAAACGAGCCCAGAAACGCAAAAACAGTCCGATGCAAAGTGGGTTAGACCCACTTGGGCTAACGGGCCCATCCGCAAGGGATAAACAGGCGCAAACGGCTGGAAATAATAGGCATGCGTGCCCGCTGCTCAGCGGGCACGGCCCGTTGTCAGCAGAGGGCGTGTGCCCGCTGATTACAGTGGGCGACGCCCGCTGCTCAGCGGGCGTGACCCACTGCGACAGCGAGCACAGCCCACTGATTGCAGCGGGCCGACGCCCGCCCGCCTTTTGCCTTGGGCGGGCCCGCTAAGCCTAGCAGGCGCGCCTGTAACTTAAGTTAAAATAGGGTTTTTGAAACCCCTTTTGGCGGTTACAAAAATTGACTTTTTGTCCATCTTTAGGCAATTGTTTGAGTGGTCAAACGAAGTCGAAATTCGTCGTCATTTGTTCCTACGCGTTCACCATTCGAAGCCCTTCGAATTGATAGCTTGTTTGGTGTCTAAAGTTTAATGGATAAGGAGAATTAATTCATTGAAGTTGGCCTTTATGAAAGGCTTACTAAACTTCAATTAAATCTAAATTAGCTAAAATAATTTCTCCTCTATTTGTTATTTGTCCCACATTGCTCACAATGAAAAGAGAGCTACCGACTCCCTATATAAATAGAGGTGCACTCTCTTCGTTGAAAAATACACCAGGTCTTCGATCGAGTAGCTACGGATTTTAGAGCAAGCTCGATCTACGACTAAACTATTATTTCTCTCTCTTCTTCCTATTCTCCCGACTAGTCCTAGCAAGACTACGAAGGGGGTTTGGATTCGGATCCAGACGTCTAAGACGCGAGTCTACTCAAGTGAAACCTTCTACCGCGTGTGATCGGCTTGGAGGCGGGTGTCGGCTCGGGCAGATCGGTTCGAAGGTGCCAGGCGGCTCGGGTGGATCGAGTCAAGGTGGTTCGGTTGCGAGGAGCATCAGAAGCCGATGCGGTACATCTTGCCTGCTCCAGGGTCGAGATTCCGGGTATGTTCTCTAAGTAATTTTAGTGTAATTTAATTTCGTCGCAGTAGGATAGATCCCTCTTGGGGGTGGTCAGATCCAACCCAAGTTGGCATAGATCGGGCTATGTTCTGGCTCTCTCAGGTCCTAGCTAAATTGTTTAGCTAGCTAGTTTTATTTTTTCGATGTGCTTTATGCCTCTTTGGTCTGTCTGACTTAGGATGTGCACAGATCAGAGCTCTAAGGGTCTGCCAAAACTCCTACACGTAGAACTAGGGTCATAGATGATCGGGTTGCTAACACAACTCAGGAGCGCCTTCGACTCAATCTCTTGATAAGACAGTCGTTTGACCTTTGTCGGTGTCGATCATCGAATGACCATCGCTAGGAACTATCAATCGACCCTCTGGCAGGGTCATACTCTATTCTTCCTGCACCACAAAGGAGCATCAGGGGGTCGGATCTGGGTTCCGACCCAAATACCCTTCGATGCTTAAGTTAGAATGGGAACTTAGTAGAAAGGCTTGGGGCAGCCGAGATCGACCCACAGAGTTTCGTCTGGAGCCAGTCACCACAAGCTATTTGGAGGAAGAATTATAAATTGGAAGACAGAGTTATCAGTATTAGGTCTTTCGTACCTTGGGAGTCTGAACCCGTATTACGTTGTCTTCTCCTCTATTTATAGTTTTGGATATCTGCTAATAATGCATAATGGCTCTTCATCAATAATGGCGAGATCTCCTCCAGGAATGCTGATAATGGCTGCCTATTTACTCGGTCTGCATTAACCACCCCCATGTAATTAGCGATGTTTGAACAGTTTGATGAGCTGTCGCTTTGACCGAGTAATTACTCTCCTTCGCTGGCGGGCTCTTGGGCCATTGGGCCGAGATTTTATTCCTCAATTGGGCCTTATCATTTGATCACACTTCGTTGGCTGTACCTATGTATTAACATTTTCCCACATCATTCGTGCTCAGGAAACAACGTTGATCGAGACCGACTGATGTGAAGTCACATTAATTGGGCACGACAGTCTAAGCAGGCATATTTGATTTATGCCACCAAAACCCTCCACCTTCTAAGATCAGGCCTTGACACATGGCGTTCATCAAATGGTCACTTTAGGTTTCCCAGTACATAAATGGAGTGGAAGAAAGCAAGAAGTTTTTTCTGCGTCGCCTCCAAGTTTTTCGAACGCGCGATCTCTTTTTTGCTTATCGGTGCCCATCCGATCTCGATAAGGTAGATTCCTCTTCTCATCTATGCTCTTCTTTATTTCGTATAACTGCCTGGCCGTCGGTGAAGATCTGGGAGCTGTCTTATGAGGAGATCAAGCAGCACCTCCAACATTATCAATGTGTCGATATTACCGGAAAAGGGAAAGGACTCCAAATGGAGCCCGTACTTCCAGTTCTTTGGCAAGATTCGAATTCAGCAGCTCCCCGAGAGATTTTGGAGAAAGTTCAAGAGCTCTCTTATGACTCGATGCTTGGTTCAACCCGAAAGGTGATACTCGCAAATGTACGAGGTCGGCAAATAATATACCAGGTGAGTACAAGATCATATCCACAGAGACGGAGTTAATCTGCAAATTCACGCAAATAATCAAAGCGTGAAAGAAATAGTGAGGGTTCTAACCACCCTTTGAGGGTGAATGATTGTTTGTAGAGATGAATTATCTAAATTCCTTAGAGTTTGGGTAAAGACCTAATGTTTGGATGTAATGGAAAGAAAGAGCGTGTGTGTTTAGGATATCAATAGGATTGCTCAATTGCTTTGACAAATGTTAGTTCCAAGTTAACTCAATCACTCATCCATGTCAAGGTATGATGATAGGGAAATAAATCAATTAAGCACACATGGGTTGCACCACAGGTAATTGCTAAATGGGTTCTTCCCTAATTGAAGCTCATGAATCAACTCTCACATCCATTTCAAGGTATATGAGAGTGGTACATGTAGGTCGTGTTGTGCATTACACAATCACTGTTCTACGACCCCTTTCAGGTAATGCACGATTCAATAAACAGGTTACAACCCAATTAACAATTTGGGTTATTGGGTGAATAAAGCCTCTAAACTATGAAATATGGATTAAGGGGTTTTGCATCCATTTCAAGGTATGCAATACCCATTGAATAAATAGGTGTAACAATTACAATGCACCACCATTCTTCGGCTTCTCTATGAATAGTATTAAATCCAATTAAACATAAGCCTAATTTACCCAACAACATGGATTAATAAGGGGTGCTAAAAATTAACATTAGTAAGGCAATCTAAACATCCTACATCAATCCACAACACCCACACAATGAATTTAGCCTAACACATTAATAATAAAGTAAGCATTCATAGAACTAGACATTGTTCAATACAAGAAATGGAAGCAAATGTATTAGAATAAGAGAACTGGTAATTTATCACCAATTAAAAGCTTCACCACTCTTGAAGTAATCTCAGCAGCAACAAAAAAGAAATCAAAACTCCAAAAACCTTAAAACCTATAATCCCTCTCTTGAGGAAGAAGAAGACTAAAAATAGTAAGGTATTTGAGCTATATATAATTACAACTGAAATGTCCAGTTTTATACCCCTAGGGGTTACATCTCGTCCATCCAAAACATCATCCACTGTCACGCCCCGCTTCCCATTAGACTTGGGGGCGAGGACGTGAATAGGCCTGCTTATGCAAGTTAGGAGGAGGTACTTTTGCTTTTCTTTCCTCCTTGACTTAACACAATAAGCGTCTGTGTGAAAAACTGCATGTTCTTGCTTGCATTACTTAAAACAACACAAATAAATAAAAAATTATTACAATCTCAGACGTCTCAATGGAATTAAAACAATGAAGAAAAAGGATAGTGGGTCTTATGACCCTACAACAAATGAAAAGAAGTGCAATGAAAGTTCTCTAGTTCAACAAGTCTTGGTCCACAGGTTCAGCTATCTCAACTAGTCCTCCTGGTGCTATAGCTCTGGATCTGACATACATACAAAGACATGAATGTATGTCAGCAAGGGTCTGCAAGTAGAGGTCAGAACCCAAGGCAAGATATATACAAATTTGTACTGAATTTAAGAGGCATTAATAGTTTAAATGAGATAGCGACAACCAGATTTAAACATGCTGAATAAAGTAAAAGGCATCATATCATGCAGTTCTAAACAGTTTAACAAGTAAAGTAAATCTTTTCTTTGGTTCATTAACATGTCAATATAACTGAGATAACAATTTCAAGTTGCAAATTTCATGTTAGCATTTCACGATTGTTAGCATTCATGTCTATAATAGGGTTCTCGCCTTTAGGTCGTGATGAGTAAGTTCCTTCTTCACACGGGGGCTTACCATGATTGGTGCTAACCCACCGCATACGGATAGTGCCCCTTGAAGACAGTACCCTTTCATACGCCTAGTAGCCGCTCAACCCTAACCCCGCCCAAGATTAGTGCTGGAACACGAGCCAGCCTAATTCACGAATTACAAGCACGATTTGTCAACTCACATGACATCACGAAAGTCACGATCTTTCCTTCGAGGCACACGATTTCACGATGTCACACTCTGCTTAGTCATTTTAAGACATGCAGCAATTCAATAATGTGACCATTTATCTTTACACAACAATTTCCATGGTTACAAGAGTATCGAGCAATATTTACAATGATTTAACAAAAGTGCTGAGTATGAGAATTTAACAAATACGACATGGAAACTGATTTTCTTCGCTAATGTTCTGAAATAAGATGTATCAAATTATATGCCGTTGGATCACATTTTTAGCCACGGATGTCGTGGTAGTGTTTTCACACGTCATTTCACGTGCAGGTTTTGAGTTATACAGCTTTACATGCAAAAGGCTAAAAGAGTATCTACCTTCAAAAATTCAATATAAATTGCATACTTGCCTATTTTCGGTGATTTTGGTTCTGTTGGGTTCGTCTTGACGGGTACTTCGTTACGGTGATAGTGGTTATCTGTTTTAGTTAAACAAATCAATAAATTAGATATTTCGTTAAACAAACACATTATTAAATTAGTCTCTAAAGTGGGTTCGTCTAATTTTATCGGGTTTTCTGGCTAGGGTGGCGTCTATATTGTGTTATAACAGCATGATACGCTTCATTTTATTCAAATATTATTAACTAACATCATTTAACAATACTAACATGCTGAAATTTAAATAACATCTTAACAAATCGTCATTTAAATTAACATTAACACTAATTGACACTAAAAACCTACTAATTAACTCTACTAGGCCAATTACATGGTTCAACATCACCTTTAATAGTACACCTACTACACCTACTATTAAATTATAATAAAACCCCTCTTACACAATAATAATATCAAACCCCTCACTCTCTCTTATTTCTCTAAGAAGGCTGCCCACTGCCCTCTCTCTCTCTCTCTCTCTCTCTCTCTCTCTCTCTCACTTTGTTTCTCTCTTTTAATCTTTCATTTACTCCATGTCTCTCTCTTTTTTTTCGTTTTCATTTGTTAACACCCACAGCAGGTCACGCAAGGGCTCGGGAAGAACTCACGCATGCGCAACGGGGAGAGGGGGCGACGGACGGCGACGCAGGGGGCTTCTCCGACGGCGGGCTGGGCGGTTCCGGCAGCTGCATGCGGGATTCGACAGTTCTGGGCGACGGTCTCCTCCAGTGCACGGGCGGCGGCCTCCTCCAGCACACAGGCGGCACTTCGGTGGGTTGCAGGCGCACGCCCGATGGTGCCCAGGCGAGGGGAGTTTCGGGAAGAGGAAGAAGGAGGGTGAGATCAGATCTTGTTGATTTATAGATATGAAGTTTGAAGATTCTGAAGTTGTTTCAGAACTTTTGAACAAATCTGAAGTGGTTTTAGATTTGATGTTTTCCTCTTCTTTCAATTTCTGTTTGAGTGTGTTTTGGAAATGGATTTTGATTTGGGTGATTTGTTTTTGTGGAGAATTTGGGGCTGATTTGAAGAATAGGTTAGATTTGGGGCTGATGATGATTTGTTTGATTTTTGGGCTAATTTGTTTCATGTTTGGAGAAATTGCTTACTGGTTTGTGTTGATGGAATTGGGTTGAGTTGATTTTGTTTGCAATTGCAACTGTTGGGGAATTTGGGCTCAATTTTTGATTGATTGTGGAATTGCGGCAAGGGAAGGAAATCGCAGGGAGATGGAGGAATTGTCGGCGTTGCCTCTGCTTGCTGTTGTTGTCTTAAGAAATGAAATGAGGGGGCAGCTTTGATGGAAGGGAGCTGGCAGTGGGGGAGGAGAATGAAGGTGGTGGTTGGATCTCACCGATACATTCGGTAGGATTCAACCTGGTAGGTTAGGTTTAATTAATTAGGGATGGATGTAACTGGTAATTAGTAACTAGGAAATGGTCATTAGTAAAAGTAATTAGTTAAAGGTAATTAGTGAGTAAATTCTATAAATGTTACGTAGTAAATGGTAAAAATAATTATTAAAGTTAATTAGTAAGTGATAAAGGTAATTAATGAATAGTAAAACTAATTAGTAAAACTGATTAGTAAAAGTAATTAGTAAAAATATTAGGTGGATGCTAGAATGGTAAACGTGATCGACGAAGAGTAATTATTATAATATTGAAATACCGATTTTCACAACCTACTACAAAAATTACGAAAATGCCATGAGTTCGTTTCCTCGCGAGAAGTACAAATACAAAGTCCATTTCAAGATTGAACGACGAAAAATAGTAGGAAAATCATGTAGTCATTATTGAAATCGTTTGAAATAATCTTCATTACGGAAAAACGTGCACTAAGAAAACTGGTCGTTACATCCACTGGCCCAGAGCAACCAGATCAAAAACGGTTTAAGAAACAACTCAAGTCGCAAACCCAGATTTCGATTGAGAAAACCCGCACATGCGACTGTCAACCAACGGCTAGTCGCCTGATGACAGGCGCCTGTGCAGTTTTTTGCGAAACATTGTGAAATCTGGGGGCTCTCCAGGCAGCCGACTGTCTTGAAGATCACAGGCGTCTGTGAGGTCCACATGCACCTGTCTTTTGTGCTTAAGGTGCCTGCTGTTGAAGTGTCAAATCAAACAGTAAGTTGGTTTTTGCCAACTCACCGAGGTTGGAAGAATCAGGCGACTGCTGCTAAAATGGCATGTGCCTGTACGATATCCATGCGCCTGCCAATACTCCTGCAGGCGCCTGTCATTACGCTCCATTTTTTTCCAGCTCCAGCCCTTGTGAGGCAGGCGACTGCCGTTGTCCGGGCAGTCACCTGCACAGTTGCCCAGGCACCTGTTAATTATTGTACATGCGCCTATTATGCACTCTCCTTTGCTCCACGCTGGGCTTCCTAAGGGGTAGGTGCATGTCTTTGTGAAAACAGTCATATGTCCTGGCTCCAGGTTCACTTCTCCAATTAGTTGATTTTGTCCCCTTCAGGACTCTTGAAAAATCCAGAAAAATCCATAAAAATATAGTATATGTTTATAAAGCTTTGGAAAGTGAAATTGTGCCGAAATAAAATCATATGCTCACAAATGATGAATTCTTGCAAATATGGTTAAGAGAGCATGCTTCCTTGGATTATATGCACAAGAGGAGATGATTATGATGTTAGGATATGCAATATTCAGTCATAATCACAACCCCCAACTAGTGTTTTACTAGTCCCTTGCAAAATAAGTGACCAATCCAAAAAGGTAACGTTAACTCCATTCATGGGTTATTGGCAATACTAAAGGGTGTTGAAATCATCTCTGCCAAGGCAAAGTTCTCACGTCTATGCACTCTTCCTTATGACCATAATCTCATTCCTCCTACACACCTCACACTCCACATCTAAGCTTTGTACACTCCTTAATATGTCGCTACCTCATGATGTAAGATTCTTTGGAATTCTCAAGCTTATGAGATATAAAACTTACATTTCTTGGTTTAGAGTTAACCTTTCCACCTCTCACCATGAAGAAAGTTTCATTTTCCTCGGTAGAATCGTCATCATGTAGTTTCTCCGCATCATTGTTGCCACATGTAGCCATCATTCCTCACTTAGGCATTCTCTTCCCTCCAGCACCAACCTTTTCTTTTCCATTGCCCTTAAGAGGGCAATCTACCCTTTAGTGTCCTTGCTTATTACATCTAAAACACCTTGGAATATAGTTATCTTCATCATCACCTTCTCTCTTCCTATTTCCCCACATATATTACGTAGGAAATTGGAGAATCCTTTGACAACAAGGGACATCATCGTCTGACTCATTCATTGAATCTTGAAGCCACTTGATTTCCTTGAAAGCCAAAATCTTTTCGCTCTTTTCCACTTTAGGATGATTTTCCTCCTTCCTTAGCTCCTCCACACTGATCATCTTCATTTGCACTTCATATGGCATCAACTTTCCCGTGAGTTGCTCGAAAGTGATTGTTACTAGATCATGTGCCTCCTCGATTGCAGTTCTCTTTTGGATCCACTCTCCAGATATTGAGTATAAGACTTTGCCAACCAAGTCTTTCTATGGGATGTCCTTTCCAAGCGCCTTTAATGGATTCACAATGTCTGCAAAGTGAGAGCGCATTGCATCAATAGTTTCATTAGGAAGCATAGCAAAATTCTCATACTTTTGCAACAACATACCAATAGGTGTTTTCTTTACTTCGGATGTCCCCTCATGAGTTACTTCTAACCTAGTCCAAATATCCTTAGCGGTAGTGCAAGAACTAATGCGGTTATATTCATTTTTATTAAGGCCACAATACAAGATGGTCGTGGCCTTAGCATTTAGACTTTCTAACCGATCATTCTCCTTTTGTTACTCAAGTGTAGGTTTGTCAACTAAGGTGAAGTCCACAACGCTATATCAATACCCTTAATATGGATGGACATTCGTTGTTTCCAGTCGATATAATTGGTTCCATCAAATAAAGGTGATCATAGATATGATTGGCCATCTGTTTTGTTATGGGGATAATTGGGATATCTATATGGAATTTGTGTTATCGGATCAAAATTTCACTAGACTTCGAGTCCAAAGAAATCATGCTTTAACACCAATTGAAAAATACCCTGTAGGGAGGGTGAATCGGGTGTATGGTACACATTAGAAATTTAAGCGCAGAATAAGCTACCCAATTATCAGAGTATGGCACAAAGAAACTACTTTCAACAGAGTGGCTCTCGGCCTCTGCTCTGACATCAACCTTGAAGATTTCAACCCATTTTTATAACCGAAAAAAGAAAAACACATTGATCACACTTTCGGGTGGTGATCAAACGGTACAAGATATCGTTTAAGAAATTCACACTCAAATATAGCTCCTGGAGTGAAGATATTCTACAATTACAATCTCTTACCAAAAACTGAAAATAAGATCAGAAAAATATCACCGTGATGAAGATCGTGTCTTGATGATCATGTAGGTGCAAACCATGCTTGATTCTGACATCTGTAGAGAAAGATATCAACTTTTCAGCTCACGTCAACAAATCTTCTTCCTTCTTCTTCTTTGATGAACTCTTGAAGCTTGGATAGAGACTATGTAGTCGACTAGTAAAGATGATGATGGATCTTTGGAAATTTTGCTAGAATGCTTTCTTCTCCAATGGATCTCTCTCTCTCTCTCTCTCTCTCTCTCTCTCTCTCTCTCACAAAGAGGATTAAAGTTTATCTGCAATTAGAATACGTGGTCTCCAAATCAATCTTCAAATCTTCAATCTAAATCTCCTTGATTTAAGTAGATATCTTTTAATTAGAAACTCTTAATAGAATAGGCCTTTAACTTTAGTAGAAAATCCTCTCAATCCATGGAAGTCAACTTTAGGTGTTTAACTGGTCAAATCTGGGTTGTACATGTGTTAGTGAATGGGTACGGATCACGAAGGAGTGTCAAAATACCCGATCCATTTAGTGCCAACGACCCAAACCCATTGATGAGTGTTTATTGTATATAGTTTTCAACCCTTTTTCATGCATGTTTTACGCCCGTTCATTCTATATTCATCCCCATTCTCCCTCGTTTTTCTCTCTTCTTTTGCTTTATGGTCCCTCACATGCTTTGCAGGAGAAACATATCAATTTGGGGTCATATAGCGAGATCTAAGCGCAAAAAGGCGAAAGGAGCAAAGCCGGGGAGTCGATTGCGCAAGGGGGCAATATTTTGTGAAGAATAAGGCTCCACGCGATCGCGTCATCACATCCACACGGCCACTTCAATCTATCAAAGAAGGAACTTCATTGCGGCCGCATTAATTCCAACCAATGCGTCAGAGAATTATTGGAGCAAAAAAGAAGAGTGAAGACGAGAGAGATTCGCGTGCCGCGTTATCTTGGACGACACAGCCGCAAAATTACAGCTTTCAGAGTAGACTGATGTGGCCATGTCAACATACGACGCGGCCGCGTGACCTTCTTCCACGCGACCGCGTCTCCTCTGACGTGACCGTGTGGCCATACCTCCCAACCCCCTATTGTTTTTGGGAATGACGCAACCGAGTCATTTCTTGACGCGGTCGTGTCAAACCCCTTTCCTATGACTTTTAAGGCGAATCTGGGGGTTTTTTGTCTTTTGGGCATGCGTATATAAGCACCCCTTCATCCTCCTACGAGAAGGATCTCATTTTCAGAAGTTTTCCTAGTTTTCATAGGGTTTTGGGCTGTTTTGTAAGATTCCTAACTCTTTTATTCTGTCGTTCTTATTGTTCTAAGCGTTAAATAGTGTAATACTCTTTATTTCTTTAATAGATATTTTCCCTCTTTGTTATTGTTGTGATTGTTTCATCATCTATTGCTGGCGTTGATAGAATCCATGGCTTTGGACGCTTACCAGTTGCTAGAATCTCACTCTATTCTAATGGGTAGTGAGTAGTTTTCATATAGGGCAATAGGATGAACCCCATTGGATTGGGGCCATGGGTTGAACCAAATAACGGATTGGGTTACTGGGGTAGTTAAGATTAGGGGTACATTGGGGCGATTATTATTGCCGTAGATTCGACCCCCTCCCTTCGGGACGATCGGGTTGGCCGCCGATCAAAAGTTGGGACTGACCCAGGGATCCAATCCCTACGACGATCTATACTATCGGTGTGACTGATATGCCAACATGCATCGATTAGAGCTCTCCCAATGTAGGTCTAATCCCCGAACACCATGTGGACGGGAGGAAGATTGGAGACATTCGTCGAGCGTAATGCGCCCAATGTACACCAATGCATTGGAGAACCACCGACATCGGTGTAGGTTGGGTTGGCCTATCATTGCATCGCGACAGCGGTGGGTAGGACATGACATACGGAAATAACCTATCATGCATTACGGCAGTGGGGGATATGTGAATGCCCTTAGGTCACACGATCTCTCCCAAGTCCCAATGAACCCGGTAACCTGTCAATTATTAATTCGACCCTAACCCTAGTCAAATGGCAGGGATTCCCCACGCCCTAAAGCTTTTACCCCCTTGTTTACATCTTTCTACCATTCACCAACAATTCACTGTGACTATTGCGTAGCTCTCTTTCGAAGACCCCTAGGAACCAATATTAATTGACCGCCTCCTCGTTTTCGACCCGTAAGCGACTACATACGATCTGTGTGCTGCGGTTTTTATTTGCATCGTTCGGTCCCCACTCGAGGGGCCGCGATTAGCTTCTTAGCACCGTTGCCGGGGAGGCACGATTTAATATTGGTTTTTAGTCTTTGTAGGGAGACTACGCTGTTCTTTTCTTTTGTTTTATTTTGCTTATATTTTTCTCTTTCATTGCCCATTGGTGATTTTGACGTTTCCTTTTGGTATGGAATTTTTGCATGCACAAGAGATCTCAAGGCATAGCGGACTTGCGTCTACTAGACCCAGAGATTGAAGCTATCGCGAGAAGGCTTAACGTCAAGAGGAGGAGGAGAGAAGACCTCGAGACAATGGACGAGATACTCAACCACGAGAATGGTCCATCGCCGCCGCTGTCGCCCCCACCACCGCAAGCTAGGTCGCTCCTTGATTACTCAATGCCTCACAATAGGTAGACCTCTAGCGTTCAAAGTCCGACGGTGGAGCCGAACAATTTCGAACTCAAACCATCTTTGGTTGATTTCGTGCAAAGGGACCAATTCTCAGGGGTGCCCTATGGAGAACCCTAATGACCATTTGAACATTGTCCTGGAAAAGATGGACACCTTGAAGATCAATGACGTCACCAATGACGCCATCAGGCTAAGACTTTTGTAACGACTGGTTTTTCATGTATGGATTTTATTATAAATATTTATATATTTGGTTGCTTTCCCTTGTTGTGACTTCCATTTCCGTCTCCGTAGTTTTCATTTTCGTTCGTTTAGTCGTGATTCTCTAGATTCTTCCGTCGGTCGGCGTGTTTGAAGTGAGTCATTCGTGACGGACTTCATAACGTCGATATCTTAGAGTTAGAACGAGCCTAGGAGACTTAGGGAAACCATCCCGAAGCTCCGCGCTCCATTTCAGAACTTTTGGTGCTCATTAGCCGGTGTAAGAAGGAGCACCGACCGACTAGATGACGATCCAGTCGGTCGGAAAACCTTCTTGAACCGACTAGTGGGCTTTGTTAAATGTTCAGGAGTTACTGTTTGTCGTTAGTCGGTCTAAAACGTTGGTTGACCGACTAGGTTGCAAACTAGTCGGTCTGCAATGCTTCTTTAACCGACTAACTCATTTACTATTTTTTTTGGTATCAGTACTGTTCATTCTTAGTCGGTCTAAGTTCATCTTTCGACCGACTAGTTGTTAAACTAGTCGGTTAAGTTTTGTACTCAGACCGACTAATTCTTAGTTCTTCTGTACAGTCGAGTTACTGTTTACTCTTAGTCGGTCCAAGAACGTTCGTCGACCGACTAGTTCCCAAACTAGTCGGTCAGTAGTTGTTCTTTGACCGACTAAATCTAAATCCTAATTTTCTTCTGGGTAACTGTTTACTCTTAGTCGGTCTGCGTTGGTCAACCGACCGACTAGTTCTCAAACTAGTCGGTCAGTGGTTGTTCTTTGACCGACTAACCAGTGCTGTAAACCCTAGTTTTGCCCTAGCCGCCACCAAACTCTATAAATACCCCTCCAAACGTTTTCTTCTTCTTCTTCTTCATGACCTAAAACCCTAATTTCTCCCCCATTGAGCCCCCATCTTCCTCAAACCATTAATCCTTCATCCCAAGCTCATCCTCCATCATCCAAACCCTCCCTTGTCACAACCCACCTTCCATCATCCCCAAACCTTCATCAAACCCCCAAAATCCACATCAAACCCCATTTCTCCAGATTTTTCCCTCATTTCCAGATCTGAGCCGGATCGTTCTTCCGTTGCCGTGGTTGCTCGGCATCGTTCCTTCGCTTCTTCACGGTAATACTCGATTCCTTTAGTTTTAGCATAACCCACATTGACATTGTGAAACCCTAATAAAATGGATTGTTAGATGATTAGGGTTCTACTAAGAAATAGATTTAGAATCATTGTCCTAATAATTGTTTTGCTATAACAGTGATCCATCCATAGTTAGCTTGTGATGATCTTCGTTGCTCGTCAACCCCGGTATCAGGCAAGTGAAACTTGCATCTCTTGATTTGGGCCATGTCTTAGGCCATTTCCCTTGCTTTAGCGTAAAAGAGACTAGACGGTGAAAGGATAGCCGTCTAGACGCCTTTGACCTAGCTTGACAACGAAGCTCGGTCCGTCACCTTCATCATGCTTGTATGTCACGTTTAAATTCAATTAACGGTACGCAAATATCTGTTCATGGCATTGCATATTGATTAGTCGTCGTGATTACGTAGCACACGCTACAATACTTATATTTCATGGCTCGTGTTCCAGAAGCGAGCCCTGTAGTTGGAAACCCCAACGCTCGACACATATGGGTGGGGTAAGAGATATGCGGCCACCTGAGCCCCGAGTTGGCCTGATCCGCCACTCCGGCCAGCAGGCGAAATCTCTAGTACACAAGTGATTAATAGTGATAAGAGATAAGCGGCCTGAGCCACGAGCTGGCCAGCAGGTGGACTCTCTATGCACTAAGTGATAAACAGTGATAAGTGATAAGTGATTTATGAATTGGTAGCTTTCGCTACATCGTGCGTGCTTGTCTCTTTTATTTAAACTGCTGCATCAAACTAAACTGCCACGTCATTGTTTAATATTATAAGTGCTAGGTTGTTAGTCACTTTCAGTTTCCTTGATCAAGTCTTTAGACTTGCTGACATGTGCCCCTTTTCTCTTTTGGGTGACACATGTTAGACCCCGAGCCAGAGTTACTTGCTGAGGGTGAGGTGTTTGCGGACGCCGAGCTTGCGCCCGTGTTGGACGAGGACTTCGTAGACACTGGAGATCAGTCTTAGTGTCTACGTCTAGTTTTTGTTAGATTGCTTAGGTTGTCGGTGCGTGGCACCTAGTTTGATACTCTGTTATGTTGTGTTTTGTTTGGCCTTGTTCTGGGCCTTTAGACTCTTTCTTTTAGCCTGGTGGCTTTTTCTGTGATGTTGAATATTTGTGGACAAACTGTGGGATTGGTATTTCATATCCGTCTCATCCTATTATTATTATTGTTGTTGTTCCGTTTGCAATTACAGGGACCTGTTTATACTAAATTGACGCTTATTAGGCGTGCAGCTTCGCAGCTCCACGTTTGAGCGGACCTTCTCACGTCTCGCCTCCATTTTAAGGAAGTGGGGCATGACAGGTTTTTAGTGGTGGCCCATGCAGGTCCTTTCTGTAACTGCAATTATCGGGATAACGATAATAATATAAGATTTTCCAACAAATAAGTTCGACATCTGAGCCCTAAGCTATGAGTCTAATTGTTTCATTTTCTGTGTCATTAGATGGCAGGAAGGCGAATCACCCGTGGTGGTGGTAGTGGTGCACCCCCTCATGATGAGGAGCCTGAGCGGGAGCCTACTAACAGAGAGATGATGCGGATGATGATGCAGATGATGCAAGTCCAGCAGGGTGTGCTTCTGCAGGTACAGAATGCTCCGGTGGCTCGAGCTGCTCGGGTGGTGGAAGCCCCTCGCCCTGAGCCTGGGGCGAAGCAGTTTAGAGAGCTGGGTCCTGCATATTTTGATGGAACCGAAGGTCCACTAGCTGCTGATGAATGGATGAGGAATATCGAGGACAATCTGAAGATGTCCAAGGTCAACGAAGTTAGTTGGGTTGACTTGGCGAAGCGCCAGCTGAGGGATAACGCCAGAAATTGGTGGGATGCTGAAGAGAAGATGTTGGAGGAGCCGATCGTCTGGGCTACCTTCAAGGCCAGATTTGATGGTGAGTTCTTCCCAAAAGCTGCCAGGGAAGAGATGCTGCAGTGTTTTATCGATCTGAAGCAAGGAAGCTCGTCGGTGGACCGGTATCACCAAGAGTTCATGAGGCTGAGTCGGTTTGCACCGAAGATGGTGCAGGACGCTGAGGAGAGAGCTCAGAGGTTCCTGCAGGGACTTGCTTCGGAGCTCCAGAGTTTTGTGACCTCTTCTGACCGGGAATCTTATCAGAAGGTTCTAGTAGCAGCCAAGAGGCAGGAGCTGCTCGTGAACTAGAGGAGGGGGTCTATTGTTGGTGCTGGGAAGAGGCCTGTGGAACAGGCGAGAGCTGTGGTTAGACCTGGATTCAGGCCGAACCAGCCTGTTCAGTTTAAGAGGCCAGGAGGGCCTGTTCAGAAGACTTGCCATTTCTGTGGCAAGGAGGGCCATGTCAAGGAATCGTGTAAAAGGTTCTTGGGGCAATGTATTGCCTGTGGAGATCCCGCCCATGCTCTCAGGGAGTGCCCGAGGTTGAAGCAGCCTTGGAGGGCACCTATTGCTGCCCCGTAATTGCAGCAGAGAGCCCCGGTGCCCGCTGGTCGTGGGGTACCCCTTGTTCCACAAGGGCATGCCTTTCGGCAGGCTTTTCCGCCGAGGAGGCAGGCATTTCTGATGACCGAGGAGGAGATTTTGGCCGTGGATGAGGTCATTGCAGGTAACTTTCAATCTAGTTGTTCCTTTCTTAACTAGTTGATTGTTAAATTATGTTGGTTGCTTGTGTATGAATGTTGCTAGAGTAAGGTTTGATTGATTAGACTGTTTGTTAGGTATGGTTTTGGTTTGCACATTCCCTGCTCGAGCCCTCTTTGACTCAGGTGCGTCGATGTGCATTTTGGCCCAGAGCTTCGTGGAGAAGCATTCCTTGTCGACGTCCCCTCTCCCCAAGAGTTGGAACATCGTTACAGGGAATGGAGTAGTCTCGGTGCATCGTGGGTGCAGCCCTGGCTCTGTGGTGGTTTGTGGACATGAGCTTTATGCTGATTTTATTATCCACAACATCACCAACTACGATGCGGTCTTTGGGATGGATTGGCTTGCGAGCTTCTATGCTAAGATTGACTGTCGGAGGAAGAGGGTGGTGTTCGAGATTCCCGGACATCCAGTATTTGAGTTTAGCCGTGGTAACAGTTCGCTTGGTCCTGTCAGATTTTGGGCCAGACCGGTGGGGGTTGTGGCTATGCAGATGGAGTTGGAGAGGCCAGCTGTGGTGCGAGATTTTGATGACGTCTTCCCTGAGGAGATGTCTGGACTGCCACCCGATCGAGCTTTGGAGTTTTCTATTGATTTGATTCCAGGTGCGCAGCCGATTTCGAAGGCACCATACTGTATGGCGCCTGCAGAATTGGAAGAGTTGCGGAAGCAGTTGGATGAGCTTATGCAGAAGGGTTACATTAATCCCAGCGTGTCTCCGTGGGGAGCACCGGTGCTGCTGGTGAAGAAGAAGGATGGTTCGCGTCGCATGTGCGTGGACTATCGGGAGTTGAATGCGGTGACCATCAAGAATAAATACACGTTGCCTCGTATCGATGATATCTTTGATCAGCTTGGAGGTTCGAGGGTGTTTTCTAAATTGGATTTGAGGAGTGGTTATCATCAGTTGAAGGTGAAGAAGGATGATGTTCCGAAGACAGCGTTCAGGACGAAGTATGGACACTATGAGTTTGTGGTTATGCCCTTCGGCGTGACCAACGCACCCGCAGTTTTCATGAATCTGATGAACCTGATTTTCTATGACTTTGTGGATAAGTTTGTCGTTATCTTTATTGACGACATTCTGATCTATTCGAGGTCGGAGGAGGAGCATGCAACGCACTTGAGGACGGTGTTGGAGATTTTGAGGAAGCATCGGTTGTATGCTAAGTTTTCGAAGTGCGAGTTTTGGCTGGACAGAGTTGCTTTTCTCGGGCATGTGGTGACTAGAGATGGTATTTCAGTGGATCCCGAGAAGATCAGGGCTATCAAGGAGTGGCCTGTTCCGCAGTCAGCATCTGAGATCCTGAGTTTCCTTGGGCTTGCTGGTTACTATCGGCGATTCATTACGGACTTTTCCCGTATTGCGGAGCTGATGACCAGGTTGACACGGAAGGATATACCTTATGTTTGGTCGGGTGACTGTGAGCATGCCTTTGGTGTTCTGAGAGAGCGTTTGACGTCAGCCCCCGTTCTTGCTGTGCCTGACCGCAGTGGAGGATTCGAGATCTTTTACGATGCTTCTGGCAAGGGTCTCGGTTGTGTTTTGCATCAGCATGGACATATGGTGGCTTATGCGTCGTGTCAGCTCAAGGTTCATGAGAAGAATTACCCGACGCATGATTTGGAGTTGGCTGCCATTGTGTTTGCTCTTAAGATTTGGGGGCACTTCTTGCTGAGTGAGAAAGTGAAAATCTTCACCGATCACAAAAGCCTGAAGTATATTTTTACTCAGAAGGAGCTCAACATGCGACAGCGTTGATGGTTGGAGCTTATGGCAGATTACGAGATTGATTTGCAGTATCACCCTGGCAAGGTGAATGTGGTGCCAGATGATTTGAGTAGGCTTCCCGCGGTGATGATGTTGACTTTGCAGTGGAGATTGCAGCAGGATTTTTGCGGGTCCGATGTAGAGATTGTTCTTCCCGGGGAGGCTTCTTTGTTGATGTACATGCAGGTGCAGTCAACGATCGTGGATCGGATTAAGGCGAGTCAGGCCGAAGATCCGAAATTGGTAAGGATTCGAGGGCAGGTTGAAGCTGGTCTGCGGACTGACTTTTTGATTCATGAGGATGGCTCACTGAGGTTTGGAGCCAGGTTGTGTGTGCCAGCTGGGGATATCAGAGGGGAGTTGATGGTGGAGGCACACAGTTCGCCGTATTCCGTGCATCCTGGTGGGACCAAGATGTACCAGGATCTTCGTTTGAACTTTTGGTGGCACGGCATGAAGAGGAGTGTGGCACGGAGTGTGGCCAAGTGTTTGGTTTGCCAGCAAGTGAAGGCGGAGCATCAGCGTACGGCAGGGTTGCTACAACCACTTCCGATTCCGGAGTGGAAGTGGCAACACATCACTATGGATTTCGTGACTGGACTACCTCGGAGTCCGAAGCAGAATGACGTGATTTGGGTGATCGTAGATCGATTGACCAAATCCGCGCACTTTATTCCATTCCGAGTAGGACAGTCCACTGAGGCGCTAGCAAGGAGATACATGGAGGAGGTCGTGCGACTTCATGGAGTCCCCGTGAGTATCGTGTCGGACAGGGACACGAGGTTCACATCTCAATTCTGGCAGAGTTTGCAGAAGAGTTTGGGTACGCGTCTGAGTTTCAGCACGGCGTACCATCCGCAGACGGATGGCCAGTCCGAGAGGACGATTCAGATTTTGGAAGACATGCTGAGAGCGTGCATGTTGGATTTCAAGGGTTCGTGGGAGGACCATCTACACTTGGTGGAGTTCTCTTACAACAACAGCTACCAGGCGTCTATTGGCATGGCGCCTTTCGCCGCTTTGTATGGGAGGAAATGTCGATCGCCTTTGAGTTGGGATGACGTTGGCGATCGGGAGCTGTTGGGGCCTGAGATGATTGTGGAGGCTGTGGAGGTCGTCAGGAACATTCGGGAGAGGCTGAGGATTGCTCAGGACCGTTTTAAGCATTGGGCGGATGCGAAACATCGTCCTTTGGAGTTTCAGCCGGGCGATCATGTGTTTCTGAGGATTTCCCCGAATCATGGGGTGATTCGTTTTGGGAAACGAGGGAAGTTGAGCCCGTGATACATTGGACCGTTTGATGTTTTGGAGAGGGTCGGCGAAGTAGCTTACCGCTTAGCCTTGCCGCCATCTTTGGAAGGAGTCCATGATGTTTTCCATGTGTCGCCGCTTTGTTGATACATCAGCGATCCGTCTCATGCCGTAGATTTCTTGGAGATCGCCGTTCGCCCAGATTTGACGTATGACCAGCATCCAGTGCAGATTCTGGACAGGCGTCAGAAGTCACTTCGGAACAAGGTCGTCGATCTTGTTAGAGTGATGTGGCGGCACGGTTCACCGGGAGAGTCTACTTGAAAGAGAGAAGATGAGATGCGAGAGCGCTACCCACTTTTGTTCCCGGACACGTGAGTGTTGGGAATTCCGAGGACGGAATTTTTCTGAAGTTGGGGAGGATGTAACGACTGGGTTATCATGTATGGATTTTATTATAAATATTTATATATTTGGTTGCTTTCCCTTGTTGTGACTTCCATTTCCGTCTCCGTAGTTTTCATTTTCGTTCGTTTCGTCGTGATTCTCTAGATTCTTCCGTCGGTCGGCGTGTTTGAAGTGATTCATTCGTGACGAGCTTCATAACGTCGATATCTTAGAGTTAGAATGAGCCTAGGAGACTTAGGGAAACCATCCTGGAGCTCCGCGCTCCATTTCGGAACTTTTGGTGCTCATTAGCCGGTGTAAGAAGGAGCACCGACCGACTAGATGACGATCCAGTCGGTCGGAAAACCTTCTTGAACCGACTAGTGGGCTTTGTTAAATGTTCAGGAGTTGCTGTTTGTCGTTAGTCGGTCTAAGAACGTTGGTTGACCGACTAGGTTGCAAACTAGTCGGTCTGCAATGCTTCTTTAACCGACTAACTCATTTACTATTTTTTTGGTATCAGTACTGTTCATTCTTAGTCGGTCTAAGTTCATCTTTCGACCGACTAGTTGTTAAACTAGTCGGTTAAGTTTTGTACTCAGACCAACTAATTCTTAGTTCTTCTGTACAGTCGAGTTACTGTTTACTCTTAGTCGGTCTAAGAACGTTCGTCGACCGACTAGTTCCCAAACTAGTCGGTCAGTAGTTGTTCTTTGACCGACTAAATCTAAATCCTAATTTTCGTCTGGGTTACTGTTTACTCTTAGTCGGTCTGCGTTGGTCAACCGACCGACTAGTTCTCAAACTAGTCGGTCAGTGGTTGTTCTTTGACCGACTAACCAGTGCTGTAAACCCTATTTTTGCCCTAGCCGCCACCAAACTCTATAAATACCCCTCCAAACGTTTTCTTCTTCTTCCTCATGACCTAAAACCCTAATTTCTCCCCCATTGAGCCCCCATCTTCCTCAAACCATTAATCCTTCATCCCAAGCTCATCCTCCATCATCCAAACCCTCCCTTGTCACAACCCACCTTCCATCATCCCCAAACCTTCATCAAACCCCCAAAATCCACATCAAAACCCATTTCTCCATATTTTTCCCTCATTTCCAGATCTGAGCCGGATCGTTCTTTCGTTGCCGTGGTTGCTCGGCATCGTTCCTTCGCTTCTTCACGGTAATACTCTATTCCTTTAGTTTTAGCATAACCCACATTGACATTGTGAAACCCTAATAAAATGGATTGTTAGATGATTAGGGTTCTACTAAGAAATAGATTTAGAATCGTTGTCCTAATAATTGATTTGCTATAACAGTGATCCATCCATAGTTAGCTTGTGACGATCTTCGTTGCTCGTCAACCCCGGTATCAGGCAAGTGAAACTTGCATCTCTTGATTTGGGCCATGTCTTAGGCCATTTCCCTTGCTTTAGCGTAAAAGAGACTAGACGGTGAAAGGATAGCCGTCTAGACGCCTTTGACCTAGCTTGACAACGAAGCTCGGTCCGTCACCTTCATCATGCTTGTATGTCACGTTTAAATTCAATTAACGGTACGCAAATATCTGTTCATGGCATTGCATATTGATTAGTCGTCGTGATTGCGTAGCACACACTACAATACTTATATTTCCTGGCTCGTGTTCCAGAAGCGAGCCCTGTAGTTGGAAACCCCAACGCTCGACACATATGGGTGGGGTAAGAGATATGCGGCCACCTGAGCCCCGAGTTGGCCTGATCCGCCACTCCGGCCAGCAGGCGAAATCTCTACTGCACAAGTGATTAATAGTGATAAGAGATAAGCGGCCTGAGCCACGAGCTGGCCAGCAGGTGGACTCTCTATGCACTAAGTGATAAACAGTGATAAGTGATTTGTGAATTGGTAGCTTTCGCTACATCGTGCGTGCTTGTCTCTTTTATTTAAACTGCTGCATCAAACTAAACTGCCATGTCATTGTTTAATATTATAAGTGCTAGGTTGTTAGTCACTTTCAGTTTCCTTGATCAAGTCTTTAGACTTGCTGACATGTGCCCCTTTTCTCTTTTGGGTGACACATGTTAGACCCCGAGCCAGAGTTACTTGCTGAGGGTGAGGTGTTTGCGGACGCCGAGCTTGCGCCCGTGTTGGACGAGGACTTCGTAGACACTGGAGATCAGTCTTAGTGTCTACGTCTAGTTTTTGTTAGATTGCTTAGGTTGTCGGTGTGTGGCACCTAGTTTGATACTCTGTTATGTTGTGTTTTGTTTGGCCTTGTTCTGGGCCTTTAGACTCTTTCTTTTAGCGTGGTGGCTTTTTCTGTGATGTTGAATATTTGTGGACAAACTGTGGGATTGGTATTTCATATCTGTCTCATCCTATTATTATTATTATTATTGTTCCGTTTGCAATTACAGGGACCTGCTTATACTAAATTGACGCTTATCAGGCGTGCAGCTTCGCAGCTCCACGTTTGAGCGGACCTTCTCACGTCTCGCCTCCATTTTAGGATAGCGGGGCGTGACAACTTTTCCCTTTTTCACTTAGGGATAAGGCCAAGGATTGGCTCAGGAGTCACAGTCCCAATACATTCAGTACATGGGACAGTTTATCTCTTGCTATTCTGACAAAGTACTTTCCTCCAAGTAAGACTGCCAAGCTACGCAACGAAATCAAAAACTTCAAGTAGTTGGAGCGAGAGTCCTTGTATGAATCCTTGGGAGAGGTTCAAGGACCTCCAAAGAGTCTGCCCCCACCACGGCATACCAGATTGACTATTTATTCAGGCCTTCTATAACAGGTTAAAGCCACCGGTGAGGATGTCTATAGATGTCGCCGCTATTGGCGCCATAATGAGCAAGAATCCAGCCGAAGAGAAGAGATTGCTTGAAGCAATGGTCAAGAATGATTCTTGGAGCAACGAGAGGAGAACCCCCACTAAGGGAGGTAAATATGACATCGACGAGGTATCATTACTTTGGGCTTCTATTTGGTGATCTCTTCCCCTCTCTTGTAACATTTAGCTCTATTGTTTTGTATGAATATTATTGAATGATTGTTGAATGAGAGTGAGACCCATTTGATAATCTTTTGATTAATAGCTTGTAATGAAGACTGGTGTGTTCATTTTGCATGATTATCATCTTGTTTTCATTATGAAGACCTAGAGCCATTTGTGTAAGGAATTAGGATTAATTAGGGTTTGTGTGGTTAATTAGTGATTGTTCATATCTAGCATTAAATTGGTCTAGCATGCCTTGAAATGGATGCTCGTAGTGTTGATTGAAGGGTTGTGCTCTATGTTTCATTGAGTCTTGCACTACTCTTGGTGGGGCCGTAGAACGGTGGTGTGCTTTAAGGATCACACCTACGTACACCATCCTTGCATTCTATTGACACAGATGCAAGGATCGATTCACGAGCTTAAGTTAGGGATTTCAACCCACTAATCAACACATCAATGAATCGTGTATTGCCCTTGGTGGGACCGTAGAACGGCGGTGTGCCTTAAGGGCATTACCTATGTTCACACCCTCGCATACCTTGAAATGGATGCGAGGGTTGATTCATTTGGAATGAACCTATTACTAATCAAATCACAACCCTAATGACATCCCATTCCACACACTCTTCCTTGCTTGACTAGATCCACACTTTGATCTCCACCTAACATACCTTGGGTTTGGCTCGACCATGTCATCCCACACTTCCACTCACTACACTTGTTAGTTTAGTTGGTTGTACTAACACTTTTAGCCTTCCTAAGACAATTGAGATTGTGATTGTGAAAGGACTTGTCCGTGGATTCAACTCCGTACTCACAGGTTTATATTGCATTTGACACTTCTCTTGGGAGGAGAGCGTGTGCATCCTACTTGGATTGTGCACGCCCTCGAAGTCAATCATTTGGCATCGTTGCCGGAGACAACGGTTTTCACATTCACATTTTTGGTTGGTTTTGGATACTTTGGGTGTTGTACTTCCAGCTTAATGTTGAGTCTTTTTTATTGTTTATTTTATACTTTTTAAGTCATTTTTCTTTCTTTCTTTTATTTTAAAAATATTTTGTAAATAATTTTTTTCTTATGGATGCGTTTTCAAACTTTAGTGATCCTTATGTGGAGGACTCCATACTCCCACTGTTCTTTCACGGTATGGGGTTGTAAAATCCTAGTTCATTTATGCAAAATTTTGAAAAATGGTGTAGAAAAGAATTTTGGGATTTGTTTGATGAGAACATTTGTGCGGATTTTATTTATTTTAAAGTGTTCCCCCATACATTGAGAGATGATGCTAAAATTTGGTTTGATGCTTTTTCTCGAGATTCTTTTTCTACCTGGCTTTCTTTTCAGACTGATTTCCTTCGAGCTTTCTTTCCTATTTATTACAGGATTCGGGTACACATGCGCCAGAAATTTGAGCAACAAATGGCTAGCTTTATCCAGTTTGACGGTGAGACCTACTGTCAGGTTTTGGAGAGGTTTGATGGTTTAGTGCTTGGGTGTCCATGCCATGCTTTCAGCGAGAGCATCTACTTCGGATTTTCTACACAGGATTGCAGCCGTCGACATGAGACTTTGTGCAGATGAGCACCAGTGGAGATTTCTTTGCTTACACGACAGATGATGCATGGTTGTACCTGAGGGACCTTGCAGAGTGGGAGTTGAATGCACCATCTGAAGAGCCATCACTTGGATATGAGGAGGGTCCACTTCAGGATTTAGAGCAGTAGGTCCAATGCCAGTCTGAGGAGCCACATTTGGGCTCTTTTTCTTGCGACCCGATGGGAAATCGAGTAGAGCAGCATGTTGGGTTGCATGAGATCCAGGTAGAGGACGTTGAGAGACTATATATATTGAGGATCAGGAGGAGATGGATGATGGAGTGTGTGTCACCCACGTTGGAGACACGATGCAGTTTCGTTGGGTTGGTGGTGATGATGTGATGGAGATGTGTCCTGGCGAGAGTCAGATAGATGACATCGGAGTGCCTGAGTCACATTGCCTGTCTGATCCATTACCACAGCTGGAGGTGTGCAAACATCTTGGGTGGACTGCTGAGATGGGTTACTATGGTGGTATTGAGGAGGATGAGTGCATGGGATACAGCCTACACACTACATTGGAGCCCGAGCCCTTCCTCCCTACAGATTCAGTTCAGCAGCCATCAATTCAGACAACTCAAGACATGCATCAGTCCATCATCCAGGACGATGATATTCTGGGTGGACCACAGACTCCAGGGATGACTGCAGAGGCCATTACCTTCGATGGCGAGGATGCGGCAAGCGACCGTGACTGCGAGATAATCTACATTGAGCCTACGCTGCCTTCTCCTCCACACTTGCCCCTGCAGCCATTTCACCCTCCTCCTGAGGAGTCGCATCAGCCAGGCGATAGCATCACCATTCAGAGAAGTTCTCATCACACTTTTCCCTTCATTTTTCAATCTCACGCTTCATTTCCTTACATTTTAGATTCAGATTGTCGTCATACATATTCATATCCTTATTTTTATTATGACGACCCTTTTTGGACTTCCTTCATTAGAAGTCAAATTTCTTTTCCTTGGATTGACACATCTTGTCTCTCGCAGGACATATGAGCATATTCTAGGGAGATGCTGGGAGCTGTGTTGCTAGGATCTAAAGCAGCTGGCTGAGGAACGAACGGATATGATAGATCAACTGCCTCCATCATTACATATTTAGGATCTGCCTTTTGCTAAGGTTTATTCTTTCCTTTACTTAGTGTAAATAAAGTAAAATAAAAATTTAGTTTAGTTTTCTTTTGCATGTTTGCTTTAATATGCTTGTTTTCTTTCTAGCATCGTTGAATAATATCTAGTTTTCCTTCAATCATTGAGGACAATGCTCATTTCTAGTTGGGGGAGGGAACTATGAAGTTGATAGCTTATCTCTGCATTTGCTTGTAGAGATAAAGCTTATTCCTACAATGCTCATTTCTTTGAGTTAATTTGGGAATAGTTTGGTGTAAGTGATTGCATGAATTGGGATGAATGCCTTAGTTTTTGATTGGATTTGGAGTGGCTAATGGTTTATTCTTTGTTTTTCTACTAAGGAGTGGGTGGATGAGTTGATAGCTTATGTTGAGAATGAGAAAGAGATCTTTAATAAGTGAATGATTATTCTAATCAAGTTGAGTAAACGGTGCCCCATGAAACATTGGGGAGGACGCCAAAGATGAGATTTAGGAGGTCATTCTAGCCCTATGTTTATATAGCATTATCGCGTGTACACAAAGGTGGCCGTGTTTTCATTTCATAGCATTATCGCGTGTGTGCAATACAAAAACATAAAACATAAACATAAACACATAAAGAATACAAAACAAAGAGAAAAAGAAAAGAAGAAGAAAAAGTGAATGAATAAATGAAGGAACAAGCTACATGAGTGATGCAATCTCAACTCTCACAACTTAGAGGAAATTTCTTTTGTTTTGGCCACTTCCTTGAATGTTGAAAACTTTGACATTGTGATATATCCCAATGAGTGTGATACGGTGCTTATTACTTTACTTTTCTTTGAATTGGATTGATGAGAATGTCATTTGTTGTTTACTTTCATACATTGTGCATGTTGGCTTTGAAATCACTTGGAAATGAACTTTGGATTATGCCATGATGAGATCTTGCGTTTGGTGTATGTTTTTCATTTAATCCGAATGTATCGCTTATTTTGCTAGGGACTAGCAAAATGCTAGTTGGTGGGTGTGATTCATAGTGAAAAGTGTATATTTATACCCCATATCTACCCTCATTTTGTGCTAAGAATTATACTTATTCTTGCACTTTTGTGTATATGTTCACTTTATGTTTCATATAAGGGCTTATTCTCATTCTTTGCATAATATATCAGCGTATGGACTAATTTCTCCTTCTTCTATTTTTCAGGTACTCTTGGGAGTCTTGGGGATTTTTCAGAATTTTCTGGAACTTTTTTGAGAATTTTGGGTTTTTTCCGCAATTTTTGGAGGTGAAAAATACATTAAAAGGGGAAAATGGGAGAGATTAATCTCATGGCGCTGCGTGGCACAATCTCGTGGCACCACACGGCACTGATCAATGCCCCCGGCACTGTTGGGTGGGGGATGCGGAAGTGGGGCATGCGCTTTGCACGTGCCACCGCGAAGCGGGCACCGCCCGCTGATGCGGGCGGCTCACTCGGGCCGGGTCTCCGACCCGGCCCCATTTGACAGTAGGCGTGCGCGTTTTGACTTAAGAGCGGGCGGCGGGTCGGGCACCCAGAACCCGACCCGCAAGGCCCAAAACAGACCCGCAATGCGATTTTGGGGCTTTTGAGTTGCTGGGGCGATTCCCAGCAGGCTAATTCAGGTTTTTACTATTTCATTGGGGCTAGAACAGCCCCATTTTCTTCCCCAAGGGTTAAGGCTAGGGTTTGGAGGCCATTAAAGCTTGGTGGATCTTGGATGAAGTGCAAGAGAGGGAAAGCTTGCATTTTAGGGCTTCTATTTGATGATCTCTTCCCCTCTCTTGTAACATTTAGCTCTATTTTTTATATGAATATTATTGAATGATTGTTGAATGAGAGTGAGACCATTTGATAATCTTTTGATTAATAGCTTGTAATGAAGACTGGTGTGTTCATTTTGCTTGATTATCATCTTGTTTTCATTATGAAAGCCTAAAGCCATTTATGTATGGAATTGGGATTAATTAGGGTTTGTGTGGTTGATTAGTGATTGTTCATATCTAGCATTAGATTGGTCTAGCATGCCTTGAAATGGATGCTCGTAGTATTGATTGATGGGTTGTGCCCTATGTTTCATTGAGTCGTGCATACTCTTGGTGGGGCCGTAGAATAGTGGTGTACCTTAAGGGTCACACCTACGTGCACCATCCTTGTATTCTATTGACACGGATGCAAGGATCGATTCACGAGCTTAAGCTAGGGATTTCAACCCACTAATCAACACATCAATGAATCATGCATTACCCTTGGTGGGACCGTAGAACAGCAGTGTGCCTTAAGGGCATTACCTATGTGCACAACCCTCGCATACCTTGAAATGGATGCGAGGGTTGATTCATTTGGAATGAACATATTGCTAATCAACTCACAACCCTAATGACATCACATTCCACACACTCTTCCTTACTTGACTAGCTCCACACTTTGGTCTCCACCCTACCTACCTTGGGTTTGGCTCGACCGTGTCATCCCACACTTTCACTCACTACACTTGTTAGTTTTGTTCGTTGTCCTAACACTTTTAGCCTTCCTTAGCCAATTGAGATTGTGATTGTGAAACGACTTGTCTCTGTGGATTCGATCCCGTACTCACGGGTTTATATTGCATTTGACACTCCTTCTCTTGGGAGGAGAGTGTGTGCATCCTACTTGGATTGTGCACGCCCTCGAAGTTAATCAGTTAATCCTATCAACTAGTTGAAGCCTAAAATTCGAAATTACTAGAAATGGTTAATAACGTTTATTAATGTCCTTATCAACTAAAGGGTGTTTAGAGTGCTATCCTAATCATGTATTAGGCATGTAAACAACTTTAAATCTTAGCATGTCCAAAAATTATCTTATAATTTTCTGAAAGGTTTTATTGGCTATCATATTAGTTTTTCTTTAATTATCACATAATCAATAATAACTAATATAACCATTAAAAAGATCAACTAAACAATTTAGCATGATAACAAAGCAATTTAAAAATTATCTCATAAATTTTTTTTGCTAAACATTCAACTTAAATTTTATCTCATAATTTTAAGTTACACAAAATTAATTATCATCATATAATAATTAAGATCTAATTTTAAAATTATCAAATGATTTTAAAATTAAATCTAATTTTCAAAAACAATTTTTGAAAATAAAAACATTACTAGGGAACGACTATTTTAATAGTTTAAATCACAACATCCATCTCGTGGAGAAAACATGATGTATCACATACATTTTATAATTACAAAACATAGATCATGTAGACTGGCTTTGATACCAATGTTGGTTATCGCTCTGATATCATTGCAACACTGTTAAGGTACATCATCCATGGCACCCTAGACCCGTCACAAGATCTCTCACGAACTTGTTTTACGGCATGCCTCTCGACAACGCCCAACCCATCATAACCCATCTTATCGAGACTTGGTACGGTAAGGGCGATTACTTCGGGTCAGCTCATAACCCGAGAACCCGTACTCAAGCTCAACAAGCTCTGATACCAATGTTGGGTTTTCTAGGTCCTTAGGGCTATAAAATCAACGACCGGCCTAAGTCGGACGGACGACGAAATCGAACAAGCAATGGAAAAATAGTACTTAAACAGTTTTAAGTTTTATTCTTAAAGAAACAACCTTAGCCAAGATCTCTACTATCCCGGGGTTGGATTCGACCAAACCCTAAGGATAGATCTATCTAACATTGCAATTATAAATGCATGAATATTTAAACTATTTACCTTTCACTTCGTTTCTGCAGAGTACGAAGCATCGTTTTCAGCAACGTTTCTTTGGCCTCACGCCGCTTCCTAAGCCGAACCGCGTCCCGAGCCTCACCTCGTCCCGAGCTGAACCGTTTCCCGAACCGCACCGCGTCCCGAACCAAGAAACACCCTTGTCGCTGAGCCGACCACGTGTCGAAGAAAGTTTTACATTAAGTGGATTATTCATCGAGACTTCAGATCCGATCCGAGTTTCTTCGTAGCTTTGCTAAAGCCCGATCAGGGGAGCACAGAGGAATTTAGGGAGAAAGAGGGAATATTTTCTTTAAGCTCAGATCCGAGCTTGCTCACGTTTAATGGAGCTACTCAGATCTGGAGCTTGGGACAAGTTTCAAGGAGGGGGTTAGACCCATATTTATATAGGTGGCTGACCCCTCCCCTTCACTTCATTCCTGATGTAGGACTAAATTATTTAGAGGGAAAAATTAAATTAGCTTGCCGTAAACTAAGGCTAAACTTCAACAAATTTTTCCTCCCTCACCGTTGATCTTCGCAAGTGATACAACCTATCAAATCGAAGAGCACTAAATGGTGAACGAGTAGGAAAAAACGGCACGTCATTCCGAGTTTGTTTGACCCCTCAAACGAGGCTCCAAAGTAGGCCAAAAATCACATAGTTTCGCAAACTGCAGCCGCCCATTGCCCGCACACAACCCGAGGTCAGATTAGCTGGGTAGGGCCCACCCTGGGCCCCACCCGCTCATGCACCAGTCACGTGCGGGGCATGCGCCCAATGACCAGCTGGGCACGTGCCCCGCACATGTCCAGCAGGCAAGTGCTTTGCACGCGCCCAGCGGGCGCATGCAAAGCATGCGCCCAAGGCACACGCGAGTTATTTCCAGGCGCTCGTAAATGTGTGTGCCTGTTTGGCTGAGTGACCCGGCCCAATGGGCCAGGTCAAGCCATTCAGAATGGCTTATTATGGGCACGTGTAAAAATTGCTCCAGGTCAATGGAAAAATGGCTCTATCTTGTCTGTTTGGCGTCCGTTTTGGACACCGTTCGAACCTGGTTTTAGACCGGGACATTTTCATCATCCAAGTAACCTTTTCCTTGGGTTTATTATATAAAATATGGTCGTAAATATTTTAAGACACATTTAATACCCTTTGCATCATATGCAAAATTCCCACATCTAACTTTAAAATCCATTTGCATCAAGTACAAATGAACTGAGGTCATACATCTCTCAACAACTAGGTCTGTCATTGTTGATTAATTGGTTCTTAAAATGCTTCTAATTACTTAACCAGATAAAGGAAGAGCATAGCCATAATGACAAGATACTTAACCAGTTTGGGTTGAGGTTGTAAGGGTTGTAATTCTTGTTGAGATATTAAGTCATACCCAATATTGTTTTGATGATGAGCAAAAAATATCATCTAATATATTTAAGTGCAATATAAGAGCTTAAGGTAAATCAAATAAGCACCCAAAGGATTGGTGAGCTCAACAAGGCCAAGAAGCAAATGAAGCAAGACAAAGAGTTTGAAGTAACAAGAATACATAGTAGACTTCAATGTAAAAGTTTATTTTTGATGTAATTTTCTTTTTTCTTGTCTTAGAATGTTAAAACCTTGATTGAAGCTCTCACACACTTAGTAACACCCCAAATATATTTTAAAAATAATTTAAAATGATTTAGATAAAGTATCCCAAAGTTTTACAAAACTGCGTATCAAAAAAGTAGTCGACTCATATATATATAATGTGGAGTCGCCCATTGAGTAATTGGCTGATCTAGGGACTTTCTATATCCTGCAAAAAGTTGACTATTATTGTGCACAAAGTCGACTACTGGTCCTGGAGTTGACCAATGAACTGGAGTCGATTCATAATCACTAACTGCTCCATTTGACTTATTCTTTGACTAGACATTAGAGGGACGTTATAGGGGCATCTTGGGCAATCATTCTTATCTCAAAATTCACCCTATACATAGAGGGTTGTTGTCAGATTTTTTTGTATGAGTTTAATGATCAATTGTTAAAGAGAAAAATTGTTTTAAGCTCAAATTTTCAAAAACCCCCTTTTTCATCTTGGCCAAAGTTTTCCAAAGTTTTCAATCTTATTCATTGGCCAAACCCTTGATCTCCCAAAGGAAAAATTCTTATATTTTGAGATCAAGTCTTATCATATAGCAACACAATCACAAAAGGATTTCAAGCAAGGCTATAGGTAAATTGTATCAACTTTTTTTGTAACAGAAAATTCTCAAGTGTGAGATGGCGAGTTGTAAGTGTTAATTGCATATTTTGCCTATATTTATAGCTTCACGCCCATGCATTTTGCATGTTTCATTTTTATCTTCCATGCATATTTCACTTGTTTTTGTCCATTTTACTCTTGGGGGATATTTTGTGTTTTGCAAGGATGAACACGCTTAAAACAATGTAAATGAACGATGGGAGGAGCAAGTGCAAAGAGATGGCAAACATCGATGATGTAATAAGGAAAGAAGTGGAAAAATACATGGCTACACGGACGTGCATGTCAACGAACGTTCGTGTCAACGTATCTGCTTGAAGGAAGAAAGAAGAACCTTCAGTACACTGCCATGTCAAATCTGAAGAATGCAACTGACACGATCGTGCAACCACTTGGCACGGTCGTGTCTAATTTGTGTGAGCGAGGAGAAGCTGGTGATGATTAAAGAATAGACACAGCCGTGCATCTACATAACACGGCCGTGTATAATTAGCAGAGTGATTAAGCCCTAGTCTACTCAGTGGCATATCGTGCACCTTAGCGGCACGACCATGTGCCCGTTATTTTGAGGGGTTTAAACCCGTTTCTACTGTAGTTTTTGGGGGATATAAAACACTTCTTGTACTCATTTTAGGGGGGGGGACTTCCATTAGGTTTTATTCACCTCTGGGGGCGGCTACTTCTGTACATTAGTAAGATTTTTATTGTTTATATTTGATATTAAAGATTTGGTTTTTATTTCTTCTTCATTTAGTTTTGTTCTTAATTCTCTCAACTATTTTTGTGATGCATTTTTATACGAATTTTCTGATTGTTATTTTGATGATTAGTGAGTAGTTCTTTTATCTAGGGTGAACTTGAACCCTAACGTAGGTTATTCGTATGGGTTGATCACCCCAAATATCGGGTCTAGTGGAGTATTGCTAGTGTATAACTCTGGATGTGTTCCTACATCAATCTTATTATTAGAATGCTACAACCCTAATCACCGACCAGAAATCGGGGTTTTGGTTTGATGCCCCTAGTAATGGATAGATTTTTTTGATAAAAAGGTTATTATGAGATATCATATCAAGATTATTAGAGCAACTAAATTAGGGTTAACGATGAGACATCGGAGTCCTGATAGAGATCCAGACTATGCTTTGAGTTATTGCTCGCGGTTAAACGTGGAAAGAATGAGGAGTGAGATTAAACCCTCAATGACAGCTTTATTCCATTAGACTGAGAAGCTAGATCACCCTACATTTAATCTGTGTTAGCGTGGGATACTAAGCCCTAGTCTTTTCCACATTTGACACATTTTCAGTATATCTCCACTTTTTGACAATCCCGCATAGCTAATTAAAAGCCCAGATTAAAAATGCTCAACCACTGTGTCCATGTGTTCGACCCGTTTACTACGACTACACATATGCTTGCGGTTAATATAACTTCCTAACTGTAAGTCTTCTTAGGAAGAGGCTGTTTATAAAAATCATCTTGTAAAGAGATGAATGTAGTTGTAATATTTATGGAGATAGTGGAACTAGCCAAGTGGGACTTGTGTGTGGAGTATGGTACGTGGTACTCGAACCAGGGTATATCTTGTGCTTGTGCTTGTTTTATTTCTTTGTGTTGTGATATTATATATTGCTTGTGTTATTTCTATTGCATACTCTTTATCAAGTTATTATTGTTGTTGATTAAGTATAAATTAGGTAACACTAATTGTAAACTTAAGTAGATTTTCTAAAGGAATATTTTTTATTTCGTATACACTATTCACCCCTGCCCTCTAGTGTCTACTTGATATCTACATGGATCCGAGCACGTGGTATCAGAGTTTGGTTGAAGAATGGCATCAACAAACAACAACACATATCCCGAAGGCCAATCCACTTCTTGTCCATCGTTGCTTACCAAATCAAACTATAAGACTTGGAAGAACCGTACCAAGATCTATTGCAAGTCTATCTCCTATGACTTGTGGACCATGGTGAAGAATCCATATGTAGAACCAACAACGCTGGGAAATGAATGGACCAAAGCCGAGAAGGAGCATGATGCGTTGAATGTCAAAGTGATGAACACATTCTATTGTGCACTCCACAATATGGAGAGCAACCGGGTGAGTCGTGCAACCAACGCTTATGAGATTTGGAAGACATCGATGTAACTCATGAAGGCAACACTAAAGTTAAGACTTCTAAAACTTCTCTTTTTGTTCATATGCATGAAGCTTTTGAAATGAATCCGGAAGAAACTGGTGGCCTAGTTAGCACACTAACTACGGACAAAACTTAATTTTGATGATGCCAAACTAGTTGTATGGATATAACATGTGTGCTCAGTGAATTTCACGTCAACGGAGCAAAACAGTGTTTGGCATGGCCGTGCCAAACCAGTACAAAAATCGGCATGACCGTACCATAGTCTACACAGTCTGGAAAAAGTTACTGTTTACTTGGCAGGACTGTACCAAGTCTACAGGAAAATTGACACGATTGTGCAGGATACTGAGAAGGTCCCTACTGAAGCTGCACGACCGTGCCAAATATAGTACAAATGTGGCACGACCGTGCCACTAGGTAGATGCCTAGATTTGACTTGTTTGACCAGTCAAACATCCATATTTGACTTCCTCAAGATGTTCTAAGAGATCAAGTTGATGTAGATGACTAGATATTTGATGGTTTCTAATTTAAAGGAAGTCTTATAAAAGCAAGAAGACTTCCCCTTGGAGAATAGACCTAGCTGCACCAATTTAGAGCGCATCTTCCTTGCTAGTCACACAAAATTGTCCCTTCATCAAAGAGTAAAAAACTTCCACAATAAGAAGGAGAAAATGTAGGAGAAAATGTGCCCATAAGACAATTTATCCCAGATATACGTCTTGTTCATACTGTATATGATACGTATTATTCTAAGTATAATAAAATCGTTCGTATTAATATACTTAGATAATATCCATAGACTTATAGTTAGGTCCTTACGTATCTAGATGAGATCTCGATTATGAGTAAGTAAGCGACAGAATATAAACATAAGTCTTAAACGGTTCGTGGTCATAGATGTGTCGAGAACTGGATATCGACACATCAGATAGACCATTGTGTCTTAGTCTTACCTTAGGGTAATGATGATCTCATAGTCATTCGACTTGGTGAAGTCGGAGACGAGACACAGGTGCTCATTAGAGAATGAGTTCACTGAACGACCACATAAGAGTTATTAAATGGTTGACTTTAACTGAACTGTATTTAATAACTCTATGGTGATGATAGGTTAGCTGGTCCTTAAGACCTGAAGTCATTTGTACAAACCTGTAAGTGAACGGTGTAGCTTAGACATATGATCTATCTTCGAGGCTAGGCCTGCTGAAAGATCTTAGGTTGAGCTGCACCCAAGCTCTCGAGGCGAGTAGATGACTAAGATGGGATTCGTCACTTCCGTTAAAGGGAAGTTAGTGTTACAGGCTCAGTACGGTCTTTATGTTAATCCTCGGTCGGGGTGCGTTGTAAGAAGTACAACGTGTATACAATAAAGACCGCCGTATACTGACCAATGCTGTTTAATAGGGTTGACAGTAAACCATACCCTAGGCCAACAAGAACACAATCTTGACGAAGGGACTACGGCTAACGAAGTTCATCACTGACACAGCCAATGTAAACCCATTGATACTTTTGTCAAAGGGTCGATCACGTTATGATGATTCTGAAACAGGGACGACAGCTACTGCTCGTAGTGACCGTCGTCTAGGGGTTCTGAGCCCCAACCTGTAGTAAGGTTAGGCTGTAGGGTCTCACACCGAGTAGTGTTCGTGTCTTAGTAATAGGAAGATAGAATAGAGAGAGATATCATTTGATGATATTCACAAAGCTTGTTGTGAAAGTTAGTCGCAATAGCAATAGGGACAAACGTTGCATTTGATACAAGCTATGATTAAACGTGTCGTAAATTGGTTACGACAAATTTAGTAGGAACAAATATATTGGAAAGGGTTACCTGGATGATGGGATCATCCCGGTCTAAACACAGGTTCAAACCGTGTCCAAATCGGAGCTCAAACGAGCCCGGAAACGCGAAAACAGTCCAAGGAGAAGTGGGTTAGACCCATTGGGCTAAAAAGCCCATAGGCAAAGGCAAACGGGCACAGCCCGCTAGCTGCAACGGGCACAGCCCGCTAGCTGCAACGGGCACAGCCCGCTAGCTGCAGCGGGCATCGCCTGCTGCAGCAGCGGGCCAGCGCCAGCTGCTTGTAGCGGGCCAGCGCCAGCTGCTTGCAGCGGGCGCACGCCCGCTGCGGCAGCGGGCGTGCGGCCCGCCCTTACCCCCTTGGGCGGGTGCGCCCGCTAAGCTTAGCGGGCACCCCCGTAACTTAAGTCAATTTAGGGTTTTTTAGAAACCCCAAATGACGGCTACGAATTTTGATAATTTGCTAAACTTTGGGTAATTGTTTGAGGGGTCAAACGAAGTCAAAATTCGTCGCCGTCGGTTCCTATGCGTTCACCATTCGAAGCTCTTCAGATTGATAGCTTGTTTGGTGTCTAAGGTTTAATGTGCAATGAGAATTAATTAGTTAAAGTTTGCTTTTATGAAAAGCTCACTTTAACTTGAAATTAAACCAAATTGGCTTAATTTTTTTTTCTCCCATTTGCAGAATGTCCCACATTGCTCGCAACGAGAGAGTTAGTGTCGACTCCCTATATAAATAGGGGTGCACTCTCTTCGTTGAAAAACACACCAAGTCATCGATCGAGTAGCTCCAGACTTTTAGAGCAGGCTCGATCGTCGACTAAACTTTTCTCTCTCTCTCTCTTCCTATTCTCCGGAGTAGTCCTAGCAAGACTACGAAGGGGGTTTGGATCTTGATCCAGACGTCTAAGACACGGGTTCTTCTCAAGTGAAACTTTCTACCGCGTGTGATCGGCTCGGAGGCGAAAGTCAGTTCGGGCGGATCGGTGCGAGGGTGCGAGGCGGCTCAGGCGGATCGAGTCAAAGCGACTCGGCTACGAGGAGCTTCTGAAGACGGTGCGGTACATCTTACCTGCTCCAGTGCCAAGATTTCGGGTATGTGGTTAAGTAGTTTTTAGTATAGATTTAATTAGTCGATTAGAGTAGATCCCTCTTGGGGTGGTCAGATCCACCCCAAGTTGGCATAGATCGGGCTAAGTTCTGGCTCCCCAGAGCCTAGCTAAATAGTTTAGCTAGTGTAGAAATTTTGAATTTCTGTTTTCCGCTGCGTTTTTGTGCCTCTGTGGTCCGTCCGACTTAAGGCGGACACAGATCCAAGCTCTGGAGGTCCGTCAAAAACCCTACAGTGGTTTCAGAGCCACGGTTATTCTATAGATCTACTATAGCGACTTTTTAATCTTTAAAATTGCTTATTTTAAACATATGGATTTTTTTAGCTTTATGCTAAAATTAGTTTTAAAAATGTTTTGTGTTTTAAAAATCGTTTTTACAAACACGAAAATTTTTGAGACGATTTAATTTTATGCGATAATTTTAAATGAATCCCAAAATGCTTTTTAAAATTATTTTTTATGTGATATAAATATTGTTTAAGAGCATTTAATTGTTTATGTAATCTTAAGGAATATTTTATTTTTGAAATTTAAATTTTCTCAGGTTACATAAAGATTAGAAAATTTTAAAACCTTTGTTTGAAAGCTTTTAAAACGATTTCTAATAATTTTAAAAGTGTTTTAAAAGTGTTTTAGAGAATATGTAAATTATAGAAATACTTTGTTTTCACGAGATGAAAGATAAATTAGTTTCTTTTTACATATAAGTCTCTAAAATTATTTATGCGACATTTCGATTTTAGAAATAATTGATTAAAATTTTAAAGCCTAGGTTTTAGAATTATTTGATAATTTTATACCTAGTTTTAAGTGATAAAATGTTTTGGAGCTTTAAAAGTTTTATCTTCGAATTTAAATTGTTAAATTCTAGATTTGCGTGTTTTCTTTATATAGATAATTTTAAACTTGCAAATACTCGTTAGATGTCACAATTATGAAACTTTCATTTATGCGGATAAACTAGTTGTTTCAAATTCTTTTAATGGACATGTTTGAATAATGTATTCATAAACCTTATTAGGTTAGCCATTAAATGTTTAAAATTTTATGAGATGAAATTTTAAATTAACTAGTGACATGTTATGTTTGATAAAACAAAACAACATCAAAATCTAATACCAGATTAGGTTAGTCCCTTTGTTTGTAAATCATTTCATTAAAACGTTTAATTGATGATTTTCATAAAAGACAAATGTTGAATTGTTTTATAAAATCCTAATTAGATTGGGGTAGCACGTTGAACGAATAGACCTTATAGTTGATAAGGACTTAATAAAATTGTTCAACCAATCTATAAAATTTCGAATTTTAGGATCCACTAGTTGATAAGGATTAACTAGTCTTCTTATTAAAAGCCATTTAGTTGTTTGGAAAACATAGAATTGATGATAACTCCTTCAATGGATCATGATGTCGGTCAATGTGCTTGGCTAAGTTTGCTGGACCAACCTAGCTAGACTGGGTAACAAGTGGTCCTGGTTTAGTCAATTCCCTGGCCGCGTCCGCTGGACCGCAAGGAGTCGATTCATGACTATGTAAGTCCATCGACTATACCTAAGTCAATACGATAATAATCTTGTTCAATATAAATCGTAGCCCTCCTTGTTTTAGGAGTTGGCAACTGTAAGAAACATGTTACGGTTGTTGAGCTACACTCAAGCCGTGATATGTCAATCTTATAGAAACCGATTTCTTGATTGACATCTTGACCTGACTGAAACCGTTGTCTCATCCTTTGAGCATCGGCATAAGTATAACCAAGAATGTAGTCTAAGTCCTGACCCAAACCAACGTGTCATGCATACACCGAGCGGCGGGGCAAGTCAGGCTAGACACGAAAACAAGGGTCCGACTAGGCTAGCCATTGTGATCCGGTTGAGCACACTCATGATCACAAATGACTAGGGGTAAAAATAGATATGGAATCATAGTTTATATGATTGACGACGAGTTCGTCTACCGACTGCAGAGTCGGACAACTTGTTGAGTTACACTCAAGGTTGTCAGACTCGGGGTAGTCGGATCCCTCTCTCACAAATGTTATTTTATAATAAATTGTTTATTATGGCTTTAATAAATTTAGTGGGAGAATATAGTTTTATAAAAACCATTAAAACTATACTACGAACATATGCTGACTAAAAGTATCTATAAAATGCAGAATGGATTCGGGTCTTAGATATATGGTTGAGAAGAACATGCTGGATGGAACGAACTACAAAGACTGGCTTAGGAACATCAAGTTGGTCCTTTCCCTAGCCGGGATAGGATACGTACTGTTCGAGGACGCTCCGGATAAGCCCGATGAAGATTTGACCTTCGAGAAAAAGGAAGCCTACAAATTGTACCAGAGGGATGCAGAGAAGGCCAGGTGCCTTACTCTGGCTTCGATGACCAACAAGTTGCAAAGGAAGCATGAACATATGGATGTTCAAAGCATGCTCCTCAATGCACAAGAGTTGTACAGCAAGCGATCTCGAGCTGCCAAATTCGAAGCCACCAGCAACCTCTGGGGCACCAAGATGGGGGCAGAGCCCGTACAGGATCATGTTATCAAGATGATCGGGTACGTAGAGGACACCGACCAGTTAGGATTTGTCTTGGACAATGAGATGTACATAGACATTATCCTAAAGTCTTTGACTCCTGAGTTTAAGCCTTTCATCACTGGTTTTATAATGAACAGTCTTGAAACGGATCTTCCTGGTCTCCTCAATATGCTTAGGCAGTTTGAGGAGATTGAGAAGAAGCCGACTGCATTGGTTGTTGGCTCTGCTTCTTCCGACCAGCCGAAAGGCAAGGGTAAGAAGAGGCAGGTCCCGCAACCTGCAAAGGCGAAGAAAGGGAAGAAAAAGACTAAAGGGGCTCCGTCGAAATCTGAGTGCTTCCATTGCCACAAGATTGGCCACTGGAAGAGGAACTGTAAGATCTATCTTGCAGAGAAGAAGAAGGGGCATACGGATGCCTCCACCTCAGGTACAAATTCAATTTCATAAAAATGTAATTATTTCCAATCATATAGTATGAGCTACTAAAAGACATCTGTGTAATGTATACAGGTGGCTGATATGAAGCGGAGATTAGAGAAGTGCAGAGGACGGTCGGCAATCTGAGCAATCGTTGCTGCTAGGGCCGTTCAAACGACTTCGAGAGACATGATCAAGAAGAAGATGATACTATTTTTAGCTAAATAAAATGTATCATTTCTTTTAAGTTGAAAACAATGATTGAGTGTTCTACACTCAAAGTTTATTTGGATAAACAAATTACGGTTCATCTCAATGAATCCGATGTTTTATGAATATCTCAGGAATTACGTTTGATGTTGAGTTAAAATTTGATTGGCTTAAATTTTCTGTGATTGTGGCTTTCTGAGATGGTTGCGAAATTCTCGAATGATGTTGCGAAGCTTCGAAAAATGTTGATTTTGAGCTGACTTGATGTTATAGTCAATTGGTAGTTAAGTATAGGTTCCATGGGCGTATAAATTGTGTGCAATCACAGTTATACGCATATTAAGATTAATTCTTAATAAACCACATTTAGTTATTAAAGAGTTAATATTACAATGTGGTTAAGGAAAAAAGTACAGTGTAGGACGTTTTGATTGAGCGAGTAAATGTCAAGATTCCTTAAACCGATCTTGACTTGACTCATTCGTCAAACCGAACCTGACACTAGTACATTCCATCAAAAGCACTTATAAAATGGTTATAACTTCGTATATATAATCTAAATACGATTTAGTATAATATTGAAGTATTTAACCATGTAATTCTCAAAGTCAGTGGGAGCAAGCTCGTATACTTAGTTCCGATCTTTCAGACTAAGTAAAAAGGATTTCCACCTTAAATAAATCATCTATATAAAACATTGAATCAAAATTGTTTTGATTTAATCGTATATATATAGACTTAGGGTGTCATGTATGTACTTGACATATTGACACAAGAAAAGTGGAATGAGCTGAGACTGACTTGTAGATTATAATGTTAGACCCTACATCTAGGATGTATTAGCTAATTGTTAGCTATACAAAGATAGGAAAAATTGATCCAGATCATTTTTCCAAAAGGATCAACCCTGTGTGATCAAGAGATGTATTATTTAATCCATTAAAATTAGTTGTAGATACTCGTTAGTAAAACCACTCTTAGGTTTGCCATATAAATGTCAATGTGACTGATATGCTATAACGGTATGAGATACCGAGATAAATAGCCTAAGTGCAAGTGGGAGATGTAGGAGAATATGTGCCCATAAGGCAATTTATCCTAGATATACGTCTTGTTCATACTGTATATGGTACGTATTATTCTAAGTATAATAAAATCGTTCGTATTAATATACTTAGATAATATCCATAGACTTATAGTTAGGTCCTTACGTATCTAGAGAGATCTCGATTATGAGTAAGTAAGCGACCGAATATAAACATAAATCTTAAACAGTTCGTGGTCATAGATGTGTCGAGAACTGGATATCGACACATCGGATAGACCATTGTGTCTTAGTCTTACCTTAAGGTAATGATGATCTCATAGTCATTCGACTTGGTGAAGTCGGAGACGAGACATAGGTGCTCATTAGAGAATGAGTTCACTGAACGATCACATAAGAGTTATTAAATGGTTGACTTTAACTGAACTGTCTTTAATAACTCTATGGTGATGATAGGTTAGCTGGCCCTTAAGACCTGAAGTCATTTGTACAAACCTGTAAGTGAACGGTGTAGCTTAGACATATGATCTAGCTTCGAGGCTAGGCCTGCTGAAAGATCTTAGGTTGAGCTGCACCCAAGCTCTCGAGGCGAGTAGATGACTAAGATGGGATTCGTCACTTCCGTTAAAGGGAAGTTAGTGTTACAGGCTCAGTACGGTCTTTATGTTAATCCTCGGTCGGGGTGCGTTGTAAGAAGTACAACGTGTATACAATAAAGACCGCCGTATACTGACCAATGCTGTTTAATAGGGTTGACAGTAAACCATACCCTAGGCCAATAAGAACACAATCTTGACGAAGGGACTACGGCTAACGAAGTTCATCACTGACACAGCCAATGTAAACCCATTGATACTTTTGTCAAAGGGTCGATCACGTTATGATGATTCTGAAACAGGGACGACAGCTACTGCTCGTAGTGACTGTCGTCTAGGGGTTCCGAGCCCCAACCTGTAGTAAGGTCAGGCTGTAGGGTCTCACACCGAGTAGTGTTCGTGTCTTAGTAATAGGAAGATAGAATAGAGAGAGATATCATTTGATGATATTCACAAAGCTTGTTGTGAAAGTTAGTCGTAATAGCAATAGGGACAAACGTTGCATTTGATGCAAGCTATGATTAAACGTGTCGTAAATTGATTACGACAAATTTAGTAGGAACAAATATATTGGAAAGGGTTACCTGGATGACGGGATTGTTCCGGTCTAAACACAGGTTCAAACCGTGTCCAAATCGGAGCTCAAACGAGACCGGAAACGCGAAAACAGTCCAAAGAGAAGTGGGTTAGACCCACTGGGCTAAAAAGCCCATAGGCAAAGGTAAACGGGCGCAGCCCGCTAGCTGCAGCGGGTGCACGCCCGCTGCACATCGGGCGTGTGCCCGCTGGCTGCAGCGGGCGGGCGCCCGCTGCACAGCGGGCCCGTGCCCACTGTTGCAACGGGCGCGGCCCGCTGCGGCAGCGGGCGTGCGGCCCGCCCTTGTCCCCTTGGGCAGGTGCGCCCGCAACTTAAGTCAATTTAGGGTTTTTTTAGAAACCCCAAATGACGTCTACGAATTTTGATAATTTGCTAAACTTTGGGTAATTGTTTGAGGGGTCAAACGAAGTCGAAATTCGTCGCCGTCGGTTCCTATGCGTTCACCATTCGAAGCTCTTCGATTGATAGCTTGTTTGGTGTCTAAGGTTTAATGTGCAATGAGAATTAATTAGTTAAAGTTTGCTTTTATGAAAAGCTCACTTTAACTTGAAATTAAGCCAAATTGGCTTAATTGTTTTTTCTACCATTTGCGGAATGTCTCACATTGCTCGCAACGAGAGAGTTAGTGCCGACTCGCTATATAAATAGGGGTGCACTCTCTTCGTTGAAAAACACACCAAGTCATCGATCGAATAGCTCCAGACTTTTAGAGCAGGCTCGATCGTCGAATAAACTTTTCTCTCTCTCTCTTCCTATTCTCCGGAGTAGTCCTAGCAAGACTACGAAGGGGGTTTGGATCTTGATTCGGACGTCTAAGACGCGGGTTCTTCTCAAGTGAAACTTTCTACCGCGTGTGATCGGCTCGGAGGTGAAAGTCAGTTCGGGCGGATCGGTGCGAGGGTGCGAGGCGACTCAGGTGGATCGAGTCAAAGCGGCTCGGCTACGAGGAGCTTCTGAAGACGGTGCGGTACATCTTGCCTTCTCCAGGGCCAAGATTCCGGGTATGTTGTTAAGTAGTTTTTAGTATAGATTTAATTAGTCGATTAGAGTAGATCCCTCTTGGGGTGGTCAGATCCACCCCAAGTTGGCTTAGATCGGGCTAGGTTCTGGCTCTCCAGAGCCTAGCTAAATAGTTTAGTTAGTGTAGAAATTTTGAATTTCTGTTTTTCGCTGCGTTTTTGTGCCTCTGTGGTCCGTCCGACTTAGGGCGGACACAGATCCGAGCTCTGGGGGTCCGTCAAAAACCCTACAGAAAAGAAGTTCTGTAGTTGTCAAGCTGAAAAGTGCATAAATTTCCTTACAAACATCGGATTGACGCACAGTTCTTTCGACATGATTCCCACGACACGATCTACGCTACAGTGACATCTTTCTGATTTTAATATCTATATTTTAATCAGTTAGAATTTTTTTTACCATGAGATTGTATTGTAGAATAGCTTCATTCATAGGCTATCATTGAGCGCTGAATTCTTTGAAGTATATCTTGTAACAATCTGATCACCACCTACAAGTGTGATCAAGTTTTTCTTTTTGGTTACGAAAGTGTTTTTAAATCCTTAGGCGAGGTCAGAGTATAGGTGGGGAGGCTAGGCGGGGAGCTACTCTGTTAAAAATCTATGACTGTGTGCACTTTGATTGCTTGATAATTTTTGTGTGACATACACTCTATTCACCCACCCTCTAGGGTGTTCTTCAATTGGTATCAGAGCAAAATTTCTTGTAGACTCAATGTCTCATGAAATTTCAATCCTATAGTAAAAATTCTGTATACATACTCGCATAATCCCTATAACGAAAAAGGACAATCATATCTAAGGTCACCCTTGTTTGATGGAACAGACTAAAGCTTTTGGAAACAATGCATGTCTATCCATATTAAAAGAATTGATGTGGCTCTATAGAAAATAATTAGTGAGAGCTTCACCTTTGTTGAAAAACCATCACATGGGCAGTAGAAAGAGAATGATAGGTTAGAGAATCTCAATGATAATGCCATGAGCATCTTTTATTGTGGTCTTAATAAAACTGAATATAACCGTATCAGTTCTATTTCGACTGCTAAGGGTATTTGGACTAGGCTAGACGTTACTCACGAGGGTATGTCTGAAGTAAAGAAAACTCGCATCCATATGTTATTGCAAAAATATGAAAAAATTTCTATGGTGCCAAATGAATCGATTGATGCTATGTTTTATTGTTTTATAGATATTGTCAATCTGCTAAAGGCTTTAGGAAAGGAAATCCCAGAGATAGATTTGGTTAAAAAGGTTCTATATTTCTTGTTTGGAGATTGGCTCCAAGAGCAAACTACGATTGATGAGGTGCATGATTGGGTAAACTTCACTTTCGAGCAACTCATGGGAACGTTGATGGCATATGAAGTTCAAATGAATATGATAAATGGATAAATAAGGAAGAAAAACCTCAAATGGTATAGAAGACTAAAAAGAATCTGGCTTTCAAGGGCATCTAGGGTACACCATGAGACAACAAATGAGTCAGACGATGAAGACATCGACTTCATCGTCAAAAAAAATTCCTAACTTCTTATGAAGCAACAAGAGAAATACATGAAATATTTGGAGAAATGGAAAGAAGGAAGGAGATGATGAAAAGAGCTCTATTCCAAGGTGCTTTAGATTTAAAAAGCAAGGCCGTTTGAAAGTCGATTGTCCTCTTATGAAAAACAAAGGAAAAGAAAAAGTAGCTGATGGAGGGAAGAAGACGCACAAGTGAGGGATGATCGCTACATGGGGATATAGCGATGCAGAGGAGCTCTCTAAAGATGATACAACAGAGGACAACAGAACATGTTTCAAGGCCGGAAGTGGAAAGGTAAATTTTAAACCAAGCTTGCATAATTTTGAAGATTGTTTATATCTTAGTGAAGACATGTTTTTCGACATGAAAGATGCTTATGAATATTTAATAGACCTCTTTAAGGACATGGCATCCGAATTTGTTAACCTTAAAGAACTTCAGGATTCCTTACAAGACCAACTTTCTATTGCCATACATGATAAAGATGAGTTGTCTATTAAATGGAGAGAAGTAAAAGAAATAATTGATAACATCAATGAAACTAAGCTAAAGAGCAAGACTTTAGAATTAAACGAAGCTAATATTAAATTAGCTAAATTAGAGTTTTCATGCTCTAACTTAGCTAAAGATTTAAACGAAAAAGTTAGTTCCTTAAACTATAAAGACCTTGAGATAATAGTCTTAAATCAAAAAGTCTCTAGCTATCCAGAAATAAATGAACAATTAGAAAAAGAAAAGTCAAATTTAATAAAAGGAAAATATTGCTAGTGAAAATGAAAAGAGTGAAAAAGAAAAGAATTATGAGGTTATGATCCAAGAATTAGAGAATGGGAACCTAGATCTTAACAACATAATTAAGAAATTCACTAGTAGCCAAAATGCTCAAGTATTGAGTCAAGAAAATTGACTTGAGCTTGTGCATAACAGCCGCCTATAGAAGTATAGCCAGGCACCTGGTGGTTCACAGGAGCCTGTTGGAAGTCCAGAAACTCCAATTGAGTTTTTGGCAAAGGTAACCTATTGAATTGGTTTCTATAATGATCCTAAGATTCACTAAGATGGTTTGTGCATATGCATGAATGAGTATGACCATCTAATCATGGCAACCTAACACACACAAAGAAGTAAAAGACATAAATGTAAATATTACATGGATTGCATTCATTTACTTCTAAGTACACTACTCTTCAAGCTTGAGTAGCCGTGATTCTCTCCATCATCATCCAAGCTTTGGCACATCTTGATGAGCTTCCTTTCATCAAGCTCCAAACTATGGCAATGCTCCTCTTGATATCCATCTATTCACCAAGCTTTTAGTCTCCAAAATGATATTCTTCAATTGTTAAACATGAGACTAAAACATTGAGAGTCATTAGCAACAACATAATGTTGTGATCATCATTAAAACTATATAGGTCTAAAAAGCAAATGCCTAACACCCTAGTCTTTGCCATGGTGATTAGGATGGATGAAAGATTAAAAGGAAAAGGAAAAGGGAAAAAGAAAAAAAGGAGAAGAAAAAAAGAAAAGAAAAGAGAAAAGCCAAAATTTTCTTCATCTTCCTCTCCCCTCCTCCATGGCCGGCCACCACCAATACCACCCCTCTCCTCCTCCTCTTGACCCAATTGCCTCTTGGTGCAATTTGGAGCTAGAAAGAAGAAGGAGCTCTTGGAGGAGGATGAGTTCTAGGAAGGAGTAACTTTGGTGAATAGAGCTTCAATAAGGAAGGAGTTCATAACTCTTCTCTTGTGAATACTATGTTTGGGATTGGGGATGCCCTATTGGTTGTATGAGGTGGTGGTGGTGTTATTGTTGTGAACTTATCGCATACTGTTATTGTTGTTGTTGTTGTTTGCTCACACAAAGCTAATATAAATTTACTGCAAGCGCACGGGTCGTGTGTAATGCTAACGGGTCGAACACATGGAGGCGGATTGACCGAGTACTAGCTCGATTTGGGGTTTTATGCTAGCTATGCTAATCAGATTGAAGGGATATGGATTTTATTGGGTTCAACAAAGATAATGACATGGATATGCGTAAACGATGACAAAAACGAGGAATGATGAAATAACAATAACACAACAGCAACAAGAACAACAACAACAAATAAGAACAGCAACAACATCAAAAAAATAGCAATAAAGTGCAGAAAAAGAGAAAAGAGGCTTATCTCATTAATCTCCAAGGGAAGTTATCAGTTTCCTTTACAAACCAAAGAGAAAAGCTCCAAACCCCTATCTAAAACTAATTAAAACCCTAAACTACTCCTAAATATCAATAGAACAGTAAAAGAGGGGCAAAAAGAGCCTAAAGCTTGGCTTCCCCCTCAATGACGGCGTCAATTCACTTAAATACCAACCATAGGGAGTCAGGTTTCGTTCTCAAACCTACTTTCAAATGGTCGCATGGTTGAACTACGCGGTCGCGTCGTTCAATTGATGTTGTCGATGTTGCTTGGTGAGGAGAGGAAACCATGCTGCTGTGTGGTTCGTTCATACGACCGCGATAATGCCGCTTGGTTGAATAGGAATGACGCAACCATATGAATAAATTCATACGGCTGTGTGGAATGTCTTGCTGAAGCTGGAGAATGACACGGTCGTATGGCCATGGTTATCATCTGCAGCACTCCACTCCAGTGCTCAAGCTGCTCTTCAGTCCTCCAAGCATTCTATCTTCAAGCTCCACATCTCCAACAATCTCCAGCACTCTTCAATGCTTTAGCTCAAGTTTCAAGTGCACACTCTGATCCATGCTCCCAATGCACAATGCTCCATCACTTCAGCTCTTCACTTCTCCAAATCCATCTTCCTCCAAGTTCAACTCCAGACTCAGAACAATGCCAGCTTTCATCTCTATGCTCTAGAAAAGAAACTCCAGCTTCACATCACTCCAACAAGCTCAATCCACAGCTGAAATGCTTTAGCTCCATCTCCCGGACTACAAAGCTCCAATTCATTCCTCAAGTTACAAGCTCCACGTACAAAATTACTCCATGAAAGCGCAAAATGCTCCAAACTCCTCCCTATTCACCTGAAAAGCACCGAGGAGACCAAAAGCATAAAAAGGAACAAAAGCGATAAAAATGGCATGGAAAACGAGGCAGGGTGGAGCAAAACATGAATGAAATGAAGATGAAAACTATATATAAAAACAACCTATCAAAATCCCTGAAGCTAAACTCTTCGTCGTCCTTAAGGAAGACGAAGAGGGAGTAAAGAAAGGGGTATGCAAATGATAATATGAGTTTTGAGGAATTTGAAAAATCGAGCACATATATGTGGACAAATAGGAATCTTAAATTCATTGAAATCTGAAACGCCGACTCCACTCTTTCGATAAGAATATAACACCGGGACATGATTTCTAGCTCGAATCGTCAAATAATATACTATACCATGATCAAGCTCAAAGCCCAGAATATTTCGTCTAATCCGTCCTTAGGCCAAAAACAAAGGGATCTAAGCTATGAAAGGGTCGAAGAAAAGATAAATATGAGATAATGGGTCACTAGTTCATCAAAGAAGTGGCTCTTACAACACCTCAACTTTCCATGACTTGTGAAATCAATGGTCTATTCTTGCTCCCAAATCTTTTTCTTTTCTAATTTTTTCTTTTTTTCATTTTGATTCTAATTGGTTCGTGTAAGGACCGGTGGGTCGATGACTCCCAGGTTAGACGACCTTAGGGAATCAGGCCAAGAAGGACCCCTCAGACCTACTACCTCGAACCAATTATAATCCTTATTTTCACGCACTCACCCAAGCTAGATCTTTTGACACGAGGCCCTGATGGTTTCTATCGTGGGGATCCGGTTACTCAGTTTTGCTGGTGAAACGGTGTGTGCTTTATTCTTTTTCTTATATATACATATTTTTCTTTTCTTTTTCTCTCTTTTTGGAATGGAAGGCGTAAATAAGCAAGGTGATGTCACTCCTCAGTACTCACTAATATGTTGTTATCCAAATCTCGACGGGTTATAAACCATCATACTCAACTATCAATCCTACGGGCCATGCATAAAGTGGATCTTTAAGAGACCTAAGTCAGTTTTGAGTACTCCTATCCTAGAGAATATGAGAATGATCATAACGAGCATATTAGACGGGGCCTGAGACTAAATACATGTCCTAGTCTTATAGTCAAACCAATATCGAGGAAATCGAGTGTTAAAGATAGAAAATGAAATCCTACTTGAAAACCATGCATATATAGCTCGATTTCAGAAATTTCTCGAAACAAGTATATACAAATGATTCATGGATGATGCAAGATGCATGATGCGATGCAAATTTTTTTGGATTTTGGATTTTTTTGATTTTTGTATGCATATAAAAGGGGAAATATGATGCATGGACATGTAATAAAAAGGGAAAATGAAAGAAAATGACACATGACACATGATGAATGGAAACGAAAGAAAAAATAAAGAAAAACGCGATATATACATGTGAATATAAACATGGGAATGTGGCAGTGGTGGTGGAAAACAAAAATAAAAAGTAAAAGTGTAACGCTACTCCTCCAAGCTAAAATCTGCAGTGTCCTCAATGCAAAATAAATAATGAAGTGCGAGAATGAAAATGTGTGATGAGAGTGACAAAATGTGGTGGTCTCCCCCACGATAGCATGGAGCTAGGGTGCAGGCTCAGTGGGTGCAGAGGAATGTGGATAAGAACCAGAAGTGCCAGCCTCAGGTGGAGGAGGTGGGGGTGGGGGTGGGGGTGGGGGTGGAAAAAGGTGTCGATGGATGTCGGAGACATAAGATAAGATTTGGGCATGCATCTCCTGAAAGGTATCCATACGGCCCTGGAATCCCCGAATCATCTCCTCTAGAATAAGAAGATGCGTGTGATCATTAAGAGGAGGAGGGGGACCAGATGGTCTGGAGCCATCAGGGATAAGTGGAATTTGTGTGGTGACGGGATCGGCAGTGGTCACGGGAATGGTGGTTGGGTGTGGGAGTGGAAGTGTATGGCTAAGGCTGAGGTTGTGGCTCAAGCTGCTATGGTTGTGGCTCAGGCTGTGGCACAGGCTACTGGGGCTGTGCAGGGATAGGAAATATAGGATCAGGTGGAAATGTCCACCGTGTAAGCCCGGTGACCTCTGCGTGCAATGGGTTTGGCAAGGTAGTATATGGAGAGCACTCTGGCCCATAAAGTAATACGATCTAATCTCTCAAGTTTACCTTGATCATACGCATATGAGCTAAAACTGAGAGATCCATAGAGTAATGGCCAAGAATGGGGTCAGTGCAGCCATCCATATCAATGGAGAGGGGAGGCTGGTGGGCTATAAGTGTGATGAGACAGCCGCAAAAAATCTTACCCGTGGGGGGACTTGTCGATTCTCATAAGTATATGTGCTAACCATGAGCCCGCATGAAAAAGTCTACATGGGGCACGGTATGATACACCAGCCTCCGTGGTGCGATAGACTACAGGTTGGGTCATGGCCCATAAAAAGTGGAGCTTAGGTCGCGTAACCATGCCAGACTCCTCCCTGCAGAAGAGTGTGCTCGCTAGGATACGATGGGCAAGGCGTATAGATGGGTGAATGATGCAAGTCGCCTTTTTCTTCGTGCGAGGGAAGGGACTCAACCCAGTAATCAAGTTTCAAAAATGGGAGGCTCAAAAGGAAGATGGGTATGTGATACTACGGTGGGTGATGTCATCTGTCGTGGTGGCAGGCCAGTGGAAATAGAGTTCAAGATGTCAAATGAAAGTGTGTAATCAGTATCGAAGATCCTGAACTCTATGCTAGACCCCTCGACCTTCAGGGAGCTAAGAAACTCAAGTGTGAGTCTATAATAGGTCGGGGCTCTAAAATCGAGGAAATCCCACCACTATAAATTGGTATACAGACATCTAACTCCCTCGGTGGCTCCTAAAGTGTCGAGAGCAGGAATGCTCGTGAAATTCATGGTGAGCAGGGTCTGCCAAGAGAGGTTGGCAAAGCGATCTCTCTATGCCTCAGAAGCAAATGTGATTCCCAGGGTGTCTATCTGTGGAGGGGTCACATGAGCTGGTGATGGAGGCTGTGCAGATGTGGACATTAGGTCTAATGTACGCTGTCGTGAAGATCTCCCTAATTGGGAGTCGTAAGGTGGTGGGCAAGCACGTTTCACGCTTGGTGGCATGATGTGTGGTGTGTCCATATTTTACATATATTTATCACATCATTTCATGCCATTTTAGTCGACCAAAACTTATATTTGTTGCTCATTTGATTGTTTATCGTATTATATCACTTTCGGAGTATTTATGCTCATTTCAAGGATTTGGAGCGATATTGGAGCAATTTGGAGTCAATGGGATGATTGGCAACGTGGGGGCACCAAGAAGACTCATAATGACATGCTTAAGGTGCCAAAGAAGAAGACTAGAGGAAGAGAAGAGAAAGAGAGGAGGAGCTCAAGAGGACAACATGTGCTGAAATTCCAGTCTACTCGATCGAGCGCATCAGCACTCGATCAAGCTGACATTCAGATCGAAAGAGGAGCTCCAGCTTAACGGATAAGCACCACTAAACTGAGCGGGGCAGTTGCTTGATCGAGCTGAATCCAAACAGAACGATGATTTCGAGGGCCTCTTGAAGCTAGAGCAGCATCCTACTGTAGCTCGATCGAGCACAAAGGCTATTCGACCGAGCGCAACCACACTCGGTCGAGTAAGGCAAGTGCCTAGATTTTCAGATAGCCTCTCACTCGTTTGAGATCTTTTATCATTCCAGTTGGAAAAGTATTTTTCTCATATTTTTCATGGATAGTAGACTTCATGATGGTTCCAACGCTGCCAAGAACGCATCAATCGGTGTAACGACCCGGTTCCCGGGCCCGTTACTTTTTGGTATTTGCGCAGGTCCTGCAGTTAACCAGTGAAAACAAAATAGCCACGATGCAGAGATGTACAAAAATACCCAAATAGTGTCCAACAATCGTACATAAGGAAGGTAAATACAACTGGAAACAACTCTGAAAGCTGCAGCCTCATGGTCAAATTCTGGCGCTATTAACTCTAGAGCATCTGCCTCCATATGTACGTCGTCTGCAGATATGGAACCGTAGGTAAGTCACAACAATTCTAACAATAGAAACAAAGTAGTGCAAAAGTATGGAACAGACTATAGTAAACAAAAGATGGTCATGCAGATGCAAAAAGTAAAGTATGGGTAGACAGGTATGTAAGAGAATAAGTAAAGTACTGGTAACTGCTCAAGTGTGGTAAGTAAAGTGCCTGTAATGCATAAAAGTAAAGGTGACTGTGTAAGTGTAAGAGTAACAACTGAAAGCAATAACTGTGTCGTGGCATATGGTAGCAACAATATTTTGACCAATGGGATGTCAATAGTAATACAACCAGGTTAACAATGTTTTGACCAATCGGTAATGGGATGACAATAGATAGACCTAGTAATACTTAAGAAAAGATGAGCGTCGCTTAACTATCTAATAGTGTAGGATGGCCTAATAATAAGAAGTCTAACTTAACTTCCAAATCAGCCAGTCAGTCAGGGCTTGAAGGCACAGGTCACTTCAAAGACCACAGGAACAAGTCCCTTGGTTGACTAACTCCCTTCCCATTCCTTTCTAGACACTGATTCAGTCGTAATTCAAGACCGCTCATTATTAAACCGTTCTATCACGTTCGAGTAGTCTCGACTTAGTCCGTAGAATAGTAGTAGTCGTGACTGAAGCAATGGTATCAATCAATTATCAATTAGTGCAACATCAATCAAACTAGTGCATCAGTCTTAAATGCCGCAATGGCCCAATAGTGTGCTCCGTAAATGCCCGAGGGCCCAATAGTGTTTTCCGTAATGTGCTCCATAAATGCCCGTAAGCCCAATAGTGTTCTCAGTAAATGTGCTCCGTAAATGCCCGAATGCCCAATAGTGTGTTCCGACAATACAAACAACCATGAGTACAATACATCAATCAAACTAGTGCATCAGCCTTGGCTCGAGTGTACGATATGCAACCAGAAGTGCACCCATCCCACGGAGCAACTCATGGAATATCTACCTACCATTCCTGCAGGGTGATGGTACAGCTTAACTAATAAGGATGGACCCGGTCACTCCCGCACACTTCGTAGCTCAAGACTACCCCGTATCCCGTGTATTATCATAGTCCAATGTTCATACCAGTGTTTGTATCAATATGGCCTCATGGGCCCTGTATCAATCAGCTAGTGCAACAGTCTTAGCTTGAGTGTACGATATGCAACCAGAAGTGCACCCATCCCACGGAGCAACTCGCAGAATATCTACCTACCATCCCCTTTAGGGTAATGGTACAGCTTACCAAATACGGGTGGACCCAGTCACTCCCGCACACCTCATAGCTCATGACTACCCCATAACCCGTATTGTATCACATTTCCCATTTATAACCGTATCCGTATCTGTGTCCATATCCATGTCTGTATCCATATCCGTATGGCCTCATAGGCCCATCATTTCATACATCCAACAATATGTACGACAATACATCCCTCAATGAGTACAGCAAATACATATATATGGTAGTTACTTGCTGAAAAGTCAAGGCAGAAGCCTCAACAGAGAATATCAGTCCTGAGCAATGCTTTGAAGTCCAACAACTATGATATTTAATTCCATAAAAGTGCATTATCTCAATTTAGTCTGAGCAATGCTTTGAAGTCCAACAACTATGATATCTAATTCCATAAAAGTGCATTATCTCAATTTAGTCCGAGCAAAGCTTTGAAGTCCAACAACTATGATATTTAATTCCATAAAAGTGCATTATCTCAATTTAGTCCGAGCAAAGCTTTGAAGTCCAACAACTATGATATTTAATTCCATAAAAGTGCATTATCTCAATTTAGTCCGAGCAAAGCTTTAAAGTCCAACAACTATGATATTTAATTCCATAAAAGTGCACTATCTCAACTTAGTCCTTTAGTCATTCCACTATTGATTAGTCTTATGGTTAATTAGGTCTCAAATCATTGGTTCAAGTCAATAGCTGTTCTAAGACTAGATGTCATGTCCTAAGTTCGTACAAGTACACTGGCTTAATTTCTGAAGTTAGAATTAAAGTGACTTACTCTTTTTGAGATCGTCATGGTAAGACGAGGTTGGAGCTAGAGCCTTTAAAGCTACTGGAGCACGAGAATTGGTACCTGCAAACACCAGATATCTTTAGTTACAGGCTACCCTATTTTCCTTCTATTTAATTGGTCGTTTTGATTTTTAAAACGGGTTGAAACGGTGTCAGAAAATGTTCTAAATTTTTCTATAAGCTAGATATGATGAAAAGAATTTTACTATAGGAGAAAATATTTTTCTGAAGTTTACAGTAATTTTTATAATTTTTAATAGCTTAAAATCAATTTAAAAACTAATTTTTAATTAAGAACGTATTTATTCAATAATTTCTCCTGGATGTAATCTGTATCGGAAAGTTGCAAATAAGCTGTCAAAATGACCGTCTCGAAGAGTACTCTAACGTATATCTTTATCACATAACACTTTACGTGAAAATAGCAAGTTACTGATTTTTGAATGAAATTAACTTATTTAACTTTTAGGGTTAAAAATTAATTTTGGAAAATCTAAGCGTCCTATTGAGACGAAACTAATGCCATTGGGTCCAGAATATCATTTCAGATTTTCTAAAGGTGGTCTGGTAATTTTCTGACTTTTACATAATTTACTATTGATTTAAAACCATTTAATCCAATTTATCTAATTACCTACATACGTATAAATATACGTATTATCTCAAAATACATATACACGTTTCGAATTAACTCACCGTCTTTCTTTCGATACCATGCAGCGGGGGCTCGGGGGAAAACTCGATGCGGCGCTGTTCGGGCTTGCGTGGATCGCCGGCGTGCGGCAGCAGCGGGGTGCGAGGGGGTCGGGCTCCTCGGCGCGTGGAGCTTCGCTAGTCGGTGCATGGCGGGCGTCGGGTGAGCTGAGCGATGGTTGGGGACGCTCCGAGAGGCGAGCGGCGCTTCGAGCGGCGGAGGGGTTCAGTGCAGCTCCCTGGGCGGGGTTCGTCGGAGGTGTCACGGTGGTGAGCTGATGCAGCAGCGACGTGTGCGGGGGTTCAAGGCGGGTGCTCCGGCGGGGCTCCTCCGACGTGAGGGGCGGTGAGACGGCGACTGTCGGAGGGAGACGTCGGAGCGGGATCTGGGGGTCGCCGTGGGGCGCTGTCGGGGTCGTTTGCGTCGGGCGGCTCACGGTGGCGCTCCGGTGGGCTCCAAGAGGCTTCGATGGCGGGCTCTTGGAGGGACGGACCTAGGCGGCGGAGCTGGGTGGGCTGAGCGACGGTGGGTCGCCGTGAGGGTGTTGTGGGTTTAAACGAGAGAGGGGGAGAATAGGGAGAGAGGAGTTTTGGGGCTTTGGGTTTGAACGGAAAACAAAAAGAGAGGGAGAGTGATCCTGGGTGAGAGAGTGCGCGCGTTTAGGGTTCGGGTGGTTTGGGTTTGCCTGCGAGAAGAAGGGGTTTAGGGTAGGGTTATTTATAGTTAAATAAAATTAGTATTTTAATTAAGGTTAATTAGTCAAACACAATTAATACATTAGGTGGGTATTAATGAAATTAGGTTTATGTCTTTGACTAAGCCTAGAAAACTTTTAAAACGTGAAAACCTGTTTGGGTTAAGGTAATTAGGTTAATGGTAATTAGTGATTTAGCTAGGGTAACTAGTAACGGTAACAGTGAAAATTGTAACGAAATTACGATTTTGCCCCTACTAGTAAACGTGGCCGAAAAATTACGAAAACATACCCACGGGATCGTATCGTCACGAGGATCACGAATACATAGTCCGTTTCAGGGTTTGAGCTACAAAAATACTAGTTTTAGGCCAAAACGTTTAGAAAGCGGGTCTGCGGGTTCTCTATTGATTTGACTTCAGAAAATTACGAAATTAATATAGGAGGCCCTAAATGATCATAGAATGTTACCGTAAAGGTCTGAAATCATTTTGATAATGTTTGTATAGAAAATAAATTCAATAAGCCAAAACGGTAATAACTGAAAATGACTTTTATCAGAAATGTTTTGAGTATTTGATAAAATCCGATCTTACTAAAATACTCCATAACTAGTCTTGTACTTCAAAATATTTTTATAAGAAATTTTTGAAATCAGTAAAACTCCTGTCAAACCATTATAAAATAGATTAAAAATTGAAAAATTGGTCAAATACGTAAATAGTTTGTCTTGATGAAAACATGCTGTTACATCCTACCCTCCTTAAAATAATTCCGTCCTCGGAATTTAAAAATCTTTTTGAAATAGATAATTGATGTTATGAAGAAGCTCAAGCAAATAAATGATAGAAAAGATAGTAATCTAGTAAAATATAATGTGATATCATAGCATCAAGAAAACAAGAGATGTTATGTATGAATACATACTATTGATATCACCATAGCTTCCGTAACTGGCCCTGAGATTAGTATCATAATAATTATCTTGACTTTCCAAGTAGTCAAAAGTAAATATGGCGTTACATGAAATGATAGTTATTATGATAATATCTGTTCGAACTTGGAACCTGAGGTGATAAGCCAGTAGAAAGCTATTTAAACCACACCATAAAGAAGAACATAACGTCTAAAATTTTCAACTCATGTTAATGATGACTACTGGGTCTGGATCTTAATCATATAAATCATCGTCATAGCATACAAAAGCGTAATGGCTAAACCTAGTGCATCCGTACCGTTACAACTCAACCAGCCGAGCACAAAAGGTATCATCTGCATTGCTACCCAATTACAAGCTAATATCCAGATCGACACCAAAAGGCAGATATAAGGCCAACTCTCAAGGATCAAGATCATTGCTACCACTATTTCCCGCAATCTCCACAACATCCAATAATAAGCAAGCAACATAGCTGTCTCCCAAATCCGAGCACAAGACTGGCATCCAATTTCAACACCTAAGGCCAAAAGCAAGCCGATACCCAATCCCAATGATACTGGTTGCCAATACCATTGGTCGACATCTACGGTTATCACCATCAGCCCTAAGCAATTCAACGACCAAAAACTTACGAACCCACAAACACGAAGGAGCGGCTTTAAGAGGGAATCGAAGCGGGGCAGCCCAAGGGGAAGAACCAGAAAAAGGAGCTCCAAATAATGCCAAGAGCGACGGGGTCCCAATATCCCGACCACACGGTATCAGTGAGGGTGGCGGCGAGGGTTGTTGCTAAGCCCAACAACCCCCAAGGTCGTCGGTGGACCATTGGCGGCTGCGGGTCCATGGCGGCGAGGGCTGTGACTGGCTGTTGATTCATGGTGAGGGCCTCCGATGTGGGGTGGAGCTGGCAGAGCTTCGGGTGAGGCCGAAGGAATTGGAGGTGAGATTGGTCGAGTTCGCTTGGTAAAGAGGCCAGGAGGAGGAGTGGGTGCGCCGAGGCGTATAGGAAACCACGGGGTGGCTTGGTGAAGAAGAGGGGGTTTTAAGAGGGGCACCGAAAGTCGTCGGTAGGTAGGCTAGGTTAGGCGGGACCGACGCTCGAGGTGAGGAAGAGGACAAAAGGCAATAAAGAGGAGGAGAGATGGTAGGCGGGGAAAAGACACATCTCATGGGAAATCGGGCATAGAATGGAAATACTATCTCAAGAAGACGTAACAGCCTACACTCGTATAACAGGTTTGCTCGTCTCAAATTCTTTAGCATCATTCTCCAATACTTCTGAGTGTCCTTCAATTCACTTCCGTTGTCGAGCTCAATCGAATGCTACCCTCCTTAAAATAGACGTAGCGAGTTTTCAAGGTCAATCGAAAGGTCATCAAGTTAAAGGAAGAGTGATGGGAATCAAGGAAGTCCTAAGATGGCAATAAGGATGTTTCACCCGTATATCCAATACAGGTGAACACTCGAGACATCCTGTACTCGAGAGTTCTATTTGAGTATTTTATACTGTACATCCTGATCTTGCTATATTGTTCACGAGGTAGGTAGCGCGGACCTGCGTGGGCCACCAAAGCTGTAACGACCCGGTTCCCGGGCCCGTTACTTTTTGGTATTTGCGCAGGTCCTGCAGTTAACCAGTGAAAACAAATAGCCAAGATGTAGAGATGTACAAAAATACCCAAATAGTGTCCAACAATCGTACATGAAGGAAGGTAAATACAACTGGAAACAACTTTAAAAGCTGCAGCCTCATGGTCAAATTCTGGCGCTATTAACTCTAGAGCATCTGCCTCTATATGTACGTCGTCTGCGGTGCCACAGAGATGGAACCGTATGTAAGTCACAACAATTCTAACAATAGAAACAAAGTAGTGCAAAAGTATGGAACAGACTATAGTAAACAAAAGAAGGTCATGCAGGTGCAAAAAGTAAAGTATGGGTAGACAGGTATGTAAGAGAATAAGTAAAGTACTGGTAACTGCTCAGGTGTGGTAAGTAAAGTGCCTGTAATGCATAAAAGTAAAGGTGACTGTGTAAGTGTAAGAGTAACAACTGAAAGCAATAACTGTGGCGTGGCATATAGTTGCAACAATATTTTGACCAATGAGATGTCAATAGTAATACAACCAGGTTAACAATGTTTTGACCAATCGGTAATGAGATGACAATAGATAGACCTAGTAATACTTAAGAAAAGATGAGCGTCTCTTAACTATCTAATAGTGTAGGATGGCCTAATAATAAGAAGTCTAACTTAACTTCCAAATCAGCCAGTCAGTCAGGGCTTGAAGGCACAGGTCACTTCAAAGACCGCAGGAACAAGTCCCTTGGTTGACTAACTCCCTTCCCATTCCTTTCTAGACACTGATTCAGTCGTAATTCAAGACCGCTCATTATTAAACTGTTCTATCACGTTCGAGTAGTCTCGACTTAGTCCGTAGAATAGTAGTAGTCGTGACTGAAGCAATGGTATCAATCAATTATCAATTAGTGCAACATCAATCAAACTAGTGCATCAGTCTTAAATGCTGCAAGGGCCCAATAGTGTGCTCCGTAAATGCCCGAGGGCCCAATAGTGTTTTCTGTAAAGTGCTCCGTAAATGCCCGTAGGCCCAATAGTGTTCTCAGTAAATGTGCTCCGTAAATGCCCGAAGGCCCAATAGTGTGTTCCGACAATACAAACAACCATGAGTACAATACAGCAATCAAACTAGTGCATCAGCCTTGGCTCGAGCGTATGATATGCAACTAGAAATGCACCCATCCCACGGAGCAACTCGTGGAATATCTACCTACCATTCCTGCAGGGTGATTGTACAGTTTAACTAATAAGGGTGGACCCGGTCACTCCCGCACACTTCGTAGCTCAAGACTACCCCGTATCCCGTGTATTATCATAGTCCAATGTTCATACCAGTGTTTGTATCAATATGGCCTCATGGGCCCTTATCAATCAGCTAGTGCAACAGTCTTAGCTCGAGTGTACGATATGCAACCAGAAGTGCACCCATCCCACGGAGCAACTCGCGGAATATCTACCTACCATCCCCTTTAGGGTGATGGTACAGCTTACCAAATACGGGTGGACCCAGTCACTCCCGCACACCTCGTAGCTCAAGGCTACCCCATAACCCGTGTTGTATCACATTTCCCATTTATAACTGTATTCGTATCTGTGTCCATATCCATGTCCGTATCCATATCCGTATGGCCTCATAGGCCCATCATTTCGTACATCCAACAATGTACGTACGACAATACTTCCATCAATGAGTACAACAAATACATATATGTGGTAGTTACTTGCTGAAAAGTCAAGGCAGAAACCTCAACAGAGAATATCAGTCCTGAGCAATGCTTTGAAGTCCAACAACTATGATATCTAATTCCATAAAAGTGCACTATCTCAATTTAGTCCGAGCAATGCTTGGAAGTCCAACAACTATGATATCTAATTCCATAAAAGTGCATTATCTCAATTTAGTCCGAGCAAAGCTTTGAAGTCCAACAACTATGATATTTAATTTCATAAAAGTGCATTATCTCAATTTTGTCCGAGCAAAGCTTTGAAGTCCAACAACTATGATATTTAATTCCATAAAAGTGCATTATCTCAACTCAGTCCTTTAGTCATTCCACTATTGATTAGTCTTATGGTTAATTAGGTCTCAAATCATTGGTTCAAGTCAATAGCTGTTCTAAGACTAGATGTCATGTCCTAAGTTCGTACAAGTACACTGGCTTAATTTCTGAAGTTAGAATTAAAGTGACTTACTCTTTTTGAGATCGTCGTGTTAAGACGAGGTTGGAGCTAGAGCCTTTAAAGCTACTGGTGCACGAGAATTGGTACCTGCAAACACCAGATATCATTAGTTACAGGCTACCCTATTTTCCATCTATTTAATTGGTCGTTTTGATTTTTAAAACGGGTTGAAACGGTGTCAGAAAACGTTCTAAATTTTTCTATAAGCTAGATATGATGAAAATAATTTTACTATAGGAGAAAATATTTTTCTGAAGTTTACAGTAATTTTTATAATTTTTAATAACTTAAAATCAATTTAAAAACTAATTTTTAATTAAGTACGTATTTATTCAATAATTTCTCATGGATGTAATCTGTATCGGAAAGTTACAAATAAGCTGTCAAAATGACCGTCTCGAAGAGTACTCTAACATATATTTTTATCACATAACACTTCACGTGAAAATAGCAAGTTACTGATTTTTGAATGAAATTAACTTATTTAACTTTTAGGGTTAAAAATTAATTTTGGAAAATCTGAGCGTCATATTGAGACGAAACTAGTGCCATTGGGTCCAGAATATCATTTCAGATTTTCTAAAGTTGGTCTGGTAATTTTCTGACTTTTACATAATTTACTATTAATTTAAAACCATTTAATCCAATTTATCTAATTACCTAAATACGTATAAATATATGTATTATCTCAAAATACGTATAAACGTTTCGAATTAACTCACCGTCTTTCTCTCGATACCATGCAGCGGGGGCTCGGGGGAAAACTCGATGCGGCGCTGTTCGGGCTTGCGTGGATCGCCGGCGTGCGACAGCAGCGGGGTGCGAGGGGGTCGGTCTCCTCGACGCGTGGAGCTTCTCTAGGCGGTGCATGGCGGGGCTCGGGTGAGCTGAGCGATGGTCGGGGACGCTCCGAGAGGCGAGCGACGCTTCGAGCGGCGGAGGGGTTCAGTGCAGCTCCATGGGCGGGGTTCGTCGGAGGTGTCACTGTAACGACTGGTTTTCATGTATCTGGATTATTTATATTATATATATATGTTTTGGTGGATTTTCTCCTCATGTGTGGTTTTCGTCTCCGTAGCTTTCATTTTCGATCGTTTCGTCGTGATTTACTAGCTTCTTCCTTGGAATCGTCGATTTTGGAGTAAGTCATTCGTAACGGGCTTCATATCGGTCATATCTTATTGTTAGATCAAGCCTAGGAGTCTTAGGAATCGATCCCGGAGCTTTGCGCTTCATTTCGGAACTTTCTGTGCACGTTAGCTGATACAAGAAGGGGAACCGACCGACTAGATGACGATTTAGTCGGTCGGCAAACCTTCATGGACCGACTAGTGGGCTTTGTTAATTTCTCAGGAGTTACTGTTTATCGTTAGTCGGTCTAAGAACATTTGTCGACCGACTAGGTTGCAAACTAGTCAGTCAGCAATCGTTCTTTAACCGACTAGCTCTATGATCATTTTTGATACCAAGTACTATTCATTCTTAGTCGGTCTAAGAACGTTCGTCGACCGACTAGATGAGAAACTAGTCGGTCAGTAGTTGTTCTTTGACCGACTAAATCTAAATCCTATTTTGTACATGAGTTACTGTTTACACTTAGTCGGTCTGCGTTGGTCAACCGACCGACTAGTTTCCAAACTAGTCAGTCAGTGGTTGCTCTTTGACCGACTAATCAGTGTTAAACCCCTAATTTCTGGGCAGCCGATAACCCTTCCTATTTAAACCCCACCCACGATTTCTTTCATCCCACTTTCATTCTCCTGAGCCATTTTCTCCCCCAAATCACCCTCCAACATTTCCCCAAGCCATTCCTTCCTCCCTTGGAGCTTCCCTCTCCATTTTAGCCGGCCACCACCTCTAGATCGCCGGAAACCCCCCAAAAACCCCCAAAACCCCATTTCTCAAACTTCTCCATCCATTTCCAGATCTGAACCCTAGGTTCCCCGGATCGTTTCTTCCGTCGGCGTGCTTGCTCGGCATCGTTCTTCCGCTAACTATTCGGTAATAACTCAATCTCTTAATATCCTCATAACCCATTTGTGTTTTTGTGAAACCCTAATAAAACTAGGTTGGGTGTTGTTCTAATGTTATTTTGCCATGGCAGCGACCTCTTCCCCGTAGATTAGCATCCGTGAGACGAACCTTCGTGATCGTCTTCCGCGGTGCTAGGCAAGTGAAACTTGCCACTTAGGGGTTTTGGGCCATGTCTTAGGCCATTTGCTTGTATAGGCGTAAAAGAGACTATGCGACGAAATGATATTCGCCTAGGCGCAATTTCAGGAACTAGCTTGACAACGAAGCTAGATCTGTCATTTATCATGTTGCATAACTACCATGTCATGTTTAATTTTATTTAACGGTACGTGAATTAATTGTCATCCATGCTATCCATGTTGAATGTCGCATTCGTAGCACACGCTACAATACTTGTGTTTCCTGGCTCGTGTTCCAGAAGTGGGCTACGTGAGTTGGTTGATAGCCAATACCCGATCTACTTGTTTCCGGCTAGGCACCTGCGTTGCAGGCATAACCCTATGCCATACGTGTTAAATACAAATCTGGCTTGTGGTCCAGAAAACGAGTTGAATCCAGCCTGCGGGCAATAGGGCACTCACCTGTGTGTGAGTGATCCCTTGTACTTGAATCCAGCCTACGGGCAATTAGGCACTCACCTGTGTGTGAGTGATCCCTTGTACTTGAAACCAGCCTGCGGGCAATAGGGCACTCACCTGTGTGTGAGTGATCCCTTGTACTTGAACACAGCCTGCGGGCAATAGGGCACTCACCTGTGTGTGAGTGATCCCTTGTACTTGAACACAGCCTGCGGGCAATAGGGCACTCACACGTGTGTGGGTGATCCCTTGTACTTGTTACTTGACATTACATGTCACACCTACCACTTGTTACTTGCTACTTGTACTTCACTTGTTACTTCCGTACGATACTTGCCATGCCATGCATCATACTATAACTGCTAGGTTGTTAGTTTACCTTACTTTCAGTTTCCTTGCCCAAGTCTTTTAGATTTGCTGACATGTGCCCCTTTACTCTTTTGGGTGACACATGTTAGATCCTGAGCCTGAGTTCGTTCTTGAGGACGAGGTGTTCGCGGACGTTGAGCCCGAGCCTGTGTTTGACGAGGACTTCGTAGACACGGGCGATCAGTCGTAGAGACTGTTTATGTAGTTGTTTAGACTGTTTGTTGTCGGTGCGTGGCACCTATACCTTGTTATGTTGTCCCTTTTGTTGGCCTTGTTCTGGGCCTTTAGACTCTTTCTTTTAGCCTGGTGGCTTTTCTGGATGTTGAACTTAATTTTAATGTTGGACAAATTCTGAGATTGAGATTTTATTTCTGTCTCTCCTTATGTTATTATTGTTGTTCCGTTTGTGGTTACAAGGACCTGCTTATGTTAGATTGACGCTTATCGGGTTTGGGGCTTCATAGCTCCACTCTCGTGCGGACCTTTTCACGTCTCGCCTCCATTTTAGGGAAGCGGGGCGTGACAGGTTTTGTTGGTGGCCCATGCAGGTCTCTTCTGTAACTGCGATTATCGGAATGACGATAATAATATTAGAATGTACAATAAACTAAGTTCGACATCCGAGTCATAAGCTATGAGTCTAAATTGTTTCGTTTTCCGTGTCAATTGATGGCAGGAAGGCGATTCACTCGTGGTGGTGGTGGTGGTGCGCCCCCTCATGACGAGGAGCCTGAGCGAGAACCCACCAATGGAGAGATGATGCGGATGATGCTTCAGATGATGCAGGTGCAGCAGGGCGTGCTTCTGCAAGTCCAGAATGCTCCAGTTGTTCGAGCTGGTCGGGCAATCCAGGATGCCCCTCGCTCCGAGCCAGGAGCAAAGCAATTTCGGGAGCTGGGTCCCGCATATTTTGATGGGTCTGAGGGTCCTCTGGCTGTCGATGAGTGGATTCGGAACATTGAGGATAACTTGAAGATGGCCAAGATCACCCCGGCTGGATGGGTTGATTTGGCGAAGAGGCAGCTGAAGGATAATGCTCGGAACTGGTGGGATGTGGAAGAGAAGATGTTGGTGGAGCCGATAGCTTGGGCTACCTTTAAGTCCAGGTTTGATGAGGAGTTCTTTCCGAAGGCTGCTAGGAAGGAGATGCTGCAGCATTTTATTGAGCTGAAGCAAGGGAGGTCGTCGGTGGACCAGTACCACCAAGAGTTCACTAGGCTTAGTCGGTTCGCACCGAAGATGGTGCAGGATGCTGATGAGAGGGCTCAGAGGTTCCTGCAGGGACTTGCTTTGGAGCTTCAGAGTTTTGTGTCTTCCTCTGATTTGGACTCTTATCAGAAGGTTCTGGTCGCTGCGAGGAGGCAGGAGCTGAACCTGAGTCAGAGGAGAGGACATGTTTCTGGTGCTGGGAAGAGGCCTATGGAGCAGGCCCGAGTGGTGGTTAGGCCTGGTTTCAAGCCTAATCAGCCAGCTCAGTTCAAGAGGCCAGGAGGACCTATTCAGAAGACTTGCCATTTCTGCGGCAGGATCGGGCATATCAAGGATCAGTGTAGGAGATTCCTGGGCCAGTGTGTTGTCTATGGAGATCCTACCCATACCATGAAGGATTGTCCGAGGTCGAAGCAGCCTTGGAGGGCACCTGTTGCAGCACAGCCATTGCAACAGAGAGCGTCTGTTCCTGCTGGACGTGGAGCAGCTCTTGTTCCACAGAGGCAGGCTTTTCCGCCGAGGAGGCAGGCTTTTCTGATGACCGCTGTGGAGAGCGAGGCTGTGGATGAGGTTATCGCAGGTAATCCTCAATCTAGCTGTTACTTTCCTAGCTAGTTTTGATTGTTAGATTATGTTGTTTGCTTGAACATGATTGTTTGTTAGACTAGGGTTTGATGGTTAAATTGCTTGTTAGGTGTGGTTTTGGTGTGCACATTTCATGCACGAGTCCTCTTTGACTCAGGTGCATCGATGTGCATTATTTCTCGGAGCTTCGTGGAGAAGCATTCCTTGTCGACGTCCCCTCTTTCCAAGAGTTGAAATATCGTTACAGGGAATGGCGTGGTCTCAGTGCATCTTGGTTGCAATTCTTGCTCGTTGGTGGTTTGTGGACATGAGCTTTACGCTGATTTCATTGTCCACGACATCATCAACTATGATGCGGTCCTTGGGATGGATTGGCTTGTGAGCTTCTATGCTACGATCGACTGTCGGAGGAAGAAGGTGGTGTTCGAGATTCCCGGACATCCAGTATTTGAGTTCAGCCGGGGTAGCAGTTCGCTTGGTCCTGTCAGATTTCGGGCCAGTCCGGTGGAGATTGTGGCTATGTAGATGGAGCTGGTGAAGGATCCTGCCAAAACAGAGTTAGGATCGATAAATAAAGTTGAGACTTACGCTTGTGTATGCGGCACGGTAGTCTCGGAACTTTGCCTTCGGATTCGCCACGACGGATCGAGTCTTCTCATGAACGGAGTAAGGCTACTAAATCCACAATCTAAATTTCTACTTTAGATTAAGAACTTGGATAGAGGGAGAGGAAGTATTTCGGCAGAGCTTCGCTAGAATGAAAATGCATGCAAGAATGCCATGCAAAAGTGTAAGAAATGGCTTACCCTTGGGTCTTATTTATAGCCCCCAAGGTAGTTATTTTAGGGTAAATTGTTCCTTTGGAACAATTTAACTAAGGTGTAACATGATACATGGCACATTATTAGCTTAAGTTGTACCATATGCATGGTACAACATAAGCTTAAGATATTCCCCCTTTATTAGCCATATGTCGCATGCACTTATGCATATATAATGCGACTTTCCTACTCATCCAGAGATCCTCTCCGCAAGGGAACAGATTCCCTTTACACACGACTCCGTGTATGCGACGTTCGAGGTCCGTATTCCATCGTACATCCCCCACAAGGGTGTACAAACGTCTTCCATATCCAACATCTCCCACTCACACTTGAGGGGATTGTAAGAGAACGTCTTTCTCTTAGTTCTTTAATCTATCATACCGAGAAATAGACCGTGCGACCGTCATGCGCGTAGAGTCTGTTGTTGTGCACTTATTAGAGATACACAACGACCTCGAAGGTGCAAAGTTGAGTAGTTCAACGCATGCTTTACCCTAGATTATTTCTTCACATTTCTTATACTTTATATTCAACAATTGAATCCCTTCTGGATTACAATTGGCTGGCCAGCTTTGAATCATTTAAAGTCCAAATGTGAATATGAAATCAATCTTCCTCTTCTTGCGAACCTTCTGATCTTGACTTGATTCGCTTTTCTAACGTGCCCCGCCGAGCCGAATTATCATAGCCCGTTAGCAACACGCTAAGATAGCGATCATCTCGTCAAATCTAAAGGAACCAATTGGAGTCCTTGAGGGTAAGAGTTAAGACCCGTATGGCCTTTGAGTCTCACATAATAGCAAACACTATTGCTACTAACTCAGTGGTCGAAATGCATACGTGGTATGAACACGTACTACAACATCACTCATTTCCCAGGGAGAGTATGTCTTAATGATGTTGTACGGATGAAAGATCAGACACCATAGTGCCTATCTTTTTGAGTCCCCTTACTACTCGTGAAAATATTCACGGACTCTCATCCTGCATAAGACAGATAGGATTTAAAAAATCCTATGAGATCTCTTTCAAATATCCTTGTGATACAGATCTCAGATCTTTTGTAAGCATCCATATGATGCAGATCTTTCATTCGACTATCTTGTTTAAGTCACGACTCTAAATCATTTGTCTAATGATTTTGACTTTAAACTAGTCTCATCTCTATCTTATCCATTTGATAAGATAAGGCGGTTGCTCATGTGAGAGAGCCAACCTTAATCTGTCCGACATACACACAATAAAATAGCTGAGACTTAAACACAAATGTATATAAAATCATTTGTAAGAAACTTGTATGCAAATTAAATTTTGATCTTCTATAGACATGGGAAATATTACATGATACAGCTCAGCACCTACGCATTTCCATAGATGATAAGTGTTTGAAAAACACATCTCTGGGGATCGCCTTAGTAAGGGGATCCGCTATCATCTCATGCGTGGATATGTATCCTATGTCTACTTCCTTCCGTTTGTCATAGTCCTTCGCAAACTTGAATCGAATATCAATGTGTTTGGTCTTACAATGAAATTTAGGATCTTTGACATAGGCAATCGAAGCTTGACTATCACTGTATATAGGAACAGTGCTCGAGTCAGTGGCATCCGTTAGCCTGTCTAAGAATTTCCTAAGCCAAACAGCTTCTTGGACCGCCATGCTGAATGCTACGAATTCGGCTTCCATGGTTGATAGGGCGATGCAGGTTTGCTTCTTACTCCTCCAGGATATTGCACCATTCTCGAGCAAGTAAACAAAGCCTGAGGTAGATCTTCGCTCGTCGAGATCACCTGCCCAATCAGCATCGGTATAGCCTTCGAGTCTCAAGGTATTGCCTTGATAGCATAACGCATAGTCTGCAGTCCCTTTGAGGTACCTTAATATCCTCTTCACCGCTTTCCAGTGTGCCTGTCCTGGGTTGGATTGGTAACGGCTTACCATACCAACAGCATAGCAAATGTCCGGTCTGGTACACATCATGGCGTACATCAGACTCCCGACAGCACTGGAGTATGGAACGTTTTCCATAACTTTCTTTTCTTTTGGATCTTTGGGACACATTTCCAAACATAGACCCTCGCCTTTGCTTATTGGAGTATCAATTGGCTTGCAGTCCTGCATATTAAACCGTTCTAAAACTTTCTTTATATATGTCTCTTGAGAGAGAGAGAGAAGTTTCTTGGAACGATTCCTTGAGATCTTAACCCCAAGGATATATGCAGCTTCACCCATGTCTTTCATCTCAAAGACGGATGAAAGCCAAGCTTTGATATCCATGATAAGACGTTTATCATTTCTGACTATAAGTATGTCATCTACATAAAGAGACATAATTACATACTTGTTTTTAATCCTCTTAATATATACGCAGTTATCTTCGTCGAGCATGGAGAAACCATACGACAAAACGACTTCTTGAAAGCGCATATACCACTGCCTTGAGGATTGTTTAAGACCATATATGGATTTACGAAGTTTACAAACCTTATGTTTGTTTTCTTCTTGTACGAACCCGTTTGGTTGTTCCATGTAGATCTCCACATCTAGTTCTCCGTTAAGAAAAGCAGTCTTTACATCCATCTGATGTAACTCGAGGTCCAAACAAGCCACCATTGCCAGAATTAAGCGAATGGAGGTAAAACGCACGACAGGAGAGAAAGTCTCTTCGTAGTCTATTCCTTCCTGTTGCGTGAAACCTTTCGCAACAAGGCGAGCTTTATATTTCTCGATGGAGCCATCAGCCTTATGCTTGATTTTGAGAACCCACTTGTTCCCAATGGCTCTACGTCCCTTAGGTAAATCAACCAAGTCCCAGACTTGGTTTGTTTTCATGGATTGAAGTTCTTCTTCCATTGCCGCTATCCATTTATCTGTAGCAGGGCATGTGACGACCTGTTTGAAATTTGCAGGTTCGTCATCATCTTGTAGTAATGTCATGAATGTTTGAGGAAATTCATCCTCAAATCTCAGAGGTGTTAGCCTCGTTCGATTACTACGTCTTGCTTGAGTTTGATCACTCCCACTTGGAATGACATCACTCCCACTTGGAATAATATCACTCCCACTCGGAATAGGATTGGTATCGTTCGTATCATCCATTGGTGAAGTTTGAAACGTATTTTCTTCTTCACCAAGAATTCTCCCACTCGAACGTTCCGATCCTTCTTGATCCCAAGTCTCAAACAAGGATAAGTCTTGACTTATCTCACCCTGTCTTGGAAACTCGTTTTCTAAGAAGACAACATCCCTCGATTCGAATTCTATTAGACCCCCATTATCCTCTTGACCGACGAAAACATATCCTTTGGAGTTTTCAGTGTATCGGATGAAGATACACTTCCTCCCACGTGGCCCAAGTTTGCCATATTTGTGAGAGGATAAATGTGCGTAAGAGGCACAACCCCAAGGTTTTAGAATGTTTAAGTCTGGAGTTCTATTGTTCCACAACTCATAAGGAGTAGAACTTACCGACTTCGAGGGTACACGGTTTAAGATGAATGCTGCGGTCAATAATGCATCACCCCAAAAGGTGATAGGCAAATTTGCCTGAGACATCATTGATCGGACCATTTCCATCAATGTCCTATTTCTTCTTTCCGCAACACCGTTTTGTTGCGGAGTATAAGGCATAGTTATTTGATGAACTATGCCTTTTTCATCACAGAGTTCCTTAAAACTCGTTGATTGATATTCCCCACCCCGATCGGTTCGTAAGACCTTTATCTTGCGATCTAGTTGATTTTCCACTAAACTCATATAGTTTTTGAAGCAAGTTAAAGCTTCATGTTTGTGGGAAATCAAATAAATATGACCGAAACGAGTGAAGTCATCAATGAAAGTGATGAAATAGGACTTCCCGCGTCTTGTCTTAACATTCATTGGACCGCAAATGTCCGAATGGATAAGCTGTAATGGAACTTCGGCCCTTGTGCCAGTTCCAAACAGCTTGCGACAAGTTTTCCCTACAAGACAATATTCGCAAGTTGACATTTCAACTTTTGAAACATTAGATAGCAAGCCACTTTTGGCAAGTCTATCCATTCTAGTTGGTCCAATATGACCAAGTCTTGCATGCCAACAAATGATCTCAGATTCAGAGTTAGAAGCATTTGTCAAATGGAAACTTTCATTAATAGAAGAAGAATCATCATACATTGTATTTAAAACAATTAATCCATTACAAACATTACCCGACCCAATTAAAGAACTATTACAAACAAGGTCAACCTTCTGTTTATAGAACCTCCATTCATAATCTAAAGACATTAACATGACCACGGATACGATATTTCTTCTAATATCTGGAGCAAAGAGGACGTCGTGCAATAATAAAGTCCGGCCGTTGTCGAGAACTAGCTTGCATGTTCCGACGCCTTTGACTTCAACACGAGTGTTGTTGCCGACGTATATCCACTTTGTTCCTTGAGTTATCTTTCGATACTCTACGAAGAACCTTCTGTCCTTCGCTACGTGGTCTGTGGCCCCTGAATCAATAAACCAAAAATAGTTAGATTCAGCAAGAAACATGGAACTAGAAACACATATGTAACTAGCCCTACAAGTTACCTTATCACTTCCATCCGTACATGTACGGGCGAAGTGACCGTACTTGTTGCACTTAAAGCACTTGATCTTCTTCAAGTTTTTCTTCTTTGAGTGCACATTCTTTTGCCACTTTTTGTTCTTAGTCTTCTTTGAGGTTTCCGGTTCTTGCTTTCGTTCGTTCACAAACCTTAAGCGTTTATTCTTCCGCTTATTTCCTCCATGTGAGGAACTAGCGGCCACGTGCACTTCTGCACTAGGTTTTGCGGCTTGAATCCGCTCTTCCTCGAGTTCGAGGTGTTTTGAAACATCGCTTAAAGTTTAATGCACTCATTATGAGTAAGGTGCATTTTCATGTTATCCCAGCTATCTGGGAGTGAACGAATGACTGCTTGGATCTGCTGTTCGTCAGACAGCGTAACACCCGCATCCTTTAATTCAGATATGAGATTCGCCATGTGGCGGAGATGCTTTTTCATAGAATGATCTCGCCGCATCTGGTACGAATCAAATTGAATATTTAAGGAGCGGAGTTTGGTAACCGAAGTTCCACCAAACTTTACTTCTAGCTTCTATGCGGTCCTTGGGATGGATTGGCTTGCGAGCTTCTATGCTACGATCGACTGTCGGAGGAAGAAGGTGGTGTTCGAGATTCCCGGACATCCAGTATTTGAGTTCAGCCGGGGTAGCAGTTCGCTTGGTCCTGTCAGATTTCGGGCCAGTCCGGTGGAGATTGTGGCTATGTAGATGGAGCTGGTGAAGGATCCTGCCAAAACAGAGTTAGGATCGATAAATAAAGTTGAGACTTACGCTTGTGTATGCGGCACGGTAGTCTCGGAACTTTGCCTTCGGATTCGTCACGACGGATCGAGTCTTCTCACGAACGGAGTAAGGCTACTAAATACACAATCTAAATCTCTACTTTAGATTAAGAACTTGGATAGAGGGAGAGGAAGTATTTCGGCAGAGCTTCGCTAGAATGAAAATGCATGCAAGAATGCCATGCAAAAGTGTAAGAAATGGCTTACCCTTGGGTCTTATTTATAGCCCCCAAGGTAGTTATTTTAGGGTAAATTGTTTCTTTGGAACAATTTAACTAAGGTGTACCATGATACATGGCACATTATAAGCTTAAGTTGTACCATATGCATGGTACAACATAAGCTTAATATATTCCCCCTTTATTAGCCATATGTCGCATGCACTTATGCATATATAATGCGACTTTCCTACTCATCCAGAGATCCTCTCCGCAAGGGAACAGATTCCCTTTGCACACGACTCCGTGTACGTGACGTTCGAGGTCCGTATTCCCTCGTACATCCCCCACAAGGGTGTACAAACGTCTTCCATATCCAACAGCTGGAGAGGCCAGCGGTTGTACGGGACTTTGATGACGTCTTCCTCGAGGAGATGTCTGGTTTGCCACCTGATCGAGCTCTGGAATTTTCTATTGATCTTATTCCGGGAGCACAGCCAATTTCGAAGGCGCCATATCGTATGGCACCCGCTGAGTTGGAGGAATTGTGAAAGCAGCTGGATGAGCTTTTGCAGAAGGGTTATTCAATCCTAGTGTGTCTCCGTGGGGGGCACCGGTGCTGCTGGTGAAGAAGAAGGATGGTTCGCGTCGCATGTGCATGGACTATCGAGAACTGAATGCGGTGACCATCAAGAATAAATACCAATTGCCTCGCATCGATGATATTTTTGATCAGCTTGGAGGTTCGATGGTGTTTTCTAAATTGGATTTGAGGAGTGGTTACCATCAGTTGAAGGTGAAGAAGGATGATGTTCCGAAGACAGCGTTCAGGACGAAGTATGGACACTATGAGTTTGTGGTTATGCCTTTCGGTGTCACCAATGCACCCGCAGTTTTCATGAATCTGATGAACCTGATTTTCTACGACTTTTTAGATAAGTTTGTCGTTATCTTTATTGACGACATTCTGATCTATTCTAAGTCAGAGGAGGAGCATGCGTCGCACTTGAGGACAGTGTTGGAGATTTTGAGGAAGCATCGGTTGTATGCTAAGTTTTCGAAGTGCGAGTTTTGGCTGGACAGAGTTGCTTTTCTCAGGCATGTGGTGACTGGAGACGGTATTTCAGTGGATCCCGAGAAGATCAGGGCCATCAGAGAGTGGCCTGTTCAGCAGTCAGCGTCTGAGATCCGGAGTTTCCTTGGACTGGCTGGTTACTATCGGCGTTTCATTAAGGACTTTTCCCGTATTGCTGAGCCGATGACCAGATTGACGCGGAAGGATGTACCTTTTGTTTGGTCGGGTGATTGTGAGAATGCTTTTGGTGTTCTGAGGGAGAGATTGACGACTGCCCCTATTCTTGTTGTGCTTGATCGAGCGGTGGGTTCGAGATCTTTTGCGATGCTTCTGGCAAGGGTCTCGGTTGTGTTTTGCATCAGCACCGGCATGTTGTGGCGTATGCTTCGCGTCAGCTCAAGACTCATGAGAAGAATTACTCGACGCATGATTTGGAGTTGGCTGCTGTTGTGTTTGCTCTTAAGATTTGGAGGCACTTCTTGCTGAGTGAGAAAGTGAAGATCTTCACCGATCACAAAAGCCTGAAGTATATTTTCACTCAGAAGGAGCTCAACATGCGACAGCGTCGATGATTGGAGCTCATGGCGGATTATGAGATTGATTTGCGGTATCACCATGGGAAGGTGAATGTAGTTCCTGATGCGCTGAGTAGGCTTCCGGCGGTGATGATGTTGACCTCGCAGTGGAGATTGCAGCAGGATTTTTGCGAGTCGGGAGTTGAGAATGTTCTTCCTGGGGAGGCTTCTTCGTTGATGAGTATGCAGATTCAGTCGACGATCGTGGATCGGATCAAGGCTGGCCAGGCTGAGGATCCAAAGCTGGTGAAGATTCGGGAGCAGGTGGAAGCCGGTCTGCGGACTGACTTTTTGATTCATGAGGATGGCTCGCTGAGGTTTGGAGCCAGGTTATGTGTGCCAGCTGGGGATATTAGAGAGGAGTTGATAGTGGAGGCACACAGTTTGCCGTATTCTGTGCATCCTGGTGGGACCAAGATGTACAAGGATCTTCGTCTGAACTTTTGGTGTCATGGTATGAAGAGGAGTATGGCTCGGAGTGTAGCCAAGTGTTTGGTTTGCCAGCAAGTGAAGGCAGAGCATCAGCGTACGGCAGGGTTGCTACAACCGCTTCCGATTCCGGAGTGGAAGTGGCAGCACATCACTATGGATTTCGTGACTGGATTACCTCGGAGTCCGAAGCAGAATGACGCGATTTGGGTGATCGTAGATCGATTGACCAATCCATGCACTTTATTCCATTCCGAGTGGGACAGTCCACTGAGGCTCTAGCGAGGAGATATATGGAGGTAAATTCTTTTGCTCTCCGTTTTATTTCCTTTTCCTAGTTTAGATAGTGATGTAACGTGAATCGTGCAGGAGGTCGTACGACTTCACAGAGTCCCTGTGAGTATCGTGTTGGACAGAGACACGAGGTTCACATCTCAGTTCTGGCAGAGTTTGCAGAAGAGTTTGGGTACGCGTCTGAGTTTCAGCACGACGTACCATCCGCAGACGGATGGCCAGTCTGAGAGAACGATTCAGATCTTGGAGGACATGCTGAGGGCGTGCATGTTGGATTTCAAGGGTTGTGGGAGGACCATCTACATCTGGTAGAGTTTTCCTACAACAACAGCTTTCAGGCGAGTATTGGCATGGCGCCTTTTACCGCGCTGTATGGGAGGAAATTTCGATCGCCATTGAGTTGGGATGACGTTGGTGATCGGGAGCTGTTGGGACCTGAGATGATTGTGGAGGCTGTGGATGTTGTCAGGAACATTCGGGAGAGGTTGAGAATTGCTCAGGACCGTTTTAAGCATTGGGCAGATGTTAAACGTCGTCCTTTGGAGTTTCAGCCGGGCGACCATGTGTTCTTGAGGATTTTCCTGAATCGTGGTGTGATTCGCTTTGGGAAGCGAGGGAAATTGAGCCCGCGATACATTGGACCGTTTGACATTCTGGAGAGAGTTGGCGAGGTAGCCTACCGCTTAGCCTTGTCGCCTTCTTTGGAAGGAGTTCACAATGTTTTTCATGTGTCGCAGCTTCGTCGATACATTAGCGATCCATCTCATGTTGTGGATTTCTCGGAGATTACCGTTCGCCCTGATATGACGTATGACCAGCAGCCAGTGCAGATTCTGGACAGGCGTCAAAAGTCACTTCGGAACAAGGTTGTCAATCTTGTGAGGGTGATGTGGCAACACGGCTCGCCTGGAGAGTCTACTTGGGAGAATGAGGATGAGATGCGAGAGCGTTTCCCACTTTTGTTCCCGGACATGTGAGTGTTGGGAAATTCTGAGGACAGAATTTTTCTTAAGTTGGGAAGGATGTAACGACTGGTTTTCATGTATCTGGATTATTTATATTATATATATATGTTTTGGTGGATTTTCTCCTCATGTGTGATTTTCGTCTCCGTAGCTTTCATTTTCGATCGTTTCATCGTGATTTACTAGCTTCTTCCTTGGAATCGTCGATTTTGGAGTAAGTCATTCGTGACGGGCTTCATATCGGTCATATCTTATTGTTAGATCAAGCCTAGGAGTCTTAGGAATCGATCCCGGAGCTTCGCGCTTCATTTCGGAACTTTCTATGCACGTTAGCCGATACAAGAAGGGGAACCGACCGACTAGATGACGATTTAGTCGGTCGGCAAACCTTCATGGACCGACTAGTGGACTTTGTTAATTTCTCAGGAGTTACTGTTTATCGTTAGTCGGTCTAAGAACATTTGTCGACCGACTAGGTTGTAAACTAGTCGGTCAGCAATCGTTCTTTAACCGACTAGCTCTATGATCATTTTTGATACCAAGTACTATTCATTCTTAGTCGGTCTAAGAACGTTCGTCGACCGACTAGATGATAAACTAGTCGGTCAATAGTTGTTCTTTGACCGACTAAATCTAAATCCTATTTTGTACAGGAGTTACTGTTTACACTTAGTCGGTCTGCGTTGGTCAACCGACCGACTAGTTCCTAAACTAGTCGGTCAGTGGTTGCTCTTTGACCGACTAATCAGTGTTAAAACCCTAATTTCTGGGCAGCCGCCAGCCCTTCCTATTTAAACCCCACCCACGATTTCTTTCATCCCTCTTTCATTCTCCTGAGCCATTTTCTCCCCCAAATCACCCTCCAACATTTCCCCAAGCCATTCCTTCCTCCCTTGGAGCTTCCCTCTCCATTTTAGCCGGCCACCACCTCTAGATCGCCGGAAAACCCCCAAAAATCCCCAAAACCCCATTTCTCCAAACTTCTCCATCCATTTCCAGATCTGAACCCTAGGTTCCCCGGATTGTTTCTTCCATCGCCGTGCTTGCTCGGCATCGTTCTTCCGCTAACTATTCGGTAATAACTCGATCTCTTAATATCCTCATAACCCATTTGTGTTTTTGTGAAACCCTAATAAAACTAGGTTGGGTGTTGTTCTAATGTTGTTTTGCCATGGCAGCGACCTCTTCCCCGTAGATTAGCGTCCGTGAGACGAACCTTCGTGATCGTCATCCTCGGTGCTAGGCAAGTGAAACTTGCCACTTAGGGTTTTTGGGCCATGTCTTAGGCCATTTGCTTGTATAGGTGTAAAAGAGACTAGGCAACGAAATGATACTCGCCTAGGCGCAATTTCAGGAACTAGCTTGACAACGAAGCTAGATCCGTCATTTATCATGTTACATAACTACCATGTCATGTTTAATTTTAATTAACGGTACGTGAATTAATTGTCATCCATGCTATCAATGTTGAATGTCGCATTCGTAGCACACGTTACAATACTTGTGTTTCCTCGCTCGTGTTCCAGAAGCGGGCTACGTGAGTTGGTTGATAGCCAATGCCCGATCTACTTGTTTCCGGCTAGGCACCTGCGTTGCAGGCATAACCCTATGACATACGTGTTAAATACAAATCTGTCTTGTGGTCCAGAAAACGAGTTGAATCTAGCATGCGGGCAATAGGGCACTCATCTGTGTGTGAGTGATCCCTTGTACTTGAATCCAGCCTGCGGGCAATAGGGCACTCACCTGTGTGTGAGTGATCCCTTGTACTTGAATCCAGCCTGCGGGCAATAGGGCACTCACCTATGCGTGAGTGATCCCTTGTACTTGAACACAGCCTGCGGGCAATAAGGCACTCACACGTGTGTGGGTGATCCCTTGTACTTGTTACTTGACATTACATGTCACACCTACCACTTGTTACTTGCTACTTGTACTTCACTTGTTACTTCCGTACGATACTTGCCATGCCATGCATCATACTATAACTGTTAGGTTGTTAGTTTACCTTACTTTTAGTTTCCTTGCCCAAGTCTTTTAGACTTGCTGACATGTGCCCCTTTACTCTTTTGGGTGACACATGTTAGATCCTGAGCCTGAGTTCGTTCTTGAGGACGAGGTGTTCGCGGACGCCGAGCCCGAGCCTGTGTTTGACGAGGACTTCGTGGACACGGGCGATCAGTCGTAGAGACTGTTTGTGTAGTTGTTTAGACTGTTTGTTGTCGGTGCGTGGCACCTATACCTTGTTATGTTGTCCCTTTTGTTGGCCTTGTTCTGGGCCTTTAGACTCTTTCTTTTAGCCTGGTGGCTTTTCTAGATGTTGAACTTAATTTTAATGTTGGACAAATTTTGAGATTGAGATTTTATTTCTGTCTCTCCTTGTGTTATTATTGTTGTTCCGTTTGTGGTTACAGGGACCTGCTTATGTTTTATTGACGCTTATCGGGTTTGGGGCTTCACAGCTCCACTCTCGTGCGGACCTTTTCACGTCTCGCCTCCATTTTAGGGAAGTGGGGCGTGACAGTCACGGTGGCGAGCTGCTGCATCGGCGACGTGTGCGAGGGTTCAAGGCGGGTGCTCCGACGGGTCTCCTCCGACGTGAGGGGCGGTGAGACGGCGACTGTCGGAGGGAGACATCGGAGCGGGATCTGGTGGTCGTCGTGGGGCGCTGTCGGGGTCGTTTGAGTCGGGCGGCTCATGGTGGCGCTCCGGTGGGCTCCAGGAGGCTTCGGCTGCGGGCTCTTGGAGGGGCGGACCCAGGCGGCGGAGCTGGGTGGGCTGAGCGATGGTGGGTCGCCGTGAGGGTGTTGTGGGTTTAAACGAGAGAGGGGGAGAATAGGGAGAGAGGAGTTTTGGGGCTTTGGGTTTGAACGGAAAACAAAAAGAGAGGGAGAGTGATCCCGGGTGAGAGAGTGCGTGCGTTTAGGGTTCGGGTGGTTTGGGTTTGCCTGCGAGAAGAAGGGGTTTAGGGTAGGGTTATTTATAGTTAAATAAAATTAGTATTTTAATTAAGGTTAATTAGTCAAACACAATTAATACATTAGGTGGGTATTAATGAAATTAGGTTTATGTCTTTGACTAAGCCTAGAAAACTTTTAAAACGTGAAAACGTGTTTGGGTTAAGGTAATTAGGTTAATGGTAATTAGTGATTTAGCTAGGGTAACTAGTAACGGTAACAGTGAAAATTGTAACGAAATTACGATTTTGCCCCTACTAGTAAACGTGGCCGAAAAATTACGAAAACATACCCACGGGATCGTATCTTCACGAGGATCGCGAATACATAGTCCGTTTCAAGGTTTGAGCTACGAAAATACTAGTTTTAGGCCAAAACGTTTAGAAAGCGGGTCTGCGGGTTCTCTATTAATTTGACTTCAGAAAATTACGAAATTAATATGGGAGGCCCTAAATGATCATAGAATGTTACCGTAAAGGTCTGAAATCGTTTTGATGATGTTTGTATAGAAAATAAATTCAATAAGCCAAACGGTAATAACTGAAAATGACTTTTATCAGAAATGTTTTGAGTATTTGATAAAATCCGATCTTACTAAAATACTCCATAACTAGTCTGGTACTTCAAAATATTTTTATAAAAAATTTTTGAAATCAGTAAAACTCCTGTCAAACCATTATAAAATAGATTAAAAATTGTAAAATTGGTCAAATACGTAAATAGTTTGTCTTGATGAAAACAGACCGTTACAATCGGTGGTCGGATGAAATCTTGAAAATTTCTACAAGTTGACGCTGCAGTATTGAAATCTGCACTCGACCGAGTGATGTGTTCTACACGACCGAGCTACAGTTGGGACCCACCGATAAGTTGCGACCAGGGGCAGTTTTGGGCCGAATTTCAAAGGGTTTTTGCTGGGATTTTCTGGGGTTATTTGCTAGTGTTTGAGGGGGACTATATATATGTATTATAGTCGTCATTGAGAAGAACCACCCTCCCTTTGGAGAGAGATCTATCTTTTGTTCTTGGAGACTTTCTTTTGAAGTTAGGCCATGCCATATGCCCCTCCCCTTGTATCAAGCTAAGTATTCTATTCCTTTGAATTCTATTTTAGTTCTTATTGAATATCTCTTTGATTCATGCAATGAAGTTTTCTATCGTTCTCATATCTATTGTGATCATGAATTCTATTGCTTCTATTGAATCTATTGTTGATCTTTGCATGAATTGTGAGTAGTCCTTTCTAGGGCTAATGGATTAGCCCTAGGATCTTAGGATTTAGATGTAAAGTTAGGATTTTTATATTGTTTTGGTAAAAAGGGGATGTGTTTTGGTTGATCCAGCCAAGTTTGTAGGAGATTCCATATAGGTTTTGTGACCGCAATAATGGCACGTAGTTCTTGGACAGATATCCTATGAACTTAATTAGGAATGTTAGTGAATCCAATTAGGGTTCGTGACCACGATAGTGGCATGCACTTTGATGGGAATTACCGACATCTTATATTACTAATTGATGACTACGATAGTAGCGTCAACGAGAGCCACCAAAACACAGATCGAAGCTCTATCCACGATAGTGGCATGAGTGGAGATTATTCTATCCATGATAGTGGCATGAATGGTTGTCGATCGTAATGCACGGATCGCGTGCGAGGCCATCCATGATGGTGGGGCTAAGCACGGTATATTTTAGACAAGTGGTGTGTCGAGCCATGAGTTCAACATTTTAGATGCGATAATATCTCCCTAATAAAGCCAATTCAACTTAAGAATTCTAACCTATCATTGACATCCGACGATCCTAGTGGTGACTCCTGTTGCCCTAGCCTTTTCTTTATTTTATTCCTTTCTTTATGGCACTGTTGGTTGTTCTCCGTGTAAATTGTGCCATACTTGGTTGTTCTCGGAGTTACATTTTGGATAGATCAATGTGATGTGTGAAGTGTGTAGGTGATGTGCAGTGTGTATGTGCAAGGTGAGGAGGGGATGTGGGTATGTGTGTGAGTGAGTATGTAAGTGAAGAATATGTAATAGAGTGTAAAGTGTGTGAATGTGCTAGGGTTTGTGGTGTCGGAGTGTGTGGAGTGAATATGTGCAGTGTAGTGAAGGTGTATCAGTAGTGATGTGCGTATGTGGGATGTATGATGCAATGTGTGTGCTAGGGTTTGTGGTGCAGATGATGAAATTGGAAGTATGTGCAATGCGTGCGCGCACGCGTGTGTGTGTGTGTGTGTGTGTGTGTGTGTGTGTGTGTGTGTGTGTGTGTGTGTGTGTGTGTGTGAAGTGTGTGTTAGGGTTGATATCCAAGTGTAATGTGAATGAGTGAAGTGTAGAAGTGGAGAATGTTTGGAAGATGAAGGTGGTGAGTGTACGACAACAATCACAACGACAAAACCCTAAAATTGCGCAGCGACGAGCAATATTGAAAGATTATGAGTTGAAGGGAAGAGGTTACCCAAGCATCTGGCCCTAGTAGCTGCAAATTCAAGCAAATTGAGCTTCGATCACTCCCTCAAGCTACCATTTTCTCCAAATTGATCCCTAGCTCTCAATCGCGCCCATCGAGCTCCCTTGGGCCGATCGGTTAGGGCTTGCGAGGAGGAAGGAGGGGGGTTATGTTGTGGGTAGCAGGAGGTGGTGGAAGCTTAGCAGAGAGGAATGTCGGAAGAGGGTTTGAGATTGAGGAGCTGGGAAGGAGATTGGGGTTTTGAACGGCTCGAAAATATTGAGTCTGTTCGATCATATGCAAGGGGTTGAGGAGTTGAGGCTTTATATAGTGGACAAGGGGGAGCTGAGGAGAATGACGCGGTTGTATGAAATAAATTCATATGGTTGCGTGAAACTGAATTGAGAGAGGAGGCTTGGTGAGCTATCGACGACGTGGCCGTAAAAAAAATTGAACGGCCGCGTGAGAATGAGTTTCTAAGTGGATCGACACGACCGCGTTGATAAATCGATGCATCCGTGTAAACGACTGCAGAACTCCTCATTTTCTTGGATGTCTACCGAAGGAGTCGCGGCCTTTTGAAAAATTTCAAACGACCGTGTCATTTTGGTCTTTAGTAGAAGATGGGGCAGTATGTTTCACACGACCGTGTGGTTTAAAACCATACGGCCGCGTGGTTCTCTGTTTGGTGACTGCATGCCCCTTTGTGCTAGCTCTTCTTCACATTTCTTCCCAAGCTGCTCTCCCTTGCTCATTCCCTTTACTCCTCTTCAATTCAATTGCTCCCCCTTGCCTTGGCTTCATCTCCAAATGCTCCATACCCCCTTCTCTCTCTCCATGTGTTATCTCTCTTATTTTCTCATCTTGAGCTGCAAAATAGGATATCCAACAAAGATAGGCATTAAAAATTCTTGGCTCACTTTCTAATGAGTAGGTTATTTAAAAGCTATCTAGTTAAGCTCAAGAACTTTAGATTTTGTATTTCAAAAACCCAATATCAATTAAGCATTGCATGTTAAGGTTTAAAAGATTTTGAGTGCACGCCATACGAGGGGAGAGTCAATTATTCAATTGGGGAGGTAAATCTATAAAATTAAGAAAAATCTATGTAGTGATACACTCCTCTCGCTATCGGGAGGAGGCGAGTTTATTGGAATCCTAGAAAAACGTAAAATTTCCTACACTACTGGGTTGAGTACACCTATTATCAAAAGATGGACCCAACACTTTATTAGGAGCCAAGAGCTAATCAAATTGCTCTTTTCGTGGCTTCGTCAAAGAATTTATGCCACGAACACCAACGGACCCTAGCACGCTCCCCCTAACTTCTCTCGAGGATGCCCCACTAATATCATGCAAAAGAAAAGGAGCATCAGTCCGTGATGATGAAAATTTTCCCAGATTAAATGTATTCCAGAGATAATCGTCAAAATGTGATAAAATATGTGAAATAGGTTGACGAGAACTCCCTGGAAATAAATTGCAATCTCTCAATGATGACGCGATCGTCGCCTCGCTAAACCTATAAATATGCTCCTAAGGTGCAATCATGGATCAACACACCTCCGTTGAATGTAAACTTGTAACCTCCGAGGGGTATGTTAGGTCAATAGCATCTGAATCTAAAGAGTTATGAAATGGAATGGATGACTCAAAAGTGGAGTTTAAAATACTTCCTTAAACGGGAACGGTAAGCTTTGGTGGAGTGGGAGTGTCGTGTGGAGGTGATGATGGAGTGCTCTCAATCTCATCCTCCTCGTCAATGTGGACATCCTCCATGGGCTCCTTGATGCTCTCAAGTGGTACGAAGTGGGGGATGCTATTATATGGGAAGATTGACTAGGGTTCTTAGATATCTGAAATCCTACTCTTACCCAAGTACACCTCACTCCGTCTTCCGTGGTGGAGTAATGAAGAACGAAGTTCCCCGTAATTCGTACAAAGGTCCCATCATCCATATCATCGTCTTCCGTGAGGTCGATGATGCTCTGGTGTGGTCCTTGCTCATAACCAATCTCTCCAAGAAAAATCGTGTCCACACATGGGCCAAAGCATGGCCCATCCTCCATCTGAGGTACATCATCTGGAGTGTGGAGTGACCTTGCCTGAATCTCGACAGTGGAGGTGGCTCCTCCATCAAGATTATCCCATATGAACAGTGTTTGTAGATAAATCGAATCCCCACCAAGAAAATGTGACTGTTCCTGTAATATGACCAATTGGTTCACAGTTTGGGTAAGTTCATGGAGTTGGGCTTGGGCATTGGTTTGGGTTTCGATCCATCGAGCTTCTTCTCAGAGTTGGTCTTCTAAAAGTAACTCTAGGTGGGATTTTTGTGGTGGTGGTGGTGGGTTAAGATAGGAGGGTTTATGAGATAGGTTATGGGGTATATGATGGTGGGTCTTTGAGGTATGTAAAGTTTTGGCATTGGGTGAAGACATGCCCACACATCACGCATCTTACACAAAGTGATGTAACCTATGGAATATGATTGTAACCTCCAATTTGAGCATCTCGCGAAAATAAATCGCTGAAACTCTCTACGTAGGATCCATCGGGCATCTACATATTCTCCAAATAGCACCTAAATGTAGAATATAAAGCAAAGAAAAGCGCGTCAGTGGTACCCGAGAATTGCAAATAAATTGATAATTGGTGGTGGGAAAAAATTTTGTTTATTGAAATTTTTATAATGAAACGTAATCTAGCGAGCCCTAATCTTACTAATATCAATCAAACTGCGCCTCCCTAGTAACGGCGCCAAAAATCTTGTTCGCTCACGCGAAGCTAATATAAATTTACCGCAAGCGCACGGGTTGTGTGTAAAGCTAACGGGTCGAACACATGGTGGTAGATTGAACGAGTACTAGCTCGATTTGGGGTTTTATGCTGGCTATGCTAATTGGATAGAAGGGATATGGATTTTACGGGGTTCAACAAAGATAATGACATGGAGATGCGTAAACGATGACAAAAACAAAGAATAACACAACCGCAACAAGAACAACAACAACAAATAAGAACAGCAACAACAACAAAACAATAGCAATAAAATGCAGAAAAAGAGAAAAGAGGCTTATCTCATTAATCTTTAAGGGAAGTTGTCAGTTTCCTTTACAAACCAAAGAGAAAAGCTCCAAAACCCTATCTAAAACTAATTAAAACCCTAAAATACTCCTAAATATCGATAGAACAGTAAAAGAGGGGCAAAAGATCCTAAAGCTCGGCTCCCCCCTCAACGACGGCATCGATTCGCTTAAATACCAACCCTAGGGAGTCGGGTTTCGCTCTCAAACCCGCTTTCAAATGGCCGTGTGGTTCAACCACGTGGCCGCGTCGTTCAGATTGCTGCTGGCGCTGTCGCTTGGTGATGAGAGGAAACCATGCGGCCACGTGGTTCACTCATACGGCCGCGGCAATGCCGCTGGGTTGAATGGGAATGACGCAGCCGTATGAATAAATTCATACGACCATGTGGAATGTCTGGCTGAAGCTAGAGAATGACACAGCCATATGGAGGGGTTCCATACGGTCGTGTAGCCTTGGTTATCATCTCCTTTACTACACTCCAGTGTTCAAGCTACTCTTCAGTCCTCCAAGTGTTCTATCTTCAAGCTCCACCTCTCCACCAATCTCCATCACTCTTCAATGCTTTAGCTCAAGCTTCAAGTGCACACTTTGATCCATGCTCACAATGCCCAATGCTCCGTCACTTCAGCTCTTCACTTCTCCAACTCCATCTTCCTCCAATTTCAACTCCAGACTCAGAACAATGCCAGCTTTCATCTCTATGCTCCAGAAAACAAGCTCCAGCTTCATACCACTCCAACAAGCTCAATCCAAAGCTCAAATGCTTCAGCTCCACTCCCAGACCACAAAGCTCCAGTCCATTCCTCAAGTTACAAGCTCCATGTACAAAATTACTCCATGAAAGCCCAAAATGCTCCAAACTCCTCCCTATTCACCTGAAAAGCACCGGGGAGACCAAAAGCATAAAAAGGAACAAAAGCGATAAAAATGGCACGAAAAACGAGGCTGGGTGGAGCAAAACATGAATGAAATGAAGATGAAAACTATATATATAAACAACTTATCAGTTGTGTTATTGTTGATGTAGTTAACACTTCAACTCTAGAACAAATATTATTTCAGTTATGTCATGTAAATACAAATGAGCATAACTTTTAATGTAGTGCTCCAGAAATTATGATTCAAGATAATTTCGAAATCTTCTTAAGTTAGCTACGACTTCAATTTAGAGACTAAATCTATATTCTGTCTATAATTGGACTAAAATAGACAATCTTTAACTACCTGTCAATCCTGGACAAATTCTACTGTTTTCAATTCCTGCAATGAATTCAATTGAGTATAACTCTTAGTACAGTTATCTAAATATGATGATTTAGAATAATATGGAAATATTTTTAAGTCCTCTCCATCTTTCATATTGGGACCAAACTCAGATTTAGCCTGTAAATTGCCTGTAACTGCTGATATTCATATGTATGTCAGTTTTAGGCAGATTCTGCCACTCTGCATTGTCCATGCCATAACTATATCCACCATTATCCAAATTATACATTCGTAGACAATATGGAAAGCTTATAAATATATCTATGACTTTCATGAGACTTTGGACCTGATAATCCACGAGCCATATCTTTTAGTACAGTTGTCCAAAAAAAATTTTATTTTTATTGCTGTGGAAACATAGATCAATTGTCTACAAGTTTTATTTAGAAACATATGTCAAATTTTAAGGATAAAGTAATGATAACAACCATGCTTTTGGGCCTATCCATAATTCACTTAAAACTTGAATATCTAAGTGGTGTTCTTGTGCCATACCATATATTGGGATGCTTGCTTGGTTGTGATATGAATGTTATGTTCTTTTTATATGAGCCTTGAATGTGCATATGAATGTCATGCATCTTTAAATGTGAATGTAAATGTGATGAATGATATGCAAAGTGTAAATGATATAGAAAGTGATATAAATGCAACATGATGTACAATGTGAACGGGTGAATAGACGGATGGCATGTGCATATGATATGTGCCATGTGCCATACAAATATGAATTGTGAGCTGTGATGTAATAAACAAGAGATATGGAATATGAATGTGATACACACACGATATGTAGGACACAGATGTCACTACATACATGGACCAAAGTGCCACAGTAGGAGTCGGGGGGAATCGTCGGGGGCCACCTCTTGATTCCATAATAGTTGCCACAAATGGAGATGTGCACGTTGTAAGCACGCCGGCTTAGATTATGGTATCCCTTAGGCATGTGCATTGCATGTGTGCATTGCATTGCATTTCACATGTGATATGTGCCTTGAGTGTTGTATGTCTAAGTATTTGATATGATGTGCGTGTTTTATGTTATATGTGCTCTGCCATATGTCTGGTGCCACTTGTCTTTCCCTTCACATAATGTGATGTGTATTGTTCCTATGTTCACCGTGCATACTCAGTAAACAAAATCTAAACTTCAGAGATAGAATCATACCCGTGAGATGAGGACCCGATGGGTAAAGGTGAGGTCGTCGATCTCCTCGACCCTGTCGCTGAAGTTCAGAGGGGTTGGGTGCCAAATTTGAGGATCGAGCTTTGATGGTTCAGGGCCTCGCATAGCAGCTCGTTGGCGAGATTCGATGGGTCGGAGCATCACAGCATCTTGACGTCAAACTTTCGATGGGTCGAAGCTTTGCACATCATCTCGTTGGCGAGCCTCGATGGGTTGGAGCTTTGCACATCAGCTTGTTGGCAAGCCTCGATGGTTCGGAAGAGGCCATCAGTGCGGGCCATTTCCTCGAATGAAGCTCCGATTGATGTTCACCAAATTCACGGGTTGCCTCGACGAAGATCAGAAGGGAGGAAAAACTCCGATGTCACCCAGAGAAATCGATTTGAAGTCTCAACCGAGGTTCCTTGAAGGGGAGGTTGGGTCAAGCTCAGATCAGTGCGTGCATCACTTGGTGACGAGCAGCGAGTCGTGATCTCCTACGAAGTTGGGTTGAACTCAGACCCTCCGATGATACAAGTTTTATGTTATATGTGCTCCGACCCATCGGGTCCTCCATTACTTTTGTTTACTGCCGTGCACTTTTCTTTGTTGGTTACAGTCAGTTGTTTACTATCACTTTGTATACTTAGTTCACTTCTTGCACTCACACTCGTTATACATCACAATATCAAACATATATATTTCTATGTGAGAGTTGTGCACTTCTGCTGGACATGCTTTGACGTGCCCTCCCCCCTTTTCCTTACATGTAGCAGCTAGATGGAGTGCCATGGAGATAGCAGTCTTGCAGCTAGAATGCAGAGTATGTGGAGTGTGTTGTACTGGTGTTCACCCATTTAGGGGGGTGACATTTGGGTTTTGTATATCTGTCGGGTTGAGTTGAGTTGTATAAGTGTTTGTGCATATATATGAGATGATTCGTTTTTATGTGTACCTGTGTCATGTATTTGGTTTTGGGTTGTTTTAGAGCAGTATCTGTACTTTTCCAGCATGTGCGCAGTGGCCTGCATCTCTCTCTTTGTACTCTCTCTCCCTTTCTCTCTCTCATCACCCTCATATCTATAGGAGTACATGGGACGGATTCGTACTTCCCGGGTATCCTATGGAGCGGGGTGTGACATTAACCCCACTACTTTTTCCATTGTAACCTTAGATGATGCACACAGACACATCCACACTCCTCTCTCCTTTGCACCTGTGCGCAGGTCCCGCATCCTGTGTGTGTTTTTCTTGGGTCCATGTGCATAGTGCACTGGTTATTTGTAGTTCTTCAATATCTAAGAGCTCTACTTAAAAAACATACTTATGCACCATGTCCAAACCTCGAGCTCAAGCATCATTGACAAGCAATCAAAGGTACAATAGCAAATGTTCTATCCAATTGTTACGATAATGCCTATGGGTAATTCTTTCTTGAAGCATCATATCCAAAACGTGTTGGACCAAACACTGCATCACCACAAGACAATCACACTTTCTGGCAGCTCCTATCTTTGAGAAGAACAAATGCTACTAGAGGGGAAACAGTGATGTTATATCACTCTAAAGGGGATCCACAAACCAATGCGAGAAGGCTCAAATGGCCCAATTCGCAAGTGGCCATAAAAGACCTTGTCCAGTCAAGAAGAGACGCATCATACAAATGAGGTTAATAATGCCACTTCAGAATCATATATATAACCTTCACATTTGGGAGGAGCCGAGCCTAGTATATTCTTCTCAATCTCTCTCTTCCATTTGAGATAATATTATTTCATCTCTCTGCCTCTAAATTGATAGTCAGATGGGTCAAAACTAACTAAAGGACACCATCCCGTGTTCGTTCGACTCGCTAACACTCTTTTTGATTTGATTCTGATGTACAGATTACATGATAAATTTGGACATTTTCCGTTTCAGAAAAAAATTAAAGATAGTCAACCGTAGGCAATTTAGGATTGAAATTAAATATCGATGTCCGTCTGCCCTTCACGTGCATCCGATTCATAAGCGCGTCTTCAAGAATCAAGATACCGTCTTCATCCCACCGGGAGGGGATACCCAGATGACATGAACTCATGGAAGGAAAATGATTCATGTTCCCGGCATTGTTAGTTTTATTTCCTTCGAGGAAGCCACAAAGAACATGACCATTTAAACCAAACGAGAATATTTTTGCCCAATTTTTTTTTTTGTTTTTTGTTTTGGTATGATTCATGCAATGGAGCGCCTGCCGTTCGATACCGAGGCCGATGAATCCACCTCCATCCTCAGCGACCCGTCTCCCTCCGGCCCGGCCCATTTACGCTCCTTCTCCTTCTCGTCGTCCCACCATCGGGGGGCCCAATTCCCCGTCCGGACACGGGCCTACCATTTCGACGGCACCGGCGGCATCCGCACCAAAGACTGGGACCTCTCCGAGGCCAACGGGCCCAGATTCAACTGGTACCACGTCGAGCTCCCAAAAACCAACCAGAAGCTCGCCGCCTCCGCCCAATCCCTCATCAGCGTCCTCTGCCCGCCATTAAAGCTCCAGGACATCCTCACCCTCGTCCGCAACGGTCCCTTCTGCGGCCACGTCAACGGCGCCCTCATCTTTCGGGTCAACTCCTCCGGCCCAACCCTCAGCAACTTCACCATCAGGATCGCCGCTAGGGTTACGGAGAACTCCATCATCACCGTCTCCTTGGGCCGGGTGCCCGGGCTGGCCTTCTCGCCGACGGGGCAGAGCTTGCTGACGGAGGTCCCGAGCGTTGAAAGCCCGCGGGTCGGGGGTCGGTCGAGGGGTGTGGTTATCGGGGAGAATCTGCTGGAGTCGCTGCTGACGATGAATCACTCGGAGGAGGCCGATCGGCAGGTGCCCAAGCGGGTCTCTGATCTTCTGCTGCACGTGGTGGAGACGCATGTGGATCAGGTGGAGGATTTTGTGACCGGGATTGAGATGGAGCTGGACGCCTTCGAGCTCGAAGTGGATCGAGGTGAAATTCATTCCTCAATTCTTTAGGTTCTTGATGTTCTTCTTCTGTGTAGAATGTAGAAGTTAGAATGTAGCTTGTCCTTGACGTTCTTCGAGTGATGTGGACTCATTGACGACATTGTTGTTGGGGAGCATTTGTTTGGGCGATTGCTGAATAGGTGACCCATAAAGTTCAAATCTTCGACCGTTTGATATGAAAAAAAAACAAGGAAATAATGATAACAAGCATAGCTGGCCTCGTCAAAATAGTAGATGCCTGGGCATAGCAGCGCTGGGATCATCGGAAACATGAACTGAAATGCCTCATTACAAGTAGTAAGCTGAGAATTTGGGAGAATTAAGCTGAGATAAATTTAGGATTTGGAATTAGGTTATTGGGTGGTGCACATGGGGTTTTGATGTATGTTATGCACATAACCCTGGGGTCCCAGATCAAATCCAAACAAATAATAAGAATTGGTATTTGAAGACACGGCATGCGTGGCAATAAACAACACATCAAGAGTTTATTATCAAGGATATATAAATGTGACATGCTTATGATAGTAATAACTATTGCATGTTCGTGGATTTAAAAATTATCGGATACATCAAATGGATTATCTTCTATAAGGAGACATGGTCCACATGGAGCTGCTTGAGAAGATGTAATGAAATGTTTGTCAATGCAAAAAATGAGAAGCAAAGGAAATGATGAAAAATGATAACTATAAGGTTGTCTTAGATGATGAAATGCTGATATCAGTAGTACTGTATGGGGCACATTATATTTTTTTAAAAAGGATCCATACTTTTATGTAAAATATAAATGTTACCAAAACATATTTATGGAAGCTTGATGGTTGGATCAGTATTACCCAAAAACTCAAAAACGTTGAACTCTTTCATGATCCGCGATCCGGATTACATGTTCTAAATTATCATACATTAAATATTTGGACTAGTAAAACCAACAATTTAAATATTTAATAACTTTTAACACTAAATTTATGATCATTATTACCACTATGAGGTGTGTCTTTGCTAAATTTTAGGGTGCAAATTGTTACACACAAATACATACATGTAAAAATGTGTATAGAAATCCAAAAACTCTTCAAAAATCTCGTAAAAATTTATTTTTCCTTACTAATAAATGTACTTTGTTCCTATTAAGTATCCAACAAAGCTTGCCCCAAACGTCCCATGTTTTGAAGAGTAATGTTCTATGTTTTCGTTTCATGTATGGAAATGGTCCGCATTCATGGTAACGTTGGGTTGGATGCTGACAAGGTAGTAGGAAAGCCAATCATGTTATGACTCCAAAAAATGAAAAACCCTTATCTGTAAACCAAATTGAAGAAAATAATAATAACTAATATTTGAAGTAATGTAATGTGTGGCAACGAACAATGTAACTTATGCATTTGTGAGAATTTATGAATTATCAGAATTGTCATATTCATTATCTTTTGCAAAGAGCTACATGAAGCTGTATCAGACGTAATCAGGAACTGACTGACAAGGCACCGATGTTGCGTTAGCAGTATCATTATAAATGAGAAGTAAAAGGAACAGATGAGAAATGATAAGACAAAATAAGGTTATGCAAGATATTGGAGGCTGAGATAGTGGTGTAGTGGCAGATAATATAATGCAAATGGTTGAGAAGTTTGTTTGAAATTTAGAAGCAAGCAAGAAGCCTGTCGATTGGATGCTTAGTAAAGTAGGAAGTAATATCAGTCATGTTAACGTTTGGTTTGTCTGAAGTTATGTTACCACATATGTATGAATTTCTAGACACTTTGATTTATGGATGTGAATTTGATGCGGACCCGCATCCGCATACCCCAAGGGCCGGCGGCTACATGGGTGGGACCCACCCACCTTTAGTGACCTACGTGCGGCGTAGGAGGGTTAGTCTAAGGGTATTCTAGTCTTTGTGGACTAGATTAGTAATTCCCCGCTTTTTCTATTTATTAGGGCTAGCCGTCTTTTATTTCTTTTATGCTTGATTTGTGAAAACTCATTGAGTCGTCAATTGTGAGGGTTGTTAGGCTTTGATCCGTCCATTCAAAGTTAGGAGACAGGATCTCGTCTCGAAGGAGATCCATTTATCTAGTGTTCTTCGCAAATCATTCTCTATAAAATTCCACTTTTTAATTTTCCTCTTTTAAAAATCTGAACTTTATTGATTCGATCCACCGGATCATATCAAATTGGTATCAGAGCATTGAGATCCGATGGCGACAAGCACTAGGTCAAAGGCGGATGGCGTGGATGAGAAGGTACAAGGGCTTCGGGAAGAATTCAACCGGGAGATCGAGGGGTTGAAGAAAACCCTAGGAGAATCCATCAAAGACCATGCGCATTCACAGGAGGACATCCAAATCGAACTTCGGGCGATGAGGAGGGACGCCGCGCAAGCGGGACGCGACATCCAAGGGCTAAAGGAGGCAACTTTAGATCTGAAAAAGGCAACTTCAGATCTGAAAATTTTGAGGGAGGCCACGTCGTTGATTCCGGAGATTAAAGCTATGCTCCAAGCCCTAACAATGGAGAGGGGAGGAGATCAGAGCAAGAAGACTCAAGGGGGAGACAACCAAGGAGATTCAACACTTGAATCGGCCAATCGGGAGCAACCGGAGGAGGCGACGGCTACAACGACAACTCTGGAGGCCGCCGCAGCCGCCGCAGCCGTCGCAAACCCTAATGGGTCCGGACAGAGGCGGGGAGGGGCCGGAAGCCCCTGGAAAAGGGCGGCAGGCCCATCTAGGCCTGCAGCAAGCTCGGCAGGCCCATCCGGGCCTGCGCCGAGCTTGGCAGGCCCTGCAGGGCTTGCGGCACCCTGTGCAGGCCCCGCCGGGCCTGCGGAACAGCAGCCTAGCCCGACAGGGCCTGCCGCGGCAGCTGCAGGCCCCGCCGGGCCTGTTGTGACATCGGCAGGCCTGTTCGGGCCTGCCGCTGTCCCAGCAGGCCCAAACAGGCCCGCGAGAGATCCTTGGGGGCCTGCCGCAATGCAGGTAGCCCCCTGGGGCCCCGCAGCGACGCAACCAGCCCCCTGGGGGCCCGCAGCAGCACAAACAGCCCCGTGGGGGCAAGACGGAGGCGGATGGGCTCGAGACGCGATGATTGGGGCTCCAATAGCCCAATTTTGGGGACCAGAGGCTCATCCACAGGTACCGAGACCGCAAGTTGATCCCAGGCAGGCTTTTGATGGCTTTCCGGGGCGGGGACAAGGCCCGGGAGGATATTTTGGAGGACGGACAGCACCAGTACAACCACACAGAGGGGCAGGAGGGCCCGTGTGGGCACGACAGCAGGACTTCCCGGGGTACCATTACCAGCCGGAGGCGTGGGAGAGACCCGTTTGGCCCGAGGAGTTGTACGGGGTGGACGGGGGAGGACCAGCAGAGACAGTCGACGGAGGATTCGGCCGTGGGGGTGACCGCGGTAGAATGGGGGACCTCAGGGGGACATCAATGCAGATCGCCGCCTTATGAAGCTGAAGATGCCGATTTTTGACGGCACGGATCCGGATGGGTGGATCTACCGGGCGGAGCGTTACTTCCAGGTGATGTGGTTGACGGAGGAGGAGGTTCTGAGGGTCATCGGAATCTACTTCGAGGGCAAGGCGTTGGCCTGGTACAGATGGAAGGTGGCGCGGACCCCCTTTCGCACTTGGGAGGAGCTGTCCGCACTGATACTAGACCGGTTCCAGGAGACTCCAGGGGGATATTTCTACGAGCAGTTATCTGCTCTGAGGCAGGAGGGGACGGTCAGGGATTATGTGGAGAAGTTCGAGATGCTGAATAGTAGGGTGAAGGGGGTGACTGACGAGGTGATGATCGGAAATTTCATGAGGGGGCTGAAGCCCTCCATACGAGCAGAGCTGAGGATGCAGAGCCCGGGGACGTTGGAGGATGTCCTTCGCCTGGCCCATAAGGCGGAGGAGAAGCATGCAGAGGAGAGACGCATTCGGGGGACTTGGGGAGCCCAGGGCCAGCGTAGTCAGACAGCACCGGCCCCACTTCCGGGGGTTACAGTAGCACCAGTGGACACGGAAATGAAGAGAGATGAAACCCGACCAATGATCCCTGGTAAACGAATGACGGAGGCTGATATGAGGGCGAGGCATGCTGCAGGCCTCTGTTTCAGATGCGATGAGAAGTTTAGCCCCGGTCATCGATGTGCGAGCAGGCTGATGCAGATTGTGCTAGTACCGGACGAGGGGGAGTATGCCGATGATGGGGAGCCAGTGATGACGGAAGAGAGCGAGGTTGAGCACGCACATCTGGATGTAGCGGAGGCGTCCCTGAACTCCTTGGTAGGGGTAACCACGAACCATACCATGAAGTTGTCAGGACGATTGGACGACGCGCCGGTGACGGTACTCATAGACAGTGGGGCTACCCACAACTTTATCTCTCGACATTTGGTGGATCGTCATAGGTTGCAGGTGAGCACCTTGGAGACGTTTACGGTCCTCTCAGGGACAGGGAGGAGGGAGGAGAGCAGTGGGATGTGCAAGGGGCTGAGTCTGACCTTACAAGGAGTGCAGATCGTGGAGGACTTCTTGCCCCTAGAGTTGGACAATATCGATGTGATTTTGGGCGTGCAGTGGCTGAGGGGGTTGGGCGAGGTGAAGATGAATTGGAAGCAGCTTAGGATGGAATTCCAGGAGGGGGGTCGCACGGTGGTTCTGACAGGTGACCCTAGCCTCTGTTTTTCCTCGGGGGCCTTCAAAGCCAGATCTCCACCTTGAGGACAAGGTGGCTCTTTTAGGGGGCGGTATTGATGCGGACCCGCATCCGCATACCCCAAGGGCCGGCGGTTACATGGGTGGGACCCACCCACCTTTAGTGACCTACGTGCGGCGTAGGAGGGTTAGTCTAAGGGTATTCTAGTCTTTGTGGACTAGATTAGTAATTCCCCGCTTTTTTCTATTTATTAGGGCTAGCCGTCTTTTATTTCTTTTATGCTTGATTTGTGAAAACTCATTGAGTCGTCAATTGTGAGGGTTGTTAGGCTTTGATCCGTCCATTCAAAGCTAGGAGACATGATCTCGTCTCGAAGGAGATCCATTTATCTAGTGTTCTTCGCAAATCATTCTCTATAAAATTCCACTTTTTAATTTTCCTCTTTTAAAAATCTGAACTTTATTGATTCGATCCACCGGATCGTATCAGAATTAGTCTAAGTTAAAGAGTATAAACACAAGTTAGGCATGCAAGGTAAATATGCCAATACAATAACCATAGGGGGTAGAAGGATATGCTCCACGTATGGGTTGAGATTGTAGATTTGGTTGACTTTGATGTAAGTATAAAATGAAATATGTCACTTTTGCGGATTTCTCATCAACTGAACTGACTAGTAAATCAATAAACTTACATTCAATGTAAGTTAAAATAAGAGCAAATTTGGTGAATGTTTAGTATTGCAAAGATATTTGACTCGGGTATGCAGAAACTTCATTTAGTGAGGTTATAAATAGCCAGAAACAACATTGAAAGAAAACCATCAAGTCATGTAATAAAATTAATCTAATAACATATTTAGCTTTACTGATTATCAATTATATGTTATCAATGCTCAATGTGTGAATTGCATCTGTCTGATGAATTGTCTGGTAGGGTTGAGGCGACAAACCCAAATAATCACCTCACACAAGACTGTGAATTAACAATCAAGGCAAATGACAAATCTCCACTAGTAAAACAATTTCAATAACCAATAGCAAGAAAATATAAATCACAAATTGAGAAAATAAGAAAGAACACACCAGACACCAGACACCAAGAATTATCCTGCTTCCACCGAAATTAGTCTACATCCAGCTGGAGAAATCACTTTGACGTCTTATTAAGTTGGATTACAAGACATAGGCACTTGGATTACAAAAATTTTCAAGCCCTAAATTTTGATTTTGGAGAAGCTAAGCCTTTGGAGGAAAACTTGAGAGGAGAAAGATAGAATTAGGACGTGTGGGGCTATAGCTACAGTAACATGAGAGAGTTGTTTCTTAGTTTTTGGTGGCTGCCCAACTCTTTCTCACACACCAAAAGCCTAGAGCATCTTAACTTACATACCTCATAAGTTATAAGCCCAAACCCGATAAGAATTTGACCCGACCCGTGTGTTTTAGTATCAAAAATTACAACATTCACCTTGATACTAATATACACAAGTGCCAATGATGCGATTTATACGCACAAACAAGTAAAACAACGAATATTTGTGGAAAATATGAAAAAAGGTGGAAACTTTGATTGAAATTTAACGAAGAACAATAAGATAATGGATCTATTTAAAGAGGAGACACTCTCTCCTAGCTTTAGATGCACGAACTAAAGCTTAAACAACGTCGAAGTTGACGCCTAAATGTTCTTCACAAAATTAAGCATAATAAAGCAATGACGGCTAGACCTAGAATATAAAATAGGGAAAAAAGTACAGATCTACGTTGAAAGACCAAAACGCCCATCTGGAAGTTAAGCCGTGTCCTCACACATCCTCCACCTGAAATAAGTCACTAGCCTAACCGTTGGCTTGTCACGCACGATCTCATCGTGCGTGGGACCACCCCCAGCACGCGGGTCAGTCGCCTCCGCCTCTTGCGGCTCGTTCGCATCAATACATGTCCGTAGAAGAGCCACCTTGTCCTCAGGTAGAAATCTGGAAACTGCTCCTGAATCACGTCGAACGCCTCCTATGTAGCATCAGAGTCTAGTAATCTGACCCATTGTATCAACACCTCCCTCTTCCGATCTGGGCCATGTTGTATGGCTCGCACATCTAGCGGCTCCAATAGCACTTCCATGTCGTCAGTAAACGTGGGGGGTAAAGTTGAAGACACCATATGATCACCAATCGCCCTCCGTAACTGAGACACATGAAATACCGGGTGTATCGACGACGAAGAGTGTAACCGCAGCTTGTATGCCACCTGACCAATCTTAGCCACAATCTTATAGGGCATATAATATCATGCCGCTAGCTTCTCATTCCTCCTCTGAGCTAACGATCTCTGATGGTAGGGTCACAGCTTCAAGTATATCATGTCTCCACCTTGAAACTGCACGTCCCGACGGTGCATATCGCACTTAGCCTTCATTACCTGCTGTGCCCTCGTCAAATCCCTCCGCACTCCTCCAGCGTACCATCTCTTCCCCATATAATCCTCCACCCGTGACACCGGAGGTCCACTGTGTCCATAACGAATCAACTGCGGCGGATCACGACCATATAAGATTCGGAATAGGGTCGTCCCTGCAGAGGAGTGGTATTAGATGTTATACCAGTACTCTGACCAAGCCAACCACATGTACCACCGACGATGAGTCTTCGAAGCAAAACATTGCAAATACGTCGCTATGCTACAGTTCACCACCTCCGTCTGATCGTCCGTCTGGGGGTGGTAGGTGGTGCTCCTCTTGAGTATAGATATGGGTAGCAATTCGGGACGGCCCGGTCTTATCGGGCCGTGCCTCCCCGGTCCGGTTTTCTTAAAGGACTGGGTCAGCCCGGTCCGATAAGACTTCAGGCCATTCCGGAGAGGACCGGACACGGTCCGATAAAAATTCGGGCCGCCCGGCCCGGTCCGATAGGGTTAAATGAATTATGTATTGTGACAATAATTTATCATATTTTTAAACACAAAGTTGTCTCATATGCTTAAAGATGCATCGAAATGGAGCACGAAAACGGCGTCAGCTCCGCCCACGAGTAAAAAGGATTTCAGGATATCCTCCACCGATACCATGCCAACGCCTCCACCTCAAAGTAAATGCCAATGGCATTTAAGACCTCCTCAGTAAATCCCATCACCTGGAAATACCACTTCTCTATGTAGATCCACCCATCCGGATCGGTCCCCTTAAACACCGGCATTTTGAGCTCTTTTAATCTCCTATCAGCATTGACGTCTCCGTACGCCGATCCTTACGCCCTCCTCTCATGTGGTACATACCCCCGTCCAACTCTCTCGTCGCCGCGACCTAAAGGTGGGTCAATCTCCCACGCATACCCCTCCTCAGGCCACCGTGGTCTGCCATCTGGTCCCAACCAATTAGGTCCTCCAAAAACTACATGTGCATGGGGTTGTCCAATTCGACCTCCAAAGCGTCCCCGGGCCTCGTCCACGCCCCGGAAAGCCTGCAAAAGCCTTCCGGGGGTGCACCGTCGCTGAACGCCCCTGGGGGAAGCCTCCCCGGCCCCCAACCGACGCGGTGGGAGCCCCTAAGGGCCAACCAGGGGGCCCCTGGTCCCTGTTTTGCAGGGCGGGGCCTGCGCTGCCCTCGCATACCTGCTGCAGGGCCACGCTGCCCTCGTTCGTCGACTGCAGGGCCGCACGATGCCCCAACGCCTGTCGCGCGGCCCCGCCGACCTGTCGGAGGGTCGGTGCGCCCTCCCAGGCAGTCGCCGCACCTGGCCGACCCGCTTGGAGGGGGTTTGGCCCCATCACATCCACTCCGGACTCCTTTGTCGATGTTCCCGGCGGCATTTCGTTGTGTTTTGAGATCCCGGGAAACATCGCCGCCATCTTCGTTTCATGGGCCCTTTGTTGGATTTTCGGGTCGGAATCTTCAAAGATCTCTTCCAAGATCTCATCTCGCATCTTCTTCCCCTTCTTCTTCTCTTTTACCGCCATTAGGGTTTGAAAGAATTGGCCGATTTGACAGATCTCCGCCCTCATCACCCATAAGTCATTCTGCATATCCTCTTGCGTGTGAGCGACGTCCTTGAACCCTATGGTGATTCTTTCATTTGTAGATTCCAACTCCTTATTGATCTCCTCGTGCAACCCTTGAATCTTCTCATCCACGGAATCGGCCTTCGATCTCGTGCCCGTTGCCATTAGATCTCATCGCTCTGATATCAATTTTATTCGCACAAACAAGTAAAACAGCGAATATTTGTGGAAAATATGAAAAAGGTGGAAACTTGATTGAAATTTAACAAAGAACAATAAGATAATGGATCTCTTTAAAGAGAAGACCCTCTCTCCTAGCTTCAGATGCTCGGACTAAAACCCAAACACCGTCGAAGTTGACGCCTAAATGTTCTTCACAAAATTATGCATAAGAACGCAATGACGGCTAGACCTAGAATATAAAATTAGGAAAAAAGTACAAATCTGCGTTGAAAGACCAAAACGCCCCTCTGGAAGTTAAGCCGTGTCTCCACGCATCCTCCTGAAATAAGTCACTAGCCCAACCGGTGGCTCGTCACACACGATCTCATCATGTGTGGGACCACCTCCCAGCACACGGGTCAGCCGCATCCGCCTCTTGCGGCTTGTCTGCATCAGCCAACACCTGGCCAATACATGTCTCCAACATGTTCATGACCTCCACCTCATCATGAGGCCAGTGCACTTGATTATTGAGCTTTACACTAAGCATCATCAACTAAATGTCCAACAAACACCCTTATGAAGATGAAACTCCAAAATCAACCTTGCAACAACTGTATCCAAAAAAATGAAGTGACATCTAGTGTCTCTCCGTGTCACCTCGTGGCACACTAGCAAATATGCAAGCATATTAAGTTTGAGCAATACTCAAACTTTGACACTAGCAATGGCTTTGTAAACATGACAGTTGGATTCTTCATTGTATGAATTTTTCTGAGGTACACCTTTTCTTTATCTATATCAACCAGAAAAGACTCAGTTACCTCAATATGTTTTGTCCTTGAGCTGAATGCTAGGTTCTTTCCCAAATGAATTACGCTTTGACTATCACAATTCAACATCACCCTATCAAGCTTAATCTCCAAATCACACCTCTTCGGATAGAGTGCTTCTTTTACTACCTTCACTGAGCAATCAACTCTGCCTATGTAATCGATAATCCACTACAGACTGCAACTTTGATCTCTAGCTAATGGCTCCATCTCCTAACGTGAGTACATAGCCTGAAGTTGACTTTCTTTTATCATTGTCACCCGCAAAATTTGAGAAAAAATCTTCTTAACTCGCAACTCATACCAAATTTACACCCATATACCAAGCCATGTCTAGAAGTGCCTTTCATGTAACACAATACCCACTTCAGGGCTTGCCAATGGGCTTGCCAATGCTCTTTCCTTGAATTAGATATATCTATGCAACTCATACTGCATGATCTATATCTAGTCTCGTGCAGACCATGGCATACATTAAACTACCCACATCAATGGCATATGGGACTTTAGTCATGCAAGTGTAATGATTTTTCTAGGGGTTCGATGATAAAAATATGATTTTTAGGTTTTTTTCTTGAGTTTGATGGATAAAGATATGGTTTTTAGTGAAAGGCGGGATTTTTAAGATAAAGGAAGAATTTTTAGGGCTAGAAAGTAGATATGGGGGGATGGGATGTTTTTATTAATAATAACATGAAAATAAATGTATACAAATATGGTTGAGTTCTCTCGAGAGGAACTCTCTCTCCAAAGCCGCTAATTCTAGAGGACGGCCACACTCTCCTATCAAAGAGGGATAATCGCATCTCAACCAATTTTTCTTCTCCAATATTCGACTCCCCTTTTCTAGTCCACATAGCCTCTATAAATAATAAATTACAAAAAGAACCCTAAAACTGAAAATTACGAAAACCCCCAGAAATCCGAAAATTACGAAAACGCCCATAATGTGTCAAAATTATAGATCCAACATAACTCCGCCTACCACAAACCACCTTTTCCTCAAGGTGGTGCATGAAATGTGTATGCACTCTTTTCCGACTAATGAAATGTGTATGAATTTCATGCACCACATTGAGGGCAAGGTGGTATTCGGAGACGGTGTAATGATAGATCTGTACTTTTGGCCCATTAGGGGTGTTTTGGGGAGGTCAGGGGCGTTTTGGAAATTTTCAGATTTTAGAGGGTTCTTTTGTAATTTCATTTAATAGGGGCTTTTTCATATATCTGTAATTTTCTGCAATTTTTCTTTATTTAATGCTAGGGCCGGCTAGGAGAGGGGCATGCTTGATTATTGTGAAGAAGAAAACCTTGAGGTGAGATTATCCCTCTTTTCATTGGAGAGCAAGATCCTCTCGAAAGGTCTCAACCCTTATCTTTGTATCCTTTATTTTCAGTTTATTTCTAATAAAAATCCCTCTTTTATCACATATCTTCTCTCTAAAACCCTAAAAATACCACATTTCCCCTAAAAGCCCTCCTTTCCAATACAAATCCCATTTTTATCATCAAACCCTAGTGGATTCTATCAAACAAATAAATGCGTCTACTTTTAAACGTTATGCAAAATGATTGAACAGATGAATCTATTTGAGTAGACACACAAAACATTGCTGGATACATAGATATGTTTCTTGTGAGTAGCAGCCCTTGTATAGTCAGTGGCGTAACCAGGAATTTTTTTTGCCCTGGGCAAAAACAAAGATGATGTAAAGAATTTTAAAAAATATATTAAAACAAAAAAAATTAAACATTAACATGCATTAATTATTTACAAATAATAGCTACAATATAGTATTATAGATATATTCAAAACAATATCATAGACATGCATGTATATAAAAAGAATATTTGATAAAAAGTAATAATTAAATAGCATTTTTATATTAATACATATACACACAAGCATATGGAAATAACGATTTATATAGATTTTTTTTGCATTAAATTGGAGATAGAGGGAAGTGAGAGTTTGAGAAATGAGAGGTAATGTGGGATAAATAGAGATAGAGAAAGCAGGGGATGTGGATTATACATAATAAATTTTTTTAATTTTTTCCACCCCGGGACAAGTTGTACACAGTTTCGCCCAAGCATGTTGCATTAGTATATGAATCAAGATCGAAATTAAAAAAGGAAAAAAAATAAACACTATTAGGAGACAAAGTACAAAGCACGCTTTACAATACAAAATATGTATATAATGTACAAGAATTTTATATGGTAATTACAAAATTATTGTATGTAAAATACGTAAAATTTCCTTTTATTTAATATACAATATCATCTTGTCATATTTGGTCCTAATTTAGGGTATAATAAAATATGAAGGAGTTAGATATAAACATATAAATAATGTAGATTTTTTTTCTTTTTAAAGTGTGAAACCGAACCACTGATTTCCCAGGTGGTTCATTGCTCTGCTATCAGAATCAGGGGCACAACAAAGCTCGGAGGTCTCTGTTGATTCAAGTGCATTTCCCCCTTATTTCTCTTTTTCTCGAGTTAAAAAAGATTCTCTATTCCCCTAACTCAGATCACCACACTTTCTTCGAAGAAAAACACTTAAAATTTATTTTTTTTTATCCTTGGTAGAAATGAGCTTGGAATTAGGTTTAAGTGGAATTTAAAACCAACCAATATAGCATTGATATCAGCTACCACAATCATAATGCTGATTACTAATAAAAGCAGCATTAATAGTAAATAAAAATGCTGATTAATAATAAAATCAGCATTAATAATAAATAGAAACAACGTCCCTGGGAATCGAACTCAAGCTGCTGGACCTAAAGACAAGCGTCCTTTCCATTGAGCTACAAATTATTGTTGTTACAAAATAATAAAAAGTTCTTATTTATATTTTTGCCCTGGGCAGCTGCCCAGGGCAGGTTACATGTAGTTCCGCCCCTGTGTATAGTCACCCCCTCTTAAATTTCCTTTGCTGATCTGCAATGCGTGCCACCATGATCCAGATGATGGGAAACACATGACTGTGAAGTTTTCTCCGTAGTTAGCCTCTCAAATTGAGATGAGAGTCATGTAAGACCTCATGAGGCCAGTCTGCCAGTGGTGCTGATAATGTATGTTATCATTCCAAAATCTATGTTCTGCTTTGTTCTAGTTTCTACCAAAAGTAAGCTGTACCACATTTTCTCCCTTTGTTAATGAGAAACGAATTTACCCTTGAGTGCAACAGAATAATATGACTTGTATTGGACCGTCCACTTAGGTCTTCATGCTAAATCAAGGCTTGAAGTCTGGGTTTCGGTTTCAGTATTGGTCGATGTTTTTAGTATCAGTATATTAGCTGTATCAGAAGTATCGTGTGATACGTATCGAAAGTATCCGACTTTATGTATCGGTTATCTTAACTCAGAATGGATAGTTGCATATAGATCATCTTCTTCAACGAGTGTTTTATTTATCCATTGATCATTTCTATCATATAGGGCACTATTTTCTCTTTTTTAACTCATTCAACCATAAGCCAATATTTTAACTTCGATTCTGACTAAAGAATGAGATCTTTTTGACCCCATTATATGAAATATCATAGAATTTCAAATTTTAGTATTTAAGACCTTAAATCTCTGCTTTTTTCAGTTATTATTATTTAGTATCCGTCAATCAGCCAGTTTCGGAGGTATTGTATCAGCATGCTTAATAACCAATACGATACGAGTAGTACGTATCGGTATCGGTGAGATTTCAAACCTTGAGTTAAATATATGTGCAATTTGGCATCCCCACCTCATTTGCTTGCAGAACTGGCAACTAGAAAATTCAATCCAGCATGATGAGATATATTCCACATTAAATTCTCTCTTCTATGACCAACTACCACGACATGTTGTCACTAGCATCAGGGATAACTACCAGCATAAGTTCTTGTATAGCTCTGCATGACATGTAGATTTACTTGAAGCTATTCCTTTACTTCAGGTGGTTCCACTCTGAAGAAACAACTGCTGGATGACAGAAGATTTCCCAAAATGCATCTGAATTTGCAGCGCCTTTTACAGGCAAGTATGTTCATATGTATAATCTCTTATGTAGGAAGATGACTTCTAACCGAGATGAGGAAGTACAGAAATAACAATTCTGATTTCTCAAGGTACCAAATCTTCAAGATTGGTTTGCTGATTAATGGTCACAATGTTGACAGTCAATCATCTCTTCTTTCTCTTTTTTTTTTTGAAAATGAATGTTCTGACTGGATGATGTAAAAACTTAGGTCATGAGTTCTTTATGAATTATCCCCTTTACCTTATTGCCTTGCATGACAGGTAGTTGCTCATGGTGAACAAGTATTTCCACGCGTCAAAGAGAAATGTGCTGCCAAAAGTTGGTTTGCAAGTGAAGACATTGTAGCTTTTGAAGAACTAATTGGTCGTCTTCGGAGGCTTAAAGATAACTTGGGGTTCATAGTAAATAGAGTGACCGCAGTTCAAGCTGGTCTTGATAGCTGGCAAGCAGAACAGATAAACAGAAAGCTTTATTATCTTTCTCTTCTCTCAATGATCTTTCTTCCATTGTCTATTGTAACAGGAGGTAAATTTTCTTCTTTTCATGTATTACTTAGGTTACTACATTAGACTTTAAATCGTTCCCTGGGAGGAGAACGGGTGTAATCATATTTTGCTGGTGTCATCTGTTTGTCTCAGTGTTCGGGATGAATGTGGGAGGTGTGCCTTGGACGGAACAAAAGAATCATGGTCATAAAGATGGTTTCCTAAATGTCATGTTGATATGTGCTGCAATATTGTGCCTCCTCCTCCTGTGCTTTGCTTTCCCATATCTGTATTCTCGTGTTTCCGCATGGAGAAGGCAACGTTCACTCGTGAGGAGTTTCTCTTTCAATAGGAAGCCCTGGAAGAGATTCCAGAAGTCCGGGCCTCAAGGAGGCAGCTATACCCGTATATGAAAAGTTATCCTAAGGTGTGCTTTGGCTTTAATCTAATGCTTTCTTGTTTTAAGTGGTTCATCTATTTTATTAGTTAATTTAAATTGCAGTGAACTCCTTCACTACAGTGAGGATATACACAAGTTTTCAGTACAGTGAGAATATCTTACAGAAGACAGCTAAAACCAGGATTCTGGTCGTTTTGATGTTGTATAGCATGTAAAGATTGCAAAAGAAAAAGTTTCTCCTGAAGCTACGAGCTTTTTCGTGAATCGACATATGTATGGGATCCTCCACGCAACATGATTCTTGTAAAATTGTAGTGTGTAGCAAAAAAACATAGCTTTTTTGGTTCCATACTCCGGATTTCTTGTCAGTAGATTTCTTGTGAATGCAATGTATTATGAACAGTGGGTTGCTTACATTTGTTGCGAATACAATGTAATGTGTATACAATGACAGTTGATGTACAGGGTGGGTTACTTGCAATAAAATCTTTGTAGAAGTGGTGAATTCAATTTTGTGATTACTTTTGCCAACTAATCTTCCAATATCCATGGGAAAGGGATGTTGATTTTTTTTCTTCCCGTGGAATTTTAGAAAGTTTATACGTAAGATTATTCCACATGCCCTTCATGAAGCAGACACTGCACTGTGGATTCTACTTCATGAACTTCAAATCACACACCATGAAGCCACACAATTATGGAGATTAGAGGCAAGATATCGCAACACACTGTCAGTGCACACCTTTTCTGTACTATTCTTAGAAAATCTCGCCTCCAGAGATGTCGAACAAAGTCTTTCTCATAAATTCTGTCTCTAGGATAAAATTGACATTGTAAACAAACATCTCTTGAGACATTAATTATCTCGTCAACGCCATAGCCATTCTCCTCATCCATTCAGATAAACATGAAGCATCTGCTCCTCTCATTCTTACTATTAAAATAATATTATTCATAGCTGATAAATATTTTTATATGTGAACGTCGTCCAGGTGACTTCAAACTCCGAGACCATGACTTTTAGGTCATAATAGACCATCGGTTCAAGTTTCGGGCGATTCCAAAGTCGGATCGACTAGGGACCCGCAGACCCGACACCGATGATCGTAACGACCTTTTTATTTTTCATGAATTTTCTATAGCTCAACCTGAGATACGGACCACGTTTTCGTGATCCCCGCGTTGCCAGGAACGTGCCCGTATTTTTTAATAATTTTTTCGGGATGTTTCAAAAAAAAAATACTATTTTAATAATAATATTATTATTATAGATAATAAAACAAAAAATGACAGAATACAAAACGTGGGAGACATGATTTTACAAAAATCTAATCCTAATCTAACCTTTAGACTAAGTATTAAGTGTCACTTGACTAAATATTAAATGACTAATTAAAAAATTATATAACTAAACCTATTTAAACCCCCTTAAACCCCCTCTTCTTCTCCCATCAACCCTTCTTCTCCGGCCAAATTCCGACGAGCTTCTCCCCACTCTGGTGAGCCCTCATCATCTCCCCACCATCCTCCTCCATCTCCTCCATCAATCTCTCTCTCTCAATCTCTCTTTATCTCTCTCTAAAAATCAACAAAAAACCAAGAAAACCCATGAACCCATCATGGCCACTTCCAGCCATGGCCACCTTCGGCGACGGCGACCCCCTCCGGCAACCAACCCATGGCCTCCTCTCTCCCTTGATTCCTCTCTCTCTCTCTCTCTCTCTCTCTCTCTCTCTCGATACAACTCTCCCACTCTCCCTCCATGGAAATCAAACAAAAAAGGGGGGGACAGTTTTTCGGCCGGCTGTCGGCGGCCGCTGGCTAGCCGGCGACGGCCGGCGACGGCCGGCGACGGTCGACTGGCCGGCCAGGTGGCCGGCCACCACCAGCACACACCCCACTCTTTGCTCCCCTTAGCTCCTCCATTGGTCCACCTGCAAAACAAAGAAGAAGATGATGATGAAAGAAATTGGCAGTTTTGGTGCTGTCCATTTTTGTGAAGAGAAATGAATGTGCTGCCCATTTTTTTGGAAGAGAAATGAATCATATTGATTAATGAAGGGATTGGTTAATGAAGGTGAATGAAAAAGAGTTAGAAGAAATAGTAAAGGGGGAGTGTTGTGAATGTGTATTTACTGGGTTGGATGAGTTATTGGGCCAACCCAAGTGGTTGGGCCCATACCCACTTGTATTCTCCCCTTTGGCTATAAATATAGACTTGAGGGCTCTCCCCTCAAGACTTGATTCATAACACGTTATCAGCACGAGTCTCTAAAATTTTTTTTTTCCCACAAATTTTTCCGTTCGTTGCGAAGGCGAAGGCGAAGGCAAGACGGTAGATCCACGAGCGCGGTGCAAGGCTTCCTCCATCAAGGGTCGTCATCCGCGTAGGGCTTCGAGCAACCGTCGCTATATCCGGAGGACGGATATAGAGGTAAAAACTCTAAAAACAAAGTTTTTTAAATCATACGTATGATTACCCCTCCCCTAGATCTCACAAGATCGTCATGGGGATTCATCGTAGCATTGAAAACGACGGATTTTTCATCTCAAAAACCCAATTTTTAGGGTAAAAACTCAATTTTTAGGGTAAAAACCCTAATTTTGAACCCTCCGGCGGCTACCCGTCACCGGACCACCCCCAAAACCCTCCCCTCGCCGGAAAACCCCCCCACACCACCATGGCCGCCTCCCCCTGCAGGGGGGGCGGCCCCCGCCGCCGCCCCTGCAGGGGGCGGCGGCCCCCCTTGGCCGCCTTCCCCTGCAGGGGGGGCGGCCCCCTTGGCCGCCTCCCCCTGCAGGGGGGGCAGCCCCCGCCGCCCCTCCTGCAGGGGGCGGCGGCCCCCGAGGCCGCGCCCCCTGCAGGGGGGCGGCCCTGGCCGCTCCCCCCTAGATTTTTGTTGAGATTTTTTTAAGATTTTGGAGTTTGAGATTTAGAAATTATTTTTGTTATTTTTCATACGTGTATACGTATACGTGTGTATATACACGTAGTACAAATTTTGTAACTTCGATTATTATATTAATAAAATATGGATGCGTGCGTGTGGTGGTTGTAGGTAGACGTCCCAGGAAGACACCGACTCCCGGACACGACACGAGACTCGCCCAAGGAACTAGACTACAACCGGTCACGACCTCAGGCAAGTAAACACCCCACACACACACACACACACACATATGTTTATTGTACTCATTGTTGTATGTATTGTTGTACACGTTGTTGGGTGTACGGAAAGATGGGCCTATAAGGCCATACAGATACCAATATGGATACGGATACAGATACGGATACGGAAATGGATACGGTTATAGGTATGTATCCGCGACCATCACTTTTAGGTCATAATAGACCATCGGTTCAAGTTTCGCGCGATTCCAAAGTCGGATCGACTAGGGACTCGCAGACCCGACACTGATGATCATAACGACCTTTTTAGTTTTCATGAATTTTCTATAGCTCAACCTGAGATACAGACCACGTATTCATGATCCCCGCGTCTCCAGGAACGTGCCCGTATTTTTTAATAATTTTTCCGGGATGTTTCAAAAAATACTATTTTAGTAATATTATTATTATAGATAATAAAACAAAAAATGACAGAATTCAAAACGTGGGAGACATGATTTTACAAAAATCTAATCCTAATCTAACCTTTAGACTAAGTATTAAATTTCATTTGACTAAATATTAAATGAATAATTAAAAAATTATATAACTAAACCTATTTAAACCCCCTTAACCCCCCTCTTCTTCTCCCATCAACCCTTCTTCTCCGGCCAAATTCGGGCCAAATTCCGACGAGCTCCTCCCCACTCTAGTGAGCCCTTATCATTTCCCACCATCCTCTTTATCTCCTCCATCTCTCTCTCTCTCTCTCTCTCTCTCTCTCTCTCTCTCTCTCTCTCTCTCTCTCTCTCTATAAAAATTCACAAAAACCAAAGAAAACCCATGAACCCATCATGGCCACTTCCAGCCATGGCCAACTCCGGCGACGGCGACCCCCTCCGGCAACCAACCCATGGCCTCCTCACTCGCTTGATTCCTCTCTCTCTCTCCATACAACTCTCCCGCTCTCCCTCCATTGATTTCCATCAAGGAAATCAAACAAAAAAGGGGGGGACAGTTTTTCGGCCGGCTGCCGGCTGCTGCCGGCCGGCCGGCGACGGCCGGTGATGGTCGACCGGCCGGCCAGGTAGCCGGCCACCACCAGCACACACCCCCCTCTTTGCTCCCTTTGGCTCCTCAATTGGTCCACCTGCAAAACAAAAAAGAAGATGATGAAAGAAATTGACAGTTTTGGTGCTGTCCATTTTTGGGAAGAGAAATGAATGTGCTGCCCATTTTTTGGAAGAGAAATGAATCATATTGATTAATGAAGGGATTGGCTAATGAAGGTGAATGAATAAGAGTTAGAAGAAATAGTAAAGGGGGAGAGATTTTTGTTGAGATTTTTTTAAGATTTTGGAGTTTGAGATTTAGAAATTATTTTTGTTATTTTTCATACGTTTATACGTATACGTGTGTATATACACGTAGTAAGAATTTTGTAACTTCGATTATTATATTAATAAAATATGGATGCGTGCGTGTGGTGGTTGTATGTAGACGTCCCGGGAAGACACCGACTCCTAGACACGGCACGCGACTCGCTCAAGGAACCAGACTACAACCGGTCACGACCTCAGGCAAGTAAATATCATATATATATATATATATATATATATATATATATATATATATATATATATATATATATATATATATATATATATATATATATATATATATATATATATATATGAGATGGGATCAAATGACCCCCAAAAATAACCCCCAAAAATGACCCCCTATCAAAAATCCTATGCCCCCCATTTTTTCGGAAGATCCGAACTGTTCATCTTGATCTCCACCCTCTAAATACCTGACCCACCAATTTTCAACCCGATCCCATGTGTTTTGCCCGTTCATCAACCATTCGCAAAAGTTCTGTTCATGCGAAACCGTTAAATTTGGGTCGGATGGATGAACAGGCAAAACACATGGGATCGGGTTGAAAATTGGTGGGTCAGGTATTTAGAGGGTGGAGATCAAGATGAACGGTTCAGATCTTCCGAAAAAATAGGGGGCATAGGATTTTTGATATGGGGTCATTTTGGGGGTCATTTGATCCCTCCTCTATATATATATATATATATATATATATATATATATATATATATATATATATATATATATATATATATATATATATATATATATATATATATATATATATATATATATATATATATATATATATATGGGGGTGCGCTGACGGCACAGGATTTTCCTGTGCTTGCGGGTTGTTTTTGCAAAAATGAGGCGCATTAAGCGCTGCTGACGGAAGGACTCCTCCCACGTGGGTTACATTAGGGCTGAGAAAGAAATTGGCGTCTTTGATTCTCGCGCTCTCCTCTCTCAAGCTTCAGCTGCGCCCTCCTCCCTCAATCATCTCCACGCCGAATCCATGGCCGCTCTTCACATCTCAATCTCAATCGCGAAAAAATTTTGGTCGCTCTTCAACTTCTCAGCTTCCGCGTGGCTTCCCAGCCCTAGCTCCGCCCCTCTCCCAGCCCTAGCTCCATCGATCCGGCGTGGAGATTTTGCAGGTAAAAAAATTGTTTTTTTCTTTAATTTACTTGAATTTTCCTCGTTTCCACTCATCATTTGCTCGTCTACAGGCTCTCCTTCACCATCGTCTTTCCCAGACAACAACGTCTCCACGATCCCAGCCCTAGCCCGCCCCTCAGCAGTGCCCTTGCTCTCCCCTCAGCCGTGGCCCTCAGCCGTGCCCTATCTGGGATTTGGGATTTGGGATTTGAGATTTGAGTGCATTGTTTGGCTTTTGAGTGCATTCTTTGGCATGCTCCCCCCTCAGCCGTGACCTAGCTTGTGCATAAATTATTTTGGTGCTAAGATCCATAATTTATTTTTGGTGGAGATCATTTATTTTTCTACCATCATCTGTTTGTTTCTCTATGCAGTTTTGGAATGTGTAATAAATGTGGAATAAATGTGGAATTAGAGGACTTAATCAGTTTCATTTCTCTTATACCGGATAAAAACCCCTCAAATTCACTTATTATTAGTTTATATTTGTTTCTCTACGGGTCAGTTGATTTCGGTATTGAGCTGCTTGCTGATTATGGTTACATAGTATGCAACATGTTTTTGATTTCACATGCATACGGTATGCTACATTGTTTTAGTTAATTTTTACTTCTGCATATATGGAATTGAGTTTACAACATGATGTAGTAGCAGGCAAGTTTACAACATGCTATATTAATGTGATGCTTTAATGGATTTTACATATGTGAAGCAGTTCTCCATGCAACTAGCCTAGCACAAGGTAGTTCTTGGAAATTTCCAGGGAAACCCGCATTGCCTTCCAATCATAGGCAAATGTTCAGCGGAGAGAAGTATGATTGGAAGGCAATGCAAGTATTTCCATAAAAATTTAATTTGCACAACAGGAATTCACCCCTCAACATTTGCATAAAAATTATGATTATTACTTCCATTTGCGTATTATGAAGATTATCATAAATAAAGTATTTGAATTTTGTAGATATTTATGGCGAAATCATATTATGTTGTGATAAGTGGAAGGCAATGCGGGTTGTATGAAACTTGGGAAGAATGCAAGGCCCAAGTTCATCGATTTCCCAATGCAATATACAAGGGTTTCACAACATATGAAGCTGCTGTGGCGTATTGGCAAGCCCAAAGCAATCCAGTTCGTCCATTGGTGAACCGTCAAAGACCCATGACCGATATGGTCCATGTGGCAGAGTCTTCACGTCATCGTGGGACCGAAAATGATTTCTTCGATGGCAGAGTCCATGTTGTTGGATCCTGTGGATGGCAAACAACACTAGAAGGGGGGTTGAATAGTGTTGTACAAATAATAAATCTTTTTTGTTCTTTAATAATCAACACAAAACAAAGCCTTCTAATGTTGCCTAAGAAACCAAGTAGAGTGATCTACGCTTGGTTCTTAATCAACTTAATTAATCTTCAAAACAAGTCAGAAATAAAACTCTTCTGGTAGTCGACTCCCTAAGAACAGTAGTCGACTCCCAGAGGGAAATTAAGCACAACTCAGTTAAATAAATACTTAATGAAGATATATAAGATTTCACAGAAGTATAAGAGAGAAGCAGATACAGAAATTAATCTTGCAATATATTATGAATGAGTTACAAATGTAATACTCAATGAATCAAGATAAACAAAGTAGAGATAAACAATCACAGAGAGAATCAAACACAAACACAAGGATTTTTATCCTGGTTCCCCACAACCCTGGGTACGTCCAGTCCCCGACCAATCCGGTACGAGATTTCCACTATTGCCTTAGCAATACAAATACCTAACTTCACTCGTTAGGATTTCCAACCACCTAGACCTGTCTAGGATTTACCCTTGCCTCACAACCCGAGGACTTTACGACTGGCAACACCTAGACTTGTCTAGGATTTCACCCTTATCACCAAGGGACTACAAGTAAAATCAAATCCAATACACCACAATGAATTAGTGGAGATTGGTTTTTACACCCAATAATTCTATAGCCAAGATTAAATTTGCAATTGTGCTTAACGTGGCTAAAAGAATTTAAATCGTTCGTAGATCACACAAAGAATATGAGTTTATTCACCGTGATCTAGAATCTAGATGTGTTCTTAGATCTCACAAAGAATATGAAATTATTCAATGTGATCTAGAATCTAGATGTTTCAAAAATCCTTTGAGAATATAAGAAATCAAAGAGAATGATTTTGAAAACCAATTTGCAATAGCCAAATAATAATAATGATCTTAAAAATAATTATAAAAGAATATTAAGCAATAAGATCAGAAATTGAAAACCCGATTTGGCTATGAAGAACTTTGAGAGCAATGAGAACAATGAGATCTTTTGAGAGAATAATAATTTTGCTCAAGAATAAATTGGTGAGAAAAATGTTCTCATAGGGTCTCTATTTATAGAGCCAAAGGAGAATTCAAAATAATTCAAATCAAGTTTGACTTCAACCCAAAAATCAAGCAAAGAATAAATGAGAGAGTGGATCAAGGAATTCTGGTCGCACATCTAGTAGTCGACTCCCAGAGTGTCTCAGAGAAAATCTGCTACAACTCGTAGTCGACTCCCTAACTTAGGTAGCCGACTACCAGAGTATCTTTTCTGGTAGAAGACAGAAATCAGTGTAGTGAACTACTGGGTGTTTGTAGTTGACTACAAATTGAAACGTAGCTTCTATGAAAAGTATGCTCTCAAATAAGTTTAAAATGAGTTTTAAAACATTTTAGAAAATCATTTTGTGTGTGTGCAAATTCTTTCTTGGCTTTGACATAATCCTAAGAAAATGAAAAACAACTCACACACTAGACTCTATGAAGAACTTGAAGCCATGAATGAGCTTGAGCTAGTTGCATATGCTTCGCTTGAATTTGAGCTCCTCTTTAGCTTTAGCTTGAGCACATTCTTTGAGCTTTGGAGTTGCGAGCTAAATTCATCTTCATCTTCTATGTGTGTGGTTGAAGTTCTTCTTCTCGGAGTATGTTTCGAGCTTCAATTAGCTTCCTACACACTTAAGTAGTATGATTAGTAATTTAAAAACATTTGGTGTGACCATCATCAAAACAAACCACTTGGGGTGGGACTAGATTCCCATCACTCTCCCCCTTTTTGATGATGACACCCAAATGAAAAACATATGAATAATATGAAATAAAAACAATGAGTAAGTGTACTTACTCCCCCTGCTTAGATGTGGTTTATTATTCATTCATGTTTTTGCTTGCTTCACTTTTTCTCCCCCCTTGTCATCACAAAAAAACATAATTGTATACATACCAAGTGAAGAAAAAAAAATTTCATAGGCTCCCCCTTAAAGTTTGCATCATTGAAGTTGGGTCTCTCCCTTAATTGTATGCATGGATTTTGAGATTCATTGGGAGCTCTTCTACTAATCCCTTATAGTTTTGGTACCTGAAAATCAAACAAATAATTTTGGTATCCTTTCTTTGTGGGTCCGTGGGATTAGTCAAACATAATAATATAATTATCAACTAAGAGGGAACCAAACCCATTTGGGTTGAGATTTCCCATAAGTAAATCTATAATCTCTACAAAAATGAACATTGTTCATAAAACTAGAAATGTAATTGTCTTTCATTTGGACGGTTCCAATTTTGGGAATCCAAACTTTGACATATCCATTTTCAGTTTTAGGAACTCTAGCTTGATGATGAGAATTCCTAGCATTTTGATTGGTTACCTTATAACCTAAGCCATGTTTGCTAGTTGATGTTCTTTGTGAACTAATCAAGCTATCTAATTTTTCTTTACCTTTATTGAACCTAGTAACATTATTAACCAAGTCCTCATGCTTTGCCTTAATGGCGGTCATGTTCTTTTCTAAGTCTCTAAACCTATTTCCTAGGTCTTTGAGTTCTACATTGAGCAACCTATTCTTTTCAATTAAATCATTATTGTTGCTAATCAATTTTAGGTTCTCTTCTCTAATCTTTTCTAGCTCTTGATTAGTAGGATTAGAACCACAAGATTTATGCATCTTTTTGAGAGTTAGAAGCTCTTTGAGTTGGACCTCATATAATGCATAAATTTTATGAAATTCCTCCTCATAATCAATTTCATCATCATCGCTACTATCGCTATCACTAGAGTTATGGTAGGAATTTACCTTGGGGTCTTCCCATGCCATGAAGCACATGTATTTCCGCTCGTTCCTTTTGCTTGCTTTTCCTTCATTTTCGGATGATGATGAGCTATCGGAATCCTCTTCATCATCGCTTCTATCCCAAGCTCCAAAAGCTTTTCCATTTGGCCTTTTGCCTTTGTATGACTTCGTTCTCTTATCTCTGATTTTCTTTAGAGGACACTCATTCTTCATGTGGCCTGGCTTATTACATTCATAACAAATAACATCATTAGTGGAATTAAACTTACGGTTGTAGGACTTACGTGCTTTTAGGATTTTCTTGTATCCTTTGGAGATGAGTGCCATTTGTTTCTCCATCTCATCTTTGACTTCATTCTCGGACTCCTCCGTATCCGATGTTGCTTTGAATGCAAGGTTCTTCTTCTTTTCAACGTGTTCCTTGTGTTGGATCCTGTGGATGGCAAACAACACTAGAAGGGGGGTTGAATAGTGTTGTGTATATAGTAAACTTTTTCGCTCAACAATATTAACACAAATAAATTCCTTCTAATGTTGCCTAAGAAACCAAGTAGAGTGATCTACGCTTGGTTCTTAATCAACAAAACAATCTTAACAAGAATATGAAAGAGATTGGATTACGATCAGATAAATATAACTTTGACAAATAGATTTATACACAGCGGAAAATAAAGATACAATCTTTTCAATAAGTTAACAATGAATTACAAAGCTGGACAAATAATAAGTAAAGAATGCTTGTACAAGAAAGATAACAAATCACAGAAAACAAACGCAGACAAAAGGATTTTTATCCTGGTTCCCCGCAACCCGGGTACGTCCAGTCCCCGACCAATCCGGTACGAGATTTCCACTATCTGCCTTGGCAAATACAAGCACCTAACTTCACTCGTTAGGATTTCCAACGACCTAGCCTTGACCAGGATTTCCGATCACAACACCTAGACTTGTCTAGGGTTTACTCTTGCCTCACAAACCGAGGACTTTCCAACTGGCAACAACTAGACTTGTCTAGTGTTCCAACAATCAACACAATGAGAATTTATCCAATACTCCACAATAATTGATAGAGATTGGTTTATACACCCGATTCTATAGCCAATCAAAGTTAAGACAATTTGTGTAGTGGCTTGATAGAATGATAGTCTAGATCACACAAAGATACGAGAGAAGTTCTTTGTGATCTAGAGCTTTTCAAAAAAATCCTTTCAAATAAAATTAAAGAGAATAATAGTAAGGATTTTGAAAACGATTTAGCCAATAAAAAAGTAAGAGTATGATCTTCAAAAAATAAGAAAGTATTGCAAGATCAAATAAGAATTAAATTGGCTAGAGAGAAAAATTGAGAGCTTTGAATTCAAGAGAGTTTTCACAATAGATTTGATTTTCAATGTTGTGTTTTTCACAAAAGAATTCAGCTCTATTTATAGGGAAAAAACTGAGATTTGAATTTCAAATTTCGTTTGACTTTTGTCCCAAAAATTACGGAGTAAATTGCTCAAAGGATTTCAAAATTCAAATTCAAAAACGTCTGAAATTTACAGCTGGTAGTCGACTCCCTCATATAGGTAGTCGACTCCCAGAGAACTCTAGGAGTTTTCGATCTCTGACAAGTAGTCGACTCCCTACTTTTGGTAGTCGACTCCCAGAGGAGTTTTTCCTGTTGTTCTTCTAGTCAGACACATAGTTAGCTCCAGGGTGCGTGGAGTTTCACTACGAAAATTATGAAGTGACTAGAAAAGCTCTCGAAAACTATTTTGAAGATAATTAAAAATATTTTCGAAATTGTTTTGTGTGTGTGTTTTGTCTATTTGATATGGCTTTGACAAATACCCTAAAAGACACGACACACTCACTATGGACTCAGAACATGTCTTCGGAAGTTTGGTCAACTTGATGAAGTGAAAGCGAGCTTCTCTTTGTGCTTTTTGTTCTGTTTGAGCTTGAGCTTCATCACTTGAGTTTAGTCATGTTCGTCTTTGTCTTTGAGCGTTGAAGTGTGCTTCTTTGAGTAGGAGTAGAGCTTTGCAAATTCTGCATACTTGAGTGTAGTGTAGTTAGTACACAAAGCTTTCATTTGGTGTGCTCATCATCAAAATCACTTGGGGTGGAATTCAATTTCCATCACCTTGGTCTTTCGCTCTTGCAGTTGGAGTTCATACGCCATTAAATTGCCGATGAGCTCCTCCAAGGTTAGCTTTAAAGTGTCGTTGCCTTCTTCAATGGCCGAAGCTTTGGATTGCCATTCGGGAATGAGGGATCTAAGGATCTTGCATACGTGATCCTCTTGTGTGTACTTCTTTCCCAATCCCGCAAGTGTGTTGACGATCTCCGTAAATCTCGTGTACATCGTCGTTATGTTCTCGTCTTTCTCCATCATAAATTTTTCATACCTGCCAGCATAAAGAGAAGATTTTGACGATTTAACTTTTTGATTACCTTCATGTGTTACCTCAAGAAGTTTCCATATTTGATGCGCGGAGGTATCCATGGAGATGTGGTTGTACTCCGTTGTGTCAAGGCCGCAATATAGAGTAGACACCGCCTTGGCATTTAGAGACACTTTGTCCTTCTCCGTCTTGGTCCACTTTTCTTCCTCAAGAGTGGGTTCTTCATAAGGATTCTCCACTATCTTCCATAGATCATATGAGATAGAGAGAAGGTACATTCGCATCCGATTCTTCCAAGATCCATAATTTGATCCGTTGAGAAGTGGTGGTCTGGTGGAAGATTGTCCTTCAGGGAAATGATTGGTTGACGCCATTTATAACCTTGCTCTGATACCAAGTGTTGGATCATGTGGATGGCAAACAACACTAGAAGGGGGTTGAATAGTGTTGTACAAATAATAAATCTTTTTCGTTCTTTAATAATCAACACAAAACAAAGATTAATTAAGTTGATTAAGAACCAAGCGTAGATCACTCTACTTGGTTTCTTAGGCAACATTAGAAGGCTTTGTTTTTTGTTGATTATTAAAGAACGAAAAGATTTATTATTTGTACAACACTATTCAACCCCCCTTCTAGTGTTGTTTGCCATCCACAGGATCCAACACATGTGGCAGAGTCTTCAGTACGTCTATGGTTCAATGATTCGTTCATTTGTGGATGTTTCACTTGCCCGGTGGGAATCAATGTTGCAATGTTTATTGTAGGTTGTTTAATAGTTAAAACTTATTTTCATAAGGCATAGCTTAATATGATTGTTCAGTGTATGTGTAATGTATGTTCTGTTTTATGGGTGTTATGTATGAAAAAATGAATCAATGAATGAAAGTTGGTTTGGTTGCGTAATAAAATTTGGGTTGTCTAGCTTCTTTCATTTCTTATATTCAAGCAAATTTTAGTTTAGTTTGACAATGTTATCATGCAAAATCAAGTGCTGCTGAGTTCTATGTTTTATTATTATTATTTCACTGTAGCCATGCATTGTGAAACTTCTGTATTTGGTATCCATTTTTGTGAAACTTCTGTATTGCTGGATTGCATACCGATGATGAATTTCATGTCGCATTACAGACCGTCGCAGATTGTAGTTATGGTATCAGGACCTACACAGATCACATTCTTTGCAGCTGGTGTATGCAAATTTTGGGAATGGGATAGTACCAAACAGGTTGGTGATAAAACCCAATTCCTTTCACAATCTGAACCAAACAAATGGAAAACTCCAAACCATTGGAGAGGAGAACTGTCAGGGCTGTTAGTCCTGAAAGGTAAGAACTATGACACTGCCGGAACAAACAGGGAGATAAAAAATTAGAGAGTAAAACGAGAAGAAAATAGAGGAAGAAAAAGGGGAAAACTTAGCCAGAGAAGAAGAACTGCGCCGTGGACATGCCACTGCCTTGAAAACAACTACGGCCCGACCGTGGTGGTAATCGGATGATGCCGGTTGCTCCCCAAGGTTAACGCAGTCGCGGCTGAACGCGTCCACTCGCGGCCAGCAGCGTGGAGTTTGCACAGAGATCGATACCCAGGAGGAAGGAGGAAATGACGATTTTTCTGTTGTTTGATTTTTCCGAAGGCATTAGAAAAACTCTACACAAAAGAGTTTATAAGGAGGAAAAGAATGGTTGTTGGAATTCTGCCATGAATACCATTAACAACGCAGCCATTAACAGCCATTAAAAGAAAAATAGCTGTTGAGACATTAAACCACAATTTAATGAAAAAATGGCTGTTGGGTAAATTAAAAACGTAATGGGCTTATTGAATTCTAAAAATAAAATGGGTAGCTGTTGAGACATTAAACCACAATTTAATGAAAAAATGGCTGTTGGGTAAATTAAAAACGTAATGGGCTTATTGAATTCTAAAAATAAAATGGGCTAAAAACACGAGTCAAAACTCGGGCACTCCGCGCGCGCACCCGTGAACCCCCCCTGCGCAGGCACGACGCCAGCGCACACACGCTAAGGGTTTCCGGATCCGACGCCCAGATTTTCCATTCGGCTCAACCCGGATTAGGCTCGGCCCCTTGCTTGGGCTCATGTGCACGCGAGCTACCCCCATTTTCTAGCCCATTAACAAGTCCAATAGCCCATATGAGAGAAGCTTATTATATACCCACACAAGTGTGTTTGCCTATCCAATGTGGGACTAAAAGAGAGAGAGTGGGAGTGAACAAATGGCCAAAAGAGCCATTAATTCCAACAATCCCCCACTTAATGGCTCAAGAAAGAGAAGAGAAAGATCCTGGGTAAAGAGGGATTAATACTTAAGTATCAATGTCTTTCGATTGAATTGATACGTAGTGAAGTGAGGCAACAACTTACTTTCTAATGAGTGAATTGCTCTTGAACTCATTAGAGTTCGGTTGAGAACCCCCCACAACACATATTATTCCCTTGAGTTTGTGCAAACTCCGCGATACATAACAAGCGCTATAGGCCATGCGCACACCTTGGGTCTCGTGAGTGCTCTAGAAAGACTGCCCTTGTCTTTCATAGAGGGCGGCCAAACCCTCACACCCACATAGGTGGTTCATCAAGTGCTTCTCCATAGCACCACCAAAACTGGTTATGAAACCATTAAGAGCATACCGCTCAACCTCTGCTTAAGTCCATCAAGTGCTTCTCAATAGCACCACCAAAACTGGTTATGAACTTGTCTCAAAGTGAATCCATCAAGTGCTTCTCAATAACACCACCAATACTTGGCTATGGATTCAGAGAACACTACCACACGTCATAGGGATGGAAATGTAGTGTTTGTTAGGGATCATATGGCTTCGTTAGACCACACTGGGTATCAACCATATAACCTTAACTCATGGGCTTTAGCCACATCCCCCTCGACAAATCAAGAACCACTTTCCTTGGCAATCCTTTGGTTAGTGGATCTGCAAGATTTCTTTCAGACCTTACATATTTCAAAGAAATTACTCCATTTTTCAGGAGTTGATTAACGACACTGTGCCTGATCCGAATGTGTCTTTTCTTTCTGATGTAGACACTATTTTTTAGCAACACCAATGGCTGCCTGAGAATCACAGGAAATTTGATGGAATGCTAACACCAATCAACAGTTCCTTTCAGGTACTTTAATAAACGATGAATAGTAGTCCAGTGTTCATCACTAGGGTTATGAGTATACTGACTTAGCCTCCTAACAGCATAGGATATATTAAGTCGAGTACAGTTCATAAGGAACATCACACTTCCTATGATATTAGCATATTCAGATTGAAAAATACTCTCTCCTAAATTCATTTTTCAGATGTATGTTAGGGTCATAAGGAGTTCTGGTAGGCACAACGTCAAAACAGTTGAACTTCTACAGCACTTTTTCAATGCAATGAGATTAACTCAAGGAGATGCCACTAGAGTTTCGAATAACTCTAACTCCTAACATCTGCATCTCCTAGGTCTTTTCGTCTCAAAATGAGATGACAAGAAAATCTTGGTATCTCCCTAATCACAAGTCTAGCCTTGAACTTTTCAATTGAACCATCAGGTCTCATCTTTCCCTTGAAGATCCATTTACTACTAATGGGTCTACTGCCTTTAGGTAAAGCAGACAATTCCCAAGTTTGGTTAGCAATAATATAATCAAGTTCGTTTTAATAGCATCTCTAGACTCAGAAATAGAATGATTTTTTCAAAGACATGAATCTTTAGGCAGCACTATTATGAGTATAACCAATGAACATTGTCATAGGTCTTAGGTCCAATGTTAGACTACTTAAAATCAGGTAGACCTACCTATGGCAAACACCCCCACACTCTAAAAAAATTTAGATTGGGAGTAAATCCTTTCCACATCTCATATGGTGTCTTGTCTAGTTTCTTACGGGGCACAGGTTAAAAACATGACAAGATCAAAGAATAGCTTCCGTAGTTAATATTATTCATAACCCTGAACACAAAGGTTCTACTACAAGATAACAAATTTAGCACGATTGACGCAAGGTTTCAACAACACCAGCAATCACATGCATTCGCAACAGTTATTTGAATGAGATCTATGTATTACAAAATGTCACTAGAAGAAACAATAGCTCAAATCTCAATATACCCGAGTAGATCTGTGTTCAAAAAAGTATCCAGACAACTACGTGGCTTCTAACTCTACAATTATTTGTAGCAAGCAAGTGAAGATACAATGAAACAATCCAATCACTCAACAAGATCAAGGAATTGAATCATAAGAATCTCATTCATAATGAAGAATTCTAGCAGTTACTCTATTTTAGCATTAAAGTCGGTCCTTTATACGCTAGTCACGAATTTGGAGCTTATAAAACAAATTAGGTCCTCTTTTGAATCCAAATAAATGCTCACACATTTAGATCTTCCGACCTTTTCCATAAAACTCCTAATCACAGCAATAAAAGCCTCGCGCTATCGAACTCGTCAGTGGACAAGAAAAAACAAGGGGATCGGCAGCTCTACAAAGAAAAATACAAAAAACTCGAGATCTCACGTCGCCAAGAAACCCTTCCACCTTCATCTCGTTGCCGTGGTTTTCTTCCCTACAGCTATCAACATTGATCGAACTATCGTGCTGCCGAGATCTCGGCGCAGTGAGTCTCCTAGCCGTGCACGAAAATCAAGAGGTCAAAATCGTTGTGGGATTGAGAAATACAAAGGAGAGAGGAAAGAGGGGTTTGAGATTAATTTTTATTTAATTATATCCTTTATTACTCTTACTTTAGTTTTGCAGGCAATTAAACCAAGCACCCCTCTCAAAATTTTGAAGGGGCCAAAAAGACCTTGAATCGGATCTCCGTCTCAATGGATCAAAACAGAACAAAAAAAAACCAAGAACTTGTTTAATAATTTAAAAACTACTCTACTCATCACTCATAAGCACTACAAGCACTGAGAACCGCAGCAGAAAAAAAATCAAATCTTCTCGCAAAATACAATAAATGCATAAAGAAACGGATCTGAGAAGTAATATATATGGTTAACAAAGAACCAAGATCAAAGCCTACAACAACCCCTGTCACGAATTTACCATAAACTGCAGTCGACATGATCCAGATGTCAGGACACACAAAGACCACAGTTTTGCTTAACTCAGCAATGCCCCAGGCTAATCAAGATTACTAGAAATGGCATGCGGTGATCGAAATCACAAAGTATTTGATTATCGGCCGCTAGCCGTCTTAAAGTGTGCAATCTTGAAATCAAACACCATGTATTTGATACATGTTTAGAATACATACCCGAATATGGCAATGGTAAAACTATTTGACAGACATGAATACACAGTTGGATACATAGTTCAAGCACATCAAGAACTGTATGATATGATCATACAAGCTTATATAAGCTAAACATTTTTGTATAACGAAGTGTTAAAAACCAAGGGTGTAACCAACATTTTTCTCTAGGGTTTTAGTTATATCTATATGATATGATAATACCAATATCCATCATGTAATCTAATACTATATTCATGCCCAACTCAAATTGCTTATGAAACACCAACATACAAAATGGAGAGCAAAATTAAAACCCTTTCCCCAAAGGAACCCACAAATTCGATTCGTCACATTGATTTCAGGTATCACCCGCTCCGTGATACGAAGAGCTGGGCATGTTAACACATCTCATTGTTAAGGAATCAAAATGAAGATTTTTTAAAATAACAGACCTTTGAGGGCTTTGCTTACAAGTAAGAAGAGGCAATGTCCCAGACATCGCAAGGCACAAGAGCCAGCACCAACAGGACCGCGAGCATCCCGACGGGGACAAGCGGCGGCGGTGGAAGAACCAGCAGGGAAGCCGTGAGGAAGAGGAACACCAGAAACGACCCTGCACTGAAATAGCCCGAAGGGAACAACTTCCGCCTGTTGACAACAACAAAGCCAACAGCACCCTCCTTGCTCACTGCCATGAATCAAAACAAAATCACTTGGCAGTCAAAATTCAAAATTCATTTAACAACCCCAAATGAGAAGAGGGCACTGAGAGTCTCAGACCAAAGATCGATCAACCGCAGAACAATAAAAATCATTAGAGAGAGAGAGAAAAGAAAAGGAGAACCCCACAAAAGTAGCCATAGTATAATACCGGAGTAGTTGTTTTCAAATTGTTAGTCCTGAAAGGTAAGAACTATGACACTGCTGGAACAAACAGTGAGATAAAAAATTAGAGAGTAAAACGAGAAGCAAATAGAGGAAGAAAAAGGGGAAAACTTAGCCAGAGAAGAAGAACTGCGCCGTGGACATGCCACTGCCTTGAAAACAACTACGGCCCGACCGTGGTGGTAATCAGATGATGCCGGTTGCTCCCCAAGGTTAACGCAGTCGCGGCTGAACGCGTCCACTCGCGGCCAGCAGCGTGGAGTTTGCACAGAGATCGATACCCAGGAGGAAGAAGGAGGAAATGACGATTTTTCTGTTGTTTGATTTTTCCGAAGGCATTAGAAAAACTCTACACAAAAGAGTTTATAAGGAGGAAAAGAATGGTTGTTGGAATTCTGCCATGAATACCATTAACAACGCAGCCATTAACAGCCATTAAAAGAAAAATAGCTGTTGAGACATTAAACCACAATTTAATGAAAAAATGGCTGTTGGGTAAATTAAAAACGTAATGGGCTTATTGAATTCTAAAAATAAAATGGGTAGCTGTTGAGACATTAAACCACAATTTAATGAAAAAATGGCTGTTGGGTAAATTAAAAACGTAATGGGCTTATTGAATTCTAAAAATAAAATGGGCTAAAAACACGAGTCAAAACTCGGGCACTCCGCGCGCGCACCCGTGAACCCCCCCTGCGCAGGCACGACGCCAGCGCACACACGCTAAGGGTTTCCGGATCCGACGCCCAGATTTTCCATTCGGCTCAACCCGGATTAGGCTCGGCCCCTTGCTTGGGCTCATGTGCACGCGAGCTACCCCCCATTTTCTAGCCCATTAACAAGTCCAATAGCCCATATGAGAGAAGCTTATTATATACCCACACAAGTGTGTTTGCCTATCCAATGTGGGACTAAAAGAGAGAGAGTGGGAGTGAACAAATGGCCAAAAGAGCCATTAATTCCAACAAGGGCGACCAATCAAACATATGTGGATGTGGGCTCTCTCATATCCGGGTTCTCTCATGTCATCTCCTTGTCCAGGCTTAGAAGGCTTGTGAACCATGATATCAACCATGATATCAAACATATGTGGATGTGAGCTCACAAAGGCAGCAGCAAAACCAACTTTCTTGCTTCAGTGACCCTATGGAAGGAGCCAACTCTGCTAATAGAAGTGACAGTGAAAGAAAAGCATATTTTTAAAAAGAAAGACCATTAAGCTTGCTTACAGAGCCTCCAATAAGGGAAAGAATTTACTACAGATATATAGAAAATAAGCTCACAAAGGATAATTCTAATGAGCAGTAATCAGTATAGAGGTCCACAAATACATTACAGTATGGCTCCTGGCATTCTAATGCTTTCCATTGCCGAATCTAATCAAAATTATTTCACAAAGCAAAATTATTTCACAAAGCTCACGTCCATTGCTATAAATCATTTAAATTCTGGATGAGATACATACATTCATATTCATATTGCAACAAACATTTAAATTCACTTACAATTATCAACAAAAATGAAAAATATAGGCCATGACTCAATTTCTTTGGCTCTTCACTTTCAAGCATCCCAGAAACATCCCAGAAACACATTACAGAATAAGATATCTTAACCTATTGAGCATACAAAAAAACTGACAAAGGTCCCCAGTTAGGATTATGTTTATGCTGCTGTAGATCTCAAAGACCCCACCCACAAAACTTGTTGCTCGTATCCAAACTTTTGGGTGGTCAAAAAAGCATGCCCTGACCAATCTAAAAACAGCCATAGACCTTGAAAGCAGCAGGTTGCCGAAACAAATCTTGTACTATTTACATAGATGCATCAACAGTGCAGACTTGAGATTGAATCTGCAGACATGGAATGTCTGCTGACAGATACTCCTTTCTGGTCCGATACTCCACGTAGATTGAACGAGTATGGCAGACACTTAACAAAATTGAACGAGTATGGCATTATAACCACCTGTATACGCATAAACAAAAAAATATAAATTTTAACTGAACATTCTACTTGAGCTGCTACTTGAACATTCTACTTTAACAAAATTTTAACTGATAGGTTAATAGCTATCCAAAAATGCATCACCTTGACCTGCTACTTGAGCTGCAAGGTATGGAACATGCCCTGATAACAGATGGTGGTGCAATGGCTCCTGATAAAAACATGTTAGAATTCGATCCTGATAAAAATTCAGTCATCTATATTGCATGTCAAAAACCCCTTGTTATAATCGGAAAGATGTTGTATGGTGCAATGGCTCAGACATGCCCTTTCCTCCTGTAATTGGCTGCAACTGTTGCCAACAAATACTTGCTTACCCCTAGTTGCCTCGCCATCACATAGGACTCGTTATGAAGGGCAAATCATCATCGCCTCATGCTTTAAGGAGTGGAACTGTAATTGAATCAAAATTGCAGCCATGCAATGTACATGTGCATTGCCAACCAAAAGAGAGAGATAAGGAGAGAGAGAGAGAGAGAGAGAGAGAGAGAGAGAGAGAGAGAGAGAGAGAGAGAGAGAGAGAGAGATATATATATATATATATATATATATATATATATATATATATATATATATATATATATATATATATATATATATATATATATATATATATATATATCTATATTATAAAAGAGGGATGTTATCAAGAGAAATTGGATTAGAGATATTGGACAAGATAAATTGGATAAGGGATATCTATATTATAAAAGAGGGATGTTATCAAGAGAAATTGAATAAGAGATATTGGACAATAGAAATTGGATAAGAGTGATGTTATCAAGAGAAATTGGATAAGAGATATCTATATTACAAACGAGAGATGTTATCAAGAGAAATTGGATAAGAGATATTGGACAAGAGAAATTGGATAAGTGATATCTATTATATAAAAGACGGATGTTATCAAGAGAAATTGATAAGAGAATTTGGACATGAGAAATTGGATAAGAGAATTTGGGTATCTATTATATAAAACAGGGAAATTGAATAAGAGAATATATAAGAGATGAGATTTTGAGGGATAAAAGAGGAGGTGTGGAATTTTGCACATACAACCCCGGTTTTTGTATTTTTGCCTATGGACCCTCCACACACACACCCACACTTTTTATTCTCACCCCTTCCGGACATTTTTTTTCAGTTCTATGAAGATTTTGAATCTTATCCTACTAGGACAAGGCTTTGTCCTACGTGGCAAGTTTGTCCTTGGTGGTAATGACAATTATGTGGGGACTTAAATTTTGGGGGAAAACTTAAATTTGGGGGGAAACTTGAAATTTTGTGGGAAAACTTGAAATTTGGGGGAACTTGAAATTTGTGGGGGAGAAAAACTCAGCCATTAAATAAACCGTGCCATATGGGCACGGGTAATGACTAGTATATATATATATGAGATATATGTATATCTCATATATATATACATGGAATTCAAGTGCTGTCGGGAGTTATCTGCAAAAGAGGGAAAGACTGAGTGAGTGTGAGAGTGGCAGAAAAAATTAACTAACTACGCAATGCAAATCTTACCTGTCATGCGCTGTAAACATGCAATAACATGAAGTGTATGTATGATTCAATGGCTCAGACATGCCCTTGCCTCATCCACATTAAACATATAAATTTTCAGCTAGGAATCCAAATTGTAACTGGCTGCAACTGTTGCCAGCAAATACTTTCTTACCCCTAGTTGCCTCGCCATCACATAGGACCCGTTATGAAGGGCAAATCATCATCACCTCAATATATATATTATATATATATATATATATATATATATATATATATATATATATATATATATATATATATATATATATATATATATATATATATATATATATATATATATATATATATGAACCAGCGCGGTAACTTCAAACCCTCTGAGTGCACATCATATACACTTGCATTGCCAAACAAAAGAGAAATAGGGACATGTATGCAATTTATGATACAAAAAAACCTGAAGAATGCTTCAAGGAGTGAAACTGAAATCTAAACCTGGGATGGAATCTAACACATTAGAATATGTATCCATCAAGCCTCATATGTTGCATAAGTCATCAAATTTTGCTATCAATTATATGAGACTTTTGTGCATATATGTGTGATGGTTCAGTAGAGACAATGGGAAATATTAGCTGCACTGTATAAAATAAACTGATGGCTTGCACTATACCTCTGCAATTCCAAACAAAAGAGAAGTGTATAATAAAAGGTGAGTGTGACAGAGAATCAAAACTACAGCCATGAACTATACATCATGGCTATACATCTGCACTGCCAAACAAAAGTGTGTAGGTGAGTGAAAGACATGCCCTTACTATTACAAAAAAGTTCCAGTATGATTTGTCTTCATATTTTCATCGCGAAGTTCATATTTTCAGTTTGAGAATTATCATCTCTGCAAAACCAAAAAAGGTAAATTTTAGCCAAAGTGAGTTAACCCTATGAAAGTATGATTGTAACATAAAAATTTGATATACATCAATGTTTGTGGCAATATTGGAAGGTGGATTTGTGCATGTTGATCTGTAATGCCCAAGTTGTCCGCATCTTCCACACACGCGCTTTTGTTTGTCCTTTTTCTCTTGAGCTATCTCCAAACTTGATTTGAATGGTCTTGCACCACGTGGCCGGCCTTTAGTCCTCGCAGGTCCTACCGGATCACGGATAGAAATATGTGGAATATGATCAACTATATGGGAGCTTCCTGCTTGAGTGGTGGCTTGAGTGGTAGTTTCAATTCCTTGTACCCCACTTTGGCCAAATTCAACATCTTCTTCCATAAATTCCTCCAACACAACATCCAAACGTCTCATACGATCAGTCGACTTGAATGACCTTTCGAGCGCATTATTAAACTTTGCTCTTAAGGCCCACGATTGCAATAAATTAACTTGCTCTACACTATTTCCCATAACGATATTATCAACTCCAATATTACGATGCCGCGCATGAATGGTCCATCGATGTAGGATGAAATAACTTGGTATGCTCTCCATCTGAAGATGTTGCATGATATATAATATGTGCTTGCACAATATCCCACTTGTCTCAAACATTTTACAACTGCAAGTCAATTGAGGTTCGACGTTGAGGTCGTATACAACTGATTTCCACTTGTTTTTCTCCGTTGACCGTTTCCCAACCTTATACCAAACAATATTTCCTGGTTGTCTCATCTCCTCTCGAAAAAGACCTCCACACTTTTTCAATTGTAATTGAAACAAATCAAATATCCGTCTTGTATAGTACTCACCGGCTTCTTCCTCAATTGGGTGGAATAAGTGCATATGCGGTTTTGAATTGAGAGTTATAAAGTCCTCATGAGCCTCACATGCCCGCCGATGGTCTATAGCTTTATCATATTGTGACACGAATTCCTGTAATTGTGTGTTGGAATGAACGAATGAATCAAAGAAAGCGTTAATTGACTCACTTCTTTGACTTGAACTCATCCCCGCAAAGAATGTGTCCTTTAAGTAACAAGGGACCCAATGATCTCGATATATATACATTATTTGCAACCAACCCTCATCGTTCTCATTCATCTTAAATTTTTCCTTCAACTCAACCCACTTTATGTTGCTTTGCTCGATGGTATCGCTACAATACCACATGTTATAATATTCCTGAAATTCATCTGCATGAAGCGAACATAATCTAGCCAAGTGATCCGGTATATGCTTTTGTAGATGCCAATAACAGCAATGATGTCGGGTTTTTGGTAGAACAATATGAATGTCATTACATATGGCACGATCTTGATCAGTTATTATAGCGCCGGGCTCCACTCCATGCATACACTTCAACCATTCTTGGAACAACCATACAAATGTGTCTTGCTGCTCATCGGCCAATAATGCACATCCAAACAATGTAGATTGCCTATGATGGTTAACACCGGTAAACAGAGCAAATGGTAGATTGAACTTATTTGTTCTATAAGTCACATCAAAAACCACCACATCACTGAATTTCAAATAAGCTGCCCTTGCTCTGCCATCGGCCCAAAATACACTTCTCAATTTTCCTGTGCTATCAACCTCCATTGCAAAATAAAACTCTGGGTCATTAGATCATTTACTGACAAAGTGTTGAACAATCGCCACACACTCATGTCCAATGTTATTCTTTCTATTTGTTCTAATATGATCAATACTTTGTTGTGTTGTAACTGCTTCATCATGACTTCCACTCGTCGCATTTATGACGCGAGTTATAACCGATTGGGCGACACCTTCTCCGGTCATACTATCAATAAGATTCTTAACTCTTTTTGTTCTATGGTACTGCTGTTGCGATCTATGCATCTTTGACTTGTTTGGACTAATCATCTCATGGTTTGTATGTGCTTCAACAAAGGCGACAACAACCCATGTGTTGTCCGGACATAATTTTATCTTCATAAGAGCCATGCATCCGACTCTTGTTTCTCGTCTCCGGTTAACCATCTTTCCCACTTCCCTTTTATCCCTGAGCGTTTTGTGTCCCTCCTTACTGCAAACAAATTTTTTATCTTGCACTACTCCATCACGACCATAATTAGTAGTGCTTCTTCTAATACCAAACCCAACCATTAATGCATACGTATTATAGAAGTCGTATGCTTCTTCGTGGCGCCCAAATTTCATTCCAACATATGGCTTCGAAGAAGCACTGGAATTATTGGTGTCATTTCTATGACTTGGACTATTTTCTTCCACCTGTAATGGATCTATCTCCAAGTCAAATGTCATATCATTAGCACCGTCATCACACCAATTAGGATTATCAATTGTCGGTACATCCATTCTGCATTAATAAACTTTATCATCATTCCCACATATATTTATTCATACTACATTATTAAAACTGCATTGATACAAAGGTAAGACATGATTCATATAACAAAAAGAGGTCTCATGCATATACACAGCATCCCAGCATGTAAAGGCCAACATGAGGTGCATAAATATTTTACCTCATTTCCAAACCCAAAGGTGGTACAAGAAGAGTATGTAAATAAGCTACGCGGTCTTATTGGAGAAAGGAAAGCTATCTCCTGAAATCGAACTCCCATAATACCATAATCCCATACAAATATATGATTACCAAAATGCAAAAAATATTCAACTGTTCTTCAGCAATTAAACCTCACGATAATTAGATAACCCAATTCCAAGCTGGTTATATCACATGAGAATCACTACCACCTAACCCTTTAATCCATTTTATATAAAAACTAAATGAGTCAAAATTTAATAGCTAAATTAGCAGATCTAGATCCAACATAAATATTCTGTTTCATAGCTCATGAGTAGGTTACCAAGATTAGCATCATTCAAGGGATCATACCCCAAATTCCCAAAAAAATAGTAAGGTTACAGACAAACGTAGAAATATGTAAATGCAAAAATATCTTATCCCCATTTGCCCCATTTAGACTTACAACATGTAGGCGTGACTTCAAACTATGTGTTGTTCAAAATACGTATGGATTGTTTTAGTTGGACAATGCAATCCAAGTCCAACCACATATCATTTGCTGAGGGGAAATGAGGACCATGCATGCAATTCAAAGGGGAAAACACCAATTTTTACATGCAACAAGAGCCATACTCAATTGTCAAACTAGTTTGTAAGCAACTACAAGTTGTAACAGATCAACAAATCCGAATAATGCAAGCAAAAGCCAAAGAATGCACTCAAAGCCCAAATAAACCACATGATATACCCAGATAGGGCATGGCTGAGGGCCACGACAGAGGGGAGAGCAAGGGCACGGCTGAGGGCCACGGCAGAGGGGAGAGCAAGGGCACGACTGATGGGCGGGCTAGGGCTGGGATCGTGGAGACGTTGTTGCCTGGGAAAGAGGATGGTGAAGGAGAGCTTGTAGACGAGCAAATGATGAGGGAAAACGAGGAAAATTCAAGTAAATTAAAGAAAAAACAATTTTTTTGCCTGCAAAATGTCCATGCCGGATCGATGGAGCTAGGGCTGGGAGAGGGGCGGAGCTAGGGCTGGGATGCCACGCGGAAGCTGAGAAGTTGAAGAGCGGCCAAAATTTTTGAGCGATTGAGCTTGAGATGTGAAGAGCGGCCATGGATTCGGCGTGGAGATGATTGAGGGAGGAGGGCGCAGCTAAAGCTTGAGAGAGGAGAGCGCGAGAATCAAAGGCGCCAATTTCTTTCTCAGCCCTAATGTAACCCACGTGGGAGGAGTCCTTCCGTCAGCAGCGCTTAATGCGCCTCATTTTTGCAAAAACAACCCGCAAGCACAGGAAAATCCTGTGCTGTCAGCGCACCCCCATATATATCATATATATATATATATATATATATATATATATATGAGGAGGGATCAAATGACCCCCAAAAATAACCCCCTATCAAAAATCCTATGGCCCCCATTTTTTGGAAGATCCGAACCGTTCATCTTGATCTCCACCCTCTAAATACCTGACCCACCAATTTTCAGCCCGATCCCATGTGTTTTGCCCGTTCATCAACCATTCGCAAAAGTTCTGTTCATGCGAAACCGTTAAATTTGGGTCGGATGGATGAACGGGCAAAACACATGGGATCGGGTTGAAAATTGGTGAGTCAGGTATTTAGAGGATGGAGATCAAGATGAACGGTTTGGATCTTCCGAAAAAATGGGGGGCATAGGATTTTTGATAGGGGGTTATTTTTGGGGGTTATTTTTGGGGGTCATTTGATCCCTCATATATATATATATATATTGTTGGGGTTTTGGCGGACCCCCAGAGCTCGGATCTGTGTCCGTCCTAAGTCAGACGGACCACAGAGGCACAAAAGCGCAGCGGAAACCGAAAATCAAAATTTTCTAGACTAGCTAAACTATTTAGCTATGCTCTGAGGGAGCCATAGCCTAGTCCGATATATGCCAACTTGGTGTGGATCTGACCACCCCAAGAGGGATCTACTCTAAAGCGACTAATTAAATATACACTAAAATTACTTAACCACATACTCAGAATCTTGGCCCTGGAGCATGCAAGATATACCACACCGTCTTCAGAAGCTCCTCGTAGCCGACCCGCCTTGACTCGATCCGCCTGAGCCGCCTCGCACCCTCGCACCGATCCGCCCGAGCCGACTTTCGCCTCCGAGCCGATCACACATGGTAGAAAATTTCACTTGAGAAGAACCCGCGTCTTAGACGTCCGGATCAAAATCCATACGCCCTTCATAGTCTTACTAGGACTACTCCGGAGAATAGGAAGAGAGAGAGAATAATTTAGTCGCCGATCGAGCTTGCTCTAGAAGTCAGGAGCTACTCGATCGATGACTTGGTGTGTTTTTCAACGAATAGAGTGCACCCTATTTATATAGGGAGTCGGCACTCACTCTTTCGTTGCGAGCGATGTGGGACTATTGCTAATTTGGAGAAAAATAAATTAAGCTAATTTAGCTTAATTTAAAGTTTAGTGAGATTTTCTCAAAAGCAAACTTTAACTAATTAATTCTCTCCGATCATTAAACTATAGACACCAAACAAGCTATCAATCCGAAGAGCTTCGAATGGTGAACGCGTAGGAACCGACGTCGACGAATTTCGACTTCGTTTGACCCCTCAAACAATTACCCAAAGTTGGGCAAACAATCGATTTTCGTAGCCGTCATTTGGGGTTTCAAAAAACCCGAAATGACTTAAGTTGCGGGTGCGCCCGCTAAGCTTAGCGGGGGCGCCCGCCCAAGGGGACAAAGGCGGGCCGCACGCCCGCTGGGCAGCGGGCGTGTGCCCGCTGCCGCAGCGGGTCGTGCAGCAGGCGCTGGCCCGCTGCAAGCAGCGGGCCACGTCCGCTACTGCAGCGGGCGCCTGCCCGCTGCAGCCAGCGGGCTGCGCCCGTTTGCCTTTGCCTATGGGCTTATTATCCCAGTGGGTCTAACCCACTTCGCCTTGGACTGTTTTCACGTTTCTGGGCTCGTTTGAGCTTCGATTTGGATGCGGTTTGAACCTGTGTTTAGACCGGGACTATCCCGTCATCCAGGTAATCCCTTCCAATATATTTGTTCCTACTAAATTTGTCGTAACCAATTTACGACACGTTTAATCATAGTTTGCATCAAATGCAACGTTTGTCCCTATTGCTATTGCGACTAACTTTCACAACAAGCTTTGTGAATATCATCAAATGATATCTCTCTCTATTCTATCTTCCTATTACTAAGACACGAACACTACTCGGTGTGAGACCCTACAGCCTGACCTTACTACAGGTTGGGGCTCGGAACCCCTAGACGACGGTCACTACGAGCAGTAGTTGTCATCCCTGTTTCAGAATCATCATAACGTGATCGACCCTTTGACAAAAGCATTATTGAGTTTGTATTGGCTGTGTCAGTGATGAACCCCGTTAGTCGTAGTCCCTTCGTCAAGACTGTGTTCTTGTTGGCCGAGGGTATGGTTTACTGTCAACCCTATTAGACAACATTGGTCAGTATACGACGGTCTTTAGTGTATACACGTTGTACTTCTTACAACGCACCCCGGTCGAGGATTAACATAAAGACCGTACTGAGCCTGTAACACTAACTTCCCTTTAACGGAAGTGGTGAATCCCATCTTAGTCATCTACTCGCCTCGAGAGCTTCTGGTGTAGCTCAACCTAAGATCTTTCAGCAGGCCTAATCTCGAAGCTAGATCATGGGTCTAAGCTACACCGTTCACTCACAGGTTTGTACAAATGACTTCAGGTCTTAAGGACCAGCTAACCTGTCATCACACTAGAGTTATTAAAGACTGTTCAGTTAAAGTTAACCAGTTAATAACTCTAATGTGGTCGTTCAGTGAACTCATTCTTCAATGAGCACTTGCGTCTCGTCTCTGACTTCACCAAGTCGAATGACTATGGGATCATCATTACCCTAAGGTAAGACTAAGACACAATGGTCTATCTGATGTGTCGATATCCAGTTCTCGACACATTTATGACCACGAACCGTTTAAGACTTACGTTTCTATTCGGTCACTTACTTACTCATAATCGAGATCTCATCTATATACGTAAGGACCTAACTATAAGTCTATGGATATTATCTAAGTATATTAATACGAACATTTTATACTTAGAATAATAGGTACCATATACGGTATGAACAAGACGTATACTTATGGATAAATGCCTTATGGGCATATATTCTCCTACACACACACACACACACACACACACATATATGTTTGTTTGTTGTACTCATTGTTGTATGTATTGTTGTACATGTTGTTGGGTGTACGGAAAGATGGGCCTATAAGGCCATACGGATACGGATACAGATACAGATACGGAAATGGATACGGTTATAGATGTGTAATGTGATACAACACGGGTTATGGGATAGTCTTGAGCTACGACGTGTGCGGGAGTGACCAGGTCCATCCTTATTTGGTAAGCCGTACCATCACCCTGCAGGGAATGGTAGGTAGATATTCCACGGGTTGCTCCGTGGGATGGGTACACTTATGGTTACACATCGTGCACTCGGACTAAGGCTAATGCACTAGTTCGGTTGTTTGCTATGTTTCCATTGTTCTGTTACGACTACTGATTGGATACGACTGTTCTACTGAATAAGTCGAGACTACTCGAACGTGATAGAGCGGTATAGTAATAAGCGGTCTTAAATTACTACTGGATCAGTGTCTAGAATGGAATGGAAAGGGGGTTGGTCAACCAAAGGACTCGTCCCGCGGTCATAGAAGTGACATGTGCCTTCAAGCCCTGGCTGACTGGCTGGTTTGGGAGTTAAGCTAGACTTCTTATTATAAGGCCAGCCTTCACTATTAGATAGTCAAGAAACGTTTGTTACCTCTTGCACAATCATTACATTGCTACCTTTACTTTCTGTTGGTTTTTTACTTGCCGCTTAGCGCTAACATGTATTTCATTGTTTTCTTTGAAATGCATGTTAGACTACGAGCCGACGGAATACGTGGAGTACTACACTGAGGACGATTCTGCAGACCAGGGATTAAAGGACGTTACTAAGCCCGTACCAGCAGAGGAGTAGGAGTCTCCGACTCGACCACAGCATCTGCTTTCCTTTACCGTCAGTCTTCTTTTCTTACTGCTAGTGTGCTATTTACTTTCGAGTGTTGTAGTTTACTTTCTGTCGAGCCGTTGTAGGCCGTACTATGAGGCCCGGTCCTGTACTACTTTTCTATTGGATAATAAAGATGTTGTGTGTTGTTTCTCTGAGTTTGCATGACAAGAACCTGCCTTCGATGGAATTACTACAGACGCTTATTGTGCATCAAGAAAGGAAGAAAAAAATTTCCTCCTTGTTTAATGCACATGTGGACCTTCATCGCATCCTCGCTCCCGGGTATTATGGGAAGCGGGGTGTGACACTCGCGCAACCCACGAGAAATCACACGTAGTTAGAAACACAAGCAGAGTAAATAAAAAGCAAACACAGAGTACGCATCAGATTTACCCTGGTTCCGTCGCATCAACGAACTACGTCCAGCCCCCAAGCAAATACTAGCATTACTAAGTTCCTTCTGTACACCTACATTGGGGTCCTAGCTTCAACTTCTCACCTAGACTGTACCACACTTAACAAAGTGCAAAACCCTATCAACCTAGTAAATGAGTATCTTGACGGCACCAACACGTCAAGACCCACTTGTCTAGCCCCAACCAGATAAGTCCCAAATAACACAAAAAGTGGTAAAGTTTCCCCTACAGAGATCTACACATAATCAAAAATATAATGATAAAGTAAAGGGTTCAGAAATGCTCAGATTGTGATGATGTGTCGTCTCTGTCGTTGATGAGTCATTTTATTCCACATTTTATCTATATAATTACACATCAAAATGATTGCTCAATTACATATTTCATACGCTTTTATGCTCATAATTGAAACTATTTTACTTTAAGAGCGTTTGGTTACATTTCAGGGAATATCGAGCGATTTGGAGTATATTGGAGGAAAGAGTGCATGCTTCGACACCGGAATTCCTGAGGCGCCGCGTTCGGTGACTTAAAACTGCCGGGAAGAAAGGAAGGGGAAAGAGAGAAGGAGTGAAGAAGAGGAGAATGAAGAAAGCATGGTTCTATAATACCATGACTCATGGATTCCAGGTCCCTCGATCGAGCTATGATGCGGTGAAGGAATCGAGCGACACAAAGTGCTGGAAACAGGATAGCCGTGCACTATTTTCAAATCTGATATCACCTGGGATTTTTCAGTATTTTTCTGATATTTTTATCAGATAGTAGACTTCAATACGGTTCCAACTCCACCAAGAACGCACCAATCGGAGGTCGGATGAGCTCTGGGGAATTTCTGTAAGACGATGATGCAGTGCTGGGAGAAGAGTTTTTCCCAGGCGACTCCACCGAGCAGCATAGGCAGCTCGGTCGAGATGATACACAAGGCACAGCTGATACACCTGTAGTGCCCTGTGGTAGCTACTGCACACGTACTAGAGGGGGGGTGAATAGTACTTAAAATAATCAAGATAGTTATTCCTAATTATTGTGCAAGAAACAAACGACAATGCGGAATTAAACAACTATCAACAAGAATTAAAACATACACAAACAAACAATATTACTGGGTTTGGATCCACCCAAGTCTTCCCGACTTGTTTCCGGTGATCCTACGTCCCAACCACCCGGATCCCCTCCGGATACTTGAGTTAGCAACCCTAACTCAAGATTTCCACTATGAAGTACTTGTGAAAAACCTTTACAAGTCAACTCATACACAAAGTAATTTGTGACTCCCACAACCCGGGATCACAACCACACTCTCACAACCGAGAGTGAAACTTACAATTCAAATATGAAATGAAATAAACTCTTACATTACAAAATCATATGCCTTGAGTATACTTACCAAATTAGGGCAAGGAGGGATTTTGAGGAAGATGATGCCACCAAACCCTAGCTTCAAGAAGATGACCAGCAATGGAAGGCTAGGATGGAGGATGGTGACTTTGGATCAAGCTCTTGGCTTGGAAGGCTCACAATGGAGAGAATCTCTCTTGAGGAAATGGCTCAAAGAGTTGAGGGAGAGATTCTTGTGAGGAAGAGAAAGCTTTAGAATGGAGTTGAATAGCTTCTCTTAGATTTCTCCAAATCTCTAAAATGGCAGCCTTGGATCTTATGAAAGAGCCCCTCCAACTATATATAGGATAGAGGAGAGGGAGAGAGAAAAACGTTTGAAGAGAAACTCCAACGGCTCTTTTCTGAACCCAACTAGTCGGTCAAAGAACAACCACCGACCGACTAGTTCATCAACTAGTCGGTCGGGCAATCAATGTAGACCGACTAATGGAAGAACAGCCAAGAAGTCGTAGTACAGGCAAAGACAACTAGTCGGTCTAAGAAGACTTGCCGACCGACTAGTTTCACAACTAGTCGGTCGGTGAATGATCTTTGACCGACTAACGTCGAAATAGAAAAGGTTGACTTCAAGATGACTTAGTCGGTTTAAGAACAAATGCTGACCAACTAGTTTCTCAACTAGTCGGTCGGTAAACGTTCTTTGACCGACTAACTCGAAATAGTAGCTCAGGCAGAAAATGACTGTACACAACTAGTCGGTCAAAGAAGGATTACTGACCGACTAGATCGTCATCTAGTCGGTCGGTGACTCTTCTTTGACCGACTAACTGTAGTCATAGAAAGAGCTGAATTAGAGAAGGCAAACTAGTCGGTTCAAGTAGAGTTGTCGACCGACTAGATCGTCATCTAGTCGGTTGGTGACTCTTCTTGAACCAACTAACATGCACAAGAAGCCGAGGGAAGAAGCGATAGGCTTCAGGAATGTTTCTAATGGCTTCTATGATAATCCTAGCTCTAAGATATGAGCGAAATGAAGATTATAAAGTAAGTCCTACTCAAGGCTTAACATTCTAATCTATGAAGCTAGAAGACTATAAAATAAACCTTACGAGACGTCTTCAAAGCTTCAATTTTCATTCCTCTTGACTTCAATATTGCTCCTTGAGCTTCAACGAAGCTCCAGGCACACGATCACGCGTATTGAGAAGTCTTGAGACGTCGCTTTAGATGTACGTGGTATTTTGGCGACGATCTCCATAACTGCGCTCACAAATAAGTTAGTATACATTATTTATGTTTGCTCATCATCCAAAACCAAATCCGGGGAATCATATCACAACATTCTCCCCCTTTTTGGTGATGACAAACCAACATAAATAATAATCAATAATAATGATTCAATAGAAATTTACTTACTCTCCCTGCATTAATGACACGTTAGTTCCATATTCAATAAAATTCATTCGCATCATGCAGATGAGGAAGAAATGAAATATGAACCACATATTGACATATAGGATCTAAATCCATTTTATATCTTCACTCCCCCTGAATCTAACACATCAAATTAGATTCATGGTAAATTCCTTTGAATTATTAGTTAGCACATTGTCATTATTATATCTCTCCCCCTTTGGCATTAGCAAAAAGAGCGGGAGGAGAACAACAACACAACCAATGGCTAAAAATAATGCATGGGAGTCGAAGAATACGACCAAGGTCCAAAATAACACCAATGCAAAATATCAAATGTAAAATACCGAATAAAAGCAAAGCGTGTCAAGGAGACCAAAGTCAAAAATCAGAAACCGAAATCATCAAACCATAGGCAAAATACGAAATACGAAATCATCTAGCCATAGGTGAAACTCGAAAACCGAAATCATAAAATCATCGGCGAAAATCGGAAAACGAAATCACCAAGCCATAGGCGAAAATCGAAATACGAAATCATCAAGCCATAAGCGAAAAACGAAATCCGAAATCATCAAAACTCAAATCAATTTCACTTATTGAGTTTTGGAACATACTCTCCAAAATCAATAGAATGCATGGAAAACAATTCTATGTTTCCATAGAAAGAATTCTATTAAATCCATAAAATCGTCGAACGACGAAATCAACATCAGAGACAAAAATAATCCGATGTGCATACTAAATGTTGCATGCAAGAATGTTATGCCAAAAAATAGATAGAACATTATATAACAATGGCATACACAAATCTAGCATACCAAATGAAGCAAAATGATACCAATTGTAATATATTCTACCAATGGATACCAATATGATTCAAAAGTATGAACATACTTACAACATTAAGCTCCCCCTACTTTGGTGCATCACTCAAGCACCAACAACTCCAATCGAACGAAAATCCTTGCAAATCACGGAGTTGGTAGGGTTGGTATCTCATGGTGGATTTAACCTAGAGAATATCATTTTGGTATCCAAAAATCCTTTTGGATCCTATGGGTTAGGCAATAAATTTAGCTAACTAAATTCAAATTAAATGTAACCCATACATACCGCAATTGCTTTGGTACCCATAAAAATGAAATTAAACTAATGGTACCAAGCAATGAAGGGTCAAAGGAAACTAACCCTTCGGAAACCAAGTCCAAGAGGAACTTGATTTCCCAACATAATCATCATTCAAAATAACATCATTAATAAAAGATTGCACATACAAATTCTTATTATGCATGCTTGTGTTCTTCGGACCCCAAATAGTGTATGTCTTGGGAGTCCTAATCCTATTGGGAACATGCATACGTTGTTGATTTTTATGTGATGCATGTCGTGGGTAAGCATATGGCATGCGATGCAATGGTGCATGACGATAATTATTCATATGAGAATGAGGATGAACATATGAATGTGGAGGAACACGTGCATGAGTGTGTCTCACATGGTGTGCACGTGCTCGTGAATGCGGAGCATAGAAATCGGCATATGTGCTAACATGTGGGGTAGGATGTGTGTTCCTACGAGGCATGGTATACATGTAAGCATGACCCTTCTTAGGAGGTCCACCCAAAGTGGGCTTCTTTCCAAATGGGGGCGTGTTCCTAGCGGAAGCACCATTGGTAGAAGATCTACCCATGACGTGTTTACTTCCACTAGTAGAAGCATCGGAAGATGGCCTAACAAAGGTGGCGGACGATTTGGATGCATCTTATACCCCAAACCAATGTGATGATTGGCCGGAGGTAAGTCATTTAGGATATCATCCAACTTGCCCTTACCTTTGTTGAATTCATGAATTCGGCCTAATGTGCTCTCATGCTTCTCGGTGAGAGAATGCAAAGAAGCATCCAAAGTGGACACTTACGATGCGAGTGCACAAACACGTGACTTGAGATTTTTATTCTCAATACTCAAAGTTGATATTTGAGACGTCAAATCCGCTATCACATGTTCATCCGAATCTTCGATATGAACATGCTCAAGTTGAGACTTGAGATTTTCAATCTCATTTCTCAACACATCAACAACGGTGTCGTTGTTGATGATGAAAGGCTTAGGCGAGTTTTTAAGACTATCTAATTCATTTTTAGTCTTCATAAACTTAGTAGCCATATTAGAAAACTTATTCCATAGTTGTTCATTGGCTATTCTAAGTTCATCATTGGTTACCTCTTCGCCTTCATCCTCGCTTCCATCCTCGCTTTCATCGGAGGAAGTCTCTTCATCACAATCCTCTTTTCCCATGAAGCACGTGTGTGCATTCTCCATTCTTTCATCGTCCGACTCTCCACTTGAGGAGTCGGAGTCGGTGAAGGTACCTACAAGTCCTTTCTTGTGCTTTCTCGACTTGTCGTGCTTGGATGCCTTCCACTTCCACTTATGTTTGTAGAGAGGACAATCCGACTTGATATGTCCTGGCTTATTGCATTTATAACACACGGGAGTAGAAGCATTAGTCGAAATAAATTTTGATTTACGATTCAACTTACCTTGTCGGAAGAATCGGATGAATTTCTTTGCCATATTGGCCAATGCTTCCATGTCCAATTCTTCGTCCTCTTCTTCTTCCGAATCTTCATCATCGGTAGATGGAGCGGCCTTGAATGCAATTGCCTTTTTCTTTGGCTCGTCTTGCTTCAAGTACGCCTTCATCTTTTCCCTCATCCGGATCTTACTATCCTTGCGTACCTCATAAGACAACAAGGTACCCATTAGTTGTACGACGATATATTTATTCATGTCATTACCTTCCTCGATGGCGAAGGTACGCTTATCCCAACAAGAAGGAAGTCCATCGATTATCTTCGAGACTTTCTCCTTTTGGGTGTAGGTCTTCCCAAGAGCTTCCAAGTCGTTTGATATATCCACGAAGCGAGCGTAATAATCTTTCATGGTTTCGCCCTGCTCCATATGAAACAACTCAAATTCTTTATTAGCAACGACGAGTTTAGAATCTTTTACCGTACTCGATCCTTCGTGCAATATGAGGAGTTGGTTCCATATTTGATATGCACTCTTACATGTGCATATCTTGTTGAAATCCTCGGGCTCCAACACACAATTCAAGGCATTCATTGCCTTGGCATTGGCTACTTCCGCGGCGACCTCCACGGGGGTCCACTTTGCGAAATCTTCTTCGGAAGGCTCGACATACTCCGTCATGGTGGCTCTCCATAGTGAAGCGCTCCGGAGGAAAATTTGCATCCGGTATTTCCAGTACCCGTAGTTGGTACCATTGAAGTGTGGAGGCCTGACGGAGGATAGTCCTTCCATAACTGAAGAAGCTCCATCGCGGTTCTTGAAGACGTTGTAGTCGTTGTTCGTCATAGCTTTGAACTTGTAGCTTTAACCTTGGATCTGATACCAATTGTAGTGCACTGTGGTAGCTACTGCACACGTACTAGAGGGGGGGTGAATAGTACTTAAAATAATCAAGATAGTTATTCCTAATTATTGTGCAAGAAAAAAACGACAATACGGAATTAAACAACTATCAACAAGAATTAAAACATACGCAAACAAACAATATTACTGGGTTCGGATCCACCCAAGTCTTCCCGACTTGTTCCCGGTAATCCTACGTCCCAACCACCCGGATCCCCTCCGGATACTTGAGTTAGCAACCCTAACTCAAGATTTCCACTATGAAGTACTTGTGAAAAACCTTCACAAGTCAAATCATACACAAAGTAATTTGTGACTCCCACAACCCGGGATCACAACCACACTCTCACAACCGAGAGTGAAACTTCCAATTCAAATATGAAATGAAATAAACTCTTACATTACAAAATCATATGCCTTGAGTATACTTACCAAATTAGGGCAAGGAGGGATTTTGAGGAAGATGATGCCACCAAACCCTAGCTTCAAGAAGATGACCAGCAATGGAAGGCTAGGATGGAGGATGGTGACTTTGGATCAAGCTCTTGGCTTGGAAGGCTCACAATGGAGAGAATCTCTCTTGAGGAAATGGCTCAAAGAGTTGAGGGAGAGATTCTTGTGAGGAAGAGAAAGCTTTAGAATGGAGTTGAATAGCTTCTCTTAGATTTCTCCAAATCTCTAAAATGGCAGCCTTGGATCTTATGAAAGAGCCCCTCCAACTATATATAGGATAGAGGAGAGGGAGAGAGAAAAACGTTTGAAGAGAAACTCCAACGGCTCTTTTCTGAACCCAACTAGTCGGTCAAAGAACAACCACCGACCGACTAGTTCATCAACTAGTCGGTCGGGCAAGCAATGTAGACCGACTAATGGAAGAACAACCAAGAAGTCGTAGTACAGGCAAAGACAACTAGTCGGTCTAAGAAGACTTGCCGACCGACTAGTTTCACAACTAGTCGGTCGGTGAATGATCTTTGACCGACTAACGTCGAAATAGAATAGGTTGACTTCAAGATGACTTAGTCGGTTTAAGAACAAATGCTGACCGACTAGTTTCTCAACTAGTCGGTCGGTAAACGTTCTTTGACCGACTAACTCGAAATAGTAGCTCAGGCAGAAAATGACTGTACACAACTAGTCGGTCAAAGAAGGATTACTGACCGACTAGATCGTCATCTAGTCGGTCGGTGACTCTTCTTTGACCGACTAACTGTAGTCATAGAAAGAGCTGAATTAGAGAAGCCAAACTAGTCGGTTCAAGTAGAGTTGCCGACCGACTAGATCGTCATCTAGTCGGTTGGTGACTCTTCTTGAACCAACTAACATGCACAAGAAGCCGAGGGAAGAAGCGATAGGCTTCAGGAATGTTTCTAATGGCTTCTATGATAATCCTAGCTCTAAGATATGAGCGAAATGAAGATTATAAAGTAAGTCCTACTCAAGGCTTAACATTCTAATCTATGAAGCTAGAAGACTATAAAATAAACCTTACGAGACGTCTTCAAAGCTTCAATCTTCATTCCTCTTGACTTCAATATTGCTCCTTGAGCTTCAACGAAGCTCCAGGCACACGATCACACGTATTGAGAAGTCTTGAGACGTCGCTTTTGATGTACATGGTATTTTGGCGACGATCTCCATAACTGCGCTCACAAATAAGTTAGTATACATTATTTATGTTTGCTCATCATCCAAAACCAAATCCGGGGAATCATATCACAACAACACCCTACTCGACCGAGCAGTATGGTGACTCAACCGAGCAACTTCTATTTTTTTGAAGTTTCACCATCAACATTCTGCTCGACCGAGCAGGACTTGCTCGACCGAGTCAGATGGCGACTCGACCGAGCAAGACCTACTCGGGCCGAGTAGACAGAACGACATTTTTAAAGAAATTCGATCCACTGACAGACTCGACTGAGCAAGTGGACTGCTCGACCGAGCAGCCCGACAGAGCAAGCTTCTGCTCGACCGAGCAACCACCTACTTGACCGAGCAGGCCTTCCTCGGCCTGAGCAAGCAGAGCGCGGTTTTGAACGACGTATCCATATTTTCTGACGACTCGACCGAGCAGCTTCCTACTCGGACCGAGTTGTCGTGGGCCCAAGCTGCATCCAAATCACGATTTTAAGAGGGGTTTTGAAGGGGGATATATTCGACTGGCAACCGTCACTTTTAGGGAGACTTTTGTATACTTTTTGGAGAGTTTTTTAGTTAGATCTATTGAGTTTTGGAGACAATCTTTTGGAGTTAGGCTATGTCTTAGGCCCCTCCTTTGTATCAAGATAAGTATTTTTGTTTTCTTTAATTCTATTTGAGTTCTTTTTATTGATTGATTATTCAAATATCTCCCTGATGATGCGATGAAGCTTTTCTATAGTTCTTATATATATTGCTATCATGCATGAGTAATTCCATGTAGGGCTAATGGATTAGCCCATAGATCATAGAATTTAGATGCAAAGATAGGATTTTTATGATGCGTTGGATATAAAAGGGGTTGAATTTTGGTCGATCCAGCCAAATCCCTAGGAGAACTCGTACTGAGATCGTGCCCACAGTCGATGGAATCGATTAGCTTAAGGAGTATCCTACGGATTTAATTAGGGAGTTAGTGGATTTAATCGAAGCTCGTGACCATGCCCGGCTCGTGCCTTGATGGAATCCACCGTTGAACTATACCACTAATTGACGGCTACCGCCATTGCGTCATTGAGAGCCACCAAAATACCTCGAGGCTCTAACCCACGAGAGTGGTACGAGTTGAGAGCGTTCGAACCATGAGAGTGGTGAGAACTTTGTAGATCCTTAATGCATGTATCGTATGCACCTATCGCAAGACCGGGGTTAATGCGATATGTTAGATTCATGATGCACAGACGCATGAATTTACTTTCTAGATGCAAAAATCCCCCAATAAAACCAATGCAACGTAAGAGTCCTAGCCTAGCATCGACATCCGACGGTCTTAGTGACGAGTCCTAAAGCCTTAGTCTTTCTATATTTTATTTCTTTCGTTCTTTGTGTGGAATCCCTTGTTTGCGACGTTGAGTGACACAGCCTTCGCATCCATCACCATTACAACATTACATATTCCACATCCACCAATAAACCTGCAAGTCTAACCCAACCTAGGAGTATATAGGTAGCATAGCACCGCTTCCCCGTGTTCGATACCCACTTGCCACTATACATTGTGCTTGCGGTAAACGACATCGTTTCGAAGTTAGTTCCGGCTCGATCAAGTTTATGGCACCGCTGTCGGGGATTTATCTCCGTATAATTCGTGCCATAAATAGATCGATCTAGGGTTACATTTTGGACGCATCAAGTTTATGGCACCGTTGCCGGGGAGGCGTTCCGCCATATTGCCTATTTATCACGATTAGGCTGTTAGACTTCGAATTAAAACAAAATTTTTTTAAAAAAACAAACAAACAACAAAGAGAGAGAAATTTTTCCCCGCCACCTGCTTTATCATTATTTTTAAAAAGAGAGGAGAAGCTATCAGGAGCTCCAGTGGAATTTTCCCAGGCGACTCGACCGAGCAGAGCATCTGCTCGGTCGAGCTGATGCACGAGCTGATGCTGAATGAACTGATACGCAACCTGCTCAATCGAGCAGTCGTTTAGCATGTCGTCAGCTTCAGTCTGACGTAAATGGTGTCTTGATCTGACTCCTGGATCTCAATCCATAGCCCTTTGAATTTGAGTGCATAAATAGGTCTGTGCGTAAAGCAATTCCAGTTAAAACTAATTTAAACTCGGTCTGTGCACACAGCAAATCCACTTAAAAAACTTTCCACGTCAGCATCCTCTATTTCTCTTCGTTTTCAATTAGGACATGCAGCGATCTCCGATGGAGACGTCTTCGACTTTGCTTCGCCATCTACGACGATGGCTTCTCAGCTCCGATGGCGATACGACGGTGGGCTTTGTGATCTTCTCTGACTGCTCCCCTTTGACAGTAGGCAGATAACGGCGGCGGGCTCTTCTACAACGACAACTTCGACGGCGAGGAGAGTGGGCAGCTTCGAAGTGGTCGACGGCGAAGGCAGCTTCTCCGAGAGTTCAACTCGATACCGTCGATGGCAGCATGGGCTTCGACTACGACGACGTGGGCTTCGAACTTCGATAGTGCAATGGCAACTAAACTTCGACAATGGAAGTACAGCTCCGACAACGACGACTCAGATGGCGTATGACAGCTTGGCGGCAAGGTGGAGCTTCGTCGATGGTCTTTGACTTCTCCGACAACCCAAAGCGACGGCACCTCCTCGACTTCAGCGTGCAGCAACTTCAACGGCGACCCGTCTCCACAGTGACCCATCGATGGCGGTGAAAGCTCCAATAACTTCGGTGGCACTCTTGGACAGCAGCTGGGTCTTCTCTCGACGGCGAGATGATGGTGTCGGCGACGCTGGTGAACGACGACTAGGGCAACACGACAGCTGATCTCTCCTCCATGGCGGCGGCGGCTAGGGCATGGGTGGTCCATGGCGACGAGTTGATGATCACACGCCTGGGCAGCGACAGCTTGGCTTAAGGTTTGGCTTGCTTTGAAGATGGGATAGTGTTGTGTGGCAAGATATGGTCTTCATGTAGATGAGCTTGTGGCAATGAGTATTTTTGTGGAGATGTGCTTGAAGAAGAAGGCTTGGGTTGTAGCTTGATGATGGCTTTGCTGTGAGTTATAAGGGCTTTCACCGCTGGCTTGAAGATGAGCTTGTGGCTATGGAGATTAGGCTTGATTGATGAGTACACTTTCTTGGCTGAGAGTTTTAAAAATTCCTTTGCTTGGATGAAGGAGAGGCTAGTTGATGAAGATTTAAGCTTGCTGCAAGGGGAGTCTTTGCAAGGGAAAACGTGCGGCTATAAGGTTTTTCTTGAAAAAATTTTGGCCGCTCTTCTCTTTTTGCGTAAGCCCTATCTGCTCTTTTTGATGAAGGGTTTTTTATATAGAGTATGGGTTAGGTTTAGCAAAGGGGTGCGGCAAGGATAGGTGTGATAAGATAGGTAGTTTAGGAGTATGATTTGAGCCAATCTTCTTAGATCCCATCTCTCCTTAGACCAAGTGAACTTTTGTTCTTTTGAATAGGAATATCTTTGATATGGAGTATGAATTTGTATAGGATTTGAAGGAGATTTGTATGTGATCTTAATTGATATTAACAAATTCATAGTGAATCTCTCCATCTCATCCCATATTGGACCAAGTCCAATTTGCTAGGTGTATAGCACTTTGACCAAACCCATTTGCTATGTGAATAACAATTCCTCCAACAATTGTCTCAGTCATCACTTTGAAGAATTACGTCCTTGCCATCACTGAAACACACTTAGCACACACGTTAAATAGCCACACACGTTTGTCATCATCAAACTAAAGATCCTAGATCGTTGCTTCCATCATCACTGTCATCCACAACTGTACTATTGCTTTCTTCACCATCTGCATCATTAGAACTAGGCTGATACTCATGATCAGAATCATCACCACTATTGTTTTGCATTGATGGTCAGGAGCTTGATAATGTTGCTCATCCTCCTCATTTCACTGCTCTGTCTGCTCATATTGTTGCAGTATCATTGAGGACTACTCATGTTACTGCTCTGTTTGCTCAATTCGATCATTTGTGTGCTCAATTGGCTTCTTCGTCTGTTCATGTTACCGCATGCTCAGTGAGGACTGCTTATGTTACTGCTTTGTCTGCTCAATTGGATCCTCTGTGTGCTTAATTGGCTGCTTTGTTTGTTCATGTTGCTGGATGATCAGTGATGACTGCTCGTGTTGTTGCTCTGGCTGATCAATTGGCTCATTCATAGAATCAATTGGCTCCCATGTCTGCTCCTCATTTGGCTCCTTAGTTGTCTCATACATTGCCTCATGTGTTGGCTCCTTCGTAGGCTCCGGAGTTTGCACCGATGATGTATAGCTAGGATTTACTTCAACAAACTCAACATCTTCATCAGATGTGTCTTTCGCTACTGAATCACATAAGCTTATGATGCCGCGTTCAGAAGGATATATTTCTTCTAACGGCAGCTCATCACATTCATGAGCAACATACAAATCCACAATCCTTCTCCCCTGCATGTTCAATATTGTTGATGCCTTCTCATCATTATCTATTTTCATGCACCAAGTAAACTGTTTTCTCCATGGTTTGTAATACACGAAGAAACGCCCTTCATGACCTAGATCCTTGATAAGAATGCGTAAATTCTCCATGTTTAACAAGACTGCAATATAATCTTTGAAAACAGTCTCCTCACCACATTAGCCCTTTTTTCAGCAAGCCCCAATGATGAACCTTCAACGTTACTCTGGCTCTGTAAAATACAGTGCACATATAATCACTTCTCCCACTACCTGGCCTCAAGAGTATTTCTCAGTTAAAATTGTAAAGTCACAAATTTTATGAAAAATCACACAGTACTCACCATTTTGTGCTTTGCTCGTCAAATTCTTCGAACGACAGCTTCGACCTCAAGCAGCGAACGTCTTCCGTCTTCAACTGATAGCCTCTTCCCACTGATCACCACTATTACAGCCCAACTATTTCACAATTTTCCCTCTCGTCTTTTTTAACCCTAAAATTTTACTTCGTTGTTCCCAATCATCGCTCGTTGATCACAATTTTACTTCCTTCTCTTCGTTTCAATAAAGGGATTTTACTCCGATACACTCCATCTCACGAGCACGGGAGTCAGGGACAAAACTAGAATGATTTCACACCGTCTATGTCTGTAACCCAAAACCCACGAAAAGGTATTGTTCTGAACGACTTAAAAGTTCAAGGTATTAAGCTTAAAGATACCCCAAACGTTAAGGTATTTTTTGTGAATACCACTAAAAGGAAATATTCTAAACTAAATTAAGCTATTGAATCTGATTGGAATTCAAACTCATGTGTATTTGTATCACAATTCTCAACACTCCATATTGATACTATTATACAACATCTGAAATTAATATTTGGATGCAAGATATAATCACAACACTTCACGTTAGATCATATCTAGCGAGCTACATACACCAGAGATATACTGTTGTTATCAACATCCACTTCATACATAAATTTACACATACATTATGCTCCACATCATGAAAACATCATGTATTTTCATTATGGTCTTCAAATGAGCACTCATGAAGGCTCTCATATTAGCTTCAAACCATCATGATCACTACGTCATGCTCTACCTAGATCCCCAAATAGAGTACTCATGATGCTCCATTGTCATTCTTTGGAAAATCAAAATCACTTCACCATGCTCCACCTAGATCTCTAAACCGAGTACTTATAATGCTCACATGTCGTGCTCTAAATATTTGTGATCACTACATCGTGCTTCACTTGGATCCGATCGCTACATCGTGCTTCACCTGGATCCAATCACTATGATTAACAAATAAGATGTACATAATTACGTATAAATCATGCTCCAGACAATGCCTTAAAGCATAACATCATCTAAATCATTGAGGCTACATCCCTCATCATTATCATTAATATCACCATTAACCTTTTAATCATTTGACCAATACATGATCTTGTAGATCCTTACCAATCCTGTGAATGACTTCTTGCTCCAAACAATGGAATTTGCCTAATCCACATCTAACATCGCATTTAGAGTGTTAAAAAGCATAAGGTTTAACTTCTAGATCATCTCATCGGTCACTGAACATTCAATCTACATGTAAATCAATCTTAATCATCGGATCACCAATAAAACCATCATTCTATTGTATGAATCATGAGAGTTGTTCAGAGATATAGTAACCACGAACCTTTTTTCATTTTTTTCTATTCTTCTTCTTCAATCTCGTAACACCGATGATCTTCATGTTATGATATGTATGCTCTTAAGATATTTATTATAATTAATACATCTCGTTCAAAATAATAATATGCTATTTGATAATCTCTATCTGTGTGATTTCTTGATACATAATAAGTATGTCACGCCCCGCTTCCCAAAAATGTGGAGGCGAGACGTGAGAAGGTCCGCTCAGACTTGAAAGCTGTGAAACTCCAAGTCTGATAAGCGTATAAATTATCATATGGTAGGTCCTTGCAACGCAAACGAAACAACAATAATAATAAAGGAAAGAGACAAAAGAGAAATCTCTGAATATCCATTGAATGAATTACAATATCACAGAAAAGCCACCAGGCTAAAGGAAAAAGAGTCTAAGGCCCAAACATGGCCAACAAGGTATAACATACATACAAAAGTGCCACGCACCAACAACTAACGGCAAACCTAAACAAAGAAGTGAACACGAGCGGTCTTTAAGACAGGCCCATGGTGTCCACTCATCACCACAGCAAACAGCAGCATCAGCAACACCATATCCCCTGCAACGAAGCTCTGGCTCTGGGTCTAACATGTGACACCCAAAAGAGAGAGGGGCACATGTCAGCAAGTCTGGAAAGACTTATGCAAGGAAACTGAAAGAAAGGTAAACTAACAACCTAGCAGTTATAGTATGATGCATGGCAGGGCAAGTATAGTATGGAAGTGACAAGTAAAGTACAAGTAGCAAGTAACAAGTATGTCATGGATAACAAGTTTTACAAGTAAAACACGGACAAGTACAAGTGGTAAGTGTGACAAGTATTGTCAAGTAACAAGTACAAGGGATCACCCACACATGGATGCCCTATTGCCCGCAGGCTGTATTCAAGTACAAGGGATCACTCAACGAGTGCCCTATTGCCCGCAGGCTGTATTCACGCATCAAGTACAAGGGATCACTCAACGAGTGCCCTATTGCCCGCAGGCTGTGTTGAGCTCGTCTTCTGGAACACGAGCCAGAAAGTGTATTTGGCATATGATTGTACCCACGCAAGGTGGGTGCCTAGCCAGGACAAATAGTACAAGTATGTAGCGAAGCTACGCAATCACGATGAGTCTTCAAGCATGCAATGACATGAGCAGATATTCACGTACCGTTAATTGTATTTAAACGTGACAGGCAAAATGCAATGACATGAACATATTCGCGTACCGTTAATTGAAATTAAACGTGGCAGTTAAAATGCAACAGCAGTTAAGGATGCATGGATGACATGAACAGTTAATACGCGTACCGTTTAGGGAAAGTAAACGTGACATACAAGCATGATGAAGGTGACAGACCCAGCTTCGTTGCCAAGCTAGATCAATGGCGTCTAGACGGCTATCCTTTCACCGTCTAGTCTCTTTTACGCTAAAGCAAGGTAAATGGCCTAAGACATGGCCCAAATCAAAAGATGCAAGTTTCACTTGCCTGGCACCGAGGAGAACGATCAACGTAGGCACATCACATAAATTTGATATCTACGAGAATGGATCACTGTCATGGAAAAACAACATTAGAATGGTAACTAATCCGTATTCACAATCGAACCCTACGATTTCTAATGATCCATTTTATTAGGGTTTCACAAATATCAAGTGTGGGTTATGAGATTATTAAAGGAAGAGTACTACCCGTGAAGAAGCGGAGGAACGACGCCGAGAACCACGGCGACGGAAGAACGATCCGGCTCAGATCTGGAAATGGGGGAAATCTGGAGAAATGTGTTTGGATGAGGCTTTTGGGGATTTGATGAGGGTTTGAGGTTGAAGAGAGGTAGGATATGTGAAATGAGGGTTTGGATGATGATGGATGAGCTTGGGATGAAGGATCAATGGTTTGGGGAAGAAGGGGGCTCAATGTGGGAGAAATTAGGGTTTGGGGTGATGAGGAAGAAGAAGAAAACGTTTGGGGCGTATTTATAGAAAAGTGTGGCGGCTAGGGCAAAACTAGGGTTTCCTGGGCTGATTAGTCGGTCAAAGAAGGATGGCTGACCGACTAGTTTGGGAACTAGTCGGTCGGTCGAATAACTGTGACCGACTAAGAGTAAACAGTAACTCGGCTGGGAAGATGATCAATGAACTAGTCGGTTGAAGAACAATGGCTGACCGACTAGTTTACAATCTAGTCGGTCGAAAGATGTTCTCAGACCGACTAAAGATAAACAGTAACTCCTGAATAATTGATTCAATGAACTAGTCGGTTCCAGTTGATTTCCTGACCGACTAGATTGGAATCTAGTCGGTCGGTTGATCTTCTTGAACCAACTAACGTGCACGAAAAGTCTCGAAATGGAGCGCGAAGGTCCGGGATGAATTCTAAGGTTTCTAGGATCAACCTATCGCTAAGATATGATCGATATGAAGCTCGTCACGAGTGACTTACTCCGTGTTCAATGATTCTAAGGAAGAAGCTAGAAGATCACATCAAAAGGAATGAAAACGAAGGCTAGGAAATCTCAACGAGATGAATGAAAGCGAGAACTATGGAAATGGAAACCACACAAGGAGAGAACCCACCATCACAAGCAAAACACACTGATAATCCAATCATACAAAAAACCAGTCGTTACATCCTACCCACCTTAGAATAAAGTCCGTCCTCGGACTTTCTAACATATATATAATCGCTCTGGTAACTACCCTCAACCAATATCACATCATAAATTCAACCAAGTACTTTCGTTTCGAGTGTTTATATATATATATATATATATACACTAGAAATCAAATATTACTACCACTACACACATATTTTCACGCACATAGTACACTCATACTTATTATAGTCAATCAATTTCATACACGTATTTCAATCACATATATATAGTCAATATATTTATACAACAATAAACACTTATTACTTACTATAAGAAAATAACCAAGCCTCTCTTATTTGAAAATAATTTCACATTTATTTAGTCATTCAAATACATGCAAATATTTCACCATATTTTCACCTCACATTTAGTCCTATAACTATATATTGGTATAGCCACCCACAATCGTGTGCGTAACACAACCAAGCACAAACAACTCAAACACCATACATACATCATCCATCACTATTCACCACCACATACAATTATACCAAAGTACATAGAGTATACCCTCTCAAGCTTGAGTGAGACTCAAATCATAGCAGAACATTTATATACGTAACACGGTATCCATACACATACCAATCCACTCCAAGGCATGCACATCCACGTATCACATATTTTCACACCATATCCATCCATTTATAATCATCATATCAACACATCAACTACATACAAGTTTAAGAGATGCAATAGTCGGGTATACCTCCTGATATACACGCATACGACATCTCATAAAACAAGTAGTACCAATCAAAATTATCATTCTGTTATCATACGTATATCACATCATACTCAAGCAGAAAATTACCTACACACAACACACAAATGCCAACACCCATACCACTATATACACACCACGAAATCAACACTACGACGACATAACCACTTAACTAATGGGCCCACCAAACTATAACAAGGTTGACACAGGCAACGACAAGCTCTATTGGCTAGACAAAAGGAAAGAAATCGAAATCAAAAGCGTAACGAATAGGAGGATCGATAAGCATGAAAACGGTCGTGTAATGATGTAATGATGCTCCATTAGGACACATGGAAAATAGTGTAAATAACATATTATAAAATACGAAAAGTTTGAAAACCGTTATACTTCAAAAGTTGGAGTCCCTTTTCGTATAAAAATATTTAGAGGTCGATAAAACAAATTGTTTGAAATAAGTTCGAGTCGAATATACATAATAGGAGAAAACGGTTTATTGGCTTACATAAAGTCATTAAAAGGAAGTAAATCATTTACACGGATTTTGAGGTCGTAGTTTAGAAAATATTACACGGTAGTAACTTAATAATGTTTGCAAAGTTTGAAATGAAATTAAATTAATTGAAAATTTTAAACTCAGGTTGAATGCTTTCAAAATCCTTAAGCCAGGGAAAGTTTAAAGTAATCAATATTGAAGCTACTCTTAGAGGAATTAGGATTTGCCAAAAAGAGACTGTTTTACACAAGCTCTTAACATACGGGCTAACGAGCCTAGCATGGATATGAAAATATTTGAAATTCTATTTAGTTAGAATATATTCTAAAGTATGTTTGGAGGACGGAAAGATAATAATTCATTTAGAAATGAAATTATCAAAATTTGTAAATAAGCCTTAAAACCAGGTTACGGAGGGTCTAGATCATGAAAAGTTATGAAGACGTAATTTTTTTCCAAAAATTGTAATAGAGAAAATGTCGAACACATCCTTGGTTTCTTGAAAGCTAAAATCATGTGTGACTTGGAAGGTATGTTAAGGGAGCGTGGTGAATCATTTGAACGGCATAAACAAGAAAGGAAAAACCTTATAAATCGAATTTGGGGAAAAACAGAAATACGCTCAGAATTACATTGACATGTGAAAAGGGATAAGATATTTAAAAAGGTATGAAAAGTATAGGCTGGAAAGCATCATAAAATGGTAGTCAAATCTCGTCGAAACTTTTGAAATTCAAAAATAAATTTAAGTCAACGAAAGAGTATGAGGTATAAGTATATATATTAAAGTTCCGAACGAATTTAAACTTAGGAAAAAGGAAGTCGAAAAGATACTTTCAGAAAGTTCGAGATTTGCAACGGAGAGGTTCGAAAACATTATACGGCAGTAGCTTAATATAACATTTCGGCAAGAATTTTGAAATTCAAAGAATGAAATCCGATCAATTATAGTGTGAAAATTTAGGCCCATGCTAAATGCTTCCAAGTTTTAAAACCGAAGAGAAATTCCAAATAAACCATATCGAAAATACTTTTAGAGAAATCCGGATTTGCCAACAAAAATTGATTTATACAAGATCTTAATGTACGAGCAAAACGAACGTGGTACCGATATATAAAAATAATTGAAGTCATATTTTAGAAATTATCTTAAAAGTGTGTATGGTGAATGGAAAGATAATATCTTAGTAGTATGGAAAGAGAAAAGGATATTTAAACTCATCAAGTTAGTATTAAAACTTTTAAACCGTTTTATGAAGGGTCTAAGTCAGGAATGATTTCGAAATAGTAATTTTTTTTTTACAAAAATCTGAAATATGGAAAATGTTGAGCATAAAATCGACTTGCTAAAAGCCGAAGTCCAAAGGGACTTGAAAAGTTTATTAAGAGTAAGCACGAGGTGTTTTCGAATAAAATTTTAATGGCACAAGTAAGAAAAGAAATTATGAATCGAGTTAGGAAAATATAAATATGGTTCAGAATGAAATTGGTATATGAAAAGGGACAAGACATTTATATCGATACGAAAGTATATGCTGAAAATATTATAAACTTCTAATCTAAAAATCTCAACACAAGTTTCGATATTCAAAAACATAAATAATTTAAGTCGGCGAAGTAGCATGAAACCTTACATATATCAAAAGTGTTTCGAACAAATTTAAACTTAACGAAAGAAGAAGATCGAAGATACTTTTAGGGAAATAAGGATTCGCCAAAAGAACGTGTTGGTATAAAAAAAACTTTTGAAGTACGAGTACGACGAACCTATAAATGATATACACAAAAATTAGTTGAAGTCCATTCAGTTTGGAAAAATACCCCTAAAGGTATGTAAGATAAGTGGTTAAAATAAATTTTGTAGTTAGGAAAAAGGACGGTATATCAAACCATCAGGATAGTAATAAAGTTTAAAAATCGAAATGTGAAAGATACATTGTTAGAAAAAATAGTACAAGATGGTAATTTTAAAATTACGACCAAAAGTCTTCAAAATTCAAGAACGACTTTTAACTCCATCGAAATTTAGGGAGACATATTTAAAGGAGTTTAGAACAAAATTTAAATTGAGTGAAACTTCAAATAAGGAAAGCATTCGAAAATAACTTTGGAAGAATCAAGATTTGCAACGGAAAACATTTGAAAGGTCAAGGATAATTGTAATGAGGTGGTCATGTGAATTGAGGACAAGGGAAGTGGTTTATGTGAATTGAATGCGCCTAAATCACGATGCAAGAAAACCATGATGAAGATCTACGGTCAGTAACACCAAAGTGTAGTGACCAGGAAAGATTGAATCAGGGGGGGTTCTAATCATCGGGTTAACTAAAGGCCAATGGAACCTTAACACTAAAGCTTCTAATGGGTTAGAATATATAGATCTCAGGAAGGTTCTAAGAGAAGCAAGATCATGTTCTGTTGGGCCCGAAATCGATGAACCCAAGCGAACGGCTAAAGAAATCCTAGGAGTCTATCATGGCCAGAGCTAGGCGGGAACCACTAAGGTAACTCTTAAGACAATCAAACAAATCACTAACATGGAGTCTAGCTAACAATCAAGGATTCCTAACTAGCAAGCACAGACGTCTATCTAAGTCTAGCTAGGGTCCTGATCTAATGGATTTCCTACTAAGCTGAGACAGATGCTCTAACACGTCTACCAGCCACCTAAGACATAGGAACGCTAAAAACCTAGACTCCGGGCTTATAACTTGGATGTTCTAATTCATTTAATGGACATTTTATAATTATTATCGATGTTCCGATAGTTCGCATTTGCAAATGGACCTGCATGGGCCACCAACAAAACCTGTCACGCCCCGCTTCCCAAAAATGTGGAGGCGAGACGTAAGAAGGTCCGCTCAGACTTGAAAGCTGTGAAACTCCAAGTCTGATAAGCGTATAAATTATCATATGGTAGGTCCTTGCAACGCAAACAAAACAACAATAATAATAAAGGAAAGAGACAAAAGAGAAATCTCTGAATATCCATAGAATGAATTACAATATCACAGAAAAGCCACCAGGCTAAAGGAAAAAGAGTCTAAGGCCCAAACATGGCCAACAAGGTATAACATACATACAAAAGTGCCACGCACCAACAACTAACGGCAAACCTAAACAAAGAAGTGAACACGAGCGGTCTTTAAGACAGGCCCCTGGTGTCCACTCATCACCACAGCAAACAGCAGCATCAGCAACACCATATCCCCTGCAACGAAGCTCTGGCTCTGGGTCTAACATGTGACACCCAAAAGAGAGAGGGGCACATGTCAGCAAGTCTGGAAAGACTTGTGCAAGGAAACTGAAAGAAAGGTAAACTAACAACCTAGCAGTTATAGTATGATGCATGGCAGGGCAAGTATAGTATGGAAGTGACAAGTAAAGTACAAGTAGCAAGTAACAAGTATGTCATTGATAACAAGTTTTACAAGTAAAACACGGACAAGTACAAGTGGTAAGTGTGACAAGTATTGTCAAGTAACAAGTACAAGGGATCACCCACACATGGATGCCCTATTGCCCGCAGGCTGTATTCAAGTACAAGGGATCACTCAACGAGTGCCCTATTGCCCGCAGGCTGTATTCACGCATCAAGTACAAGGGATCACTCAACGAGTGCCCTATTGCCCGCAGGCTGTGTTGAGCTCGTCTTCTGGAACACGAGCCAGAAAGTGTATTTGGCATATGATTGTACCCACGCAAGGTGGGTGCCTAGCCAGGACAAATAGTACAAGTATGTAGCGAAGCTACGCAATCACGATGAGTCTTCAAGCATGCAATGACATGAGCAGATATTCGCGTACCGTTAATTGTATTTAAACGTGACAGGCAAAATGCAATGACATGAACATATTCACGTACCGTTAATTGAAATTAAACGTGGCAGTTAAAATGCAACAGCAGTTAAGGATGCATGGATGACATGAACAGTTAATACGCGTACCGTTTAGGGAAAGTAAACGTGACATACAAGCATGATGAAGGTGACAGACCCAGCTTCGTTGCCAAGCTAGATCAATGGCGTCTAGACGGCTATCCTTTCACCGTCTAGTCTCTTTTACGCTAAAGCAAGGTAAATGGCCTAAGACATGGCCCAAATCAAAAGATGCAAGTTTCACTTGCCTGGCACCGAGGAGAACGATCAACGTAGGCACATCACATAAATTTGATATCTACGAGAATGGATCACTGTCATGGAAAAACAACATTAGAATGGTAACTAATCCGTATTCACAATCGAACCCTACGATTTCTAATGATCCATTTTATTAGGGTTTCACAAATATCAAGTGTGGGTTATGAGATTATTAAAGGAAGAGTACTACCCGTGAAGAAGCGGAGGAACGACGTCGAGAACCACGGCGACGGAAGAACGATCCGGCTCAGATCTGGAAATGGGGGAAATCTGGAGAAATGTGTTTGGATGAGGCTTTTGGGGATTTGATGAGGGTTTGAGGTTGAAGAGAGGTAGGATATGTGAAATGAGGGTTTGGATGATGATGGATGAGCTTGGGATGAAGGATCAATGGTTTGGGGAAGAAGGGGGCTCAATGTGGGAGAAATTAGGGTTTGGGGTGATGAGGAAGAAGAAGAAAACGTTTGGGGCGTATTTATAGAAAAGTGTGGCGGCTAGGGCAAAACTAGGGTTTCCTGGGCTGATTAGTCGGTCAAAGAAGGATGGCTGACCGACTAGTTTGGGAACTAGTCGGTCGGTCGAATAACTGTGACCGACTAAGAGTAAACAGTAACTCGGCTGGGAAGATGATCAATGAACTAGTCGGTTGAAGAACAATGGCTGACCGACTAGTTTACAATCTAGTCGGTCGAAAGATGTTCTCAGACCGACTAAAGATAAACAGTAACTCCTGAATAATTGATTCAATGAACTAGTCGGTTCCAGTTGATTTCCTGACCGACTAGATTGGAATCTAGTCGGTCGGTTGATCTTCTTGAACCAACTAACGTGCACGAAAAGTCTCGAAATGGAGCGCGAAGGTCCGGGATGAATTCTAAGGTTTCTAGGATCAACCTATCGCTAAGATATGATCGATATGAAGCTCGTCACGAGTGACTTACTCCGAGTTCAATGATTCTAAGGAAGAAGCTAGAAGATCACATCAAAAGGAATGAAAACGAAAGCTAGGAAATCTCAACGAGATGAATGAAAGCGAGAACTATGGAAATGGAAACCACACAAGGAGAGAACCCACCATCACAAGCAAAACACACTGATAATCCAATCATACAAAAAACCAGTCGTTACAAAGTATATGTGTACATTGTATATGATTGCATGGATTCTTCATTGTGTGATGAGATCATGGTAATGAGAACTAATCGATCTGCTTAAGCATAACATAAAGTGTTCATGGTTGCAGGAATATCAAGACATGACATAGATATTTCGGATAGACCAGTATGCACTGATCTTTACCATTGAGATGGTGGTAGCTAGTCTCATAGCTATTCGATATAGAGACATCGTGAGACATTACGAATGTGCTTATTGGAAAACAAGTTCATATAATGATTTGTCCAGAAGCTTCTATTTGGTAAAAATACTCTCGCTGTCAATAGAAATTATCAAGTGGCAGTTGGTATAGATTAGTATTTAGACCTGAGACGTGCTAAAGAAGCATGCACGTGGGAGGGCTATACTTTGGGTTTTATTGACCAATGATGATGCAGTCATTGCTAGGTACTCACTAGGTATAGTCCAAAGTATGCAAAGGAAGGTGGCGATCAAGATGGGATTTGTCTCTTCCGATATGTGAGGTTAATATTGCAAGGATTTAATATAGATCCATAGTAAATCCTCGACCAAGATATAATAGATAAACTTATTAGTGTAATAAGCTTAATCCATCTTTGACTATGGTATTACATATAAACTGGACTCATGCTATTATTGTGTTATTGGAGTTTGATATATTTTCATACCCTAAAAACCTTATTGACATAGTTATGACGATGAGACCGAACTGCTGGTAGCTGTCATTGATAAATTTAAATTTATGTTGGAGCAGAGTCCAATCTCACACCAATCAAATAATGATGACTCTAAAATATGTGGTCTTTATATGTAGCTATCATCACTATCTATCTTTGATAACATCATATAGTATGATCACGTCTCTATCATAATAGAAATCCGGCTTTTAGTGCCTCACAATAATAATGGACTCATCGTGATAATCAAAGAAAAAGAACTTGATGTATATGAGATATACACAAATGATTGTTAGGAGTTATGATCATCGTGATTGTGAGAGAGGATTTCATCGCAAAGCATTGAATGCAAGTGTAAAATGTTCATAAGGATTTACGAATGCTACATCCTAAAATAAAGATAAAAACTGTGAAAGTGAGGATCGAGACATCACTGATGATGAAACAACATCATCAGAAGATGATTTGGCCAGCTGATGGCTAGCAGTTGGCTGCCAAATAGCCTGCCAGCTGGCTGTGAACAACAGCCATCCGACGACAGACGACAACGGTAAGCCACCATCTAGGTACGGGCTTAGTTTGAGGGATTTTTGATATGATTTGGTTTGGTTTTGATCTAATTGTTGGATCATGATTAACCCCAAAAGGTAGAGTATGACTCAAAGTATAGCTCCTAAGTATTAAAGGATTTCTAGGAATTATTCTTTCGTCCTACATCTAATAAGATGCGAGGACTCTATGGATTATAGCATAATATAAATGGGTTCTCTCTGTAAGAAAACAAAGCCATGGTTCTAATCAAATTAGAAAGAGGCAGAATTATGGAAATTTCTAAAAAATTATAATCATATCACAAAACCCAAGAACACCATATAATTCATAATTAAATGCTAGGAAAAAAAATCATAATTTTACGCTGATATACTTTCACGTTATCCATTATTCCAAAACTATTTCAGTGAAGACCTCTGATCTCCATACCAACCAAGCACCATATTAGTTTCACCTTGTGATGACACTCCTCACGATCCATGAACCCTCTAGGAGCTCAAACTCGGTCTCAAATGTTGCTATCCCTTGAGAGAAAGAGAATGAAAAAAACTTTTAATTTGTGAGATAAAAATTATATCTGTAAGCCAAGGTTTCAAAATTATTCTCTCTTAGATTTTGGACTCTTAAATCGAAGATCTCTTGAATTGTTGGGTTGATTTGAGAGGAGGAGAGGATCCATTTATATAATGCTAGGATCCATGAAATTCAATTATGTTTAAGATTTTATTTCGGTTCAAACTCTATTGTCACGCCTCGCTCTCCCAAATACGGAAGACACGTAACTGACTAGGCCGCCATAGTATCCAGACACTGGGATTCGAGCCCCTACTACCTAAATACTACTGGGCATTAATTGTGATTAAAGTTAACCATGTATGCAGGCCACTAGACCAATACTAGAATAGTACAAAAAAGTAAAGTACAGAGCTCCAACAAAATTTATAAATCCACAAGTACTGAAAAGAAACACTGAACTTGATCATTACATTATACATAGATACATCATACATCTCCGACCTGTATAGGGGTACAAAAGTACAAAAGAGGGGGTAGACCAAAAAGAAACCCCAACCCTCAAAAGACACCCAAAAAGTGTCCACACCCGTACAACGCACTCCCTAGTCTACTCCAGGGAAGTCCAACTGGAGAAAATCACCCATTGGCTCTACCTCTGAACTGACAATGTTCTCCTAAGTCTTGATCTGCTCTGCATACCCTGTCCCTACTCTTGGAAAACACAAATGGGGCATGTCAACGCGTGACCAGGTAGAAAATTCTAACATCTCTAATAGGATCCAGTTTTTGAACCGGATCAACTATCTGGGGATGGTTTACAAAGTAAAGAGGGTCCACAGAATATTCATCAAAATACATCACGACAAGCAAAGGCTGAAAGTAAACTGTGAAGCATATCAACATGAGGTAACATGAGTTATATATTAAAGACGATTACATTAGAGTTATCAATTTATCTGTTCAGAAACCCGTGTAAAACTTAAGACACTTAGGAGCTAGACTTCACCCAGGGTGGGGAAAAGTGGTACCTCAACCAGCGACACGAGCACTGGAGGGGCCTCTCGTAACTCCTTCTGTCAGGAGTGAGAATTCTCGATTTTTTTGGGTCAAACAGAGCAAACCATTAATTACTGCATCGATGCATCACGAGTACACCACATGCCTCTCTAACCTTGTCTACTCCCCCTGCCGGCTGCCGGAAGTGTGGATAAGAATTATAATATCTGTGTACATTCCTTAATGCCTACTTTTTACACGTATTTCCCCCAAACCTATGTCTAAAGTCTCACCCATTTCTAAATGGATCGATGACATTAGACACTTGCTCTCATCTCACTCTTAATTTCTTCTCATTTTACTTTCACTTAACGGTCTCAATACCACTTTTCATATGATACATTTCATTTCTCCAATATCACATCATAAACATCTCATTATGTTCATTATCAATTTCATTGTATCATCCTTCACAAACAAATTAGCATGGACTTTCTTTCTTACTTGGTTAGCATAATAACGTCATGGTTCTTCATCAAGTAAACTAAATCTTAATTATCTTGTGAATCACATATATAGCATGGCAATTGGAATCATAGTACAAGCAATGCATTACATCCACAAGCATGAATTCCACCATTTTAGCATCATAACTTTCACAAACTTTAGAATGATAATTGTAAAACAAAAACATAATCTGTTTGGAATCTGGACCCTGATATATGAGTCTAAAACAGCTATTTAAGGCCATAATCTGAATTAGTGTTGAACATAAAAGTTGTAGATACTTAAGTGATGTTTCCACATTGTCTAAAATTGTGTCATTTGGGGGTCTATAAAGAGAGAGATATGATATGCTTCTCACAGTGTAGTAAAATCTGTCTAAAATTGATACCATGATAAAGCCATCTGCTTAGACCTTCCTAAAGTCAAAATTAGGCTCGGTTTCCTTCTAAAACGTTGTAGTTAACTTCATGACCTTACCAAAACATCTTGAATCATCACATTTGGAGGTCTATACTAGCAGATATGAATTTTTGAATCTATAAGACAGAACTGAAAAATTTATAGCATATCATCATCATAGCTATTATGGCATATTGACTTACTAACATGAAGCACTAGTCATACTACAATTGCCATCCTAATAATTTGACACGATAATGATTTTGAAGCTAAGAAAGGAAACATAATGGCAACATGATCTACACTAACATGTGATGCTACATGGTATATTATGGCAAAACCATGCATACTTCAACTAAATGAAACATTACATCATAAGCATGCAGACTAAACTAACATAACATGGCACTTTACTAGCATGGTTCTTAAACTACAATTTTACAATAAATTCCAACTTAAAATTAACTACGTGATGGAACTCAATAATCACAAATCCTAAAACTACATCCTAACTAGGATGTAAGAACCCCTACCTTCAAGTGTCCTTAATTTCTTTGGCCTTATTTCCTTGATGACCCAAAGCTTTTCCCTCTTCAAGATTCTTCTTCTTCCTCTAATATTTGAGTATGGCAATCATTTTGGCCTTGGTGAAATGAGGGATTTTTGTGGTAACTATGGAGGTTTTTATGGGAGAATTTTATTTGGGGATGTTTTGGGTGTTTGAAGGGGGGAGCCAAGGGAGGAGAAGGTGGTGGAGGTGTGGAGCAATGGGAGGAGCATGAGGGGGAGGTGGCCGACCAAGGGGGTGGGAGAGAGCAAGAGAAAATCCTTTTTTTCTCCTTTGTTTCTTTTCTCCATTTTGTATTTCTCCCAAATTAATCTCCTCCACACATTAGTCAAAGACTAATGACACTTGTTATTAAGTGTCAATGCAATATGACACCAAGGCTAGTGATGTGTCATGGTTAGTGACTTTTGGTATTTAAATTTATTTGGAAAATAAAAATGCCTAATGAATACAATATACACCTAAATACAAGGTATTTCCTCCAAATACTCCTCTTTTTTTAAAATCCAAATGATGCTTAAAACTTATTTAAAAATAATTTTAACATCAAAAAAATTATGGAAAAATTTATAAACATACTCAAAAATTTGTACGTACCAATACGACCCAATATACGTACATCGCATTCGTATAAGAATACCAGGGTCCTTACATCTATCAACTAAAATGTAGGATTAAAGAAAGATATCACGATATCACGATATCATTAGATGTTTTAGTTAGAGTCAACCCATATCTTATAACTTGTAATATTAAAGAGATTCCTTAGAAATCCTATAACTTTTAGGATTTCTATTTTGAGTCAAACTCCTTCTATTGGGTTGAATCTTGACCCAATAATTAGATAAAACGTAAACCCAAATTGACACAAAAGTCTAAACCAGAAAAAGTCATGGCTTGTGTAATGTATTGGTGTTTTAGACCAATATTATTTTTATGATGATCACAACATTATGTTGTTGCTAATGACTCTCATGTTTTAGTCTCATGATTATCAAATGAAGAATAGCATGATTTGGAGACTAATAGCTTGGTGCAAGGATGGACATCAACAGGAGCACAGCCAAAGCTTGGATCTTGATGAAGGAAAGCTCATCAAGAGGTGCCAAAGTTTGGAAGATGATGGGAATCATCAAGGATGAAGATTAGACTCTAAGAGAAGCAAATGTAATCCATGTAATTTCATTTACTTACTTTTCTCTTTTTGAGTCTAGGATTATTGTAATGCCTTGATTGATGGTCTACTCATACATGCATATGCATTTTGCATCTTAGTGAGCCTTAGGATTATCATAGAAACCAATCCTATAGGTTCCCCTTGCCTTAAACTCTTACTATAGTTTTTGGCTCTCCAACAGGTGACTGCTGAAGGCAGTACATGCGACCGGGTGATTCCACGCGTCTGGCCAGCCTTCTATAGCCGATTGTTATGCATAGCTCAAGTCAACTTTTTATTGACTCATTCTTGAGCTTTTGGAACAGACAACTGAAGTTCATAATTCAGGCGCATGTCTTCCATCAGGCGCCTGGGAGTTGTCCTACAGTCGTCTGTAAGCCAAAGTGTGTAACTTGCATTGCTTCAACTGACTTTGTGAGTCGGTCGACTGATGAAGAGTTTTCAGTCGACCGTCTAGTTTCAGGTGCCTGAGAGATGTTCTTCAGTCGTCTGAATGCACAAGTGCGACAGTTGCATTTTCTCAGCTCCAGTCTATCCTATGGGACAGCCGTCTGCTGAAGTATATTCAGGCGCATGCTCATTTACATGTGCCTATGTAGTCTTCTACAGTCGCATGTCTTAGCTCAGAATATAGCCGTTGGGAATTTTATAGCCGTTGACCAGTCGACTGTTCGTCCTTCTTTAGTCGACTGTCTTAGCCGTAAAATGCCAGATTAGAGCCATTGCAGATTTAATCTTTTGGGAGTTTTGCTTGGGTTTGAGGGTATATTTTGGCTTCACATATGTAGGAGAGGGACTAGTTCTATTAGAACTCTTGGTTAATATTGCATATGATTAAGAATCATTAAGCCACTCTCAAACTCTCTCATTTCCCTCTTAAAGCTCACATTCTTCTTCATGCATTGAAGTCAAGCTCAAGGGAAATCATCCAAGTGCAATCAAGTTCATCTCATCACTTGGAGATCCTCTTCCATGCATTGCATTCATTATTGAGTAAGTTCATTTCATCAAGGTATAAGTAAGATATTTTATTTTATTTTTGTGTATTGAAACACAAGCTTTCTTTGTGAGAGCTAGTTACTCTCTTTGTGAGAGTTTAACCCTTGTGTAGGGTTGGTTGAGTACACTCTTTGTAAGAGTTAAAGTCTCTCTGTATGAGAGCAAGGATATCTCTTTGTGAGAATCTAAAATCCCTTGTGTAGGGTATCTCTGTGTGTGATTGTATTCACTACCTTATATAGGATCATAGTGGATATTTGTGTGGCTGGATGTACCCAAGTTGGGGAACCAGGATAAAACTCTTATGTTAGCGCTTGCATTGATTGTGTAAATTATTCTCCTCTTGCATTTATAATTCCGCATTTGCAAGTTTAATTTATAATTACGTAATTATTGCCATTATTCTATTCACCACCCTCTAGAGTGTTTGTTGTTAGTATTGCAAGGAATAGACAGTCCTTACAGCTTGCTGCCACCGTTTGTCACTAGATGGTATCTGTCGGCTATCGCCAACTGGCTGGCTGGCTATGGCCACCAAACTCCCAGCTGTCGCTAGCCAGTTTGCTAGATGTGGCCTGCTTGTTGGCTGGCCAAACCTAGTTGATGCCAACAACCAACGATGATGTTTCGTTGCCAGTGATGCTTTGGGCATGTATTTGTTAGGGGTTTCATCTTTCTTTTATGTACAAAAAATTCGTAACTTCTTTACAAACTTTTCATGCTCACATTCGCAATACCTTGCGACACGCTCTTCTCTCTTGATCAAGTTGATCATAAATCCTAACGATCGATCATGTATATATCATATACGTTAAGTTATCTTTCTTCGATTATCATGATGAGCCATCATTGTTGTGAGACTCTAGAAGCTTGATTCCTACTTTGGCATCGACTTGATCGTACTCTACGATCATGTCACAGGAACAATAGTGATACTAGCTAAAAATGAAGACCACCCATTTTGGAATCATCATTATCTGGTTGGTTTAAGACTGGACTCTCTTTCAAACCAAATTTGGACATGTCAACCATTATCGTATAATCTGGTCTCCTCGCCATAAATATATCATTATGGTATCTATGGTATGGATATCCATTAAACCCTAATAACCCCTTAATGTAGTGAGTCATATATGTGATACCATAGTCAAAGATGGATCAAATTTATTACACTAATAAGTATGTCCATACTGCCTTGGCCAAGGACTTACTATTGATCCATACTAACTCCATGCGACACTAACCACCCATACCAGACGAGATGAATCTTGTCTTGACCATACCTTTCTTTACGCACTTTGGATTATAACCAGCGAGTACCTAGTAATAATTACATTTATCATTTGTTGGTAAAATCCAAAACATAGCACTCATACTTGCAAAATTTTTTAGCATGTCTCGGTCAAGGGACTAATCTGCACCAACTGTCACTTGATAGCTTGTACTGATAGTGAGAGTATGCTTACCATATAGAAGCTTCTTGGCGAGTCATCCTGTGAACTTGTTCTCCAATATGTGCATATGCATTGTCGCATAATGTCTCCACATCGAATGGCTATGAGACCAATCAGTACACAGTGGTCTATCCAGAATATCTATATCATGTCTCGATATTCCTATGACCAAGAACCTTTTGATTTATGCTTAAGTAGATCGATTAGGCATTATTATCATGATCTCATCATGATCCTAATGTTCTCACATAATCCACAGACTTCATTCATGCAATCACATAATTATAAGCACATATACTCATTTGAATCAAGAAATCACACAGATAAAGATATGCCAAATAGATTACTATTATTTTGATCGAGATGTATCAATTATAATAATTGTATTGAAGGCATACAAATCTCAAAGGCATCCCAATCATGAAAAATCAATAGAGGAAAATAACCTCAAACTTCAAGGTAGACTTTGATATCCCGAAGAAAAGTTTTTTCCTTCTCTTTCTCTCAAACACTAGTAACATTTGAGAGCGAGTTCGAGTTCTTAGAGAGCTCATGGATCATTAAGAGTTTCATCATCAATGTAAAAATACTATCATGCCTAGTTGGTGAAGAGATCAGGGATCTTCATAATTTTTGGATATATAGCTGATATTGCGTTAGAATATCAGCGCAAAGGTATGATCTTTATTCTTCAACATTAATATATGAGCCCTATAGCTTTTTTAGTTTTTGATTTGGGTTCAATATTGCGTATTTAACCCCCCATTTGGCCCTATTTTGTGCTCATGTAATGCTATATTGGTCTCTAGTACGTACGTATTTTCTACACATTTATTTATTAGAGAAAACACACTATTTGTGCACAAAACAGAATTTAATGAAGTATTTCTGCCCTTATTATATTTTTCCTAGCACCGTCTCGATCTCACGATTCCAACGACTATTTATTTGTATTTTTCTGAGATCTGTGCTAATTTCTATGAATTTTTGAATGCAGAATACCATTTAAAGTGAAGAAATACAGAAGAAATACAAAAATACTCTCGGCAGCCAATCAAACGACGACACGTGTCACGCATCCGTCCCTATTCCGCCGCATCCAACCGCTACGATTTCCCCCCGCATTCGAAACAGATTGGGCGGCGTGGCCTCTTATTTACCGTCGATGCGAGATCCGATGGCCACAACGAGCGGAGAGGCGAACGCAGCGCTCGGAGATTTGGATTGCCACGCGGCGTAAATCGAACGGCCTTCCGAGCGATCGAACGGCCCACGAGCGAAGCGCAGCGAAGCGGCCTCCGGGCGACGTGGCGTGTTGCGATGCGTTGGATTTAGATCCAACGGACGACAGCGACCCCGCACTGAGCAGCGAACGAGCGAATGCGTGGATTAATCCGAGCCGCGAATCTCAGATCGAACGGTCCACCGTTGCTCCGAGCTAAAGTCGGATCCGAATCCGCTTGCGCACGAATTTTTGGAGACACGTGGCGGCTCCTCAGACGATCCCGCCTGGATCAACGGCCAGAAAATGCCCCGCTTTAGATCAACGGCTGAGATCAATTCGGGTGCGATTACTGTGCGGGTTTGAACCCGTTAAGCCCAATAAACCCGCAATCTTATTATTTAAGCGTATTCTAGGGGTTTTGGGCGTATAATTGGCGTATTGGAGCACTTAGGAGCCGTATTTTCTTCTGCAAAAATTCTGTAAAATTCCAGAGCCTAGTTTCTAATTTCCAGAGAGTTTTGAAGACTTTTCAGAGAGATTTGGTGATATTCTCTTCAACTTTAGCTTGTATTTGGGTGTTTTAGCTTGTATTTTGCCTCTAAACTTCCGTATTTTGCTATTAAACCTATGAATTCTGATCTGAAAATTGTTTATTTCTGCACCATGAGTAGCTAAATATTTTGTGTGCATGGTATGGAGTAATTAGGTGATGTGAATCGTATTCTTTGGTTGTATTATTGCGCTTAATCGCTATATTTGCTAAAGTTTTAATCGTCGCTCTTAAATCTACTTTTGCATATTCCAAAAGAATTGTTCTAGTCGATGATCACCCCACAAGGGTGAGATTTGATCTCTCCAAAAGAGAGCTTCATACTTCATATGTACGTTTACAACTTTAGCGATATTCTATTAGAATTGATGCGTTAACTCCCAAAAGGATATCTTCCGACGATTCGCTCCCAAAAGGAGGTTTCGTTGTGTTATACTTGATCAACCAAAGCTTACGATTCACTGATCCTAATGAACCCATGCCATGTACATGCCTTTTATATCTATTTTTCACAAATTAGAGTTCGTCGTTCGCACGTAACAATTCCATCACCACACACTTTTCATACCACCTTCCCCATCACTATTAAAGTGCTTAGATTTTATTCGTAGTTACTCTATTTGACTTAGACTTGTGGTTTCAACAGATTCTCCCGAGGATTCGACATCTGGACTCCCAGATTTTACTACTTGAACGGACTCTTGCGCTTGAGAGAAGCACCTTTCGGGTCCCACCAAGTTTTTGGCGCCGTTGCCGGGGAGAACGGTTTGTTACTACGGTTTATTTCATTCAGATGACCTTCGGTGAGATCCTTCCACTTTATTGTATATAAACTTTTGTTTGCTTTCATTAAAAAAAATACTTATGCTAGTTTATGTGGCATAGGACTCCTAGGACACAGAGGTTGACTCGACGTTTTGATATGGCTAATAATAATATGGATGAAAATTTTAGCAACAATAACGAGAATAATGTGCAACCTGGAGTGCCTAGGACTTTAAAAGATTTACTTCGACCCACTAGGACTAGCACTGCTTCATGCTTTGTTTTACCTAACGATGCAAATTCTTTCAATTTTAAACTTGGTGGGACCCGAAAGGTGCTTCTCTCAAGCGCAAGAGTCCGTTCAAGTAGTAAAATCTGGGAGTCCAGATGTCGAATCCTCGGGAGAATCTGTTTGAATCAAGAAATTATAAGCACATATGTCTCATCATGATCCTAATGTTCTCACATAATCCACAGACTTCATTCATGCAATCACATAATTATAAGCACATATACTCATTTGAATCAAGAAATCACACAGATAAAGATATGCCAAATAGATTACTATTATTTTGATCGAGATGTATCAATTATAATAATTGTATTGAAGGCATACAAATCTCAAAGGCATCCCAATCATGAAAAATCAATAGAGGAAAATAACCTCAAACTTCAAGGTAGACTTTGATATCCCGAAGAAAAGTTTTTTCCTTCTCTTTCTCTCAAACACTAGTAACATTTGAGAGCGAGTTCGAGTTCTTAGAGAGCTCATGGATCATTAAGAGTTTCATCATCAATGTAAAAATACTATCATGCCTAGTTGGTGAAGAGATCAGGGATCTTCATAATTTTTGGATATATAGCTGATATTGCGTTAGAATATCAGCGCAAAGGTATGATCTTTATTCTTCAACATTAATATATGGGCCCTATAGCTTTTTTAGTTTTGCGCTAGGATTATAAATTTTTTGAAATTCATCGCTTCTGCTTTTTCTAATGTGATTAGAAATCCTAGCCATTCAGACTTACACTTCATATGACTACCTTCTTCCTTCTTATGAACTCTAACACAGCCGAACACTGTGAATCTATGACTCCAAGGAAAAAACATGCACTTAAGATAATAAAAAATCTTACTAGAATAAGAAGAAGAACATCAAGATGTACATGGTTCAGCTGATCAATTTCAGCCTACATCCACTTGGTACCAATAGGGATATATACTATGCAAAAAGAAAGATTACAAGATGAACTCTTATGTCTATAATAATCTCTCACTCTCCCTGCACATACATCTAATCTCTATCTAAAAGTCTCTTATCGACCAACTCTGATGGGGAGGACTACCAAAAGCCTTTCTCTCATCTAACAATTATTTTTTTTTTTGAAAAGTCAGTGAGTATATTCATAACAATGTAGATACAAGTGTACAATGACTCTTCAGGAAAAACATACATCATATACGGATGTGGAAGAGGCTGGGAGGCAATCACCAAGTGCAAGTACAACCATAGCGTAGGGCCCTACTTTGGAAAGAGAACATAACAAAAGAAATTGAGGTATCCCCCTATTATCAAAAATGGGGGACTCATTGTTGGATATTGAGTCTCCACCCCGTGGTTATTTTGATGATGAGCAACATATTATGGTACTAATGTTTTCATTAAGATCATGTGTAGGAAATATATCTTGAATATAGGTGATGAAGCATATGTAGAAATTTAATCAAAGAAGACACACAAGCATGAAGCATGGATCTACGAGATGAAAGTTAGGAGCAAGTGTGGTAAACCATTCACAAGGGCATTGGAGAACAAAAGCTCAAATGAAGACAAGACAAATGACCAAGACATTGAAGAATTAGAATTTTGGCTTGGTGTAACTCTTTAGAATGTCAAAGCTTTTGATAAAGCCCACACACACTTAGAATATCACAAAAATGATTTTAAAATGATTTTAAAAAGTGGTAAAATGGTTTAAATTAGTATATAATTTGAATAAAGTATTTTGAAGTATTTTTTAAGTATAAAAACTTATGTATCTAGAAATAGCCGACTATCCTAGCCAGATAGCTAACTACTGGGAGGACGATTTTATTCAAAACTCACTGTCAAAATTATAGCCGTCTATTTTCAAAAATAGCCGACTATCTGGGTCAACTGTGACAGATTTGACAGTTTTATTTGAAATTAAACTAGTCGTTAGAGGAGACTTTTTGAGCAGATTTCAAGCTGATTTTGTGCTATTTTTTCTCTATAAATATCTATGTTTTTAGAGGGTTTTAGACATAAAAAATTATTCTTTCAAAATCATTCTATTGCTCAAAAATTCTTAAAGCTCTCATTTTTTTTGAAAGTCTTCTTAGGCCTTGTTTTAATTTTTGTGCTGAAAATTCTTTACTAATTCTATTTATTTTATTGGCCTAACACTAACTTGATTTGATCTTCAAAGCTTATAGCTTTTATTTTAGAGATTCAGACTTCAATTTTATGTTTTTGACCTTTGTGTTTTCTCACTTATATTCTTTCAAACATCAAGTCTTGAATATTGATCTCTATAAAGCCCAAGTGCTAATATTTTAGAGAATCAATTTCGAGTTATTTCTTTCGATCAGGTATATGCTTAACATTCAATATTTTATTTGATCAAAAGGATTTCAATTTCTTTTAGCCATGATATTTACACATATATATACATTGGCTATAAGAATTTTGTGATTTCATTAAAACTTTTTTTAATCTCAGTTTTACAGTTATATTTTAAAGAGATTTAAACTAAGTTTATTTTTTGAGCTCTCAAGTTTCTAAAAGATTTTCATATTTGAGGTCAATTAATCAACTCCTATAGCAATCACATACACAAGGGCTTCATCAAGTGGCTATAGGTATTTGTAAATCTTCAAAAGGTTGTTAGTATCTCTTACTTAAGAGGGATTTCCTCATTATAGGTGAGGGTTTGTAAATCCTAGTTGGAGGCTAGGTGGTGAGGCAATGAGTTTGTAAAAGTCCTCAGCTTGTGATGCAAGGAAAAATTCTCATTGGAGGTAAGGTGGTTTGTACTATTTACCAAAAATAGTGAATTAAAGCTCTACAGTTCGGGGACTGGACGTACCCTTCTGGGGAACCATGATAAAGATCTGTGTGTTTGCGATTGTTGTTTACTTGCACATCAATTCTGCTGCTTACTTTTATTATTCTAAGTATTATTTGTTGATTAAGATAAATTAGTTAACACTAATTTTGATCTTAGGGAGCTGATTTCTAGATGTAAAATTTTATTTTCTGAAAACACTATTCACACACACCCCCCCCCCCCCCCCCCCCCCCCCCTAGTGTTCTCTTTGCCATATCAGGCCCCAACACTTGGTATCAGTACCAGAGCACCTCAAATTGATTGATATACCAGTGTTTACCAACAGTTGGTATCAGAGCGAGGTTATAGATGGCGTCAATCGATCGTTTCACCGAAGGTCAATCAAGCAACCGACCACCACTTCTCAACAAATCAAGTCAAGCTGGGAAGAATCGGATGCAAATGTATTAGAGCCATTCAGTCTTGAATATTTATACATGGTCTGAATTTGATTAGGAAGCTTGTAAGATGACTTAAATCAATCTGAGCTACTATTCCTACATACAAAAGACACTGCAGATGGAGATGAAAAAAATAGCAGACCGTCCTACCTGGCCCAATCAGAACTCCTAAAACCCTATCCAATCCAAATCCCATCATCTCCCACTTGAATCCAGTCACACATCCATCGAACATCCACAACAAACCATTTCCCTCCACTCGTCCATGCTCCACAATAACCTAAACAAAGGCCTCAGCTAAGCTCACCTGCAGAAGACCAAAGCAGTGGGTGAACAAAAAACTAAGAAATAGCTAGATATAACACTCAGCCAGAGAGTGAAAGATGGCATCGACTGCTTGCTTCCTCCACCACCATGCACCGTCCAGCTCCGCCGCCGCCTCCCGGACCCCTTCGCAGCGCATCATGCCGATCACCAGACCCACCCAGGTCATCTGCAAGGCCCATGATCAGCAGTCAGCAGCCCATGATCAAGAGGAGATCAACAGCGCAGTCTCACGACGTCTGGCCCTCACCGTACTAATCGGCGGTGCAGCCCTTGGTGCCAGGGTCTCCCCCGCTGATGCAGCCTACGGAGAAGCCGGTATGCCTCGTTGCCTTTCGAATCCTTGACGTGTTCATTTGATGAATATGCAACGGTCATTTTCATTTTTTTGATGTGTACTTTTCGATTCAAGCTAATGTGTTTGGGAAGCCGAAGGCCAACACCGACTTTCTGCCCGTAAGCAAGGACGGATTCAAGATTCAGATCCCATCCAAGTGGAACCCGAGCAAGGAGGTCGAGTACCCTGGCCAGGTTCTGAGGTACGAGGACAATTCCGATGCCGTCAGCAATGTCACTGTCATGGTCACTCCCACTGACAAGAAATCCATCAAGGACTACGGCCCCCCCGAAGAATTCCTCTCCCAGGTAATAAAGCCTCCCAGTGAAAATAAACATGGACGATTTTGATCCCTTAATTTGTCTGTGCAGGTCAACTACCTGCTGGGGAAACAGGCCTATTTCGGCAAAACAGTTTCTGAGGTGAGACTAAAATTCTACGAATGATGGTTTGCATGCTAGAATATCCGTTACCGACGATGGATTTTGATGTAGGGCGGGTTCGATCCTGATGCTGTTGCAACTGCCAACATACTGGAAACCTCCACGCCCGTCGTTGGAGGAAAAGACTACTACAACATCACGGTCCTGACCAGGACGGCCGACGGCGATGAAGGTGGAAAGCATCAGATCATTTCTGCAACCGTTTCGGATGGTAAGCTTTACATCTGCAAGGCGCAAGCCGGCGACAAGAGATGGTTCAAGGGCGCGAGGAAGTTTGTGGAGAGCACAGTCAGTTCCTTCAACGTTGCATAGGGGAATACAAGAGTTGTGCGATTAAGACCTGTTGTAAATGAGTGATGCCATCTTCGGATCAAGAATGTATTTTTTTTATATGTTGAGATGTATTCTAAGAGGATGACATATTGCAATATCATATATAAACCTATTCTTGGGATCTGATACCGCTTGTTGGGTGATACCAATCGCCTCGTGGAGTTCCAAGAATGTTGTGGCAACGAAACAGAGCAAGACCCGCAACACAAGCAATAATATGGAAGTAACACAAAACAAATAATAATAATATATATGCATCTAACACCAAATATTTATACTCGTTTCACACAATTCTGGTTGTATGTCCAGTTGGAGAGATCAATAATGCCTCAATATCTTTGGAGTACAAGTTATGCCGTTTGGTTCAAGTAACGACCAAACCTGCTAAGAAGACCAAACCAGCTGCTAAGAATTTGGAGACGAAAACTATGATGAAAACCTCGTAACCAAGCCCTCCAAAACCCTCAATTTGTCCTCTGTATATTATATAGGTAGCCGCAAACTTTACAGAAAATCCACTCAAAATTCGCCCCAGAATTGCATAAAAAACTAGCCAAACACCATATTTTTAGCCTTGCGAGTTTGTAGGTTGCATGGGCGGAGCTATTCATGGGCTGACACGGGCTGTAGCCCGGGTCAGTTTTGGGTAAAAAATTTTTATATGTAGTGGTTGATGGGGGAGTGGGCGTGATTAGCTCAAAGAGGCAAAAACAAACACCTTCGCTATTTATTGCCTTTCTGTTGTAAACTTGGTGGCTACGGAATCCGTAGCCCTGTATTTATAGAAGTAGGGTTACATAATGGGTGGATACCCAATAACACGTTGGGCCTCCAAAAGCCCGTTTATAACACTTCCCCTTATCCATCCATTGTTGTAAGCCGTAATGAACGCTTCAGGATTCATAGAGCTTATCTGATCATGGGTCTATGGATACTTCTGGATCCCAAGTTAAGAGTTCTTGCCTCGTTAAAACCTTTACCATGGAAACCCTAGTGGGAAAACCAATGGCTAAGGGAAAAGAGTACAAGTCTCTGTAACTTCCCCTGGTCGATGGATATCACCAGAGGTGGATACTTCTGGATCCAGAGTTGATGTGGTTGCCTCGTTAAAACCTTTGGCTATGGAAAACCCAGTGGGAAAAACCAATAGCCAAGGAAAAAGAGTACAGCCCGACATTAACTCCCCCTGAAATGTACAAGCTTCAGGCTTGTAAATCTTTCAACTGTCTCATCCCAATTCCTAATACAAGTTTTCTAAAGGTACTACGAGGTAAAGCTTTAGTAAATAGATCTGCCAGGTTGTTGCAAGACTGGATCTGCTGGATGTCGATCTGGTTGTCTACTTGTTGTTCATGCGTCCAGAAGAGTTTGGGGAAAATGTGCTTCGTCCTGTCACCTTTGATGTAGCCACCCCGTAGTTGAGCGATGCAGGCAGCATTGTCTTTGTATATGGTGGTTGGTCCAAGATATCCCGTCTTCAGGCCGATAGTCTTGAGGATGTGGTGGATGACTGATCGAAGCCAAAAGCATTCGCTGCTTGCTTTGTGGATATGAGCTCGGAGTGGTTGGATAAGGTTGTTGTCGCAGTCTTCTTCACAAATCTCCATGAGATGGCCATCCCATCGTATGAGAACACGAAACGGGTCTGGGACTTTGCGGTGTGCGGGTCGGACCTGTATCCTGCATCTGCATAACCAACTAAGTCGGAGGATACGCCTTTCTTAAAGTATAGTTCCAGGTCCACATACCCTTGGAGGTAACGCAGAAGGTGCTTCACTCCGTTCCAGTGGCGCTTTGAGGGTGCTAAACTGTATCTGGCTAGTACGTTAACTGCGAACGCTATATCGGGACGCGTGCAGTTTGCCAAGTATAGGAGTGCTCCAATTGCACTTAGGTAAGGTACTTCAGGACCCAGTGCTTCCTCCCCCTCTTCTAGCGATCGGAAGAGGTAACATCCAATGATCTGACTACCATTGGTGTGCTAAGTGGATGACATTTGTCCATAAGGAAGTTTTTCAGCAACTTCTTTGTGTATATCGATTGGTGTAACAGGATTCCTCCGCTTAAGTGTTCAATTTGTAAGCCTAGGCAAAACTTCGTTTTGCCAAGGTCTTTCATCTCAAAAGTCTGTGTGAGACTCTTGGATATCTCACCTATCTCTTCAGGAGATCCGATGATGTTTAGATCATCTACGTAGACGGCAATGATCACGAATCCTGTTCACTTTGCTCTTATAAAGATGCAAGGGCAAACTTCATTTGTTGTGAATCCTTGTTGCACTAAGAATTCACTGAGTCGTTATACCACATTCTACCTGACTGTTTTAGACCATACAGTGATCTTTGGAGTTTGACAGAATAGACGTCCCGAGGTCTTTCTGTCATTTTTGTCGGTAGTTTATATCCATCTGGGATTCTCATATAGACATCCTTATCTATATTTCCATATAGTTATGCAGTCACAACGTCCATGAGCTGCATATCCAGGCCTTCCCTTGTAGATAGGCCGATAATGAAACGGAAAGTGATCGCATCCATGATCGGGGAATATGTATCGTCATAGTCTATTCCTGGTCGTTGGGAAAAGCCTTGTGCAACAAGGCGCGCTTTGTAGCGCATGATCTCATCATTCGCCTTTCTTTTTCTCACGAATACCCATTTATATCCCACAGATTAAACACCATTTAATGTTAGGACTACAGGTCCAAAAACTTTGCGCTTCGAGAGTAAGTCCAGCTCTACTCTTATTGCCTCGTTCTACTTTGGCCAATCCTCTCCGCGTTTACATTCTGCTAGAGAGCGTGGATCGGTCTCATCGTCGTATTCAGTGACATGAGTGGCAATAATGAGCGCGAAGTTATCATCGATGATTGTGCTTTTTCTGTCCAGTACCTTCCCAGTACGTACATAATTTAATGATATTTCTCCTATATTTTCCTCTTCAGGGGTTTTTAGGAGGGAAGAGGTATCTGGGCTGAGTTCAGCATCCTGTGGTGGTATCGTTATTGTTGCTCCAGGATTTTTCGTCTTCCGAGGGTTTTTATCTTTGGAGCATGGGTCGTCCTCTCTTTTGTTGAGGTACGGCCGCTTCTGCTGCAGGTGGATTGCATCCATCTTTAGGTATGTCAATCCTAGCTGGCATATTTGCAGCAGGGACGTGTAATCTGACAATCTTCTGGTTGTCAGTGAATTTATCCTGTAAAATGTGAACTGTATTTTGTATTTGAAGGATATTCAGGATCTCATCTTCACATTGGTTTGTACGTGGATCAAAATGGGATAAAGTTTTGGTATCCCATGAAATGGTCTTTGAAGCTTCTGGCTTCTCTGTGTTAATCCCTAGTTTGGGAAAAGTGTTTTCGTCAAACTCACAATCTGCTAGACGTGCCTTAAAGGCGTCCCCCGTTAGGGGTTCCAGGTATCTAATGATCGATGGTGAGTCGAATCCTATTTAGATACCCAGTCACCATTGAGGACCCATCTTGGTTCTCTGCGGTGGTGCTATGGGGACATAGACAGCGCATCCGAATATCCTCAGATGAGAGATATCCGGTGGGTTCCCATATGCAAGTTGCATCGGAGAATAAGATTGACTCCATGACGGTCGTAATCTTATTAGCGGCGTGCAAGATGGCATGTCCCCATGCATTTACCGGCAACTGGCATTGCATCAACAATGGACGAGCAATCCATTGTAGTCTCTTTATAAGAGATTCGGCTAACCCGTTCTGGGTGTAAACATGAGCTACAGGATGTTCAACTTCTATGCCGGTTGCTTGGCAGTAGTCTAGGAAGACTTGTGATGTGAATTCCCCAGCGTTGTCTAGACGCAATTTCTTGATCTGGTTATCTGGGAAATGTGCCTACAACTTTATGATTTGTGCCAGTAGCTTTGTAAAGGCTACATTGCGGGTGGACAGGAGGCACACATACGACCATTTGGAAGATGCATCAATCAGTACCATGTAGTACCGAAATGGTCCACTTGTCGGGTGAATAGGCCCGCAAATGTCTCCATGTATTCTCTCTAGGGAGCTCGGAGACTCTGAGTCCACCTTCAGAGGGGATGGTCTCGTAATCAATTTCCCTTTGTGACAAGGGGGACAAGGAGATGCACCCTTTCGAAGTAGCTTCAGGCTTTTCGAGTTAATTCCACGGGATTGGGATATGATGCGACACATCATATTCCTTCCCGTGTGTCCTAGTCTATTGTACCAGAGTTGGAATTCTGGTTGATTGTCACACTTCTGGTGCTAGAGTGTGTTTGCTTCCATTGCTCTTATCCTTGTATGGTAGAGACCCGACGGGAGTCCCTCAAAAAGCTCGACGGTGGTTTTAGCACCGTTTTTATGAGACGTTACATACAAGAATTCTCTGTTTTGTTTACTCACCGTCTCAAGGTGGTATCCGTTTAAACGGATATCTTTAAAGCTTAACAGATTTCTATGAGAGCTAGGGAGAAAAGCGCATCTTTTATTAGTAGTTGTGTTTTGTTGGGGAGCATAAAATGTGCTTCCCCTGATCCTTCAATAATTCCTGATGGACCGGAGATTGTATTCACTGTTCCATCTATTTATCAATGCTTTGGACAAAGCAGATGTCTTGGAGGACCGTGTGCGTAGAGGCACTGTCCCCTAGGCATTTATAATCCATCTAATTTTAAGAGAAAAACATCGCAGTATAAGGCACAAGAAAAGATATACTACTAATAATTATTCAATGTCTGAAAATTCATCCAACATGCTAGAAAACAAACAACCAGATAGGAAATTGTTTTTCAAAATTACGATGCATAGAAAGTAGATAATGCTTCAGTCGAGCAGGTCATCGTTTGAGAAGTCCTCAGCGATGAACCTAATTGGTGCCAGGTCTTCTTGTTCTACCAGGTTTGTCTCAGCTTGCTTCTGGATCGCTTTGTACAAGTCCTGTAGGTGGCGTGGAGTCCGAAAATTCCTGGACCAGTGTCCAGTCATGCCACACCTGTGGCACTTACCTTCCCAGTCCGTTCTGGGGGCAGATGTCTAGCCGTCGTCTTTTTTCTTCCACACATTTTTCTTCTTTCCCTCATTGTTGGTTCTTGGAGGGGGTTCTCTAGCATGCTTCTTCATTGCCTTACCTTTCTGGGGTTTGCCTTTGAAGTTGCTCCTCTTCTTCTGGGAGGAGCTGGGATGCGCTTCAGGCACCGGAGCAGTGCCGGTAGGGCGTGAGTTATGGGTGGCTAGAAGGAGGTCTCTATTCTGATCTGCCATCAGAAGGCATGAGAGAAACTCCGAGTATTTCGTGAACTTTCGTTCACGATACTGCTGCATTAGTATAACATCCTTCTCGTGGAAGAATGTATACGTCTTCTCTAACATGTGCTCCTCCGTCACTTTCTCACCACACAACTTCAGGCGTGAGGTGATACTAAAAAGTGCCGAGTTGTACTCTGCGATAGACTTAAAGTCTTGGAGACGGAGGTTCTCCCATTCATATCGCGCTCGGGAAAGTATAACATCTCTTTGATGTTTATACCTACCCTGGAGGGCGGTCCATAACTCATAAGAGTCTTCCACCGTGAGGTACTCGGCCTTCAGGGTCCGATCGATATAGCGTCTGATATAGATAACTGGTTTCACTTTATCTATATCAGAAACCTTATCGCCTGCAGCGATGGCATGGCTCAGTCCCTGTGCGCGCAGATGGAATTTTATATCCAACTGCCAGCTCAGATAATTTTTGCCTATAGCATTCAATACGTCAAAGTCGACGCTCACAATTTTAGCCATTATCTCTCTAGCATGTTTAAAAATAAGCAATAATTAGATATTTTACAGAAAAATAAATAATTAAGCATTTCAGACACAGATATTTGCTGTGTGGATCGGCTAATCACCATATTAATTACAATCCATACAGTCCCATAAAGAATGAAAATACAACTCGGGAACCCGTGTGAGGCCCCTATTCTTCTGGAATGGATCTTCATCTTTGTGAGACGTCCGTTGGTCTTGTAATTTTTACAATAATATCCTCACTACATTTTTCTCTCAAAAAAAGGAAAAGAAAGCGAGGGAAATATTGGTGATAGCTAGCCGATCCAAAACCACAGCAAATATACACATACGTCGCAGGCAGAAAAATACAGCAGGCATTACATTGCAGACATATAATCATCACAGGCAGTTTTAATCATCACATGCATTTTTAATAGTGGAAATGAAAATATTTTCGTTTAATAATTATTGGACCATTGGGCAACGTCATACACCGTTAGGTTAGTTAACTAACGGCAGAGCGGTCGCAGGATCTTTCTAATTATTAAACGCATGATAATCAGATAATCCAACCAAAATGCGATGAATTAAAAACGTGTAATTTATCCAGATTTTAACGAAAAATAAATCGTAATTAAATCTGAAAAATAATTTGGAAAAGAAATTTTTGTGGTGAAACTCTAGTTAGGGTTTTTGGTCGCTTGAGTTGCCGCTTCTGGCGGCTAGGGTTTCTGGACACACGCGTGCACGGGGGGGCGCTGCAGGCGACGGGGCCCATCCGTAGCTGCAGGCGGCGGCAGAGCTGCCGCTGCAGGCAGCGGGATCTGCCCGCCATCGCAGGCGGCGGGGGTGCCCGCCGCTGCATGCGGCGGGGTCGCCCGCCGCTGTGAGCGACAGGGGTTGCCCGCACGGGGGGGTCACCCGCCGCTGCAGGCGGCGGGGGTCGCCGCCGCTGCGAGCGGGGGTCGCCGCCGCTGCGAGCGGCGGCGGCTATTGCACGAGATCGGGGGGTCACGTGGCGGCTTCCGGCCGCATGGCGATGAAGAATCCCCCTAGGGTTTAATCGTTTTTGGGGAAGAAGATGATAAAAATCCGATTTTTATGGGAAAAAAATCTATTTTTAGTCTTCAAAACGGTGTTTTTTATCGTAAAAAGTTGATTTTTTAACAATAAAACGACGATTTTTCATTAAACAATCGATCCAAGTATTTGGATCTAAGCATATGCGCATACGAATTTAGATCTAGGGAAAAGAATTACCTCTAGATCCTACCCGTCGGATCTAGCGACGTTCGGTGAAGGAAGCTCATTCGCATCGCGTTCGTCCGTCGGCAAGGGTTCGGCTCAGCCTCGAGTGTGCTGATAACGTGTTGTAAACTTGGTGGCTACGGAATCCGTAGCCCTGTATTTATAGCAATAGAGTTACATAATGGGGGATACCCAATAACAAGTTGGGCCTCCAAAAGCCCGTTTATAACACTTTTTAATTTCTTATGTTTTTTATCGGCAATCTCTCGATTCGATTGTCGAAGCGCTAAGACTTCCGAATCCCTCGCTCGATCATGGAAATGATTTTAATCTCACAGCGTTGATCGTTTTTATTATATTCTCTTTGGTTCTTGATCGGTGGTGCAAAGATAATTTCTTTTTATTAGAAAATCGTCAGGGATTTTGATATTTTTGGCATCGGCTCTTTTTTATTGAGTCTATATATATTGATGGCATTGATTGTAAACCCTTTCTTTTTTATTCAAAGATTGAAACCCCTTTGTTAAGAAAGTGGTTTACTTGATGGTTGGTTTATTTAACTAACCCCCATACCTGACTAAAATTTGTTATTTTTGAGAACAAAAGTCTATATTATCCAAGGGATTAATGTAGATCAGGTGGCATTGGATCAGGTGTAAGACACAAAAAGGTGGGGCCCCACGAGTACAAGCCCATGTAGGGCCTGTACTTCCCACCTTTTTTGTGTCTAAGCACCTGATCCAATGGATCAGGTGCCACCTTTTTCTACATTAAATCCATTATCCAAATGGAAGTTGTGTGTATGATATCTAACTCCCGTGTGTATTCTCTATGTCTAGCTTCTCATGGATTCACTCTCTTTTATTATTTGTTTATCACATATCTTCGCGGGCGTTTGCTGAATAAGTCGCCAAATACAATCGCAGCTCTCCTCTACAAAAATTACTTTTGATCTTGATATGATCCATTGATCCTCATTATCTTTTCGTTCTATTTTTCCATTTTTGGTCTTAGACTCGTATTATCTAGTGCTTAAAGAGAACATTAGAATTGGATGATACAAATTTAGGGCTTTGAATGTAGCCCAAAATTTAGTTCCCAGCAAAAATTCAATTTTTGAAGGACAATAGATATGCGATTCATTATCGATACTCATAGAGTCAAATTTTTTGAATGATAACAAAATTGGATATCTATACTTGTAAGTTTATTTCTTAAATAATAGCAAAAATAACTGTGTATCTTTACTTCCCTATAACATATTCATTTTTTAGAAAAGTATTTAGTTGTTGAATTCATTACTTTTGGACAGTTTCATATTTCCTAGATGGCTAGCTATTAAGATTTTTTTTAGGGTTAAAGATTTTATTTTAGAGATTTCTCAAGTTAATGTCTAATTAGAAGGTAGTTTAATTATTGATATCATTTTGATTGCTTTTTGTTCTATTCATCACATGTTGCTACATATACGACATATCTTTACAGTTTTTAATGAATATGCACAATGTTTATTGATTTAATTGTTTGCACCTTACTATGTACGTTCAAATTTTGCTTTTCGGTCCTTATCAAGTATAATTGGATTAAAACGTTTATAATTTAATTGACAAATTTAAATAAAAATTGAATTGGTGAGTGTATTGCAGTTGAATTGGTGATTGACCTTGCTGAGAAAGTTTTATGTATTTATTGGTAGCTCAGGACAGAAAAAATTCCTGGCTTCGCCCTTGGGAGGTTGAATCCGAAATGGATTCGAAATCCGAAAGCGTGCCAGCTTCGCATGATCGCATCCGAGAGCTAGTGCATATGGATAGTCCATCCCGACAGGATTGATCTAAACGACGCCACGTGTCCCGCTTGCATTGTGCGCCCGCATCCGCATTCCACCGCGTGAAAGCTGCTATCAGATCAAGCATCCGTTGTTCAGATGATTGTTGTGTGTCTGTTGTGCTAGCGCTACTCCGCACCACACGCCACGTGTGCGTGACAAGTGCCTGAATGCTGCAGCAGGCTACTCGTGTTGGCTGGTCCGAATACACAGTAAAAGTTGGTTCACTAGGCTTGTATTTACTGGGCTTATTAATTCCAAATTAAATCTCATGGGATGGGCTTGAAATTCATGATTTTGGGCTTTAAAAAATCTCTTAAACATATCTAAAAAAACTTGATAGCTCCGAAATTCATTAAGAGATATTTTTGGTATTTTGTATCACACTTTTCAACACTCCACCTTGATACAAACACACCATAATGCTCAACCCAAACCAAAACCAACCAACCTGTCGCGAGGTCGGCGTGTACATCGAAATGTTTAGTGTGGGGCTCCGCTTTCCTCTCCACCCCTTCATTATCCAGGTTCTGGAGTTCTTGGTAGTAGCCCTGTGTCAGCTGACCCCATATTCGATCCCGGCTTTGGTGGGATTCGTCATGATCTGTAATGTGCATAGGTTGGAGTCGACCTTGCCTCTCGTCTTCTACTATTTCAGGATCCAGTTGGTTGGTCATGGGTCTTGGCAGCATATCCGTCTCCAGGCGGGGAGGGAGTGTTTGATGGGCCTGCCCAGTTGGGTTGGTGACTGGAGTAATAAATACGTCTTCGTCACCTTTCCGGAGGATGTTGTGATTCTGACTAGTTGGGGGAGCTTGTGTCGGTAAGATTTGACACTGTCCCTTTCCGAGGCCGATCGGGCTGCGGTCAGGCTCTTATCGGTGTTGCCGTTGGAGGAGAGGTCGGTCTGGCCCTTGCTAGACGACCTCCTCCTCAATAACGTCTTGTGTTTCCCTGGTAGGCGCTTTTTTCCTTTTGCCCTTCTCCTTTGCTTACCCTGATCTTCCTTCCTTCTGCAGAAATGAAGGGTCGAGAGTTCAGCCGCGAACCTTCAAAAATAAACCACCTCATTATGAGGCCAGAGCACTTGGCTAGTGAGCTTTGCACTGAGAATCACCAACTAACTGAGTGGCCCTTTCCGAAGGTGAATCTTCGAATTTGACGGATCTCTTGAATACATATCTAAAGCAAAACTAGTAGTGACTCTTCGTGCCACCTCATGGCACCCTAGCACCTCTTCAAGGAAAATAAGTTTGAGCGCCATTCAAACTTCGCCACCAACATATCCTCTGTTAGATTCTCCTTCTTGTGAATTTCCTTGAGATGCGCTTTGACATCTTTCCTTTTATACTACTATCCTGAGTTTGGGTCAAACTCAATGCATATATCGCAAACCTATTCATTGTAGGTGTTGAATATTGAGTACCTCATGTTAGTTTTGATGATAAACAACATATTTGGTACTAATATCCTTTTGAGTGTATATGTGTATATATTGAGATTTCATGATCAATAAATAGAAATCAAGGAAAATTAGAGATAACAAAGACCATGAAGTTTGGGGCAACAAAGACAAGACAATGAAGAGCAAAATTGCATCAAAAACTATTGTAATAATTCATTTTTGATGTTATTTTATGTTAAGTCTTGGTAGTGTATTAAAATCTTTGTTGAAGCTCACACACACTAAGGAACACACATAAAATATTTTTAAAATGTTTTTAAATGTTTTGACAATCATTTCCTAAGTTTTTATTTCCATGTATCTATTAAATAGTCGACCGCTCCTTAAATAGGAATTGACTACTTTTCATTGGGTACTCACTGTCCCATGAAATAGTCGACTACAGTTGTTTCGAGAGTCGACTATAGTTGTTTGAAAAGTCGACTACTATTTGTATAGGATTCGACTACTTTTGCCCAACGGACGGATTTGACACAGCTCCATGATTTATAGAAAGCTATCGATTAATTCGTTGGAGGTGTATTTTTGAAAAATGTTTTCTTTGGGTTTTCACCCCTTAATATGCTGGGATTGCTGAGGGTTTTTACCAACATTATTGATTAATATTCTTAAGAGAAAAGGCTTTTAAGTTTAAATTTTTTAAAGCAAAATCCTCATTCATTGGCCCATGTTTTAAAGAGATTTCAAAAATCATTCTTGGCACAATTCTAGATCTCAATAGGCCTGATTTTCTCATCATATAGAGATCCACTATAACCACACTTTAACGCACAAGATCTTTGGTATTTGGCTATATGTAAAAAGAAGGTTGTAAGTATTTGTTTTCTCACTTGTGTTAGGTGTAGTCTCTTTGGAGACATGTTTTCCATCTTGGACGTGTTTTGTTCCGATTGAGAAGTGATGTACTTATTATACATGTTGTCTTTTTTGAGATGTGTTAGTGGATCCTTTATACCAAGAGTGGACATGTTGCTGGATATAGGGGAAGTGCCTCAAACCAAGATAAACACTTGTGTTTGTGATTATGTTTGTGTTTGTGCTCATTGTGTAATACCCCTATGTGATATATTCTATATTAGTGTGTATGTTTGGATGTTTCTTGTGTGAATATGTGCATGAGTGTAATACATACATGTTAGTATAATCTATGTGTTATGTGTGACTTGATATTATATGTATAGTATGTGTGCATGTATGTGTGTTTTATATTTTGTGTGAGAGATGTATTATGGATTGAAGGTGTAAGGTTTGTGTATATAGCTTTAGATATTGATATTAGGTGTAGATTGGATTTCTCTTGTATATATATTGTTGTGTGTGTTGGTGTATTGCCTTTGTTGTGTTACATACCCATATGGTGTTGGAGATATATATATATATACACACACATTAATTATATATATATATATATATATTGTGTGGACTATAGTGTATTGAATGTAGATTGTGTGTATGAATACATGTATGGGTATTTGTATGCATGTATAAGGATATGTGTATGCATACTTGTGATTTGGGGCTAGTGTGAAAGGGACTATGGTCAATGGCATGTTCGTAATTTCTTGGAAAGGTGAGGGGTAAAATGGTCATTTGGGCAAAATGAGGGGGGAGTGTGTATAGTAAAAAAGTGTGTGCATAAAGTAATGGCAAACTTGTAAATAGTTAGAAGTTTGGAGGGTATCTTGGTCTTTTTGTGTGTGCATGCCTTATCTTAATTAGGAGGAGGCTTCTTAGATAAGCTTGGAGAGGGCCTATAAGTTTAGAGAGATTTCTCTCTTTAATTCCCTCTTCATTTCCTCTCCTTCTTTCTCTTCTTCTCTTTCTTTCTCCATTTCTTCCAAGCCTCTATCATGGCCGAAATTCCCATGGGTGTTTATGGAGGCAAAACACCCCAAGGGTTACTCCACCCTCACTCTGCATCCTCTAGTATCATCCCTTTCTTCATTGGGTGCATGTGGGTCATTTGGGTTCTACCCCATGTTCACATATAATATGCCATATGTTCAGTTCAGTAAGTAGGAGTAAAAATTCCATCTTTACAACATGTCTGAATTTCATTCAGACTGGACACAATTCAGCAAAATTGAGCTCAGACACTGCACACTCCATGGAAATTAGTGTTCTTGATCTCATTGTAAAGATAACAACCTGCTCTACAACGTTCCCCTAGGGCATGTTTTCGAAATTCTAACTGTAACATGTCTTAAATTAGCAGTTTTTACAGATCTTGGAATCTGTCTGAAAATCAGTCTTGACAGGTCTCACCGAACAATTCATCATAAATCATATAGTTCATATCTTTACATGAAATTTTATAGGTGAATCCAGCACGACCAGATTTACAACTTTCATTTAGGAAATTTTGTCAAATTCTCAATGAAAACTGATGATATTTGGCCATTTGTTGTGACTGTCTGCAATTTCCAGCAAGCTGAACCATTTCAATGGGATGTTGATTATGCATTGTTGCCAATTATACTCCTATTTTCCATAGTTGTTGTTATTACATAAAAGGAAGTTTGATTGGTGTTATATGCTATTAAATTGCTAATGTGATTGAGATGTTGTACATGATGCATACCATGTGTTTGTGAAAATGCCTAAGTGAAGGCAAATGCAAGAAATGTGAGAAATACCCATTTCTATGGTTGTGATTTGAGACATGTTATAAATTTGTGTTTGGGGCATGTCATGCATGGTCACATATGTAATGAGATGATGAGATGATATGACTATGATGAAGGGCATGTCACTTGGGTGCATGACCCACTTGTAATGAAAGGGAATGAGATGTTGCCTTTATATTTTATATGAAACATGGTAGTATAATGTGGTGTATGCTTAGGGGCTCTAGGGTTGTATGTGATGGGAGGTAGGAGGGTGGACATGGCATCCCCCAATGTGGTTGTTTGTGGTGGTATGTGGTTATGGATATGATGGGCATGGCACGTGAGTGCATGACCCTTTATTGGGATGATTTGCGGATATGTTACGTTTTTCCATGGGGGAAATGTCATGGGGACCACGAGGCCTATCACATATGAACCTGGGACCTCTGGGCATGCCTCACATTATACTGTCAGGTTTCTGCTTTTTGACGTTGTAGTATACTTCTCTTTCTGTGGTATTCACCTTTGTTTTGCAGGTCTTCCTTTGCCGCAGGTACGTGTTTCCGATATTTATGTCATTTACATTTTCATGTGTGATGTAGTTGTAGTGTTATTTGTTTAGTTATTGTAGCTCTCCTACTTGATGCTTATGTTGCACACTTTTATTTATGTCGTGTCAAGTTCTTTAAATATATTCCCTTGTAGCACTTGCACTTCATTATGACATGCATCAATATGTAAAGTAGTTGCATTTAGGGAATGGCATACTAGTTGGAGTTGGCATTTCCTACTGGGTCATGCATTGATGTGCCCCAACGTTGCTTTTCAGGTATTCATGTATTGGAGTTTGTAGCAGATGGCATTGGTAAGAGCTGGGCTTGTGGAGGTGTAGGTTTGGGTAGAGAGATGAGAGGAGAGAGAGACCATCGTACTTTTGGGGTTTCTTTTAGTCTTGGGGACTTTGATGTATATGATGTATGAGAGGAAGTTGTATTATATGTTAGACATGATATAGATATATAGTTTGTGTTTCTTTTATTGTCTCTCTGGATGTCTGATGTCTCTGTGTTGGTGTTGTTGTTTAGTTTCGGGAACATTACAGGTACTACCCCAGCAGTGCGCAGTGGACCTGCTCTGAGTTTTTGTATCTCCTTTCGTAACACTCGTCTCCTTGGGAGTACCTGGGATGGATTCGTACTTCCCGTGTATCCTGGGGAGAGGGGCGTTAATTACACATTCTGTACTTGCAAACTATTTCTAGTTTTCGCATTACTCTTTATTATTGTAAGTAATTTTTGATTAAGTTTTATTGGGGTAAATCTATTTAATAACTTAGGTAGAATTTTTAGATGGAATTTTATAATTTTAAGATCATCATTCACCTCCCTCTAGTGTTCTATTTGTCGTCCACATAGGATCCCAACTGTAGGATCTCCATGTGCATGCAATGCATAAGCGAAATTCACGTAGTCATCAAAGCGAGTTGGGGTCTTCACGGTGCACTGCCATACTCTCTGCTAGCAATCCAGTCATCCATAGTAGATCTAGAATCTTCACCTCGACTAGAACTCCCACTACTATCGCTGCTTACAGTAGTATCCTCATGTGGACTCTCTCCATCATCCGCCACTCTTTTACAAACATCTATGTCGATCATGTGATTTGAAATAAGTACATCTACCTCGTTTGGAACCTCCTTGCTTCCACCTGTTTTAGTACTTTCTGAAGCCTTCTTTTGCAGCATCGTAGACTCATCAAAAATCACCCGTCGATCAACCAAGATCTTCTTTTCGTCTGGACTCCAAAGTCTGTAAACCTCAACATCATCTATGTATCCTAACATGCCACACTTCTTTCCCTTAGCGTCAAACTTATCACCTTCCTATGTGTAGGGTTTTATCGGACCCTTAGGGCACAAAAACTATATTCATGTCCTAAGTCAGATGGAACATAGACATGAAAATGCAGAATTGTAGCGGAAAGATTTGTTAATCTAATTAACAAACAATTAAACAATTTAACTTAGCCCTAAGGTACAAGACCCTTAGCCAAGATCTATGCCAACTTGGGATGGATCTGACCATCCCAAGAAGGATCTAACATACTGCGATTAAATTAAACTAATGCTTATAAAATACATACCCGAAATCTCAACCCTGGGGCAGGCGAGATGTTCTGCACCGTCTTCCGAGCCGCTTCCCGTCTCACGCCGAGCCGCTCCGTGAACCGCTCCCCGAACCGCTCCTCGAACCGCTCCGCATCCCGAGGCGATCAATCCTCGTGTCGTCAAGCCAACCACGCACGGAAGAAAGTTTCACGCGAGTGAAACCTTCGCCAAGATTTCGGATCCGAATCCGAACTCCTTTGCGGCTTTGCTAGAGCCCTCAAGAGTAAGGCAGAAATATTAGGGAGAGGAGAAATATTATTTTAAGCCTAGATCCAAGCGTGCTCCAACATTTACGAGAGCCGCTCAGATCTAGAGCTTGGGACGAGTTTGGAGGAAGGGGAGGCCCCTATTTATAGAGGCAGCGGACTCTCCCCTTTTTCGCACAACCGATGTGGGACTATTAATTTTAGAGTTTAATTAAATCAAGTTAGTTTGCCCTTCACAAAGTGCAAACTTCCGTGAATTTTAACTCCCTCACCGTTGAGCTTCATGATTGATACAACCTATCAATTCGAAGGGTGTTCAACGGTGAATGCATAGGAAAAAAAACGGTTCGTCAATCGGAGTTCGTTTGACCCTCCAATTGATCACTCAAAGTTTAGCCCACGGCTAGTTTTTTGCAAAAACTGAGCCGTCAAAAACTGCCCAACCTAGGTTTCAGAAAACCTATTCTGCGGGGCCCACCAGGCCAGCTGGGCGAGCCCAGACCAGGCCAGAACCTGGTCTGGGCGCGCCCAGCCTGGCGCGCCCAGCCTGGGCGCCTGGCCCAGGCCCGGCGAGGTGCCAGTGCCTGGGCCAGGTGCCCAGGCGCCTGGGGCGCCCAGGGCGCCTGGGCGGGCCCGCCCAGGCGCAGGCCCAGGCGCCCAGCGCCTGGGCCTGCACCTGGGCCTGGGCCGGCCACCCAGGCTGTCTGGGTCTGGCTAAGCGCCCAGGCCAGACCCAGTGGCCTGACCCAGTCTAGTCTGGGTCAGCATGGTCTGACCCAATCTAATCCAATGGGCTGTTTTTGGTGTATCTTGAGTATCTGGCGTCCGATTTGGACGCCGTTCAAACCTGGGTCTAGATCGGTACATTCCCGTCTTACTTGTGAACTTTTCCTTGCGTTTATATTATTAAATATTGTCTTAAACTATTTAAAACATATTTAATCTATTTTGCATCATATGCAAATTAGTCCCCTATCTAGGCTTAAATATCATTTGCATTAAAATGCAATTTTCTCTTCAGTTGCATCAAATGCAAATTATTCTCCCTAACTAATTTCTACATATTACTAGACGAAGGTCGCACTCTGTGTGAGATCCTACAGCCTGACCCTTAGAACAAGTTGGGCTCGAAGCCCTATACGGTAGTGACCACGAGCAGTGATTGTAGTCCCTGCTTCAGGAATCATCATTATGTGGTTGACTCATTGACATGAGTATTGTCGGGACCACCCTGACTGTTTCCGTGATGAATTCCGCAGTTATAGTCTCTTCGTCTTAACTATGTCGTGTAGAGCAAGTCTAGCGTACGGTCAAACTGTCAACCCCAATAACTTGACTCCGGTTAGTTTCTATCGATCTTTAGTCAAATAATATTGGACTTCTTCCAACATACTCTGGCCAGAGATATTACTAAAGACCGAACTAACCCTACGACACTAACTCCCATTGACCGGGAGAGACGAATCCTCTCTTGGTCATTTACTCTCCTCATACGCTTCAAGTGTCACCCAATCAAAGACCTTTCGACAGGCCTTGCCTCGAAGCTAGGTCGGTTGATCTAAGTGGCACCGTTCACGCATAGGTTCGTAAAATGACCTCAAGTCAAAAGACCAACTTGCCTATCATCACTAAGAGTTATCATTGACAGATTGGTCAATGTAACCATATGATAACTCTTGTGGATCGTTCAGTGAACTCATTCTCTAATGAGCACATGTGTCTCGTCTTCGACTTCGCCAAGTCGAACGATCATGAGATCATCGTCACCGCTAATCGGTGAAGACTAAGACACAATGGTCTATCCGATGTTTCGATATCCTTGTCTCGAAACATCTACGACCACGAACCCTTTTAGACTTATGCTACAGACGGTCAAACATCTCTCCATGATCGAGATACTCATCTCGATACATGTTTGATCTTGCATAAAGTCTCAGGACTTTACCTAAGTTAATATCTAATGTTTTCTACATTATAACTTAGATAAATTATTACCAAACAGCTTACTGTTATTTTGAACAAGACGTTTGCGCTATTCACACAGAGATAAATAGCCTCGAGGGCATCATATCTCAACACTATGGACGTAAACTGGACATCTAAACACCCAAAGATGATATAAATCCAATGGCTTTCCTGTCCAAACCTCATTTGAAATTTTCCTACTGATAGTTGAAGATGGAGTGTTCACCAATAAGCTGTGGTTGATATAGGCCCAAAATCCCTTCGACAAACTTGATGTAAATCTGAGACACCTCACATTCTCTAAAAGTGTCATATTCATTTGCACGGTAACTCTGTTCAACTGCAGATATCCTGGTGTAATAAAGTTCATCTTTACTCCCTGCTCCTCACAGAATTCTTTAAACTTAGCAGAAGTAAACTCGCCACCATTATCAGATCTCAGTACTTTTAGCTTATTTCCTATTTGACTGTCCACAAGTGTCTTCCGTGCCATAAACATCTCAAACGCCTCCGACTTTTCCTTCATCACATACACCCAAACTTTCCTGGAGATATCATCGATAACGTTGCAACCTATGGAATCCAATGCCCCTAAAGAAACTAGTGTCTTTCTCAACTCTGAAACAAGCCACACATTGGTGAGTGTCCGTACCATGCCATCAAACATCCAGATTCTCACCAAACTAATTCCAACAGATCTGCACTCTTCATTATTGTCCATAAAGACTGAAACATCATCTTTCCTCTGGTAGGTATAAAAGCACTCTCTACTTGGTGTCATGTGGAATGATGCCCTTGAATCCATAACCCAAGCATAATTCGCAACATCTGAAGGACTCGCTGAGCGCACTTCGAATGAATCCTTGCTCCTTATCTCCTTTGTTTGCACAACTATAACTGACGAAGATCCTAACATATCATTGTTGTCTCTGTTCCTCTTCTCTAGGTAGTCTCTCTTCCAATGTCTTGGTTTGTTGCAAATGTAGGATGTCGTACCTCTGGTCCTTGATCTAGATCTCCTTCTGTTACTGCCTTTCACGTTACTTTGCCTTGAAGCAAGTGGACCATGGATATCTGAAACTCCTTCACTCAAATCAACTTATGACATACAATCTCTTAACTCCTTGATATAGAGCCACGCCTTCACGTCATCAAGACTGATAGTATCCCGACTATTGACCATAGTGTTGACAAACGTCGTGTATCGCTCTGGCAATGATAAGAACAAAAGCATCGCCTTATTATCTGCCTCTTGTTAGGAAGTTTATATATGTAACCGAAAGCGTACGGTGATCTTAGCAAACGATTCTAACTCAGGAAGGGGGTGGTTGAGCATTGATTTAACTTAGGATTTCTATAGCTATGCATGATCGTCAAGAGAGGAAAAGTGTACCAAGAATGTATCAATTATGAAATGCTGGGGCTAAATGACCCTGCTATTGCAGATTAAACGTAGGGTTGATCTAGCTTCTTAATTTATTGAAGTAAAGCACTAGGTGAGAATTAAATCCCAATCCTCGTTCTCCATGTCAAGCCATAGATGAGAACTTGGATCTACGTATAGGTCTCTAACAAGAACTCTGATGTCTCGTTAGTAGCTCTAATTAAGTACCTCTAATAATTTAGACCTGATGTCTCGTCAGTACCCTAATTAATAGAAAATCCATCTAACATTAATATGAATCAAACCAGAACCCTGATTTCTCGTCTGTGGTTAGGGTTGTGTAGCAACTTAATGACTAAATCAATATTAGACACATTCCTAAACTAAACCTTAGCAATAATCAATAGATTGATATTTGGGACGATCAAACCATATAAATAACCTACAATTCGGCGCAGGCCCCTTTGGCGAGAAACAACAAATTAGCGTAAAAATATTTAGCGGGTGCCTTCGGCGCAGAACAACAAATTCGGTGTAAAATAACAAATTTGGCGAAGGCGCCAAATAACAAATTCGGCGTAGAACAACAAATTCGACGCAGACGCCATCAGCGGGAAACAACAAATTAGCGTTAAAAATTTTAGCGAGGCACGGCGCCTTCGGTGCGGAAAATTATTCTCATCTTGTTGCCTCATGCGTCGGAGAGACGGTGGGCCCCGCGTTGAGAGAGAGATCATTCGATCTGTAGTATCATTCGATCTGCAGCATTAAGTGCAAGTTAAAGTGTTTTTCCCAAATGCATTAATTGCGTGCACTCTGCTATTCCCAGAAACTTTCATTCCCCAAAAAGTTTCATTTCCCAACAAACTTTCATTTCCCTAGAAATGTTTTTCCTCCCCAAACTTTCTACAAAATCTCATCTCAATCATTCATTTCTCAAGATTAAATCCAAGACATCTTTCTATCAAACTGTTTGTACTAATCGGCTTATCCTAACCAGTCCAAGAATTCAAAAATAGTTGTCAAATATAATATAAATGTACGATGAGTAACTATTTGCGTGGGTATTTCGTGATTGTTGAGAATGACAATTTTATTATCTTTCGCTTGAGCATGCCGGTTCGCAAAGTAACTCTCCCTCGTGAATTGAGCACGCTTCCAATGACGAGAATACCCTCCGACAAATCAAAAACACCAACGAAGTTAGGGTGTGTGCATAAACCCTAGCCTATAAATAGCATACGGGAGCAGGCGCCTCCGTTGCCTGAATTTTGCAGCCGCTAGAGGCGTCGATTGAGAGGTTGAAGCTTTTGATTGGCCGAGGTTCGAGAGTTTGAGTCAGTGACGATGAGGGCCAAGGTGAGATCTCACACCCGTTTGATGATCAGATCTCTGATCTTCTTCGACTTAGTATTTTGTTGGGTTAATCAGAATAATTCGTCTTGTTGTTATAAGATCGATCTAATGTCGAGATTTCTTTATTTGGGAACAAAGTCATATCTTGAATATTTTTTCTTTTCGGGCTAGTCTTGTGCAATTACTTTAAAGTAAACATTTTTCACATGTACATGGATCATTTAGTTTATTGGAAGATATGTCGGTTATATACGTGCTAAAATAGCATCACATCTCACAATGAGTTTAATTTTACATGACTATCGAGCATTTTCTTTGTAGAAATTTGACATCTTATTCTTTTTTTTTTGTTCCAGACCATGTTACTGTTTCTGCATGCCATATTATCTACAGTTTTAATGGAGAACCTAATCTTGCAGTGTATTCCCATCAGTATCTCTTACTATTGAGAACGTGAAACAAATAATTAACATAAAATCAAACAATAAACTACTGGTGTTATGGTCTGTAGTGATGGATGAATTGTAATGCTGATATCATTTGATGCTAACATGAATGAGAACTGGCATGTTCTGACCGATCAATGGGAAGATTTTTTTTGGGTTTGCAGATATAGTTCAATTCGTTGATGTTACTAATTGTAGTAATATCTAAATTTTGTGTAGAGTGAAATCTGTGCTTGCTAATTGCAATATATGCTGTGATATTATAGTGGTTTTCTCTATTCTGATGACGATTTGAAAAATTAGATTTGACAAACCATGGTTGGATGAGATCTGTACTCTATTCCCTGTTTGTTTTGAAAGTGATATCACATGGTTTTTGAAGGTTAAAATGAGTTATAATATTATATTAGCAGCCCCTTCCCGGCTGCTCAAATTTCATGTTTTCCATATCAGTCCTTCGAACCTTGACATTTTCATGTTTGTCTCTTAATCTTGAAAATTGGCATCTGTTCAATTAAACGATTAGTACTTAAAAATTTTCTTTTACTAATATCCTGCAATCATTGTATTTCCCATTTTCTTTTAGTGTAGGTAAGATAATGGACTTCAGGAGGAGAAAATTGGCTAAAGGTTTAAGCATAATAGGTTATACATTATGCATCTTTAGGGAGTTAATACATGAAATATGAACATGATGCTGTTAGAGTTTGAACATGAAACTGCAGGGACTAATTTGGTACATATTTTTGAATTGAGTGACCAATAGAATATCTAACTTCAGGAACTCATATAGAGACATTGCTAAGGAGCTTATTTCTCCATAATTCGGTACGACCTCTTTTCAATTGAGTATAATAAAGATGAATTGTGGCTGATTGTTTACATATATAAGTTGACTGATGTATATATATTATATCCGATGGCTAGATTTCTAGGCACATGCAAATGCATGTGAAATAAATTGGTAATTTATACAAAATGCATTATGATTCATTGAATAATTGACACTAGATATAAGTGAGTGTATTCATAATGTATTAATTAGGCAATGAAGAAACGTCGTTGGTATTTGAGGATTACATATTTTATTAATAAGGATAACTTTAAAACTATTTTAGGAGAAAAGATGTTACAATGGACATGCCTAAATTTCTTATTTTCATGTGAATTTTAGTGACATGCACAAAAAAGAATATCAAAAGGATGAAAATTTTACAATATTTTTTCATTTTTTAATATTGAAGTGTTATGTAAATTTTCTTTAAAAAGTTATTTCAATTACTTGTCTCAAATGTTTTACACAAATTATAGCAAATATAACAATATAACAATTTTTAAGCCAAGAAAAGCAAAGATGCATGTGATATTAGGTTTTTTAAAAAAATAAGAAACGTCAATTTTTTTTTGCTCACCGACATTGGTAATTTTACGGTTCTAATCAAAACATAAATTGAAAATCCAAATAAGACGATGGCAAAATCCAAATAAGACAATGGCAAACTTGTAAACCTTTTGATTTTGGCAAAGTTCTAATTTCATGTGACTCTTCGGCCATTTTGAAAAGTCTGTTACATTTTAGGTGTTGGTCTATACTACACTTTTCCCATTATACTAGTAGCGATGTATTTAGTTATGCAGTGTAGGGTCTTAAATTCTTTTATCTAGAGCAACTTAAATATGTTAAAAGGGTTAATGATCTTGTATATCTGTAGCAATTTAGTATGTTCTATGGATACTTAACTTGATGATACAGTTATATTCTACGCCGGGTTTGGTTTCAACAGTTACAATTGATTGATTTTACCTAAAACATGCTATACTACTAAGAAAAAATTGGCTAAGTATATCATTCTTAAATTATAGGTGCTTTTTCCTTATTGAACCCTATTTCCTTTCAATCCAAATTTCAACATCGATGAGTCAATTCTTCAATTCCCTAGCAGCTTTAATGACCTAAGAAGAAGAAGACAATCTTAAGCTGCAATCCAAAACCTACAGCAGAAGACCTACAGAGCAGATACAACTTCCCTGGAAACAAAATGTTTAAATTCAAAAAACCGAACTTGCTCCTCAAAGAATCGCTGAATAAGAGATCACAATTTTATCAGCTCAAGGGCCTGGTCAACAAAATTCAAAGAAACCCAGGCATTGAGGGGGATTTAAATTTGGAAACAAAACTCTATATTAAATTCCCAAGCTTTCAATCAGTGCAAGGCTTTCAAAAAGAAAAGGAAAAAACTCAAGGGAGCAAGAATAATATTCCACCACCAAATTCCCAACCCGAATTAGAACCCACCCATTTCAAAACATCAACAATACAATCCATGTTATGTGAAGATTCTCCAGCACATGTTCATCATGTGATGGTTTCTCTATCACATGTTCTCCAATCTACTCTCTCTCTCTCATCACTATTGTTTTAATGCATGTCTCACACACATTCCCCATCTCTCATCGCCTTGATCTTAATACTGTGTCTGTCCTGCATTCGTCAGTCACAATGACCTTAATCTATTCTTTCTTGCATTCCTCTGTACCATGATATTTAGTCTGTCTCCAGTGAAGATTCATCTTGTCCATTCTGATCACCACTACTTCCACAAAATCCTTTGTTAGATTAAACCCATTGCTGCCTTTGTCCTCTTTAATTCCTACCACCATCAACACATCTTTTGCTATGCCACTTGGGGCAATGGGGTTCTAGAGAGGAATATTTAGTTTAATGAGAATTAAAAGGGAGGATTCCATTAAGTTAAATTCAATGAAGATAATTTGAGGAGTAATTTAGCCAGATTCACACTATTTAGATGGACCCACCCTTAAAAAAGAGAGTATTTTGAGAATATACTAATGTTAAAAGCAGTGTTCTAAAACAAGTAATATGCAGCCGCATACAATGTGGCGGTCTTCGGCTGCGTGAAAAATTAGATATGCGGCCGAATTATGTGGTAGGCCGCATAATCGGCCGCATAATCGGTCGCATAAATGTTATGCATCAACATATTCGAATAAATGGTTGCATAAATGTTATGCGCCTGCATATTCGCATAATTGTCCCCATATGTGAATATGCGGGCATATAATCGGCAACTAGAAAACCTCAACCCGTCAAGAGAACCGACCCGTTAAGCATAAAAATCAGTTTTTTGTTTTTTTGTTTACACGGGTTGTAATTATATTTTTAATGAGTTTGATTTTGTGCGGTTGAATGTTGCTTTAGACTTTAGACTTTAGTTAATTTATGTATTGATCGTCTTAATGATGTTGATGTTTTAGTATAAATTAATCCATATTTTTAAAAGTTGATAATATTTTTTTCGTGTCTTCATCCTTTAGGTTTTTTTTATTTTATATACACAAATACACACACACATATATATGTACTAAAATATTCATTTTCATGTAAATCGTATAATCCGCATAATCTGCCGTATAATCTGCATATGCGTTATGTGCTCCTGGACCGCATGCATAATGAAACGACATTTTAGAACTCTTACTAAAATGACGTTTTAATTTGACCTAACTTTAATATAATTGGGGTGTTAAATCAGAAATATGAAGATTTGATGTGTTAATATGGAATTATGTAAGATTTTGGGTGGCAACTTGGGGAAAACCCGCTATCTTATTACTTTATATGTTTTTGTACTAATTATTTTGTTAATAAATTGAATTCTACATTAATAAAATTTAATTGCCAGGTATTATCACTTCAGCATTCTGTTATAACTAAAAATTGGTGTGCCGCGTGCGCTTGGCTGTGTCACTTAGAATAGCTCTGATTCTGTTATATCCATGACGTATCCGTTTTACTTTTTAACTACATGTTTTCCTTTGCGACATCGAAATAGCATCCTTTTCTAGCAGCTAAGGTTCCTTGCTTTTGCAAGTAGTATGATATCTGGATGCATATACTTATTTGTTTTTGCAGCTAGCCAAGTATTTGAGAAGTATGTTGTCATTGCATATTTACACTGTATATGTGCTTTCTGTGGCTGTTTTCTGTGTTTTGGTCGTGATTGCATTGGATGCATTGTGTGTATATGGTGTACACGCATCTGGCTATTCCTTTTGTTATTTATTATGTCATCGATATTAACTTTTTTTTTGTATGCTTGTTGATTTAGTGGAAGAAGAAGCGCATGAGGAGGCTCAAGAGGAAGCGCCGAAAGATGAGGCAGAGATCTAAGTAGCTGGACGAAGACTACCACAATCTCCATACCTGTCAACATCTAATGAGATAGTGATGTTGGTCCAATTCTGTTGCAGATGTTGAAAGGGGTGGTGCGTTGATGTGGAACTTTAGTCTTTGGTGTCTTAATTTGCAGCATTAGGAATTTAAAGAGGACTTCTCTCCAGGATAAATTTTTGGTTGAACTTTTGTTAAACCTAATGCCTGTCATGACTGTGTTTGCAATGAAATTTGTGCCTGGTATGTTGATGACAAATCTGAATTTGATTGCGTTACATTGAGTAGATGTCATCCAGGTTTTTTGGCCGTTAAATGGTTATGCATTTGATTGGCAATTTTCTTACCTTCAATGCAGGCATGTAGTATGATTTCTGATTGGTGTTATTGATGTCTAGCTGGTGTCAAAATAGGTGATTGCTTGGTATGTTCGTTTGTCTTTGATGTGCCATTTTGCTGCGAGGTTTAACATTTGTGATAATGAGATCATGTTTTCGGGGCAATTTTGAATGCGGCCTGCATGTGGATATGTTTTTAGCTCAACATCTGACTCTCGACCCATGAAAAAGGATTGAAGAGAGTTGGCTACATGAAATAGATGACAGCCTAAACATGTACATTTTACATTGGCAAGAGCCAATGAATATTCCCTAATCTCATTGAACAAGAACAGAAGTCCAAGGACTGTGTTCCCAAAAGCAGTTATACCAATATTTCATTAGAAATAGGATGGTGTCATGATATTAAACCATATGCAGCAAGATTATACAAGCAGAAGAGCAACCAAAGCAGCCATGAGAACAAAATATATCCTGGAACTTGCAGAAAACTTGTCGACAAAGCATCACCAGCCTTAATGTCGATCTCAACGATGCAATCAACGAAAGCTAGAAGCCAGATGAATATTCTGAATTCTGCTAGCCAGGATGGCGCATGGAACTCCTGAGAATTTTGGCTTCGTTTTAAATTTCTCAGTTCTTTTTGCAGCTTCCCTGCATCCTTTCCTGCTTTCCCGCCGTTCCCCTGGATGAGGGTTTGATGGCATAGATAGCTTATGCTAATGAAAACATGGGAAAGAGTTGCTATGATGAGTGGAGCAATCCCCATCAGGACAAGTGCCATCCTTAGTCTTGTATGTTGAGAAGCTTATCTTGTTCAAGTGGGAAACTTGTTAGTGCAAAGAAGCCATTACAAGGAAGAAAACAGAAAGGCCTCCCTTAAAAGAGAGTTGCTCAGCAGGATGGAGAAATTTAAGTTCCTCATGGTGTGGAAGTGTTGAAGCCAGATTCTTTTTCAACATTTCAAGAAGCGACCATTCGACGGGCTGTTTGATAAGTTAACAAGATACTGAACGAGAATGCAACTATACCACATGTCCGACATTGTACGCTGCTGCTCTCCATAACGTACATAAACTTTGGAATAACACTCTCTTGTATCATTCGGTTTCAAATGAGACATCAGATTGTCATTTACATTAACGATCCATGTATCTTCTAAGTTCATGCCCTTCGAGTATCACCATTGGAGACGGACCGTGCGCCTAGGCGAAAGCGAATGTGAACTAGCTTTGATTTTGATTTATGAAAGAGGTGCCTAAGATTCTGTTTTCTTCTTCGGCTTCATTAAATGCAGTAGAGATGAATCCAGTTCCCCATAGCAAATCTGTAACTTCCCCTTATGTTATGTAACTAGAAATTATCCGTGTCCGGAGGGCACAGAGGCAATTGTCGCCCGGGCGCAAATGCGGACAGAAGCGGGGGGCCAAAGCGAAAAAAAGCATGGGTTTATACGTGATGAGCGTCGGGGAAAAAAAAGAGGAAAAGCAGTGATCGAAGCGCAAAAAAACCCACCCCAAACTAAGCCAAAAACCCCACACATCCCCCGTTGGGCCCCACCGATATGAGGTGGAGCACCCCTGGCCAATTGTTCCCCCAAAAAATTCAAATCCTTCCCCCCAAATACAATTCAACCCCTTCTTTTAACCCGTGTCCTAGTCAGCATAAGATGGCTTGAAGCTTTGTCCTAGTCATCAACAAAGTTTGTCCTAGTCATATTTTGGGTGCCACGTAAGACAAAGATTCAAAAAAGTCATCAAATGTATAATAGATATTTCTGATTGATTGCAGTAGAGATTTAGATAATTTCTCCTTGGCTGCACTAGCTTAAATTACATCACCTGAAGGCTTCCTTAGCTACAATTTGGTCCTCTAGGATTTGTGTAAATCACCTCTCTTATCAATAATTTTTTGTCCATATATGTGTCACCAATTAAAAGGTTTGATTTCAGGCTGATATCGGTCGGGTGTTATGATTTTGTCAAATCTTCATGAAGCCCTCTTTGTTGTGTAATGAATTTTGAGAAACCATCAATAAACTGTAAATAAACCAAGCATGAAATGAGTTGTTTCTGTTTTATGCTGTTTTCCTGGGAAATCTGAGTGTGAACGTTTAGAAATAATATTTCTTTTTAAAATTTTGAAATCCTAATACTCAACCATCCGACCTATTACCTTCTTTTTTTGTAGTACTGCCTTAAACCCAAGCTATCAAAGTTTTACAAAACTCCCAAAATTTTGGAAAAATTTTATTCTTCGGTTATTCACAAAATTTGTGATGTGGACATGCACATTGGAAGCGTGTATTAAATTTCAATTTTCTCTGTGGTAGAGAATCTAGAGATTACATTTAGGTTTCAAGTTCTAACAACTCTAGCCTAGCTTAATTAAATGTAATGCATAGTTAGAGTTGGTTATTTCAGTATAAAAGTAAACACATATGCTTTTATTAATAATCTGTCAATTATACTGAAACCTAACAAACCATGAATGAGTCAATTGTCTCATTCTCCTAAATGGAGAAGGCTCATCCTTCTGTGGAAATCGCCGTACTAAGTCTTCCATCAATCGTATTACCTTTGCCGATCATGCATACAGCTTGGTTTTTTTTTCAGTTCAGAGTGCAATTATATCTCAAATTTCTAACTCAGATCTAACAAGGCTCTACAGTACATGAGGCTGATACTTGGCATGTCCCAGAAGGCGTACCTTGTGTTAGATTTGATTTAGGAAGTCTGAGTCCGTAGAAACTTAGAGAAGCAAAACACATACCTTCTACGCATGAGAATAAAGATCGAGAGGAGGAATTACAATACTATTTGGATCGGGATTGGAATCACGTGGGGAAACCAAACACTGTTTCAGTGCAAAGATTACCATGTCTTTCTTCTTCCTTGCCAACTTGACTTTTTATCATGGGAGACTCCCAGGGATATATATATATATATATATATATATATATATATATATATATATATATATATATATATATATATGGGATTAATGGGTATCATACGCCATATGAGGCCTTGCCTCATATTCCCTCTCACATAAAGCAATCAAGTACAAGCCCACATGGGCTTGTACTTGGTTGTACTTAGTTGCTTTACGTGAGAGGGAATATGAGGCAAGGCCTCATATGACGTATGATAGCCATTAATCTCATATATATAATAATGGGTATCATACGCCATATGAGAGGGTCTCTCATATTCCCTCTCACATAAAAGGGGCAAGTACAAGCCCATATGGGCTTGTACTTGTTGTACTTGCCCCCTTTATGTGAGAGTGAATATTAGAGACACTCTCATATGGCGTATGATACCCATTATTATATATATATATAATAGACGGAGAAGTTAATTTACGTTAGAACATGTACATTATAAAAATAGTGTTTCTTTCCAACGATGGGATAGTTAGGATAATCTACTATACATTTGAGGAGGTTGTTGTGACATTTGTCCTATGTGGCATCCAAAGAGAGGTGCCACATAGGATGCTCTATCACCCCCAAAAACAATAGGAAACCAAAAAACCCCAAAAATCCACCCCAACCCCCAAAGCACACCTAAACCCAAAACATCCAAAAACACATCCCAAATCAAAAAAACCCTAAACCCTAAGACAATAAACACACTCACACCCACTCTTCCCATTTCACCCAGTTTTGCACCCACCGGAACTCCTGTATGAGCCCCGCGTTCTGAGTGTGTGTTGATTTTTTGGGTGCCCGTGCACCTTGTGCACGAGTTATTTCTTGTACTTTAACATTAGGAACACTTAACTTCTCTTAATTTCAATTATCCATAAATGTTAATTGAAATTGCATATAGCCCACTTAATCATTTAATATTTATGTTTTACCCCCTGTGTTAAACCCGTCATGTGCGTACCCAATTCTAACATCACACACACACATGATGAGATTGTTGTTACAGAAACGTTGAAAACTTTTTTATACTCGGTAACTTGGTCGTGCAACCCATAAGCAAACACATGCAATCTTATTTTATATTGTTTAGAGATACACAACTGTCCTCTGTGGAATTCAATCCTCTAAAGTTTCTCTATCGCTTATAATATCACAAGTCTATTTTGTTGTATCAGTTTAAGTATTTATGATCACTCTTTTTAATTATTTACTCTTGAGGATATACTTCAAAAACTCCACATTGATGTCTCTTAATCACATAGATTGGTCGGTGTGTAAGAACATCAAATTTGATATCAACAAACTTAGTCGTTCCTTTGCACTTAATACCTTAAGTATCAACTCAGCTATTTTCCTAGACATTCTTTTAGACCGAATCAATCGTGGTCATAAGAAATATGCTAAAGTAGCTATCACCAAGATTGAGACTTCGAATATTGGTTAATAGTCAACATGTATTATGAGGAAACCAATCCTTTATGGACTCAAACAGTAGAGAGGCAATGATCCAATTTAACACTTTCCATTATGGTCGACTCCAGCACATGTGGTATGAATCACATACAACAGTGTATTGCGTATGTCTTAGCAGTAATTTAATTCAACACGTTCAGACTTCAGTTAAATGTACTCATACATTTAACACTAAATTCTACAGCAATTTAATGCTCTAAGAATTTGTGTCTAGCTTATAAATAGGCTTAGATGAACATTTAGGAATTAGTTCATCCCGGTCATTATTTGTGTATTGTGTGTGAGTGTGTGTATACTGACCTCATCTTGAAACTTTATTCAATGGGCCTTTCACAAGATGATCAAGTCTCATTCATGTCCGTTCATCTAAGAATGTCAAAGGCGATTGCCTGTGTAAGAAGGCCAATCTCACATGCACATTCGACATACTCTTCTTATGTACCCTTTCCATGTGTGTGTTAACAAATAACACTATTGGGCAAACACATTCAACATAATGAATGAAGTAAACATTTTTAATTGAACATCAGAGTACATATTCAAATTCTACGTAATCCCATAGCTTTTACATGTTTCTTAAAAACATATCTGGAAATAAGATTAGTAAGAGGATCAACAATCATTTTGTGCGTAGATATATATTTGATGGAAACTATATTCTCATTCAAAATGTCTCTCACAAAATGATACCGTACGTCGATATGCTTGAAACGACTGTGATATTTTGAGTCATTTGTGCAAGCTATCGTAGCTTGATTGTCACAGTAGACAATTACAGGTTCTTGCCTTACACCTAAATTATGTAGAAATAGTTGTAACCAAATAGCTTACTGGATTCCTCGTGAAGCGGCAACAAATTCTGCTTTCATGTTAGATAAAGCTATATACGTTTGTTTCTTGATGCACCATGATGTCACCATCCCTTAGCAAGAAAATATATCCCGATGTAGATTTCATCTTAACTACATCTCCCACATAGTCTACATAAGTGTAGCTTTCTAGTTTAGTGGACAAACCTTCGTAACACAGACTATAGTTGGTTGTGCCGTCAAATATCTCATGATCCTCTTCACAGCTTCTAATGCTCATGTCCAGGATTCAATTGATATCGATTTATCAATCATATCGCATGACATATGTCTGGCCTTGTACACAAGCTACATATTGCACTTGCACAATGCACTCTTGACATTTTGTTCTTTTCGTCTATCGTGCTAGGACAACCATCTAAACTTAAATTATCGCCTTTCACTATTGGAGTTTCAACTGGATTACATTTAGACATGTTGAATTGTTCTAATACTTTATTGATATATGTTTCTTGCGGTAATGCAAGAAACCTTTTAGAAAGATTCTTTTAGATTTTTACACCAAGTATATAATCCTCTTCTGCAATGTCTTTCATATCACAGTTTGACGATAACCATTATTTTATGGTCATCAGAAACAACATGCCATTACTAGCTAATAATATGCCATCTACATATAATGTCAAGATGACAAATTTGTTTTTATGTTGCTTCGCATAAACACAATGGTCTTCTTTGACCATCTCGAAACTAAATGAAGTGAAAACTCTTTGAAACCTCTGAATCTATTATTTAGATGCTTGTTTAAGGACATATATTGATTTCTGTAATATACAGAATTTATTTATTTTGCCTTTAACGATGAAACATACTGGTTAATCCATATGGATTTCTCATCTAGTTCACCATTTAGAAATGTTGTCTTGATATTTATTCAGTGAAGTTCTAAGTTCATATGAGCAATTAAAGCTAGTATAAAGTGAATAGAACACGGGTGAACAGCTTTCTTCGTAATCTATACTTTTCTTTTGGGTATAGCCTTTTGCTACCTGACTAATTTTATACCTTTCAATGGATTTATTTGCCTTTCTCTTTACATTGAGAATCCACTTGTTCTTAATTACTTTTCAATTAGGTGACAAGTCAATCAGTTTCCAAACTTGGTTAACTTTAATGGAATCTATTTCTTCCTCTGTAGCTTTCTTCTAATAATCTCGATCATGACGAGATAAAGTTTCTTCCACACTATGAGATTCTTCGTCATCTTGAGGTATAACAATTAGGGCTTCCCCTTCAATGTTAAATCTACGTCTGAAACCCTAACCATTTTACCCCTCCTAATTGACTCAAGTTGAGAATTTTGAATAACTCCTCTATTGGACACACCGCTCCTACTAACTTCAGGGATTTGAGGAGTATTCTCTTGTAACTCAAATGACTTGATGTTTACGAAGTCCGGATCTTCCAACTCATGGAGATCATCTTCATTTCTAACTTCACCTAGTTTAAGAAACACATTCTCTAAAAATGTGGCACCACTTGATTCATATTCTGTGACCGTGACAATATAGTCTTCTTGCTCATCAAAGAAAACATAACCATTGAGTGTTCAGAGTATCTAATGTATACACGCTTCTTCCCTCTGGATCCTAACTTCTCATACTTTTGAGAAGTGGTATGTACTTAAGCTACATAGCTACATGGTTTCAAGTAACTCAAGTGTGGACTTCTTCCAGTCCAAAGTTCATATGAGATTTTATGGACCGATTTGGAGGGCACAAGGTTTAAAACATGTGCTGATGTCAACAACACATCTTTCCAATATTTAATTGGTAAATTTGCATGTTACTTCATGCATCAAACTATTTCTAACATGGTTTTATTTCTTTTCTCAGCCACACCATTTTGCTGAGATGTATAAGGAATATTTAGTTGTTTAAGAATCTCATTTTCATTACATAAATCCTTAAATTGATCTGATAGATACTTTCTCCCTTGGTCTGTCCTCAAGTTTTAACATTTCTAATCAATTTGAAGCAATCCAATGCCATGGATTAATGGGATATAAGATACACATTTCCAAATCGAGAGTATTTATTTATGAATGTAATACAATATAAGGCAACATGTCTTGCCCTTACACTCATTGGACCACCAATATTAGTGTATAAGTTATAATGAAGCATTTACTCGTTTTGCCTTACCAAATGGTTTCCTAGTTATCGTGTCTGCTAGGCATGGTTCACATACTAGAATATCTATTTTGGTAAAAGACCCAAAAGTCTCTTTGGCCAAGCAGTCCATCTTGGCTTTACGTATGTGACAGTCTAGCATGTCATAATTTTAGACGAAAATATGGTTAACATATAACCATAAGAACAATTATAAGTATTAAGAAATGTCAAACCATTAAAATAAGTACCAGATCCGTAGAATACATTACACAAACGTATATTCAAAACATATTGTTCAAAAACAAATCAAATTCAGTGACTATGTTTCGCCTTATATCAGGAGCGTATAACACATCGTGCAACAATAAGGTCCATCCTCCGCACAATTCTAATTTGCACGTATCGACTCCATTTACTTCTAATTTTTTGTTGTTGCCCATATACACCTACCCAGTTCCACCAAGAACATGGCGGTTCTCCACAACGTAGTCTCTGTCTCTGGCTATGTGGTCTGTCTCTTCTGAATTAACAACCCGCCAAAGATTTGGTTCTATGAGCATAACCGAAATAGACACTTATGACTATGACAAGAAATAGAAGAAGAATCAGAAGTTACCTTCTTTGGCTCAGAACAATCACAAGCGAAGTGTCCCTTCTGACAACAGTTGAAGCACCTCAGCTTATCAATATTTTTCTTCTCATCAACCTTCGTTACCTTTTTAAATTTTAAAGCTGTATACTTGCCTTTGTTCTTGTTCCAGAACCTCTTCCTTTTGAAGTTTTCTCTTCTGGAACTTGACTCAGTCATGTAGGAATGAGAGTGTGGTTTTAGGAAAGATAACCTTTCATCTTTCAATTCCATGTGACGTGACACATCATCAAAAGTCTTGACACTTTCATTATGAGTCAAGTTAACTTTCATATGTTCTCATGAGCCCGACAAGGAACAAACCACAGCTTGTACTTGTTCAATAGTGAAGTTGCACCTAGCAGTAGCTCCTTAATCATTCTGGACATCTACAGGAGATGTTGCTTGATTATTTAATTGGATCTCATCTTATAAGTATCAAACTTAATAGTCAGCTGACTCAACTTCGACACAGAAGTTCATCCTAACTTATCGTTTAAGACCTTCCATATGTCACTTACAGTGGGATAATCCTTATAATCACAAGCCAAGTCATCCTTCATTAAGCTTACAAGTATACCATGCATAGTGGCATCATTTTTCTTTCATTCACGGTAAGTCTAAACTGCACGTCTGTGCTAGACAATATTTTCCTCATCAGGATATTCCAACTTATGGTTAATTGTTTCAATTAACTTCGTGTTCCTCCAAGACATACTTGATACGGAAACTCTAGATGTTGAAGTTGTCTCAATTGAGACGGTCTCTATTGTTAAGATCAGTAATTATGTTTTTGGTAGCATCCATTATGTAGGTTGGTTTTGTTATAACTGAAATATAGAGACATTTAGAAGATAAGTTATTTGTCCAAAAATTACTCTTACCAATAGCTTAGTTTTTAATTATAATGATTTAGTTAATAGTATCGAGTCAAAAGTTCATTAAATTCACAATAATCGTTCATGACTAGAAACTTTATCATTATTTTAAAGACGCTTGTAAAGATATATCTATACTTATATCGTGTTCACTTCGAACAAATATAAGTCCACATATATTATCAGAATACAGCTCCTACTAAATTTATGTATTCACATAGAACATAAATTCCAAAACACATTGTTTTAACAGGTCAATAATATTTACATAAAATATTATTATGACACAATTTACATAAAATAGGCAAGTTGGATGGTTCTGATAATTAATATTAGCAAACTAAAATTCTCAATTTATATTATGGATTTAATGTAGAAAAGCTGCCACCTGATCCAATGGATCAGATGCTAAGACACAAAAAAGGTGGAAAGTACAAGCCCCACATGGGCTTGTACTCGTTGGGGCCCACCTTTTTGTGTCTTGCACCTGATCCATTGGATCAGGTGCCACCTGCTCTACATTAATCCCTTATATTATTAATGTTAATATATAACATCAAATATAAATATTGTATATAACATCAAAATTCTGATGATTTCATTTGAATATGAGTTTAATATATATATAACAAATATATAATAGTTGGATATATATGATCAAACAACTACTCCCACAATTACTCCCACTAAAGAAGATGAACAGTTCATTATGTTTGATCTTCATCAGTTCAAATAATCATCAGATCATGTATAGCAATTCATAATCATAAAGAAATGCTTCAAATTACTTAAAAACGGATTTGCATGTATGCTAAACCGTAGTTTCATAAGCAAGGATGGTATGTATATTATGTTTAACATTATTTGAACAAATCTTATTACACCAATTAGACACGTGTAATTATGCATACATTATTGTGGAATGTCCTTCAAAATTCCATAATTACTTAATGGAATACTGTTAGGATCCAAAATAAAAAGACAATTTTTATAGAGAAATCAAAATTAGAAGAAGATAATTGAGCACAAAAGAGGTGCGCTCTCCTCCCAAGACGCCGAAGAGGACGTCCGCACTCGTTTAATCTAAGACCTAACCTAAAGACGCTCAATAGAAAATATTCAATATCTAGCATAAAAATACCAATGATGAATAGCCCCTATAAATAGAAGAAACTAGGGTTCCTAGGGCAAAGGGGCGCGCGTGCATAAGCAAAGGAGGGGGGCCGGCGGCTACTAATGAGCCCGGCCCATGTGTAGACCCAGGCGGGTCTATCAATACTCCCCCCAAAGAGCCACCTTGTTCTCAAGGTGGTGTCTGCAAGTCGATTCCTTCGTCCTCCACGTCGTCATCCTCGTCGGCTTCCGCTATCAACGCTTGCAGCTTTCGATCCACACAGCGGTGTCTGGGAGTGAAGCGCCCGTCGCATCGGAAACAGAGCACATTTTGCCTTTTCTCTCTCATCTCCGCATCGGTCATCCTTCGGAATGGCCAGCCAGCCGGTGGGGGTTGTTTTGTGCTCCCGTCTTCTCTAGTCCCACCTGAACTGCCTCAGTAGTGGCCCCTGCTCCGCCTGCTCCAGTGGAGGTGACACGCTGCAATTGCCCACTGTAGCTCCCCCCGCCTCTTCTATCCTCAGCTCGGGAGTCCTCCACCATCTGTGCCATCTCGATGACCTCTGAAAACCCCCGGGGCTTGTAAGGCCTCACCGCAGCTCGAAGAGTAGGTCGCAGCCCCTTCAAGAAGGTGCCCTCCAGCGACTCGTCCGACACCCCATGAACTCGCCCTACTAGTGTCTCAAATCTCTTGATGTACTCCTGCATCGGCTCCTCCTACATAAGGGCGAATAGTTGCTCGTGTAGGTTCCCTAAGCGGGGGTCTCTAAACTTCTCCAGAACCAAGTCTTTCAGCTCCTCCCAGCTCCGGATCTGCTGCCTCCTCTCCTTCCACTGGAGCCACCCCAAAGCTCTCCCCTCCATGCAAATGGCTGCTGCCTCCAGCTTCTGTGCCTCGGTCATGTGGTGCGTCGCGAAATATCTCTCTGCTGTGAACAACCAGGCGTGTGGATCCTCCCCAGAAAATACCGGCATCTTTAGCTTCATGACTCTGCAATCTCCTCCAAAGTGCCCCTGCACAGGCCTTCCCTCCTCTCGATGATGTGGACGGTAGTGATGCCTCCTCTCGTCCTGAGTCTTGTACTGCCTAGGTGACACTTCTCCGCGGCCCCCATAGTCTCCTCGGCAATCCTCTCGACGGCCCTCGAAATCGTCACAACTGCGACATCGCCGAACTCCGCCTCGTAGCCACCCCCGTTGTCATAATAATGGCCTCTCCCGCCTCCGTCTCCGTACAAGGGGTCCTCCGCTACTGTGCGCCATCCCGAAGGGTCGAAGAATACTCCCAAAAACTATCCACGACCATCATCTACTGATGTCCGCTGTCCGTGGGGCTCCGAAAACCCACCTGGAGGCTGGCCGTACGCGCCCCCTGGAGGCTGCCGGGGGGCTCCCGCCCCCTATATGCTGCAGGCAGGGCCTGTCGGCCCTCTGGTAGGGCCGGCAGCCCCTGTCGATCACCCAGCGGGGCCTGCCGGCCCTGCCGGCCCTCCGACAGGGCCGTCGAGCCCTGCCGGAGCCCCGACAGGGTCGCCAGGCCCTGCCGGCCACCTGGTAGGGCCGGCAGGCCCTGCCGGATCCCGCGCTGGGCGGGGGCCTCCCCCGCCTCTGTCGCGTGGCAGCCGCCCCCCCGAAAGGGTTTTGGAGGGCCGACCGCCTCTCCTCGCCTTCGTGTGCTGTCCGAAAGGGGGCGGCTAGGGCCGCCGCCCCCCTTGATACTCCACCGCGTTGCGCCGCACCTCCTCGCAATAATACACCTTCCATGGCTCTTCGTCTTCGTCCAATTCCTCCACCAAAAAGGGTTGATTTTGGGTCAAAATCTCCTCTTTTTCCTTCTCTTTCTTCAAAGGTGACGCCTTTGGTGTTGGATTAGGGTTCCCATCCCCTTGGTTGTTCGTCGCCAATTGATTTAGGGTTGCCATCAATTGCGCGAATTGTTCGTCGTGCTTCGCTTGATTTGCCGTCAATTGGTTGATGGAAGCCGTCAACTTTGCTATGGATTCATCGTTTGCCGCCAACGATTTCTTGATCCCGTCGATTTCGCTCGTGAATTTTGCCTCCAAAGCCTCGATTTTGTCTTGCGATCTTGTCGTGGCCACCATGGATCGTCACGTGATCTGATACCAAAAGGTTAGGATCCAAAATAAAAAGACAATTTTTATAGAGAAATCAAAACTAGAACAAGATAATTGAGCGCAAAAGAGGTGCGCTCTCCTCCCAAGACGCCGAAGAGGACGTCCGCATTCATTTAATCTAAGACCTAACCTAAAGACGCTCAATAGAAAATATCCAATATCAAGCATAAAATACCAATGACGGCTAGCCCCTATAAATAGAAGAAATTAGGGTTTCTAGGGCAAAGGGGCGCGCGCGCATAAGCAAAGGAGGGAGGCCGGCGGCTACTAATGGGCCCGGCCCATGTGTAGACCTAGGCGGGTCTATCAAATACCTTGCTAACATAAATGTTAGATCAATGAACATAATTAAAAAAAGATCGTGTGGATTGAAAATTAGGCCAGTTTATTTTGGGGTCCAGCCTACCTTAGGCTTGACATTCACCCTAACCCAAGCCCCAACCTCGACCCAATGGATGTATGCGTCAAGTCATGTTTTAAGGCTCAAACTAATATATCTAAACTAATAATCTAATAGAAATCGTTCCTTGGGCCTTAAAGCTCAAATCAAATTGTAACCATATTTCCTGATAAATTTGTAACCATATTTCCTGATAAATTTTTATCTATTTTTTCTTTTAACTAATCTAATTTCATTTATTATATTTATTATAATATTTTTTAATCATCTACATTGGTAGTATTCAATTCGAAAGATTTTAATTTTGATAATTAGTTTTTTAGCTAAAAAATCCAAAATAATCTCATGGCTATTTCAAAATGTGCATTAAAAAGTTTGGTTAGGGCCGACCCAAAAAGTCCGAGGGCCAGATCAAAGACCCTAGGGCCATATTGGGGCACATTCATTTAAAGCCCAGAGTTAGGGCGAGGCCTCAATTTAAAACCAAAAATATTCGATGTCAACGTCAAAGTTGGGGCTTACCATAGGCCCGGACTGGCCCAGGCTTATTACCATCCCTATTGCAAGGCAGTTAGTGTTCAGTTTAAGGTCCAAGGTACAGATGGCCAAAAGGAAATAATATGTATTCATGTGGTGTAATTCATTAATTGAGCCTTTAACAGACACTCAATGCTTAATCTAGCTCAGTGTTTGTCACAAAAATATGTTATGGACTATAAAATTCAGTCAACAGTTGGATATCTTCCAGCAACAATATGTCCCCTCAGAATGGGCTCTTAGTCTGGTTATGAATCTTATGATCTCGAGAATATGGAGAGAATATCATCAACAAGACGGCAAGGGAATAACAAATAACACGACCAACAAGTTTCTACTCGGTAATTTACCCAGCAACTGTGACAGCCACCAGTGATCTCGAGAAGCATATAAAGAATATCAGTGTTAGGTTTCTTCAACCTCGGACGCAAATTTTGTGGACAGATCTTATGGGTATTGGAACATTTCATGCTAAAAGTAACAAAAACACCTAAATAAGATTGATAAAGAACAGCAAGAAACTAGAACCGATTTGTTAGATTCTGTTTCAGACACTATAGGCTGAGAAATTGGAGCAAACACCAAAAAAATAAATGAAATGAACATGTTAGAATGGAAAAAGCCCATAAAGGTCGAAGTACATACTCTTTTAGGTATCAACCAGATCTAGGCATGGTGCATGGAGAAAGGCCCAAAATTCATTGGCAGGTCTCCCAAAATCTAAACAACCATAAAAACAGGAAGAGACTGTACCATCTGTTTTGAAAACATCCACCATTTTAGTTCCATGGACCATGGACTAGTTGGCACTAAGTCCATATGTACATGCAGCAGACAACGATCTCAAATTACTTCAATGTCCTTAAACATCACCTTCAATGAGCTCCCACATAATTACAATGTCATTTCTAACATATTTCGCTTGTAATATTCACATGCGGTTTGCTGATTTCCTAGACTTGAAGCCAAGGAAAGCAAGATAGGTGAAGACTTGATCAATTTGAGAGTGCAAGTGATTGTAGTTTATAGGGAAATATTGGTTCATTTTTTCCCTATTTTGTCACACTGCATATTGCTTGCCAAAAAGAATTAACACTTGTACAAAACTGCTGTGCCTGAGCAGCATAATCAAATTCAGCTTAAGAGTCTGACAAGAACATAAAGAAACATAAAAGGTTTCAACTGACTTGTTTAAGGCACCATGAACCAAGAACTAACTTATATATTGGCCCCCAAACAAGTAACAACAAAGGTTTTTCTTGATTTCTCGAGGCTAAGTCCTTAGAGTTGGAGAAGAAAAAAAGAATTGACTGCGTTAATTAAATATCTTTTTGGAGAAAAAATGTACTTCACAATGGAAAAAAGGAAGCTACAAGTTTAAATAGCCGTTTGCATAGAAACTGTCTCAAAAAATTGTCAGACGAATTTGAAGATGTTACCTTTAATTCTCACATGCTAGAGGAACACTCTAATGATGTCATTCATAGTTACCAACCTTATTACTACGAAAGGCCAATTGTTTTTATGTTTTCAAATATGTTTTCAAATACACAAGGTCTCAACTCAGATTTGTGGTTGCCATTATAATTTAGTATTGAAAGCCACCCTTTATCATTTTCATTTATCCAAAAGAGTATCTCTACATAAATGGCAATATAAATGGATAGCTGGAAACACTTGTTTTTAGTTCCTTGTGTTCATCTAAGATGGATTTAAATAAATGCTTACATGCATAGCATAACATATAATTAATTTGTGAGCATGTACAACTTGATCAAGTAAAGTAATACAGAAACAACTATGATGGAGTTGTTACTCTAAAAGGAAGTTTGAACATGACTATAAATCCTTACTATTTTATTAGAAAAATTATTACCAACAAATTGAAAACCAATGTGATGGGGTGGTGAGATAACAACACCAAATTGTTCATCATCATGCGCAACAGAATTTAATTGTATAAGAAACTCCAAACAAATATCTCACAATGGCAGCCTAGAACCCCAATGCCTGAGCAGGTCATCCTGAAAATCAGGTCATATCACTCTGGTCATTTCAAAAAATCAGCACCTCAGCAGATCTAAATGCTTACTCCAAGTCGTATTGCATAGTGATCCTTTCCACTGTGCTCTGGGTGACAGCATTTCTCGAATATAGGTCTTTCAAAACATCTCCAGCCAAATCTGTCTCATCTTCATGTGCAATCCCTTCGACTAGAATTGTGTATGTCATTTCATTAGGAACATATCCCTTCTCAATCATCATCTCAAAAATATCAAATGATATATCAGTACGCTGAGCTTTGCATAAACCAAGTATGAGTGCATTGTAATTGTCTATATCAGGCCAGTAATCATTTTCCTCCATGACTTCAATAATCTTAATTGCCCCATCCAACATGCCCTCCGCACAAAGACCTCTAATCAAAGATGAATTTGTGTATGAATCAGGAGTAAATCCACTCTTTGTCATCTCATTCATAAGTTGGAAGGCAGCATACGTATTTCCCTTCTTGCACAAGACCGATATAACATTCCTATGGAAATCATGCATGGAAGAATTCTGTTTATTTCCCAAGCTCTGAAGTATGGAGAAGGCTTCCTCAACCTTCCCTTCCCCACAAAGCATAGCAATTGCATTGTAAGTCCCTTCATTCGGGGAACAATGCCTATACATCATCATGTCAAGACACTTTAGCACCATATCCAACTTACCCTCCTTGCAGTATTGTGCAATTATCGGATTATAGCTTGCAGCAACGGGCTTGAACCGATTCCGCACCATCTCCTCCAATATGCCGAGTGCTTGTTCTGTCCGACCATGATAAGCAAGAGAACCAATCAATATATTATATGTTATACCACTAGGAGAACAACCATTAGAATTCATCTCAGCCAAAAGCGCCTCCGCCTCATCCCAACGTCCATCGTAACATAAACTCCTCAGCAGAATGTTGTAGCTAACAACATTCGGCTTAAACCCTTTCGAAGGCAGCTCCCTAAAAAACTCAATAGCCTCTTCCAACCGATCCTCCTTGCAAAATCCAGTAAGAAGGACATTATAGGTAACCAAATTCGGCCTTCCACCCCTTGCCATGATCTCATCCAAAAGTCTCACGGCCTCATCGACTCCCCTCTCCTTATACGCAGCTTCTAGCAAAAACGAGTATGTGAACACGTTTGGAATTAATCCCTTGTGCATCAACCTCTCCATCAGTTGCAAGCTCTGATGCAGACTCCCATGAATGCATATGCCCCTCACCAATGAATTATAATTCACAGTGGTCGGCGGGCAGCCATAATCATCCATTTTATCGACTAGCTGCATAGCATAACCAACATTCCCTCTCTTGCACAGTTGATTGACCAAGAAGGTATAGGTCGAAGAATCCGGAGTCTGTCCTGCACTAACCATCAATTCCATGGCCCGAACGGCTTTCCGAATTTTATTCAGCTTGCACAGATCATACAAAAGCTGGGTTGATTGGGTCGGGTCGGGCTTATGGCCTTTTCCCACCATATACTCCAAGTACATGAAGGCATCATGGAGCCTGAGCTCCTTGGTGCTCATGTCGCTCTTGGAATTTCTCCAATTGGGTAGAGCGAAAAGATTCTCCTTTGGGGGAATCGTGCTGTGGGTTGATGCTAAACCCCTAGGAAACCCATTGTGGACCGAGACATTGTTGGGATTTGAGAAATGGGAGAAGAAAATATAGGGTTTGTTTGTCGAATTGTGCTTGGTTTTGGTGGTGGTTAGTGGGGAGATGAAATGCAAACGGGCTGAAGACATTGCCTTAAGTGAAACGAAAATAGAAAATAAATGAAAGAAAAGAGAAATTTTCTACATGGGTCTTTGTTTAACTCAGAGGAGAAGTGAAGAAAGCTTGCAACTATGTATGATACGAGATTTGCGACCTTGATTTTTTATCATGCTGAAGAGATTTTAAGCAGAAAAGGGGAGAGGGTTTTCACGAAGAAAGATTGAATGAAGGAACGAACAAGGACTAGCCTTTCGATACCCTTGAGATTGCAGAAGAAGGGAAGTTCACAGCAGCAGTTGATGATGACGAGCAGAGGTCAGCTTCCTCATCCGAAAGCAACTCCGTTACTGCCACCCATTTTCATTTGATGCTTTTTTCCATTTTGAACCTCCTCAATTTGGACTTTAACAATGAACTTCCCTCAAATAAAAAATATTTATTTTTGGTTGTGAATAGTGTTATGTACGTCCATCATAGGCCCCATGTATGGCTTATTCTATCTTGTAGCCGGTTAGGAGTCTGTATCCTATATAAACATGGTATCCTATCATTGTATGAACTCTTTCCTATTCCCTACAAATAAAGTCATATGGTCTTCCTCCAAAAAGCACTTCACAACACGTTATCAGCACGCTCTTCCCTGAGAGAGAGACAGGACGTCGTGAAAAATTTTAGCGAACGACGAAGTATCGTTAGATCGATGTCGTTTAGACACCAAAAACCCAGATTCTGTTTGCGCACGACGACCAACGAAATCAAGTGTCGGTCTCAATCGATCTTGAGGTATACCTAAAACCCAGTATATTTAACCATGATCATGATTTCTATTGCGCATTGATACCAAAGATCACAACAACAAAAAATTTAATGGTAAGGGTCGTCGGCCGCTGATCCCACAGGGGCCGCGGTGCTTAGCCCAAAAATGTGCTTCTCTCAAGCGTAAGAGTCCGTGCAAGTAATATAGATCTGGGAGTCCAGATGTCGAATCCTCGGGAGAAAACCTGTTGCAACCACAAAGCTTAAATCAAATAGAAATTCAATGTAAAGAGACCAACCACTTTTGATGATGATGATTTGAATGGGTTTGATCGTGGTTTTTAATTTGTGAAAAATACAAGCAAAAGAAAGTTTAGTTTATGAAAATATCTATGAGAAGTATGCACATGATATGGGTTCATTAGGGTCCATGGTTTATATTAATTTGGTTGATTAAAGATAACTCAATGAAATCTCTTTTGAGAGAAATTTATCGGAAAATATCCTTGTGGGGATTAAAGCACAATATTAAAAACGGTTGTTCCTAAAGCTATTAGTCTTTTAAATATAAGAGATGAAACTCCCTTTTGGGGAGATCAAAACTCACCCTTGTGAGGCGATCATCAACTCAATGACGTTCTTGTAAAATATGAAGAGAAGATTTCAAATAAAGACTATAAATTTATCAACGTCAACAATTTTACATGAAGATTCAACCAAACAAATACACATCATGTCCCCTAAATACACCATATCACGCACAATAAGAATTTAGCCACACATACTGAAAATAACTAAGGATTTCATCATATTAAGCATGGTTCTAATCAATAAAAGTAGATAGAATTGAAAATACACAATTAAGTTCAAGAGATATCACCAAATACACCCTCTTTTTGCCTAAGAAAGCCCTTCTTCTTCCTCTAAAAGCCCTCTGAAAATTCCCCCAGGTTGCTCTTTCTCAGAATATTTCTGCAAAAATCGTCGCCAAAATCGCCCAAATACGCCAAGAATACGCTCAAACCTAGAAATACCTTATATAATAACATTGCGGGTTTAAGTCGTTATCGGGTCCAAAATCCGCACCCAAATCGCCTCAAACCCGCTTCATTCAGCCAGCGCAAACTCCAGCCGTTGATCCGAGCGGGATCTTTCGAGCGATCGACGCGTGTCCCGCTCTATCAGATCCACGCCCACTTGAAAGTCGAGTTCGGATCGGAGTAATCTTGGACCGTCAGATGGGGGATCGTGCGGTTGCCAGCTCGCCACGTCGCCCAACGAAAACCGCTGCTTCGCTACGTTCGCTCGCAGGCCCGCTTCGATCAAATGATCTCGCTCGTCCGATGGAATGGCCAACGGATATCGTGCCACGTCTCCCTTGGAATCGCGCCCGCCCGCTCCGTTGATCTCGCGTGCGGGCCGTTGGATCGAGATCCAACGGCCGCTAATTGGCCGCGTCGACATCATCTTCTCGTCGTCTGATCGAAATTGAACGGTCTACAATCAGCCGCGTCGCCCGCTTTGCGTCTGTCGTCGGATGGAGCGGGAATGCGCAGATGGCCGCCACGTGGCTCTTCCGATGGTTGCCGCGTCATGCGCCAAGATTTGTGCGCTGAATTTCTTTGTATTTCTCATTTAATTTGTATCCTGCATTCAAAAATTCACAGTAATTAGCACAGATCTCAGAAAAATATAAATAAATAGTCGTTGGAATCGTGAGATTGAGACCTAGTCATGAAAAATATAAAAAGTGCAGAAATACTCAGTTGATTGATGTTTTGTGCTCGAATAAGTTGATTTCTCTAATAAATGATAGTGTACAAAATACAAACGTATTAGAGACCGATTAAGCATCATATAAGCACAAAATAGGGCTAAATGAGGGGTTAAATATGCAATATTAAACCCGAATCACGCCCCCCAACTAGAGTTTTGCTAGTCTCTAGCAAAGTGAGCGAAACATGATATCAGATATACACATAGATCACCTTATCAGGTCTCAAATCACTGATCACCACCGTACTACAACGACAAAAGAAGATAACCACACACTAATATCACGATTTCAAGCTCAGAAAATAATGGTACTCGTGGGTTTAAAGATGAAGAACAAGTATTTCTCAAATGGTCATGAAATCGACTTAACTTCACTGTCCATTACTTCATAGCGCATAATATACAAAATCATTGGCTCACACCCTTCAATTAGAGATTCTAACTTGGAGCGTAGATGTATCATGCAAAACAAGTATAAAGAATAGAATGGTATCAAGACATACACACGCCAATCTTCATTCATAAGAAATCACACCATATCTGTGCTTTCTTTAAGCTTTGGAAGTTCTCTTGACTTGTTAGTTATGCACACTTATTCTCTCTTTTCTTTCTTTTTTTTGTTCTGCATAACGCGCATAAAGCAATATTTGCGGGAAAATGTATAACTTGGATCGCTCCATCAAATGAGTGAGGTTTCGGTCAATGTCTCCCAAATCAGACGATAATAGGGCATTAGGCCAAAAAGGACCCATCGGAATGTACTACTCGAGCCAACCAAGTTATTTATTTTAGTAACACACTTATTCATTTTTTTTCTTTTTTATTTGCTTTTATGTTTCTCTCTTTTTTGTGTGTGCATAAATAACTTAGCAAGATAGCTTCCTCCTCTTAATTCTTTCACAAGAATGGGTTATCCTAATCATTTCAAAAGACAGGGTATACTTTCTGCCCAAAATGACACAAAGCATGCAAAAGCAATGAATACGAGATAAAAAGCAATGCTCCAGTTATTTTGTGAACTATTGGTGCATGAACCTTGGTGTGTTTCATTGAAAGCATACGATTTGCTAATTCATAATTTCTAGATTCATTAAGTTATCAATCAATCTCACCATTGAGATATATCAATAGAAATTTACCACGAGTACTAACATACATGTCAAATGAGACTAAAATATTTAACACTAGTGGTAGCGGAAAATAAATCACATGTGTACGGTGGTGAATAGATTTCGAGAATTTTCATCACATGAGGTTCATCTCTAGGTAAAAAAATATTGGTGATAGAACTTGACTCAATTTTTTTCTTTTTTCAATGCAAAAAGGGAACTAACTAAAAAAAATAAAAGAAAAGGAAAAAGAAAAATCCTAAAAGTTTATATCCTCCCCCCAACTTAAAATAAACATTGTCCTCAATGTTAGGGAGAGGGAAGCATGGAAAGAACACACCTGATTAGTTGCCACCCGAGTGTGAGTCCGTGAGATCGATGGTGCTCGCATCCTTGGTCCAAGGCTCGTGAAAATGCTTCAATCTTTGGCCATTTACCTTGAACTCACTCCCGTCTTTTTCATTAAGCAATAGCATCGCGCCATGTGGGAAAACTTCTTTGACTGTGAAAGGTCGAAACCACCTAGAGCGAAGTTTCCCAGCAAAATATGTGTAGCCTGGAATTGTATAAAAGAACTTTTTGGCCTGGGGTGAACTCCCTCCTTAGGATAATCATGTCATGGACGGATTTCATCCTTTCTGTTGATATCTTGGTATTTTCATAAGCATTTCTCCTCAGCTTCTCTAGCTCCAACAGCTGTAACCTGCGAGAAGCAAAAGATGAATCAGTATCAAAATTTAATTTCTTAATAGCCCAATAGGATCTATGCTCCAATTCTACAGGTAAGTGACAAGACTTCCCAAAGACAAGACAGTCGGGTGACATCCCCAAAATTGTCTTGTAGGCCGTCCTGTAGGCCCACAGAGCTTCAGGTAAGCACAAGCTCCAATCTTTCATTGAAGGATTCACCGTCTTCTGTAAAATGCCTTTGATCTCTCTATTCGCCAGCTCTGCTTGACCATTGGTTTCGGGGTGATATGGAGTAGCGACTTTGTGCGTGACCCCAAACCTCTTCATTAGATTAGCGAACATGCGGTTGCAAAAAAGAGACCCTCCATCACTGATCAAGGCTTTGGGCACTCCAAATCTAGAGAAAATGTTCTCTTTGAGAAACTTGAGCACAACTGAAGTGTCGTTCGACCTGCAACAAATAGCTTCCACCCATTTAGAAACATAATCGATTGAAATCAAAATGTAAACATATCCAAATGAAGGTGGGAAAGATCCCATGAAATCTATGCCCCAACAATCAAATATTTCAATTTCTAGAATGGGGTTTAATGGCATCATGTTACGTCTAGTAATACCCCCTAACTGTTGGCATGCAGCACATGTTTTACAATAATAAAATGTATCCTTAAACTTAGTTGGCCAATAAAAGTCACATTGCAAGATTTTTGCCACAGTTTTATTCGCAGAAAAGTGTCCTCGACACACCCCATCATGACAAAATTGTATCACACTAGCTATCTCATGGTCAGGAATGCACCTCCTAACACTTTGGTTGCTACAATATTTATAGAGGTATGGATCATCAAAGAAAAAATATTTTACCTCGTACTTGAACCTTTTAAAGTCTTGAAGTGACCAAGTTTCAGGAGTCTTACCAGTCACTAAATAATTTACTATATTAGCATACCATGGGGAGGTGGAAACATTAAAAAGATGCTCATCAGGAAAAGAGTCCTTCAAAGGCACATCTGCTGAATTAAGGCCTACTGTCAATCGTGATAAGTGGTCGGCTACTAGATTCTCCACGCCTTTCTTGTCCTTGATTAGGACATTGAACTCCTGCAACAATAAAACCCATCGTATCAATCGAGGTTTAGCATCTTTTTTTGACAATAAATATTTCAAAGCACAGTGATCTGTATAAATTAAGATAGGTGATCCCAAAATATAGCTCCTGAATTTTTCCAAAGCGAATATTACAGCCAGCAACTCCTTCTTTGTAGTTGTATAGTTCCTCTGAGTATCATTCAATGTTTTGCTGGCGTAGTAAATAACTACTGGGGCTTTGTCTTTCTTTTGGCCTAGGACTGCGCCAACTGTGTAGTTGCTGGCGTCACACATGATTTCAAATGGTAAGGACCAGTCTGGGACCTGCAAAATGGGAGCAGAAATTAGCAACTTCTTTAAAGTTTCAAAAGAATGTTGACACTCAGGTGTCCAAATAAAATCCACATTCTGAGTTAGCAAGTTGCAAAGAGGGCGGGATATAGCGCTGAAATCCTTGATAAATCGCCTAAAGAATCCTGCATGTTACAGGAATGATCTGATATCCTTCATACACTTGGGACTTGGTAGCTTCTCAGTTATTGCTACCTTGGCTCTGTCTACCTGAATACCATCTTTAGAGACTAAATGACCAAGGACAAGTCCTTCTGTGGCCATAAAATGACATTTCTCCCAATTTAATAGAAGATTCTTCTCAATACACTTGAGATATTCAGGTAGTGGCTTTAATTCAGGCTTTGGGTCTTCCACTTCAGATGACATTTGAGTTGGTGCATTTGGTGGCAAAGCCTCAAACTTAGGCTCCCATATCGCATTGAGTTCCTTCACATTTTCCTGCACAAGAAAGATGTCATCAGTATCTTCCACAATTGTTTCAATAATAGTAGCATCACCATAAAATTCAGAGCAAATATAATCATCCACCAATGAGTCAATCATGTTTACCTTTTCAACCTCATCATCCACATTTGGTATCTTGCAAGTATTAAATATATTCAAATCCAAAGTCATGTTACCAAAAGTGATTTTAAGTTGACCATCCCTACAATTTATTAAAGCATTGCATGTTGCTAGGAACGGTCTACCTAGGATGATGGGAGTGGAATTGGCAGTTTGGGGTCCTTGGATGTCTAGAACTATAAAGTCCGCAGGATAGTAAAATTTGTCTACTTGAACGAGGACATCCTCAATGCATTCCTTTGGAACTTTAATAGATCTATCAACTAATTGCAATATGACAGATGTTGGTCTCAGCTCTCCTAACCTAAGCTGCACAAAGATGGGATATGGCAAGATATTAGTACTAGACCCCAAATCCAATAAAGCATTTCCAGTCTTTTTAGTGCCAATAGTACAAGTAATGGTGGGTGATCCAGGATCTGTAAATTTAGATGGTGTATTTTGTTGCACAATAGAACTAACCTGTTCAGTTAAAAATGCTTTTTTTTCTTCACATTCAAATTTCGTTTAATAGTGCACAGGTCTTTCAAAAATTTAGCAGATGCAGGTATTTGATTTATGGCATCAAGCAGCGGAATATTTATTTGGAACTTCTAAAAAATTTCACGAATTTCAAATTGATACTTATCTTTATTTTTTGAAGTAGCCGATGAGGAAAAGGTGCTGAAGGTACATATGTTGCGGGCCCTTTCTCTTTACTGACATTATTGTTTAGACCCGCATCCGTGTTCTCCTTCTGCACCTCTTCTTGCATTTGAATTTCCTCCTCTTGTTCAGCTTCTCTACTTGGTGGGTCAGGTTTCTGAATTTCCTTTCTATTCCTCAGAGTGGACACGGCTTGGCAAGGCTTCATATTTACCTGCAGAAGAAGATGAGCTCATATTAGGATTCTAAATTGATTGTGATGGTAGCTTACCTTTCTCCAATGTTGTCGTAAGCCTAGCTAAGCTTTCGCTCATCTCTTGGTTTTGAGTATGTTGAGCCTGAAACTGAGCCTGTTGTTGCATTTGGACTTGCTACAATTGAATAAGCTGCTGAAGCGCATCTCCAAATGGTTGCATCTGTTGTTGTTGCATTGGCTCTTGGTCTCTCCTTTGGTAGTTGTTATTGTTGTATTGAGATTGTCTAAACTGAGGAGAAGCCTGTTGTTGAGGTTGCTGATAGGGACCCCAATTTAAATTAGGATTATTGCGCCACCCCTTGTTATTGGAATTGAAGCCCTGGTAGTTTGTGAATACTTGATTCACCCCTGTTGGATTGCCTAGCATGCTCTTCAAAGCTGGAAGTGTGGGGCAGGAACCGGTGTTATGGCCACCAACATCGCAAAGTGCACAACTCTGCTCTATCTCAACTGCTTTGGCCTCTTTCAAATTGAGAACTTGAAGCTTGTTTTTAATCATTGCTTGCATTTTTGCCTCCAACGCATCTTCTGGCTTCAAATTGTATACCCCTCCACGTGTTGGCTGGGAAGGTACAGAAGGCCCTCCTCTGTCGTAATCTGAAGTAGTATCCCAAGTTTGTGCATTCTCTGCTATATCATCTAAGTACGTCCAAGCTTCATCAGGCTCTTTATCGAAAAATCCCCCATTGCACATCATTTCTACAAATTGTTTCATCTGAGATTGCAGTCCATCGTAGAAGAAGCCAATAATCCTGCTTTTGTCGAAGCCATTATGTGGACATGCTAGCAATAGCTCATTGAACCTTTCAAAAGCCTGATAGAATGTTTCCTCGCTTTTCTGGGCAAAGTTCATAATCTGTCATTTCAATCCATGTGTCCTGTGAATAGGAAAAAATTTCTTTAAGAACTCAGCCTGCAAGTCAATCCATGTAGTAATAGAACGTGCTGGTAATGCATTTAACCAGTTTTTAGCTTTATCTTTTAGTGAGAATGGAAACAATTTCAGATATACCGTGTCCTCACTAGTCCTTCCATCAAAACATGTCAAGCACACTTCCTCAAATCCTTTTATATGAAGATAAGGGTTTTCCTTGTCTAACCCATGAAAGGTGGGTAAGAGTTGGATTACCCCTGGTTTGAAATTAAAAAAATTTGCATCAGCAGGTAAGATAAAGCATGAAGCTGTGCTAGTCCTAGCGGGTCTGAGAAGATCTTTTAAAGTTCTAGGAATTCCAGGTTGCACATTATTTTCATTGTTGTTACTAACGTTTTCATCCATGTTATTATTATCAGCAGCCATTTCAAAACGTCTAGTCAACCTGTGTGTCCTAGGAGTCCTATGCCACATAAACTAGCACAATTTTTTTAATAATAAACAAATATTTATGGACAATAAAGTGGAAAGATCTATAAACAGCAAAGTGGAAAGATCTCACCGAATGTCCTCTAAATGAAATAAACGGCGGTAACAAACCGTTCTCCCCGGTAACGGCGCCAAAAACTTGCTTAGCCCAAAAATGTGCTTCTCTCAAGCATAAGAGACCGTGCAAGTATTATAGATCTGGGAGTCCAGATGTCAAATCCTCGGGAGAAAACTTGTTGCAACCACAAAGCTTAAATCAAATAGAAATTCAACGTAAAGAGACCAACCACTTTTGATGATGATGGTTTGAATGGGTATGATCATGGTTTTTAATTTGTGAACAATACGAGCAAAAGAAAGTTTAGTTTATGAAAATATCTATGAGAAGTATGCACATGATATGGGTTCATTAGGGTTCATGATTTATATTAATTTGGTTGATTAAAGATAACTCAATGAAATCTCTTTTTGAGAGAAATTCATCGGAAAATACCCTTGTGGGGATTAAAGCACAATATTAAAAATGGTTGTTGCTAAAGCTATAGTTTTTTAAATATAAGAGATGAAACTCCCTTTTGGGGATATTAAAACTCACCCTTGTGAGGCGATCATCAACTCAATCACGTTCTTCTAAAATATGAAGAGAAGATTTCAAATAAAGACTATAAATTTATCAACGTCAACAATTTTACATGAAGATTCAACTAAACAAATACACATCATGTCCCCTAACTACACCATATCATGCACAATAAGAATTTAGCCACACATACGGAAAATAACTAAGGATTTCATCATAATAAGCATGGTTCTAATCAATAAAAGTAGATAGAATTGAAAATACACAATTAAGTTCAAGAGATATCACCAAATACACCCTCTTTTTGCCTAAGAAAGCCCTTCTTCTTCCTCTAAAAGCCCTCTAAAAATTCCCCCCAGGTTGCTCTCTGTATTCTCAGGAAATTTCTGCAAAAATCACCGCCAAAATCGCCCAAATACGCCAAGAATACGCTCAAAAAATCTAGAAATACCTTATATAATAACATTGCGGGTTTAAGTCGTTATCGGGTCCAAAATCCACACCCAAATCGCCTCAAACCCGCTTTATTCAGCCAGCGCAAACTCCAGCCGTTGATCCGAGCGGGATCTTTCGAGCGATCGACGCGTGTTCCGCTCTATCGGATCCGCACCCGCTTGAAAGTCGAGTTTAGATCGGAGTAATCTTGGACCATCGGATGGGGGATCCTGCGGTTGCCAGCTCGCCACGTCGCCCAACGAAAACCGCTGCTCCGCTCTGTTCGCTCGCGGGCCCGCTTCGATCAAATGATCTCGCCCATCTGATGGAATGGCCAACGGATACGATCATGCCATGTCTCCCTTAGAATCGCGCCTGCCCGCTCCGTTGATCTCGCGTGCAGGCCGTTGGATCGAGATCCAATGGCTGCTAATTGGCCGCATCGACATCATCTTCTCGTCGTCCGATCGAAATCGAACGGTCTACAATCAGCCGCGTCTCCCGCTTTGCATCTGTCGTCGGATGGAGCGGGAATGCGTGAATGGCCGCCACATGGCTCTTCCGATGGTCGCCGCATCATGCGCCAAGATTTGTGCGCTGAATTTCTTTGTATTTCTTATTTAATTTGTATCCTGCATTCAAAAATTCACAGTAATTAGCACAGATCTCAGAAAAAATACAAATAAATAGTCGTTGGAATCGTGAGATTGAGACCTAACATGAAAAATATAAAAAGTACAGAAATACTCAGTTAATTGCTGTTTTGTGCTCGAATAAGGTGATTTCTCTAATAAATGATAGTGTACAAAATACGAACGTATTAGAGACCAATTAAGCATCATATAAGCGCAAAATAGGGCTAAATGAGGGGTTAAATATGCAATATTAAACCCAAATCTCGCGGCCGAATGGCCGCCCACCCCAACTATAGAGGGGCAGTGGCCAAATGGCCCCCGACCCCAACCGCAGGGGACGGTGGCCAATCGGCCGCCTGCCCCCCAAATAAATTCCAATAAATAAAACCCACTCACCGTCGGTTGGTGGCACCCTAGGCCATCGGACTCCTGCAGGGGAGTCATCGGCCTTTCGACCCTCCAGCCACCACTACAATGGCGGTACGCTGCAGCGGCACACCCCAACCAAACCCTAAACATGGTTTGGCCCAGCGGGCTGATGCCCGCAGTAATTGTTGCAGGCCTCGGCCCACATAAACTCAAAAAAAAGGAAAGTGATTTCCCTGACAGGGGGTAGAAGCCCGTAGTGATAGCCCGCGTGCTTCGGCCCGCATGCCTGTCCATAATTCAAAAAAAAAAGAAAAAGGTCTACCGGTCAAAGCCCACAGTGTCGGACCGTGGGCTTCGGCCCGCGAGCTTGTGAAACAAAAAATTAAAGGCGGGATGAAATAGAAAATTAATAAAATAAAAATAATTGTGTATTTTTCTCAAAATTTTTTCTGAACTAGACGCTATTACCAATCCCTATAATTTTACTTTTCACCATATTCCTTAACTATGATGCCAAATTTAGAATCATATTCATATGCTATATTTGACGTATTATCTGGTATGTTTCTGGGATATATTTAACTTAGTCTTATAAGCATTTGCTTAATAATTATGAAGATCTAGTGACCGCTCTGCCGTTAGCTACCTAACCTAATGGTGTATGATGTTACCTTGCGGTCTAATTAATTATTAAGAATAAAATGTTTTAATTTTCATATCCTATGAATGTTATATGTTTGATATGTGATATGTGATGAAAATGTCTTGAGCACAATTTTTTGCATGAATGGCTACATTTTGGTTTTGGATCGGCCTTTTAAGTCCCACTTTTATTTTCATGCACTTTTCTTTTTTTGAGAGAAAAATGTAGTGATGAATATAATGTAATGCCCAAGACCGATGGCTCTTTCCATGGAGGTGGATGTTGTTGGATCTGGATCTAAGCCTAGAGGGGGGGGGGGGGGGTGAATATGCTAATAAAAATTCTCGTACAACCCACGAGTAATCACACGTAGTTATAGCAGATTCAGAGTAAATAAAAAGCAATCATAGATGCACAACAGATTTACCCTGGTTCGGTCGTCACCACGACCTACGTCCAACCCCCAAAGCTGATACTAGATTAATAATGTAACATGCAATCTTAATAGCTATAGAAACCACGTCTCTACACTCATCAGGCTCTCAGTATCCCACTCATCGTGTTTAACAAAATTAATCCCAGTATAAGCATCTATTGGCTAGTCCCAACTAGCCAAGTCCCTCTTGTCTAGCAGTCACTAGACAAGACCCCAAAACATGTATCAATGGTAAAGTTTCCCCTACAAAGATCGCTACTACTACACAAATATAATAATAAAGAGTTTAGATAATCTCAGTTTGTGTAGCGGCAGTCATCTCTGTCAATCGGTGCAGATCAGATCGCATCTGATAGGATGTAATCGCTATGTCACGTCCTCGCCTTTGGAAATTGTGGCATAGATGTTCTCCCCTCTTGGTATGTTGCACAATAAGATATGATCCTTGGTGAAACTTCAACATATAGCAAGAAAAATAGCGGCTTGCTCTAGGGAAACTTGCGGCAATTGGGGATTTGGGATGCAAGCTTGCGGCAAGACCTTTTTGAATTGTTGATGGCTTAAAACTTGAAGTACAACAATGCTTGATTGTGCTTTGAAACTTGAAGTAGACTTTGATAATGGAACTGCCGAATTTTTCCTTGTAAGAGCAAAAAGAAAACAATGGGTTAACTTTGATTAAACGACACAACAAAGACCAAGGATTTAAAAGAGCTGAAGCATGGGTGTCTCCCTGGTAGATTGAAGAACTAGGTTGCTCCCATTGCAAATTGCGGCTCCCACTTGATTCCTTGGGTCAAATATTGCGGCTTGCACATGGGGGAATCAAAAACTCACGGCTGCCCTTGGAGATGCACTTGTGAACTCTTGGGTAAAGATTTTCGGCTTGCTTGTAATTTGAATTGGAGAGCTTAAAGAAAATTGCGGCTGCTTGCTTCTCCTTTTTTCCTTGGTACAAGGCAAGAGAGTTGATGATCATAAAATTTCGACATGCACATGGGGTAGTCAAAGATTGCGGTTGCACATTGTCTATTTTGGTAATGAAGATGCTTGACTCCTCCAAGCTTGCGGCAATGAGAAAATTGTGGGCTTTGAGCTTTTCAATCTTCAATTTCCTACAAAGAATCACATGATAGAGTTAATGCTAATAGAATTTTGAACATTAAAATCAAATAACCAAGAGTGAATTGTCTCCCCTTGGAACTTGTGGAGTCAAAACTTGCGGTTCCTCCTTTGTTGCGTGAGCAATGGTTGATGGCCTTCTTCTCTTGAAGATGATCAATGGAACATGTAGCTTGGCTAGTTGCGGTAAGAAAGATTTTGCCTTGGAAAATTTATGAGGTTTACCACTCCTTCTCTTTGGAAGAGAGGCTTTTATAGGGAGAACTAGGGCATTTCGGCATGGGAGAATTCCTTGTCAATAGATGAGGTCGGCACTCGGATTGACTAGGGAGAATCTCTAATTGTTAGAAGATTGAGATTTGAATGGAGATTTGGTGAGAGTTTGTATTTGAATAGGATGTAGATTGGGATTTGGTATAGACACAAATAGATATGAACAAATCCAATGTGATTCTCTCCATCTCACCCCATATTGGACCAAGTCCAATTGCTATATGAATAGCAATTTCTCCATCTTCCAATTTGCTATGTGTATAGCAATTTCTCCACCGCTTTGACTAAGTCATCAATGAAGTATTCGCGAGCTTGCCATTCCTGAAAACACTTAGCACACACATTAGAAACTACGCACATGTTTGTCATCGTCAAACTAGAAGTCCTAGATCGTTGCATCAACAATCTCTCCCTTTTGATAATGACAAACCAAATACAAGATTTGAGCAATTACGATTCAAATAATATCATTGTTATATGTGTGTGGAGTGTGATGGAGGGTGTATGCAAATAAGTGTGTCAATGATACAAGCATACAAGCATGGAGTGTGATGGAGGGTGTATGCAAATAAGTGTGTCAATGATACAAGCATACAAGCATGCAAATTGATGTACAAACATACAAGCATGCTCCCCCTATTTTCATGCTCCCCCTAGAACCAATATTTCATGTATTCATTAAGATATTCAATACGCACATCATTTTCACAATATACCACAAATCTTTCTTTAAATTTCTCCCCCTTTTGTTATCATCAAAAGTGTACAACGAAGTCTAATTTCATAGCACAAGCAAAAATATAGCATTATAAATTACAACTAGCATTTGCATGTATTTATTTTTAGAATAAGCACTTCAAATTCAATGAAAATCATAATATAGGTTTCTACACCATAGTGTAAGTGTGATGATTAAATAATGAAGCACAAAGGGAGAACTTTCATAAAAATCAACCAAAACCAATCCAAATTTTTCAATAAACATGATATCACTAGGATTGATTCTTCCCACCTCATTAAAAATAAGTTTAAGATACCACACCCCTAAAGCATAAGGACTCTTAGATGTGGGGGTGACATTGCTTGACGAGTATAACACCAACGCTAGAGATTACACATAAAGCATATGTTGGATACTCGTGTGTAGTATACTTGCCATGAATTTGTAAGGACCATGGCTAGGGGAAAACACTAGAAGGGGGGTTGAATAGTGTTTATGCAATTAAAAAAAATAGTTGCACCAATTTAAATTCCTAACCAACAAATAGTGCGGAATAGAAATAAACCCAAAATGAAACAAATGCAAACGCAAGGATGTTTCAAGTGTTCGGATTACCCAAGTCACTTTCTGACTTGTTCCCGGTAATCCTATGTCCCTTCCACCCGGCTAACAACCGGATACTCAAGTTAGAACCCTAACTTGAGGTTTCCTTAAAACCCACTTGTAGCAACCCTACAAGTGAAATCGAAATACAATCGATTATCCTTGACTCCCACAACTTGGGGGCAAGCAAACCACTCTCACAAACCGAGAGTAAATCCAATAACGAAAGTTATGAAAGTATGAAATAAAGCAACACTTACAATCACATATGCCTTGAAGTAGAACTTGAAGGAGAAGTGTGTTGTGTGTTGAAATGACTCTCTTGGAAGAGAGGAAAGCCCTTTCTCTTGACTACACCAAATGCCTAGAAGATATCTCTTTGGTTCTAGGTTGGAGAGCAAGAGATTGAAGATTGGAATTCTAGGGCTTTAGGATTTGAAAGATTTTATCTTGAGAGAATGAAAGCTTGAATGAATGAGTGAGTGACTAAGTAACCTCTCAATGGAACAGTAGAGGCTCCTTTTATAGGTTTCTCAAATCCTTCTAACAGAATCAATAAAAAACCCTTTGAAATCCGTGAGAAAACTCAACGGATAGAATCTGCGCTCGCGACAGTCGACTGTTGAATAAATCACAGTCGACTGCTGCACAGTGACAGAGGGTAGGTGAGAATTCATAACGGTAACTTACCACGTGGACAGTCGACTGATGAAGCATAGACAGTCGACTGTTGAACCAATAGGCGACTGTAAATCCTTCTACAAGCGACTGGTCGCAAGTTTGGTAAGTCGATGAAAACTGAAAAACGTTTGGGAGACAGGACGGACGACTGATAAAGAGAAGACAATCGACTGTTAAACTGAACATGCGACTGTAATTCCTTATACAGATGACTATCAAAACCCTGAGATTTTCCAGAGAGTATAGTCATCAAATAGGCTCAAAGACAGACGACTATTGCAGCATTGACAGTGGACTGTTCCAATAGACAGTCGACTGTAAATTCAACAATAGTCGACTGGCTAAATTAATCAGAGAGATAGAGTTTGAGCTAAAGATAGACAGGCGACTGATTAACAAAACACAGTTGACTGTCACTTGGACATGCGCTTGTGAATCGTTCATTAGTCGCCTGTGAGAGTTAAAACAGAAAAGCCCAAAAACTAGACTGAGAAAGTTTGTGCATAACAGGCGACTGTAGAACAAAACACAATCGACTGTTTTGAGACATGCGACTGTAATTTGTTCAGCAGTCGACTGTTAAAGACATAACATGCACAATTCAGATAGAAATGAATCGGAATCTAAGGAAGATTGATCTAATGATATCCTAAGACTGAAATGAAGATGTGTGTATGCTCCAACAATGTTTGTACTTCTAAGCTACATACTAGAAGAGAAATAAGAAAGTTACATTTGACGAACTCTCTCTTCTATCCAACGCATGAGCTTGAAGTTTTCTAGGAGCTTCAATCACCATCTACGATCATCCAATCCATTTCATTTGCTTTCAATGATCTTTGAGTGTCATCCATTGCAAGTAGATCTTCATTATAAGCTTAGGCAATGGATTAACTGCAAATAGGGGATTAGTCACAAGTATTGATGTTTGCTCATCATTAACACCAAGTAGGGAGAAGTCCAATACTCAACATAATTGTATCCATTTTTCATACAGAGCTATATTTATATAATTTTTTTCCATACACAATTATTTTGTGCTCAATTTTTATTCATGGCAAATACACATCATATCCCTTAGATTTTCAGTTATTATTCATCCTACATTCACTTTCCAATATTTCATAAAAGAATATCCAATTGTGCAACAATATTCAATACTAGTGGAAGTGAAAGAGTAGGTTTAGAAATCATGTTACTTAATTCATTAAACATGTCATGGCTATTTAGAGATACTAATATGCGCATGTGGCTATAACAATAATACAATGATTTATACAAGGATATGAATGACATTCATAAATATCACTTGAATGATACAAAAGAAAAGATAAACATTAAGCACCATTTTTTTTTTGCTTTTTGTCTTTTTCATTTTTTTATTTTTCTTTATAAAGAACTAAACAAGCTAGAAAGCAAATAGATTAGCACAAAAAATACAAATCAAATCAAGCACACAAAACACAAAAATGCTATGAAGGTATGCATTAAGTTCAAAGAGAAAAGATATACCTTCGTGTCGTCGTTTGGCTAAGGAACTAAACAATGAAACGTTCTTTCCATAGTCCCATGTCAAAACTTCATCTTACCTACACGGTAGACGATATGTGTGATCTTGGAATCCAACAAGGTCCACTCATGTTAGTCATCAAAGATTTAGGAACCCATATTTACTTGAATTTCATATTCGTGTTCCTAAACTTACAATAATAAGAGGTATGACCAACATTAGGACAAGTAAAGCACTTTACATACATATTTGAGACTTTCACTGGCTCATTGTGAATTTTCTTATAAATAGGCTTTTAGCATGTTTCATATCATAACCAAGACCACGTCTATTATTGCCATAAAGTTGATTTTCTAGAATAGCATCAAAACGATTGTTTTCCCACAGAAAATTTCTTTAATGACAATTCTAGACTAGTGATTTTGGATTTCAATAAAGCATTCTCATTCACAATCAAAGTGCATTTACTAATAAAAGCTTTCTTATTGTCCTCTTCAGCAATTATTTTTCTTTTAAGTTCATTATTTAGCATGCAAATCTTTTCATTAAGCACTTCAATTTAAGCATCTAGCTTGATCATATTTTGCGTATACATGCTAATATTATTCAACAAAGTAGGACATGAAAGGCATTCAGATTTTTCATGCAACCTAGAATTCTCTTTTTCCAACAAAGCAATGGTAGAATCAAATGCAACAATTTTTCCCTTTAGTTCCTTAATTTCTAATGACATGGTCTTGTTGCATTTCATCGTTGGAATTTTTGTACTCTTCTAATGTGGATTCTAGCTCTACAATTTGATCTTGCATGGCTTTACAAATAATTAGAAGTTCAGTTTTACTACCAGATTTTACTTTATCATCTTTTGCCATCAAATAGAGGGAAGAGTGGGCTTCATACTCCTCATTCTTATCTTCGATGTCCATGTCCCACATTATCGCTAACGATTTTCCTTTCATTTCAGCGACATCATTCTTTTCTTGTGGGCAGTCATTTATAATGTGTCCCCTCTTTCTGCAATAAAAACAAAGCCTACTCTCAGTAGTTTTCTTACTAATATCTTAGGCACATAAGCATCATTTTTATTTAAAGGATCTTTTCTTCCCTTTTGCTTCCTTTCATTGCTGCTGAGGGATTACTCACTTCCATATGTAGTTTCCAACATCGAATGCAGTTTAAATAATATTCAACAGCTCAGCATTGATGGCCTTTTTGGCAGACTCCATTCGCTTCATCCTATAGGCCAAATTGGCATCATAATTAGCCACCGCTAATGAACACCGACGTAGTTCAGCGACTGCCAAGACTGCCTGCAAGAAAATTGAGAGATTAACTCTGATACTCGACCTTGATCAAAAGTGCAGGAGATTACTCACTCGAATATTTTTTTGTGAACCGCATACGTGGCTAGCCTCTCGTGTTCAACTCTCTCCAATATGGCATATCCCAGGGAAGAGTCAATTCTCGACAAGCCGAGAAGCATTCCCACAACTCAAGAAGGCTGACTCGTCCTCTTCCACCAGAAAAGCAGGTCGACAGAGCCCCTCCTCCGAGTGTTCGGCTAGAGCTCGAGGCGACATATCTTCCAAGAAGATCGATCTAAACTCTGGAGGAATGTCCTCTGTCATTAGTTCATGAGGTATGAAGCCGCCTAATGGCCATGAGTCCTCATGAAGACACGGCCCTTGAGACGGCATCGGATCCCTCAAATGCTCCTTTGGGGTTGGGGCCCAAAATTGCTCAGGGGCCACGGTCGAAATTGCAGCGACGTCGGTTTCAGACAAACCCGAGCTCGAAACAACGATTTTTCTCTTCTGTTTATTCTTCCTGGGCTTAGCCTCCTCAAATTGGGCCATGGATTGTTCTCTTCTTCTTTTAGGTGACTGATCCGATTGAGGGATTTCTTGGGCCACCAGGGATAAACTTTCGACTGCTTCATATGATTCATCCCGATGGGGTGGCAAACTTTCTTCAACCCCTAGAAGGGAAGCTTGAAACGCTTCTTGTATGGCCGATTCAACCTGATAATCCAGTCCTGACATACCTGTAAAAGAAGAAAGGAAGTTCAAGAAGAAGAAAATTGAGATGAACACAAGGAAAATATTCAACCTTTCGTCCAGACAGTTTCAAGCAACATCTTGTCAGATAAAAGCTTTTTTGTTGATCTGCTTCCTTCTGACAATGCTAAAAAATGAGCATCATCCTTTTTCTCCTCTGGAGAAAGGGGATTTTCCTCATTCATGATAAGTTTCGAATTCCCCCACTAAGTGAGAAAGCTCGACATGCCCGGGAATGCCACGAACACGAATTGCTCCTTATATCTCGGGTTGGAGCAGTGATCAGAAACCAGCTAGAGGATGTAGGATGGGATAATTTGAAGAAATGGTTGAACAATCACATTGATGGTTCAACATCATTCAACATGCCTAATACGATGAAGCCGACCAAAATGCCCGCAAAGTTTAGCATTAACTGACAAGTAAAAACCCCTAAAGTGTTCAATACACAGAGCATGAAGGGATGCATGGGAAGCGAAGTTCAAGATGAACGGCTTTTAACAGACACCCCTACTTCGCAGTCACCAGGGAAGCAGGTCCTTTCCTCCTCAGCGGAAATTGAACCAGGTAATTGCATCGTACATATTTCCTTTGAAAAGCTGGGATTTGATCGGTTGTTACTCGAGAAGCTTGATTAGAGACTACATCTGGAACTGGGACCTTCCCTTTTCCACCTTGAGGAACAGAGGTCGAGGGAACAATGGAGGTACGAGCCGTTGGAGAAGAATCCTTGGCCAGAATCTTCGAAGATGAATGAAGTAAAGGGGAAGGGTTTCTATTCCAAAAGCTTGAAATAGTGAAGTTCACCTCACCTCACCCATTTCTTTATTTAAGCAGAGAAACATCCCATTTTGATCGATACCGACCCTCTCATCAAGGGCACTTGGCAACAATCCATACGCATCCGTATCTCGGACCTAGAGTGGATGCAATGGCAAAATCAATGGAGAGGAAATTTGGCGCTCGAGATCAAAGACTCCCACTTCGACTGCCGAGACCAATTAATGAATCATCTCATCACTCGAACTCAACCGACGTTTGTCTGAGTCCAAGTGATGGGGGCCATTGTTACATCCTTGGGACGGCCCCCGAAGAGAAAAGGACAAGTCCCCAACTAAGTGACGGATCCCACAAAGGCGAAGCCCACGTGAGAGATTAATAGTCCGCTTGGTCAAAGCCAATGCATAATCTGTCGTTTATCTTTCGAAGCTTAAGGAGATGGTTAATTATGGGCTCGTTAATGGTGGGACGAGTGGACATCGGTTATGCCATCCTTCAGGAATGAACGTGTCACCATAATGGGGTGACCGTTATTTTCCAACGACACTAAGAGTACGCCTCCACATAAAAATAGATGAAATGCCAACAGTACTAGGGAGACTCCAGAGGTACTGAATACTAGGTAATCTGACAACTTCTCTCTTGCTTTCCAGATTAATATTTCTTACTCCAAAAACTCGGCGAGACAAGATCAAGTCGATCTCCCTTAGGTCGATCTTGACTGTTTCGGGCCAACTTAAGTCCATACTAACTTAAGCATTAGAGGAGATTTGGGTCGGAACCTAGATCCAACCCTTCTGACGACTTTCTGTGTTGCAGATAGCTCAAAGGTCGTTCCTGCAATAGCTTGAATGGTCATTCCGAACGACCTAATGTTTGGTCGTGCTTCATCCAAAAGCATCAGAGTTGGGTCGAGCTCCAGCCCCGTAGTTCGAGCTAGGCTCTTCCTGACCCAGCTTATAACCACTGCATGTCCCACTCAACAGCTGACGTGAGTCCACCTCATTAGAGGCGTCCAAGTCAGCCCATTACCGTTGGCCGGAACCCATCCGTCAACAAAAATAATATTAAAGTAAACGATATCTCATAGTTATGTACTTCTTGTCAGTAACGGTCCACATCATAGGAAATGCAAACCCATGCCCAAGCATCATTACTCAAACATACATAAATGGGAATAGAATAAAGATTAAAATCAAATCCGATAGAAAACGATATGGATGCACAATAATAGATGTATTACTTTAAACCAGATTTGCGAATCTGAATCTAGGCTTCACCTTTATCTCCCTATCCGAATCCGCAATTCATCTTCCACAATCAATTTGTAAATAACAACAAATGTGTATTTCAAAAAAGTTTGCAACATACAGTATAGGGCTTCAAGGGCATAAGAGAGTAAGTTATCGAAGAAGAAAGCAAAGATGAATACAAGGCTTGATTATGTTGGGTTGCGAACGAGTAGTCCCACATAGGCTAAGATTAGGGATTCTTCGGTCTTAAATATGGTATTCGTATCTTCATTGATATGAGGCCTTTTGGGGAGACCCAAGAGCAAAACCAATTGACCTAGTGGGCCCAAGTGGACAATAGCATAACAAGCTTGAGATTTAGTGGACCATATTTAAGAAAAACAACTATAGTATCAGAGCTAGATCTTATAAACTTAGCGATGTCGGGGAGGATTCATCTAAGTGTCGAACAAAAATTGGCGAGCTCCAAGGAATATGATGCAACTATCTATGATTGTGATTTATTGGAAAGACTGTAAAGCTTCTTTCCTTTATGGCGGATGTGTTGTGAACAAATAGTCCCACATCGGCTAAGCTTAGGGATTGTAACGCCCCGCTCCCCGGGATACCCGATAAGTACGAATCTGTATCAGGTATTCCCGAAGTAGCGAGTGTTACAAAAGAAAAGTACAAAAACTCAAGGCAAGTCCACTGCGCACTGCTGGGGTAGTACCTGTAATGTTCCACAAGCACAACCAAACAATCAATAACATAAACATAAAAAACACTAAGGGAAACTGTACAACCACTAATCCCAAAGAAAAGGTCTGATATCTTATACATCATCCATCGTACATACATCCATCATTATCATCTCGTCACTACCCAAACAAAACCCCAAAAGTACAAACACCCTCTCCTCTCCCCTCGCCATCCCAACCTAACTCATCCACAGAAATCCACTGCTCCACCTCCTAGCCATCAACCAACTCCATCACCAACACCTGAAAAGTCAACGGTGGGGCACGTCAACGCGTGACCCAGTAGGAATTCCATATATCAACTAGTACTCACATGAAATGTGGAAAGGGTGCACGTGAACATGCAGAGTGTATGTCATGGCATAAACATCTACTGTAGTAAAGGAAGTAACAACTATAGTTATGAACATGTAAAAGCGTGCACGTGCAATAGGCAAGGTGTACAACAATGGTATACAACATAAAAGAACCATAGTAAAGAAACACAAGTAAACAACATATACATTTACCATTGCTGCAAGAAAATTGAGGGTTAACAATTAATTCATTGGTTAGCATTAGGAACACGGATAAATCGTAGGATACTAAGGAGCCGGACTTCACCCATGGTGGGTGAAAAGTGGTACCGCAACCAGCGACACGAGCACTGGAGGGGCCTCTCGTAACTCTGTACCCGAACGGGGCAAGGTACTAGAGAGAGACTCATCTCGGTTTTTCTGTGGAAAACAGAGAAACCCATCAATTACCAGACATGGTGCGACACAAGCACACCACCGGCCTCTCCAACCCTCTCAACTGCCCCTTCCAGGAGTGACACATTGGGTGAGAATTCATATCATCTGTCCGCTCCTTAACTCCTTTAATTTACCCGTGTTTCCCCCAAACCCCATGTCACCCTCCTTTAAGAGGACTTAGTCATGTTCATGAAACATAACACTTTCCATTCTTTTCTTTCCACAGTTCATCACATATTTAGGACATGCATCACCTTGTGCATTCCCTTTCTCATTTCACATAATATACATAAAACATATAACCATATTCACATCATCATTTGCATTTATCAAGAACATAAACCACATCTCACCATATAACAACAACAATTAAGAACACTAATGGCAAGATTAACCCCAAAAGAACTTAAAGCAACATTCAAATCCTTCAGCTTGCTGGAAAAGCAGAATAGTTAGATTAAGAAGCACATTTCTCTATAATTTTGTATCAAATATGCACATACAATACAAATGAAAGTTGTAGATATAGTTGTGCTGGATTCACCTATAAATTTTCATGCAGAAATATGAATTGGGTGATTTATGGGGAATTGTTTGGTGAGACCTGACGAATTTGTTTTTTAGACAGATTTTAAGAGCTGTAAAGATTACTAGTTTAAGATACGTTGCAGTTAGAATCTCAAAAATGTGCACACAGGGACAGTTGTAGAAAAAGTTGTTATATTTCCAACTAGACCAAGTTCATCAATTTCTATAGAGTGTGCAAGGACCGATCTACGTTTTGGAAAACTGTGTCCAGACTGGTTGAAATTCCGACATGTTGTAAAGATGGAATTTTTACTCCTAATTACTGCACTGAATATATGGCATATTTTATATGATTTTGGGGTAGAATTTCAAGGGCTACACGAATATTATTTTTTAGAATTTAATTCTTGATAAAACTTAGAATTACTCATCGCGCACACCCATACAAACTCAGGATTGCTCAACGCACAAAACCATACAAAACTCAGAATTGCTCAACGTACAAAACCATACAAAACTCAGAATTGCTCAACGCACAAAACCATACAAAACTCAGAATTAACTTAAGAAAAGGTAAAACCACCATAACAACAACAACGAAAACAATAACAATAATCATGAAACTTAGCATGCAACTCTAATACTAGTTGGAGATGGAATCCTACCTAACGGGTGATGAGAGACAAGGGGTAGCCCAAATCCCTACGGCTCCTCCTTCTTCAAGCCATTCTCCTTCTTCTCCTCCACAAGCTCCTAGTATGAGCAACAAGACCTAAACGACGACAAGGATGCTACGGAGGTGTGCAGAGTGAGGGTGGCGTAGCCTTACAGGTGCTCAGCCTCCCTAAAGTCTAAGATGGAGCAAGGGAAAAGGATGAATTCGGCGTGATCTTTGGGTAGAGAGTGAGTAGATGAAAACCTTCTCTTTAATTCCTAGAGTAGCCACCTCACTCTCTAAAATCCTCTAAGCATGTCACCAAGCCTTGGGTTAGGTAAGAATCAAGGAGCTCTTGACATATCAAAGGTGGAGGGGTCCCTTATGAAAAATTAGGATTTTGTTTTTTAGAAAAAATAACTATACACACTTAATACACATACAATACTTAATACTCATCAAGATATTAGTATTCCAACCATATATTTTGTTAATAAAATCATATGTCATACAAAATTATTTAAAAATTATTTTTAGCTTGACAAAAATTAAATAAAATATATAAGGATTTCCCAAAACTTTTACGCACATATATACGCTCAAAAATATGTATTATTACACGTATGAGAATTTTGGGGTCATTACATCCTACCCACCTTAAATTAAAGTCCGTCCTCGGACTTTCCAACTCAGGATATAGCTAAGGTTGAATATAGATATACATGGTCAATCTACCCCTAACTTATATATACAACACATTTATATATCAACACTTATACCATTTCACAATACACACATTCATAGTATTGTACACACATACATATGCACCTCATTATATAGATGAGGACATACAACCATGTACATCTCCTAGCATATATTCAAGCACACATATACATGTTATCACATAAAGTCTCATGCAACAATATCAATACACACAAATACTCACCTAATGATGTTTCTATCCAAACACTGGTGTAAGCGTATCCACTTACAGCTAGACATGCAACCATATACATCTTCCAGAGAGAGAGAGAGAGAGAGAGAGAGAGAGAGAGAGAGATATATATATATATATATATATATATATATATATATATATCAAACACACAATATTAATACACCTAGGGCATGCCCACTCATACCTGAGTGGAACACAAAAATCCATACAGAGAACACAACATATCTATGTACATATATACCACATTATACAAATAGACAGCACATCATATCTATACACTGCCTAGAGCTCAATCAACTATATAGTTCTATGATACACACTACTCATAGGCTACCATATATTAATACATAAACACATGCGCCTCTATACTCAGACATACAATCATGTATGTCTCCTAATATCCATCCAACATTCGCACATGTATCATCACACAAAGTCTTAAATATCAATACCAATACACATAGATATTCATACAATAATATATCCATCCATCCACAAGTGTAAGCATACCAGCTTACAGCCATACATGTATCCTACACTCATCACATATATCAACACATAGAACTAATACTCTTAAGACATATCCACACATACATGGGTGGCACTTAAGGGTCCACACATGCATCTGCACACTCTACATGTGCATACATCACATACAGTATATAGTCACTGCACAATACATCTATACACTACATGCACCTCAATCAAGTATATAACTCAATCCTACACATTACTCATAAGTCAACCATGTATTAACACATATACTTCAAATACAATCATATAGCCATATAATCATTCGTACATATACCATAGTCATATGTACCTGAGTATATCATCTCAATATACTCGACAAGCCATATTCAACACTTATATAGCTACAGACGCATATGTACACATAGTTTTACCGCAAGCGCACGGCGTAGTGGCTAGCGGGTTTCCAACACAGGGAGGACAATTGACAGTATCCTACTTTGATATCGATATAATAAAAGCTTCAAGGGATAGGAAATCCCCACTACG